>CM053793.1:829169323-830369323 GCA_028749045.1 Cupressus sempervirens
AGATAATGACCCAACCACAATCATCTAAGACAAGCACTTGTGGATAACACAAATCCCAAGTAAAATATGATACCAACATCTATATGACCATGAAGATAATGTAGTAGATCAGGTCATTGGTCAGACCCACTATAAGATAACTATTGAGGAACTCTAGTGGAGTGTAAATCACTTGGCATCAGAAAGCCCAAGTTGTATATGGTGCAGAACTCAACTTCCACTGGGATGTCATCACATATCGTGTGGAACTCAGCTCCCTTAGGAGGCCATCACATTGTGCCCTCGCAATAGCTTGGGTAGAATCCTATAGATGTACAAACACCACAACCTCACACTGACACATTAGAGACATAAAAGTATTCACTTATCTTATCATAAGTTTTATCATCCCATTTATTAATTTTGGTTATCACTTGTTAAAACCTCTACATGTTACCTTGTTAGCCACTTTTAAGCCTAGGTCCATGACAGAAGCCACTCCACGTGTCTACCCTACATACCCATGCTCATCACACAATGAGTGCATGTAGGAAATGCAAGTTCCCAACCCAACTCCCAAATGAACAATTCTTCAATCAGCATATATCCATGAGTTTTACTCTCACACAATCTCATCATACACACGTGCATGTGCTTGTGTGTGGGCACAACCAAATTCGCAAATATAATCACATAATACCAATGAAAGGGTTGGATTTGAGAAATGCAACAAAAGAAACAAGAAAAACAATCTCACTCAACTAGCCTATACTTGGGAGTACGGATTCAACATGAATCCCAAAGAGACAACAAAACACCCAACATCATGAACTCACTCAACCGACCTAAATTTGGGAGTATGGATTATACACAAATCTCAATGATGGTAAAGTTAAAACATGGTTGGATTGGAAACCTAGCATACATTCCAAATCTATGACCAAGACAACTGCTAAGAAATACCCAAGAAAATTGGGTGGCACACAAAATGAGGCGATGTAAAAATTGCCCAAAAATCAACGTTGTCAAAAATTGATGAAACTAAAACCATTATCCAAATGGTTTTGAAACTTCTAAAAATCAAATAAAAATCATGTTTCAAGCATGTATGCAGGAACAACCAACATAGCGACTTAAAACTTATAAATTCCAAAATCAAAAACCCCAATTTTCTCATAAATGCCCAACCGAGCCAAATAAACATACCAAAATAGAGGGGAACACTAGTTCTCAACCTCTTACACTAAAGAAATAAAAAATAGAAGCTAAAACATGTCAAAACTATTAAAACAAAAAAGCTCTACCTCATAACGAAAAGGGAAGAAATAAGAACTGAAGCCAAAAAATAATGGAGGTGCCAAAGTTGATGAAATGTTCAAAAAAGGAGCAGTTTCCTACTTCGAATCCAATGAGCCTATTTTGGCACTGATCCCACAAGAGTAGCTCCCCCAATGAACAAATCTCTAAATTGATCACAAAGGGTTTTGGAGGATTTGCTCCAAAATACTAAATTTCCAAAAGTGAGAAGTGAGAATAAACTCACTTTTAGCCCATATAAGCACTTTTACAAAGTGACATATAAATTAAATAATCTCATTGGTTCCATTAACCCAAATTAAATCAAGCAATTCCAATTGAATTAGAATTCATCTATGAAAAATTAGCTGGGAAATAAAATAAATAATTTTTTTTTAAAAATCCCTCTAAGCCATTAAAAAAATAATAATTTAATCATTTCTGTGACCACTGTGGGATCCTAAATGTACAAACATCCTCACAAATCTAATCATATATTACATTATGAATCAAGATTTACCAATTACTATAGGGTTAAAATAATAATAAAAGATGTATCACCCATACAAGGACAATATTGGCTCAACATGAAAGGTCTTATCACTAACTCCATGTGCCAATGCTAGGGATATAAGTCCTACACAGTAAATGAACACAATCAAGTGTAGATGCACAATATACAATAGTTGAAGCAATAATTATGTGAAATCACATAATTTCATTTAAATAATGATTCAAATAACCCATTTTTTTAATCTCATTTTGGTTTTGACAAAGTAGTGACAAAACACTTAGTCTTTATTCAGCAAAGTAAAGTGCATGTTGGGTAATATGATAGTTAAGTATCAAGCACTAGTAAGTGTCGAGTAGTCAGTGCATACTGAGTCATTCAAGTATCGAGCCAACAAGGGGAGCTGAGTAAATAGTTTGTGTTGAGTGATTTTGGTGCCAATAAAATAGAGTGTGTCAAGCTATTCAGAAGTTGAGTTATAATATTAAGAGCATAGTGAAGGTTGAGCATCAGAGCCTTTAGATGCCGAGTTAATAGTTTATGACATAGATGTTTGTAATATCACAGAATTTTATGTAAACCAATTTTGGGCCAACATAATCATATTTTATGATTTTTAAAGATAAGTATGGAGTCATAGTATGAATCCCTATGCAATACATGCAACCAATCAAATTGGGGGAAGCATTAGGCAGTAATAAGGATCAACCACAACTTTTGATTCTTACCTAATCCATCACCACCAATATTTATTAAATGAGCAAAATCCTAAGAAGTATGTGAGAGTGCAAGGAGACAAATGGTAAGAGTTTAGAAGGCATTTTTGGTGGTTTAGATGGCTATAACAGAGTTATGCATTGCAAAATCAGTTTGAGAAGAACAAAGTAAAGAAGAGAAAGGATAGAGGAGACATATCTAATTAGGAGGATCAAGGTTTAAAAAGTAAGGAGGAGATCTAACATCAAGTAGAAAGGTGCTAACTGAAGGATCATGATGTTGAATCATTCTAACAGTTGATACAAAGCAAATCTCTTAACCGAGTAGTCCTAATAGGCTATTGTAAATCTCTTAATTGGATGCTTACTTTATTGTAAGTTTAAATCCTCTAACAAGGTGAAACCTAATAGTCTTTGTAAGCCTTTAACAAGGCAGAACTCTCATAGAGTAGATCATAGATTATGATCAAACATATTGTAGCCATAATTGGCCACACTTTACAACTACAGTAGTGAAGATTTGTGGGTGTCATCGCCACCCCAATTTTAACTTCTCATTGGAGGGTTTCTAGGTAACAAAATATATTGTGTTATGTGTTATTTACTTTATGCTATGGATGTGATGCATGCTAACTTATTTCAGTTTACATGTTAATTTATGAGATGGATGTTGGTGATATGTTTTAAGTATCGTTTCACTCCTCCCCCACCCCCCTCAGAACTTACTTTCCCATTGTTATTTACAAAAATTGGTATCAAAGCTTTGTTCTCTAGAAAGGTAATATTTACATCTTTAGAGGTAAGATATTGAAGATGGAAGTCTACAAGTTGGAAAAGACTATTGAGAACCAAAAGATTGAAATATAGCTTGCCCTACATCAACTGAAGGAGGCAAGAGATGAGTTGTAACATTCATTGAAGAGAAGAAAGGAACTGACTATTCAGCTAAATGACACTCAATATCAAGAAGAAGACACTAGTGGATTGTTTGAGGATGGAAAATGGAAAAGAACAATGCCCTGACTAAAGAAGTCAGCAATCTCAAAAGAGAATAAGAAGTGCAATCAGTATTACTATGTGAGACAATTTAAATGAAAAATAGAGTTAAGGAAGACTAAGTCATGATTGAAGAAGACAAAAGAATACTGACTAACCGACTTGAATTGAAGACATCTAATGTGTGAAATCTTACTAACATGCAATTGGATATGATGAATCAATTGATGCTTGTAAATCACAAATTGAATGGAAAGGACATTGAGTTCACAACCCTCAAGTCACAGAATGATCTATTCCAAAATAAACTAAGAGCATAAAAGGAATTCATTGAAAGATTCAATGAACAAAGTGAAGCCATAAAACACTTTGAGAAATTGATGGAATCACCAAGACCTAATAATGATATTGTTGGATTGGGATACATTAATACCGAGGAAGGAGAATCGTCTAGAATTGGTAAGTAAAGAAATAACAAAGGTAAGTACTACAAACCTACATTTCATAATTTTGGAAAATTGGGTCATACAACAAATGTTTGCAGGAGAAAAATTATCAACCAGAACCCCAAGTAGAGATACAAAGGATACTACTACAACTACAACAAACAAGGACATCAGGAAAATGAATGTAGGAGCAAGACCATGAGAACTCAAAGATTTGAAGGATACTATTACAATTGTTAGAAGTATGAACAAAAAGCATATGAATGCAGATCTAAAACCAAGTGGACATCAAACAAATAGACAAAGCTACACAAAAATGGAAACTCCTATGATTGGGATTACAACACAAGGTACAATTGTCACTATTGTCAAGAATATGGACATGTTCCTAAAATTTGCATAAGGACACATTTTAGCGGCAACTACAATAAATGGTTGAGTGAGATTACATGCTTTAGTTGTCTCAAGACTAGTCATGTCAACAAAAACTATCCAACTAGGTCACCAGCATGGAGCAATGAATCTAGTAAAGAAAAAGAAAAGGTCAATGTTGAGAAAGTAAAGGTGCAAATGAACAAGACATGGAGAAAGAAGGAAGATTGCAATACATCAAGTTCAAATGAGGTCACTTCATCCAATGGATTAGGTGCTCACATCACCCCCAACTAGGCAATAAAAGGTATGTGTGGAACTGACATTTTAAAAGTTATATTATGCATCAATTCCAAATATCTAAGATCTAAAAAGAATAAATATGCATGAATTAAGATTCAATGAAGAAGTTAAGAGTAATAGTTATTCTATAGATATATTGTTTTCTATGTTATTGTTGAGCATCAAAGAAATTGTAGATATTGTTGAGTGATAGAGTCAAGGCTAGTATGAGTTGACCTCGCTATGTATGTCGAGCATACTGGGAATTCTATGTTAGCCAAGTGTGTTGAAAATCCTATATTGGCTAAGGTTACAGTTGTGTAAGCACTGAGAAATTAATGTTGAATTTGAAGGGTTATATAGTCAATTTTTTACTCATTTTCACTTACCTGAGTTTGAAGAGAACAAAGGAAAATTGAAAAAGGAGATTCTAGTGTTTGCTAACATGATCCAAATACTACTCGATACCATTCTATAGATTCAAAAGGTATTTAGCTTGTGTCAAGTTATGCTGTTTCATTTATTGCAAACCCTAGGAAAGTAAAATGGCAGATAGTTCTTCGTCAAATGTTAGAAAAGAGAGGAAAGAGATTTTCAACATTTAGTTGATAAGTAATGATGTTAGGAAACCCCCATTCTGAGCAATTCCAAAGATTACATACAAAGGAGATTCATCTAGTGCTATCTATGATACCACAAAAGGTTCTAATGATCTGGGATGTGAGATGTTGCTATACTAGAAAGATTGGAGAGGTAGGAGATATGGAGATTAGAGATGCCTACAACAAGTTGTGCGATAATGGATTTTCGATAGAAGAGAATAAGATTGTCAAGCAAAAATGGTTAATGTGTGTTGTAGACTTTCCTCAAATGTCTAAAATAGAATGGATTCATATTGTTCTAAGCTGCATACATGAAAACCATATGCAGATAGAGGGTGGACCAATCAGGTTTTCTAAAAGGATTGTGCATAGAGTAATAGGGTATCCTACCCTTGACTAATCGAAGAGCATGAAGAGTGATGCAAAGGAGGTTATAAAAAAGAGCACAGGTGTCATGTGGAATAAGAGAGGGATGTCAATAGACACTATTTTAGATTCTATTGTTGCCTTTGTAGTCAAAGTCATTGCCCATAAGTTCTTTCAGTCAAGCCAACTAAATAGTGTTTCATGTATGGCAGTGGACTTAGGTTACACAATTGTCAAAAGAGATCATTCATATGACCTTACCGAGTTACAACTACAATAGTTTTCAAAAAACTTGGAAGACATTAGGAAGGCCAAAACTGCATCTTGCAAGTTTGTTCTTTGATTGTTTGCATATTTTTTAATGTGCAAAACACATTCCCTGCCTTTGGAAAAATTACCTGGAAGACCAATAGGTCAATTACACAACATATTTTAGAATTCATTGAGAAACTTGGAGGCAATTTTGAGTTAGTTTTGACTAGTTATTTTGAGGATTTTAAGAAATCCATGAAACAAAGATTGAGGATTCTTATGTCATTAGTGGGAACAACATTACAATGATGTGTGTTTCCTAGTTGATGCAGATCATACATACATGCAAGCAAAAATACTTAGGGTCAGATGGTTAAAACCCTTGCCATATGAGATTAATTTGGATGAAGCCTCTGCAAAAATCACAACCTTATTAGAAGAAGAAATTGATAAAGATGCTATATCTTTTAGAAAATATGATGAAGCCAAATGCATGATAATCATTGACTTGAAAACAACTATAGTTTTGAGAAAGAAGAAAAAACTTGTCAAAAAGATAAAGGAGAGATTTGGTGAAGGTGAAGGTGAAGAAGAAGAAGAAGAAGATTATGATGAAGAAGAAGAATAGGTCCAAGCACCATTGAAACTTACCCAAGTCCTAGGTGAAGATGTTGAAGGTGTCAAGGAAAAAGAAGTCGAGGAAGTACCTAAAGAAAGGAGAAGAAAATGAAAGCAAGGACTAAAATAACAAAGAAACCTAAGAATACTATGAAGAAGTCATAGAAAAATATCATTGTACCTATAACTAGGTCAAGCACAAGGGCACCCACTATACAGGATAAAGAAGTAACAAAGGCAAAAGGAAAGAGAGCTAGTATTGTAGCAGAGTTGAGACAACCTGCTCCAAAGACATTCATGCAATTAAGGAAGAAGTACACACCTCAGAATAATTTAGATGAGGAGAAGAAAAATTCAAAACACTTGAGTCAATAAAAAGTGGTAAGCCACAATCCCTCTTTTGACATTGACAACTTGTGTGAAAACATTACAACCAATGCAGATTTGTCAAGTTTTACCTATGTTGATTTTGATAAGCTAGGGAGTGTTGATAAAAATAAAGTTGAAGAGGCCATATGTGATATGATGGTTACTTTTAATACTACTCCATTAGAGATTTCTAACTCTCTATCCAAAATTATTTATGATAGAGTTTAGCAAAAGTGGAAATTCAGTTTGAACACTAAGAGACAAATAAGGGAAAATACACTAGTACAAGTGATGCCTGAATTAGATAAAAAGATGATTGCCAAAGCTATAAGAAGCATAAAGGGAAAATTTCCCCCAAATATAGAGCTTTCCATATTTTGAAGAATAACATAGAAGATGTGGTAACCAAAAGTACATCAATTTGGAAATCTATTTTTGGTTAACCACTCAAGCAAATATTGAGAAAGGTGAGCAAGAAAAGAAAGAACCTAGGAAGAATGAGGAAGAGATTCAGAAAGAGGTGAACCCAGTCAGAGAAGGTAATGTGGAGGGCACTAAAGAAATAACCAATGATGCAACAACTAAAGAAGAGTAGCAAGATGTGTAGGATACACGGATGTCAAGCACCTTCTTCTCCTTTCTTTAGGTACTTCCTCGACTTCTTCTTCCTTGACACCTTCAACATCTTCACCTAGGACTTGGGTAAGTTTCAATGGTGCTTGGCCCTATTCTTCTTCTTCATCATAATCTTCTTCTTCTTCTTCTCAACCTCCACCTTCACCAAATCTCTCCTTTATCTTTTTGACAAGTTTTTTCTTCTTTCTCAAAACTGTAGTTGTTTTCAAGTCAATGATTATTATGCATTTGGCTTCATCATAGTTTCTAAAAGATATAGCATCTTTATCAATTTATTCTTCTAATAAGGTTGTGATTTCTATAGAGGCTTCACCCAAATTGTTCTCATATGGCAAGGGTTTTAACCATCTGACCCTAGGTATTTCTGCTTGCATGTATGTATGATCTACCCCTAAGGACTCAAATAACAGAGAAACCTAAGAAGACTATGAAGAAGTCATAGAAAAATATCATTGTACCTATAACTAGGTCAAGCACAAGGGCACCCACTGTACATGATAAAGAAGTAACAAAGGAAAAAGGAAAGAGAGCTAGTATTGTAGCAGAGCTGAGCCAACCTGCTCCAAAGACATTCATGCAATTAAGGAAGAAGTACACACCTTAGAAGAATTTAGATGAGGAGAAGAAAAATTCAAGTGACTTGAGTCAATACAAAGTGGTAAGCCACAATCCCTCTTATGACATTGACAACTTGTGTGAAAACATTACAACCAATGCAGATTTGTTAGGTTTTACACATGTTGATTTTGATAAGCTAGGGAGTGTTGATAAAAATAAAGTTTAAGAGGCCATATGTGATATGATGGTTACTTTCAATACTACTCCACTAGAGATTGCTAACTCTCTATCCAAAATTATTTATGATAGAGTTTAGCAAAAGTGGAAATTCAGTTTGAACACTAAGAGACAAATAAGGGGAAATACACTAGCACAAGTGATGCCTGAATTAGATAAAAAGATGATTGCCAAAGTTATAAGAAGCATAAAGGGAAATTTTCCCCCAAATATAGAGCTTTCCATATTTTGAAGAATAACATAGAAGATGTGGTAACTAAAAGTACATTAATTTGGAAATCTATTTTGGGTTAACCACTCAAGCAAATGCTGAGAAAGGTGAGCAAGAAGAGAAAGAACCTAGGAAGAATGAGGAAGAGATTGAGAAAGAGGTGAACCCAGTTAGAGAAGGTAATGTGGAGGGCACTAAAGAAACAATCAATAAGGCAACAACTAAAGAAGAGCAGCAAGATGTGTAGGATACATGGATGTCTAGCGCCAGTCCTCCACATGATGACCAAGAGAATCAACAGGACTCATTGAGCATCAAGGATGTTCCTAATAAAATAGCATAGAATGTCAATCCTTTGACTAAAGTTGACTTGAAGAAAATTCTACAAGACTCTACCAATACAACACTCTTATAATGCAGTAATCCTATATTGGTGACAGTAGATGAGATTCAACAGGCAGAAGTTGCATCTTTAGGGGAGATACCAAAAGATACATTAAATGTGCCCCCACCAACTATAGATATAAAGGATAAGGAAACATAGGATCTTCAAAGAGATCAAAGAATAAACCTAGAATAGAAGGATGATACAACTAAGACACCATCTACAATGCCAACAATTGTCATTCAGATGAATGAGGTAGAAGCACAACCTACAAATATATCAGTGCCAATCCTAAATAGTTCAATTTTATCAGCTGTAATGATTATTAAGAAGGATGGAACAGAAGTGCATAAGGGCCAGGAATCAAGTTGTGTACCTATTCCACCATCATAGGGTGAAGTCTAGAAGGAAGGAGACAACATTGAAGATATAAAGTTGACTACTGAACATGAGGAGAAAATTACAATACAAACTCTAGTTACCTTGCAAGTTTCTACTTCTCCTCATGTTAGTCACACTCTTCAAAGGCTGAGTACACATGTCACACCATTATATATATCAAGGTCAAGTTCCAACACACCCAAGAGTGTTCAATTTACAGCATTCGAGGATATAAATTTAGATGACGTGATTGAGTTACCAAAGTTTGATCTAAATACAATCACAATTGAAGATATGAGCATTCTTCAAAATGCCCTACAAAGGAAAAAGAGGCAAGAAATATTAAGGAGAGAGCATAAGCAAAAGAAAGTTTTCCATGAAATTAAAGACATGTTTTTTGATGCTTTCAATCTCCCAGTAATGAATGAAGACAAGCCCATTATAGAGAAACTTATCACTATTGTGGACAAGATAAAGGATGAACACCTAGATTCTAATGTCAAATTATTAGAATGGTATAAAAGAAAGTTTCATACAAAGGTTTTAGAGAAGATATCTAGTGCTATTTCACTAAGACAGGATGATCTTGCAACCAAAATGGAAAGTGTGAAGAAGGTGTTAGAGAACACTTTTACTCTCTACACAAATTTATGCAATGTTGATTTATTCACTAAGGAAAATCAATAGGCTATTGACCAACTGCAAGGAGATCTAAAACTTATAGATAGTACTTTAAAACTATCTCCTCATAATAGTCAGATACACTTTTCGAGGCTACTGATAACTCAGAGTAGGATTTTTGAGTTGCAAGATAAAGATGCTAATATCAGATCTACTCTTATTAGTATACACTCCATATTAACACCTCACATGGAAGTGTTACACAAGGAACTAGCATTTGTAGATACTTTGATGAAGAAAGATTCACAATTTTCAACACATGAAGGCTTAGTTGACCCAGCTACTAATCTTGAAATACAGATTCATTCATTAGATGTAGCATGTGATAACTGGGCTGCAACATTGAAGATTATCATGGAGCTACGCAAACCTTTCCTAGAGAAACACACTATTAGTGTGCAACCCAAATGACATAAGTGTCAAAAAGGGGGATAGGAAGTTTTGGGATATGAAGGAATATGGAGTTTTGGATATCTACTCAATAGGAGTAATGAATGAAGAAACAAAAAAAAATGAAGCATTTGCTCAGGGGGAGTAATGGAGTAATAAGGTATGAAGGATAGACATCAATCTTACAAATTTTAAAGTTTTGAAGTTTTGTATTGAAGTCGAGTCATGAAGAAACATTATCCGACTTATGCATTAGATAAGAATGTATATGCCATGAAAAAGTGTTTTTTCCACTCATGCCAAAGGGGGAGATTGTTAATCTCAAATTGGTTTTGACAAAGTAGTGAAAAAACACTCAGTCATTATTAAACAAAGTAAAGTGTATGTCGAGCATAATTGGTTAGATAGTAAATGTCAAGTAATATGATAGTTAGTATTAAGAACTAGTAGGTGTTGAGCAGTCAGTATGTGTCAAGTCATTTAGGTGTTGAGCCAACAAAGGGAGCAAAGTAAATAGTATGTGCCAAGTGATTTTGGTACCAAAAAAATAGAGTGTGTTGAGCTATTCAGAAGCCAAGTTACAACATTAAGAGCATAGTCAAGGCTGAGCATTAGAGCCTTTGGATGTCGATTAAACAGTTTATGAAATAGATGTCTGTAATGTCACAAACTTCTATGTAAGCCATTTTTGTGCTGACATAATCATATTTTATGATTGTAAAAGATAAGTATGGAGTCATAGTATGAATCCCTATGCAATATATGCAACCAATCAAATTAAGGGAAGTATTAGGTAGCAATAAGGATCAACCACAACCATTAATTCTTACCTAATCTAGCACCACCAATGTTTATTAAAGGAGGAAAATCCTAAGAAGCATGTGAGAGTGCAAGGAGATGAATGCTAAGGGTTTAGAAGGCATTCATGGTGGTTTAGATGCCTATAACAAAGTTATCCATTGCAGAATTAGTTTGAGAAGAACAAAGTAAAGAAGTGAAAGGACAAAGGAGACATATCTGATCAAGAGGATCAAGGTTTAAACAATAAGGAGGAAAATAGCAAGGTGTTAATTGAAGGATCATGGTGCTAAATCATTCTAGCGGGTGAAACAAAGAAAATTTCTTAACCGAGTAGTCCTAAAAGGGTATTGTAAATCTCTTAACCAAGTGTTTACTTTATTGTAAGTTTAAATCCTCTAACAAGGTGAGAGCTAACAATCTTTGTAAGCCTTTAACAAGGAAGACCTCTCATAGGGTAGATCATAGATTATGATCAAACATATTGTAGTCATAATTGGCTACACTTTACAACTGCAGTAGTGAAGATTTGTGGGTGTCATCCCCACCCTAGTTTTATCTTCTCATTGGAGGGTTTCTAGGTAACAAAAAATATTATGTTATGTGTTATTTACTTTATGCTATGGATGTGATGCATGTTAAGTTATTTTAGCTTACATGTTAAGTTACGAGATAGATGTTGGCGATATGTTTTAAGAGGCAAAGGTTTTAAGTGATGATTCACCCTTCCCTTCCCCCCACCTCTTAGAACTTACTTTCCCATTATTATTTCCAACACATTTTGGATAAATTGCTGAAAAGACAAGGTACTTATTCATAGTATGATAAACCAATGAATCCAACATGGATAAATCATTTCTAATTATTCAAGCATTTAATAATGGAATTAATAATAGTTGTTCAACAACATAAAAAATCACTAAAAATATATAATTCAACATGGTCAAACACATGAGTATACACTATTACAGGAACCTAGTCAAGTGCAATAGGATGAATAATACATAGGGCAACCATTGTTCACATCTCAAGGTAATCACAAAATAACATCATGATACCACATCAATCCTAGTAACCATTGCCACAAACCTTAGTGAAACCATATAACACATCATAAACACAAAAATAAGCTATAAGCATGAATTAATTCAGCTGATACAATAACATAATCAAATCACCCCAAGGGCATAGACCACTCACAAGGTGAGATCATCATAGTTGCATCCATTAGGATGACTTATACAGATCAATTGGGAGAGACACTACATGATTACTTGGTGAAATGAATTTATTAGTATTAATCATGATATTAAAATAATCAAATCATGTACATATTATGATATTAAATAAGAGATATTTAATCCTTATGAACTAATAAAATAAATATTTTTAATTAAAAAGTCTAATTGTGGAAATAAAGTATTTAATTAATTATTAAATCAAAATCCAAATTATTGCATAAGTAATATGAATTTATTGTGCTAAATTTATTAAATTATAATTTTCCATATTATATTATGCTAAATATATTAATTATAATCAAATTATTATGTATTATGCCAAGAGGTGTAACCCTACAATGGCACAAAATTCTATAGGACGCAAGTGAATGTAATGGTGTAAGAACAAAGAAATGGTTGGTATTCTTACTCCTGTTGAATCGCCAATTGTTAACATTTATACCATAATTTCCAAAAGAATAAATGATTGATTTTCATTTCAAATGGAATTGGACTTAATTAAAGGGAGATAGAAAGGAGGAAGATTGAACAATATCAATGGGTAATTAAGCGATCTTCCAAATTTAAAAAGAACTTAAACATGTATTAGAGCAGGCATGCATTTATAATTTTGAGTAGATATTCTATGCACGAGATTGAGCATGCATTTTGATTTGATCAAACATTCAATATGTGAAAGCTCTTATGTGTGCACAATATATTTCCTATAATATTTTGAAAGGGGTTTCTTGCATGAAGAGATTCCATCTCTAGAGGTGTTGTTCAAGATTAAAAATTGAATATGCTAGGTTTCTTGTTGCTCTAATTTGTAGTTAGTACCAGGCGCATGATGGGACTTGATTCTAGGCCAAAATGATAGTGTGCATGATGATTAGAGTGGGGTGCATTTTTTTAGGTTATGCAAAGAATACTTATTCCTCTATAGGATTGAACATGGGACCTCTTCTATATTGCATGAAGTGTACAAGCTCTAAGGCATACATTTGTGCATTGGTTGAGATTTACTAGTTTATTAATTATTTACTTATATTATTGTTTGATTAGATATATTTGCATAATTAGCAGATTGGTTTCTTTTACATGATTGGAGAATTTTATTCTTTTGAAATAAATAAATAAGATAAATAGATTTTTTTACAACTCTGCCAGGGTGATGTACCAACCTTGAAGAAAATCAATCAACACTAAAAATGAGAGGGGTACGATCTACATTATGAGATGCCTCAAATGGCAATGGAATCAATCTTTCTTGGGGACACATTGATCTACAACTAATGTAAAGTTTGTGTTGATGATGGATTGTTTTTACACCTAATTTTTAGCCTATCCATACTTACCTGCTCTTTTACAAACATTATCCAAAAAAAAAACTACTATTTTCAAAAAATTCTCCAAAAAAAAAATGCATCCTACATGAAAAAATATTATATTGGTAGCACCAAGGTCGTCTCCACTATCAAATCCCTGACCTATGACATGCTACAGGAGCAAAGAAAATGAGATCAAACATATTCAAGGTGCATCAAATCAAATTAATCATTATAAATTAAAAAATATATTGTTATGAACAAAAGCATTTACTTATTAAATTGTCACACCTTTTTGTCAATGGTGCTAACCTGGAAATTTTTTATGTGTTCTACTATTTTTTTTTGGTTACAATACATACATAACCTCTTTAATTGTGCAAATTAAATTCTTCAGAAAGGTTAATTTTGCACAATTCTCGTACATACATAACCTCATAAAATTGCACAAATTAAATTCTTTAGAAAAGTTAATTTTGTGCAATTCCCATACATACATAACCTCAAAATTTTTGCAAATTGAATTCTTCAGAAAGGTTTATTTTGCACAATTCCCTAAGGGCTTATTTGGTTGTTGGAATGGGAATAGGAAATTAGGAATATGTTTTGTATTCTTTGTTTGGTGTACTAAATCATAATTAGGAATAGGAATACACATTCCCATTTTGCCCCTAAAATGAGTATATGTCTATTCCAAAAAAATCTATTATTGGAATAGCTATTCCTATTCCATTTTTAGTTTCTCAAATTTTATAGTTTTTTCAAGTGCCAAATTTCACAGTGAACATTTTGACATTCCTGACGAGCTATGTAGCAACCTTCTTTCTCATATGGAAGCTTGTGTTGGTTGGATTTCCTTTCATCGTGTTGTTGATAATCCTAAGAATGATGTATGGACAAACACTGACAGAACTAACTTGGAAGATGCATGCAAAGTACAAAGTGGTGGGCAATGTTGTGGAGTAGGTGGTGTCGTCCATCAGGATAGTCTGCTTGTTGGACATGGCCAAATTCCTTATGACGCTCAAAGGGATGGTGAAACTGGGTCTAAAATAGGGGTTGGCGGAGGGCATGGTGATAGGAAGCAATAACCTCTCTGTTGCAATTCGGGCATTCCTCGTTTGGTACAAAAGCCTCCTCATCATGTACCATGGAGTTTCCAGTGGGACGATCTTCACCATCAATGCTTGTACCATTCTATCTTTGGCTCGCTGAAATGTAAATGGGAGCATCATTGTGCATATTCGATTTCCCTTCCAATTGAGTGATATTTTGTGAGGCTCTGATCACAAATTCTAGAATAATAGAGAGAACATATTCCTATTCTATTTTGTCTAACCAAACAGAGAGACCAAGTTCCTATATCAGAATTACAACTCTAGAATAGAAATTCCTGTCCCCTCAACCAAATGGGCCCAAAGATTATGGGAATTACAAAAGCGGTGAACAAAATCCCTAAATTCAAGTAAAGATATTGGCAAAATATAAATTCCAACTTGATTAAAAAAAATTTAAATCTCTAAATTATACTTAATTTCTAAATATTGACTTTATTGTATATTTTAAAAATAAAAATTGTAAGATCAAAATATACAATAAATTCATTCTAATCATAATGATTGTATTTTAGATCCTACCATTAAGATTATAAAAGTAGAAGATTTAAAGGATTAAATTATATATATATATATATTTTTTTTTTTAATTTTTTTTTTAAATTTAATTTTTATTTTTTTATAAATTTTTTTGTTGTCTTAACATTTAATTGCCAAATTTTTAAGACGTCTCTATTATTTAATTAATTAAGACAGTATCAAAATTATCTTTGTCAAAAAAATACTAAAATAATAATTTTTTTGGGAAATTAGTTGTATTTTTGTTATTCTAATACTTTAATAAAAACTTATTACGGATCAAAAAAAATTATTATTTTACTATTTTTTTGACAAAGATAATTTTGATATTGTCTTAATTAATTAAATAATAGAGACATCTTTAAAAATTGGCAATTAAATGTTAAGACAACAAATATATATATATATATATATATATATATATATATATATATATATGTATGTATGTATGTATGTATGTATGTATGTATGTATGTATGTATGTATGTATGTATGTATGTATGTATGTACGTATGTATGTACGTATGTACGTATGTATGTATACGTACATACGTACATACATACATACATACATACATACATACATACATATATATATATATATAGTCTTAACATTTAATTGTCAATTTTTTAAGGTGTCTCTATTATTTAATTAATTAAGACAATATCGAAATTATCTTTGTCAAAAAAATAGTAAAATAATAATTTTTTTTGATCCGTAATAAGTTTTTGTATGTATGTATGTATGTATATATACATACATACATACATATATATACATAAATATATATACATACATATACATAAATATATATACATACATATACATAAATATATATATATATATATACATATATATATATATATATATATATATATATATATATATATATATATATATATATATATATATATATATATACATACATACATACATACATACATACATACATACATACATACAACATACATACATACATACATACATACATACATACATACATACAACATACATACATATATATATATATATATATATATATATATATTTGTTGTCATAACATTTAATTGCCAAATTTTTAAGATGTCTCTATTATTTAATTAATTAAGACAATATCAAAATTATCTTTGTCAAAAAATATAGTTATAATATAGTAAAATAATAATAAAAATTGGTCGGTAATAAGTTTTTTATTAAAGTATTAGAATAATGAACATACAAGGAATTTCTCAAGGTGGCCATCCTTTCACATATACCTTACTATAATTATAACCCTTAATTTATACAAACCACAATTGTATATTCCTTAGGCCCCCTATCACATAGCTTTCCCTATATACATTGTAGCCATTCATACTTGGCTTCATCAAAAAAACATCCAAGAAAAAAGATAAGAGACAATAGAACAAAATTCACTTTTTTAGTTGACATTTTCTAGCTTTGCCATTGCCTCAATTCTTTCTTTGTTTCAGCCCCTTATCCTACACACATTCTTTAGCATTCTTCATCTAGCCATCCATTGTGTGTTTCCCAAAAACTCTCCTTTATATTTGCTTCAAATTCCCCTATTTCGCATTCTGAATTTGTCGTGCTCCTCAAAAAGTCCCTTCCCTTGAGCATTTCAACCATTGATCAATTATGCCTCAAAATTTTCCATCAAAAATTCCTTTCTTCCCTTAAATCTTCATCCATCATCCACCCTTATCAAGAATTTCCCCCCATCCATTCCCCTAATCCTTCTTCCCCCTGCACTTCTCATCTTCCGCAGGTAATTTATTAAAAAGCCTCTAACCCTTTGCCCACTTTGCTCCAAAAAGGTTGCAATTTCTACCACCAATTTTTTCCAAGCCACCTTCACTCTGTCTTTATAAACTTCTTTCTCCACACCTATAGGCCACCACAAAAAAACCATTCAACCCTTTCTCATTCCTTCCTCATAATCTTCATAGCATTCACTGTAATCAAAGCCTTTCCCTGGCCATGCCCACTCCAAAAGGGAGTCTGTGCCCACAATTAAGTCTGCAGGGAACAAGTTCACCATCACCCACTCCACCTCCTTCATTGGGCATTTGACTTCTAGCCCCATGCCATTACAATAGTTGCAATGTCCACGTTGTTATTCCAATGATGCGTGGAGTTTTGAAACAGCTCACCAACTGTCCCTTTCACTGCCTCCATTACACTGAGCATCAGGCATTTGAGTAATATTTTTAACTTTTTGTCCTACACTGGCCCAAAGAGCACTTTCTACTATTGATTGGTTTGGAAGGTAAAGGTTGCCTCCATTGCTTTCAAATCCATCACTTTCACTACTATTGATTACTATTTAGGTGGTTAATTTACATTTCATTCAATGCTTTATATTGTTTTTTAATTGCCCCTCTCTTGAAACAAACATACCATCATTCTCCCACACATATCAAAACTAATGTAAGCCACCCTCTGTCATAATGAGAGTAATAAATGCTGATTTCCCAAATCTCTTTCACATTTACTAACAATCCTTTCTGATATGACATCAATCATCACATCAATCTAAGTCCATTGCATTTGACCTACCTTCAAAAGTTAATCTTTTAATCAATGCAAATTTCTACTCCCTCCATCAAATTCTGATGGCTACAATCTTCAAAATTTGGTTTCTCATCTTCATCTAAACCTACTGCCCATTTTGACAAAGCATCTGCCTCCCTATTAGCTTCTCTAAACACATGACAAATTTTAAGTTCCTCAAACCCATTTAACTCTTCCACAATCGATTCTAACAAATTCCTTAAATGCCATGCATGAATTAAATTTTTACTTATTTCCTACACCACCACCATTGAGTTACCTTCTAGAATAAATTTTCTTCCCTCACATCTTTTTAAATATTTTAAAGCTAACAATGCAGCCTGAAATTCAGCCTCATTATTTGTCTGATCGTTCAGTCTTAAGGCTCCATAAGCCATTATATCACCAAAATTATCCCTAACAATGCATCTAACCCCTGAATTTCCTAAATTTCCTTTGGAGGCACCATAAAAATTGGATTTTAGCCATCCTACTTTAGGGGGCATCCATTTCACCCCCTCCCTTTTCTTAGCTTTACAATTTTCAGACTATGTATCTCCTGCCTTACCAATTTTAATCCTTGGCCTTTTATGCTAAATTGCTCTATCTGAATCCATAAACACACTATTTGATATGTTTTTCCTAAAGACTACTACATTCACCACTTCTTCAATAGAATGATCTATTTGATTTAAAAGTTGTTCCCTTGATTCATTTTTATCCTGAAAAATCCTCCTATTTCTTTCTTTCCATATTTCCCATATTACTATTGAGGGACATATTGTCCAAATGCATTCAAAACAATTTCGATCTAAGGGATTAATAGATGTGAGTTTTGTGATCTGGTTACAAGATTAGAAGAAGAGGTCTAGTTGACAAGACAAAGAAACGAATTACAATTCATTTCTATTATCCTATAAGGAATAATATGGAGATCATTTGGATAGTGGGTTCATTGGTCTTAACCTTGAAGTTGTTTGGGTAGTGGGTCTAGCTATCTTCCACAACTTCTAATAGGGTTGGAATCTCCTAACAAGGATTCAAAGTCTACTAACAAGGAATGATATGTATTGAATTTTTTTATAGACTCCTAATAGGGCCCATCCTTTAACAAGGAATATTTATATTAGTATATCATCTTGTGGGTACCATCCCCACCAGAGTTTTCCCTCTGATCAAGGGTTTCCCTAGTAAACATATCTGGTGTTATTTTGCATGAGTATCTTGTTGTGGTTTATGATTAAATTTCTCATATGGTTAAAGTTTAATAAGTTTATTAATTGTGATATTAGTTGGATAATTGATTCACCCTCCCCCCCAGTTATATTGGTGGTCTATATGTTCTAAAATTCTTAAGGAGAACCTGTGAAGAGAAGAGTAGCAAAGGAAAAGTGAAGAGATTAGTGAATTTTGATTACTTAAAGGGATGTTAAGCAGATAAGTGATGGAGATGATAATGAAGGAGAGTTAATGAACCAATAGATAAGTGAATAGAGATCTAAAATTGCCAAGTGAGTTGTATTTTATAGGTCAAACCTATTGTTATATTCTAACAATTATGACAATCAAAATCCTTTAATCAAGGTTGACCTAATCATCATTTTGTAAATCCTTTAATCAAGGTGACATTCTAATGGAATGATCCAAAGTCCCCTAACAAGGTCACTCCTAATAGGGTGATTAAATCCTTTAACATAATCACACCTAATAGTGTGTTTTGTAACCTTTAATAGGGTTGGCTCTTAACCAAGCTCATTTTAGAATAGTGAAAAGTGGTAGCATGTTACTTGGTGGTTTTTCCCAAATTGGGTTTCCATGTTATATCCTGGTGTCAAAGTGTCATTTTGATGCAGTGTAAGGCCAGAGAATCACCAAAGGTGATGTCCTAGCCCCTAGCAAATAACCGCACAACGAAAACACAACAAGAAGAAGTAATAATGCAAGATTTGATACCAAATCACAACTCTATATTAAAAAATAACTATTTACATGTAATATTCCCAACTATAGGGCCTTCTAGGTTACGACAAAATACAAAAACAATTACAATAATAGTTCTACAAGATCCAACTCAATCCAAGCTAGCCCAAATCTGTACCATAACAACAATCCGATAGAAACCTCCAAGATCTCAACTTGTTCTCGCAAGCCACCAAGCAAACTCCTCATTTCTAAACCATAGCCACTAGCTCTTCTCCAAACTTTATCTAAGATCCAAGTGTAAACTGCCTCACATTCGGCACTTTATCCACTCACTCACAAACTCCATCACAATCCAACTATAAACTGCCTCACATTCAACACTTTGTTTATAGAGGAAAATTCCACTCCCAAATCGCTTCTCCCAAAAACTGCTCCAAACTCTAAGCCAAAACATCCTTTTATACTTGCCAAAATGGTTTAAAGAACATTCTAGAATATTAAAAAATAAAAGGCTGACCTAATAATGGTCAAGACACATCCCAAAGCAAGATCTTATCATAAATGGTGTGATCAAAATAAATCTTGCAAGTTGGCTTGCACCAAAAATGGAGAAAAAATGTCCAAAATGTTGAGACTCGGCATAAATAGGACAACTCGGCACATGAAGAGTCACTTGGCACATGAAGAGTCACTCAGCACATGAAAAGTCACTAGGCACACTCTAAAAAACTTGGCACACACTGTAGAGCGAGATGGGATAACATGCTAACACGAGTATTAACACCACGTGGATAACCTCAACTCGGCTTACACAACAAAATTATTGGCACTTGGCAATTGTTGCAACTCGGCAGCAACCAATAGAATCAGTGGGATAACACGACAACCAAGATGCTCCTGCATTAGACTTCCCAGGTAATTAGAAAAGTGTATCCACACTTTGATGCCCAAAGAAAGATCAACAAAAATCTTCATCTTCACCAAAGGTTTCCACTCCAATAGGGACAAGAAAACCCACATGCAAATCATCCACATATGCATCATTCTTTCAAACACCAGAATCTCAACCATCCAATCAACATGCTCACTCCTAGGAACAAAATGAACATAATACTTCATCAAAAAACCCTCATCCACATTAGCAACTAGTGAATCCACACCAACAGCAACAAACTCTATATCAACAACAATATGTAGACTTCCATCAACACATTCCAAACTCACAAGACCAGCAATCTCATTTCTCTCAACAAAATGCTCTGCAACACATAAGTCACCACCAATAGAAACCAGATCATCCATGACCAAGTGCTTTGCAACATACATGCTACCACTAATAGTAACTGGATCATCCATGACCAAGTGTTTTGTAATTTATGTTAGACTCAACCAACTAATCATGAAAACCAACCTCTATCCTAGCATCAACAAGGTCAAGAATATCCTTAGTAATAGCCTCAAGTTGCTCTACAAGTTCTGTATCAGACTCCACAAACTAATCAACAAAAACAACCTCTTCCACCTTGACCTTGCCATGCCATCTTCTCTCATGAACAAATCTCTTAATTGGCCAGATAACTCTCTTCTAGATTGGTAGACTCCAACTCCACAAACATCTACAGAATGCCTTCCTTATCATGTCCTTATCTCAATCAAGCAAACTAGTTTCAAACCAAGCAACCTCCTCCTTATCTTGATCAGCTAAACTAGCTTCAAACCAAGCATAGATAACCTCCTCTCCACCACATCATAGAGATTCACAATCATCCCAAGGTCCAATCCTCTCAGATCCATCTCCCAAGATCTTCATAAACCCTCTACAACAAATCCTTCACATGTTCCTTGTGATAAAATTGAATTGTTTTCAAGTCAGATCGGAGCTTGCCACCTCGCATGAACAATTAGGAACCACATCACAAGTCTAGGACCATGGATCTACAATCCATAAACACTATGTGATCATTCTTCAACAAGATCAATCTTCCATCTTTGCATCCATCTATCCATCTGCAAGCCCTCTACAATTGCAAGTCAAAACCATGATCTGACACCTCACAACCAAGAGATCTGGGACTTCAGAAAGAAAAATCCACCATTAGATCAAGATTTTCTCAGATCTACTTCTCCAACCCAAGTCCTAGTGCAAACTACCACAACTTCAATGATTTGTCTACACGCTCAGGAACAACCTTCACTCTAATACCACTTGATGTAGTGCAAGGCCAAAGAATCCCCAAAGGAGATCTCCTAGCCCCTAGCAAATAACCACACATCAAAAACACAACAGCAAGAAGCAATAATGCAAGAACTAATACCAAATCACAACTCTGCATTATAAAATAACTATTTACATGCAATATGCCCTGGTTGTAAGGCCTTCCGAGTTATGACCAAATACAACAAAAATTACAATAATAGTTCTACAAGATCCTTCAAGATCCAACTCAATCCAAGGTAGCCCAGAGCTGTACCATAATAGCAATCTAATAGAAACCTTTAAGATCTCAACTTGTGTTCACAAGGCACCAAGCAACCTCCTTGTTTCTAAACTATAGCCACTAGCTCTTCTCCAAACTTTTTTAGAGATCCAACTGTAAATTGCCTTATATTTGGTGCTATGTCCACATACTTACAACTCCATCACAATCCTATTGTAAATTGTCTCACATTTGGTACTCTGTCTATAGACTCAAGAAAATTCTCCCTTCAGCTACTCCCAAATTTGCTTCTCCCAAAATTGCTCCAAACTTTAAGCAAAAACACCCTTTTATACTTGCCAAAATGGCTTAAAGAACATTCTAGAATATTAGAAAACAAAAGGCTAACCCAATAATGGTTAGGACACATCCCAAGGCAAGATCTTATCATAAATAATGCAATCAAAATAAATCCCACAAGTTAGCTCACATCAAAAATGTAGAAAACGCGTCCAAAATGCTAACAGTCAACATAAACATGACAACTCAGCACATGAAGAGTCACTCAACACATGAAGAGTCACTTGGCATACACTATAGAACTTAGCACACACTATAGAGAAAGATGGGATAACACGCTAACATGAGTGTTAACACAACATTGGATAACCTCAACTCAACTTACACTACAAAATTACTGGCACTTGACAATTACTTTAACTCGGCTACAACCAACAGAATTAGCAAGATAACGCGACAGCCAGGATGCTCCTGCATCACATTTACTTCTGTGAATGTTATGTTATGCATGCTATTTTTAAAGATATTTATTATATTTTTAATTGGCACACATATATAGAACATACAGTTAATGAATGTTAAGTTTCTAAAAGGTCACTAGATAGACTAAGTTGTTTTATGGGATTTTTAAAGTTGTTTGAAGCTATTAAAAGTTTGATTGGTACATCTGGACCTAAGGATAACTAATTCACCCCCCCAGTTATTCTAATCATGCTAACAATTGGTATCAGAGCTATGGTGCTTGTAAGGAAATCTTGAAGGGACTTATATCTAAAGAGAAGTATCTACAAGAGAGATATGTTCAAGCCGAACAAGGAGAACTTCCTAGCATGGAAATGCTTGATGAGATTGCACTTATCTGGTATTGGAGATTCTACGTCATACTACTTGGACAATGAATGCATTGAGGTACCTAGACCTATGATAGTTGAACAAATGAAAGAGAAGAAGGATCTTAAACAAATGATTATTTAACTAGAAAGAATCCTAAGTTATGTTGAATTTAATGATGTGAAGGATTGCACTAATACAAAGAAAATGTGGGATAAGTTGGCACAAATCCACGGAGGAGAAAAAAATGTATTGAGGGCTAAGGTGGAAAGCTTTAGAGGCAAGTTTGATGCTATGAGAATGAAAGAAGGTGAGACTACTACACAATATTATGGTTGAATTAAAGAGGTGGCGAATGCTATCAAAGGTGTTGGAGGAGACATAACTGAAGAAATTGTGATAAGAAATTTATTGAGAACTTTACTTCCTATTTATGTTATTAAAGTTTTTGCAATAGAAGAATTGAGATGTACACCTGGCAATGATCTAACCTTGGATAGTCAAGTTGGTAGACTCACTGCATATGAATTGTCAATTTTTGATATTCACCTGCTAGTGTTGAATCTACTTTTAAAGGTCAACCAACCCTTGATGGATCTAAGATAAAGAAGAAGAGTAGACATGTGGAAAGTGAAAGTGAATCAGATGATTATATTGATGAACTTGAAGCATTATTTTCCAAAAAGCTACCAAGAGGAAAAGGAAAATATAAAGGTAAACTTGGTCATATTGCTACAAGGTGTCTTGACAGATGTGAAGGAGATAAGGAAAGACTTCAAGAACTGAGGAAGGAGAGATGATAGAGATAACCAAGGTAACAAAGACTACAAAGATAAAGGTAAGAAATAGTGCTACATTGTTGAAGAAGATGGTTCTAATAGTAATTTTGATGATCATGATGAAGAAGTTGTTTATGTTGCAATGAAAGATGATTCTGATTCTGATTTTAAAATTGCATTGATTTCAAATACAAGTAAGAATGATAAATGGATAATTGATAGTAGTTTGTCACATCATATCACTAGTGATACAAGTAAGTTTGAGAAGCTAACACATTATAATGGAAGTAGTGTTAATTTTGGAAATGATGCACCCTGTTATATGAAAGGTAACGGATCAATTATACTGAATGATTAGATTAGACGTGGCAATGCATATTAGGTTGATGGTTTGAAATATAACTTGTTAAGTGTGGCATAGTTGATCAGTTCAGGCTATCGAGTTGAATGTCAAAATAAGATGGCAAAGATATATGATGTCACTGGTGAACTAATTGGAAGTGAAGAGAAAACAAGAGGTAACTTGTTTAATCTAGACCTATCTAAAGATACCTATCTATTTGCACAATATGAAGATGTTTGGATGTGAAATAAGAGGCTATGTCATGTGAACTTTGATAATTTGATAGGCATTACTAAGATGAAAAGAGTTAGAGGGTTACCAAGATTAAGAAAACCTAATAAAGTGATGTGTAAACAATGTCAAATGAATTAAATGACAAAGTCTAGTTTCAAGAGCAAGACATGTTCTTCTAATGATATTTTGGAGTTGGTTCATATTGATTTATGTGGTTCTATTGGAGTGAAAATCTATTATGGTGATAGATACTTTATTTTATTTGTTGATGACTTTTCTAGAATGATGATTGTGATGTTTCTTAAAGGAAAAATTGATGCATTTCAATATTTAAGTGGTATTTGGCTAGAGTTGAAAAGGAAATAGGAAACAATTTGAAGTTCTTGAGATCAGATAAAGGAGGTGAATTTGTATTAGATGAGTTTAACATATTCTATAATGATAAAGGAATCAAGAGAGAAATGAATGTACCAAGGACTCCACCACAAAATGGAATAGCTAAAAGAAGAAATAGATCAGTCATGGATATTGCAAAGACATTGATGATGAAATTGAATGTTTCACAAAAGTACTGGAGAGAAGCTATAAGTATTGTAGTCTATACTCTAAATCAAGTTCAAGTGAAGAAAGGTACAAACAAACCACCTTTTGAACTTTGGCATGGCTATTCACCTAATGTGAATAATTTCAAAGTCTTTGGAAACAAGTGTTACATATTGAAAGATGCAAGAAAAGAAAAATTTGATGCAAAAGTGATGAAGGTATATTTCTAGGATATTCCTCTAAAATCATGGCTTATAAGTGTTTGAATTCTAACGCTAAAAAAATTAAGAAAAGTACAAATGTTAGAGTTAATGAATTTTCAGAAAAGAATGAAGAATAATGAAATAAAGAACCTACAGATTCTAAGAATTTTGTCTATATTTGTGAAGGTGAACCTAGCACTTTACTTGAACCACAGAAAGTGGTTGCTGAGCATCACCAGCTAGGAACTGTCAAGGTTTAGTAGAAGAGTTTTTATGAGGTTCAGTAGAAGATTTCTACTGAGAATCGAGCTATAGGACCTAAATTATAGACATACACTACTAACCATCAGATAGAGGAAGTTGAGTTGTAGGAAAGTACACTAGATGCAAATGAACAAGTAGAATCCAATGAACCACAACAAGAAGAGACCTGAAGTTATCTTGAAAAAATATGTGAGAAGACATCATGCACAAGATCAAATCATTGGAGACAAATATTTGAGAGTCATGACAAAAAGAAGACTAAAGAATGATATGTGCTTATTATGTGAGTTTGAGTCAAAATCAATTAAAGAAGCTTTGGATAATGAAGACTAGAAAGGAGATAAATATGAATAAATTGAGAAAAACAAGACATGGACATTGGCACCTAGACCAAAGGATAAGAATGTAATTGGAACTAAGTAGTTTTTCATAAACAAGATGAACGAGAAAGGTGAAGTCACAAGGAACAAGGGAAGACTAGTGTATAAGGGATATGCACAAGAAGAAGGAGTTCAATATGGTGAAAAATTTTCTCCAGTTGCAAGGTTGGAAGGAGTGAGAACTTTTTTTGCATATGTTGCTTAAAAAGGATTTGAATTATACCAAATGGATGTCACATCTACAAATTTTAATGGAATCATGGAGGAAGAAGTATACAATGAAAAACCTAAAGGATTTCTTGATCCTAGCAAAAGTAATGTGGTGTGTAAGTTACACAAGGTTCTATATGGTTTGAAGCAAGCCCCTAGAGCATGGTATGAAAGGTTACACAATAATTTAGTGAAAATTGGTTTTGCAAGAACTAATGACAATAGCAATCTGTACTTGAAAAGTGAATCTGAAAGTAAGATATTGCTAGCTAAAATTCATATTTTAAGGACAAGATATGTTGTGCAAGTAATTTTATAATAAAATAAAGAAGAAATTTGATATTTCAGTGGTTGGAGAGATCAGGTTCTTTTTTGGATTGCAAGTTTATCAAATGAAGAAAGGTATTTGCATTACACAGACCAAGTATATTAAGGAGATATTGAAGACTTGGAATTGAGGAATCAAGACCAATCGAAACACCTATGGTGAATGGACATAAATTTTCAAAGAATGATGATTAAGTTGACTTGAATCAAACACTGTACATGTCAATGGTTGGAAAATTGAAAGATGTTGTACATATTAGACCTGACATTGCATTAGTAGTTGGAATTGTTGCTAGATTCTTTGCTAATCCTAGAGAAAAACACGTGATGGCAGTGAAAAGGATATTGAGATATCTAAAAAGAACAGAAGACTATGGATTATGGTACAAGAAAAATGATAAGTTTAAACTAAAGGTTTATACAGATTTTGACTAGACAGGAAGCATTGTTGACAGAAAGAGTACAAGTGGATGAGCTTTCTTTCTAGGAAGGAGATTGATTTCATGGACAAGAAAGAAACAAAATTGTATTTTTCAATTCACAAAAAAGGTTGAATATATTGTTGTAGTAGTTAATTATTCAAATATTGTATGGATCAAGCAATTTTTGAAAGGAATGAAGGAAGAAATCATTGAACCTATTATGATATATTGTGATAAAACAAGTGCTATAAACATATCAAAGAACCCTTTGATGCAAACAAAGCCTAAACATATTGAGATCAAGTATCATTACTTGGGAGAGTTGGTACAAGACAAAGAAGTAAGATTGGAATATGTGAAAACACAAGAGCAAATAACTAACATATTCACAAAGGCACTACCTAAGGATATATTTGAGTATCTAAGAGGTAAGTTAGGGGGAATTCCCCTACATAAAGAAAGCTAAGTAGAGATGTTGTATTATATCAATTGTTACAATTAGAATATATTACATACTTATGTTGGAGGTCACACTTTAAGAGTTGCCCAAAGGTGTGAAAAACAAGAAATAGAACTATGAGCAAATGAAGCTACAAGGAGCTATGAAGCAAGATGAATGATGGAGTGAAGAGATAATAATAGTTAGATTAGTGAAATAAGGATGATGTGAATAGAGTACAAAACATGAGAATGGTGTCAGTGGCATTATTGTCAAATAGGGAGAATTTATTGCCAAGTTACCATCCAAAGAAAAGGGGAAATGTGATAGACAAATAGTATGTGTTGAAATGAAAGAGGGATAATTGTTATGAAGAAGATGTTAACAAAAGAAGAAGTTATTAGCAAAGAGGGAGAAATATACCATTATATTTGATACTACTACAGTTGATGCCAGAGGGAGCATCCAGAGATTGCATAGATGAGAATCAAAATAAAACTAAGAAAGAGAGAATACAAACATAGAAGGAGATGATAGTATAAGTTTAGAGAAGCTATAATGAAGATTTTGGATTGCATGGAAACTAGAGGAGTTGCCATCAATGCCAAAGAGGGAGATTGTTGTAAATCATAATTGGAACAATTGCTATGTTGTCATTGATGGAAAACCTAATGGTAAGAAATTTAGTAGCAATGTAGAGTGTCATCATTTGATTGATAGAGAGGATTTGAAAAGAGGAGATATCAAGGTGAGCTATTCAAGTAATTGAGAAAGAGAAGTTAAGTATCATGGAATTACAATGGGAACTTGATAAGTTAGTCATTGAAAAGATAATGTGTTGTTTAATCATTACATGAAGTAAAGATGACAAGTGAATTGATGTATGAGAAGAAGTTGAGAAAAACTCTAAGCTTGACTGAGTATCAGTATACATTGCTAAATGAAGCAAATGAAGCAAAATATTAAGGAACTTCAGAAGAAGATGAACAAATAGTATTATTTGAGTGCTAGTTATAACTGAGTGATCCAGTTGAAACTAAGTGATCTAGTTAAAGTTGAGCATCAGTAATGACCAAGAGGGATAGTGAATGTCGAGCAACATAGAGCAGTATATGCCAAGCTACACAGTAATGATCGAGCAAAAGAACTTAGTGATTGTCGAGTGACATAAAAAGTTACAATTTTTTAAAGAATCGAGTCATGACATAGTTAAAATTTTGAATTAGTCAAAACATATGGATGTTAAGGATTGATGAGGTGGCACATTTAATGCATGATGAGATTTTTTTAATGAATCTAACCTAAGATCTACGATGATGTTTAAGGAAAATATCAAAATTGCCTATATAAGGAGGCATAACAGATGTTTTAATATAAGGTTTGTTTATTGTTGAGTGGCGATCTTAAGGAGAATCTACAATGAGAAGAGTAGTAGAGGAGAAGTAAAGAGATCAGTGAAGTGTGATTTCTTGAAGGGATGCCAAGCATATCAGTGATGGAGATGATAATGAAGGCCAATCAATGAACTAGTGGATGAGTGAATGGAGATTTAAATTTGCAAAGTGACTTATGTTTTATAGATCAAACCTACTATTATATTCTAACCATTGGGGTAGTTAAAATCCTTTAAACAAGGTTGACCTAATAGTTATTTTCTAAATCCTTTGGTTAAGGTGACATTCTAATGGAATGATCCAAAGTCCTCTAACAAGGCCACTCCTAATAGGGTTATTAAATCCTTTAATAGGATCATACATAATAACGTGTTGTGTAACCTTTAATAGGGTTGTCTCTTAATTGAGATCACTTTAGAAGAATGAAAAGTGGTATAGCATGTTATTTGGTGGTTTTTACCAAATTGGATTTCCACATTATATCATGTTGCCAAAAGTGTCATTTACTTATGTGAATGTTATGTTATGCATGTTATTTTTACAATTGTTTATTTTACTATTAGTTGACACACATATACAGAATAAAGAGTTAATAAATGTTAAGTTGCTGACAAGTTTCTATATACATTGACCTATTTTATGAGATTATTTAAGTTGTTTGAAGTTGTTAAAAGTTGAATTTTTACATATGGACATGAGGATAACTGATTCACCACCCCCCCCCCCCCCCCCATCCACCCCCTCTCAGTTATTTTAATCATTCTAATAGTTAGTTGATAAATTACCTCTTGCACCTAACCATAACCACTATACCAAACCAAACCAAACTATAACCTTAATCTTTAACCTAGATAAACCCTAGCTTATATATTAGAAAAATAGGGTCACTTCCTAAATTAATCCCTAAACCTAAATATGACCATTATGCTAAACCAAGTTGAACTATAACCCTAAATTTTAACCTAGCTAAACCCTAACTTATAAAATCCAAACAAATTTACCCTTGAAATTTAACACTCAATTGAATGCTAATCCTAATAAAAAGAACTTATAACCCTAAGTCTAACTCTAATTAAAATCTAATTCTAACCATAAGTATTTGATCATACCCTACCTGTAATCAAACTCTTACACTAATCAATCCCTAACTATATCTAACTTCAACCCTAAGTATCACTCAAATATTTCCTTGTAATTGAATGTCAAACCTTACCTAACCTTAACACTAACCTAAATTTTTCTTCAACCATAACATTAATTGAACTAAAACTATATCCCTAATTAAAACTTAACCATAGTTCAACCCTAATTATAACCATATTATTAACCTAAACCCTAATATCCACCCTAACTAAATCCTAATATGACTTAACAAAAGCCTAATCTAAACCCAAACCAAAGTGTAATCAAAACCCTGACATTAGTCCTAACTTTAATTATAATTCTAATTCTAATGGTCATAATTCTAACTCTCACCCTAATAACACACCCAAAACAAATCCTTATCCTAACTATGATATAGACCCTAACTATAACCCCAATCCTAATCCTAACCCTAATCCCAATCCTTTAAATAACCATAATCCTACAATAAACCCTAAACCTTTTCTCTAACTATAATCTTCACCATAAGTTGAACTGTAACCCTAACTTTAGTCCTAGTAAACCATAATTCTAACCCTAATTACAATACCATGATACTAATTCTAATTACTAAACCCTAATCCTAAATGATAAACCTTGTTCTTAATTGGTAAACTCTTATCCTAAATCTTAAGATAAATTATAATGTATATCCTAATCCTAATCCTAACCCTAAGGATCACCCTTAATCCAAAAAATCACTATTCAAAACCTAAACTTAGCCCAAAATTCAAATCATAACCTACACCCTAAACCCTAATTCAAATTCTAACCATAATTAAATTTATAACCTAAACCCTAACTATAATGATAATTCTAAGCCTTTCCCTAACCATGTACAAAACTCTAACCTTAAAAATGATGCATACCTTAAAACCCTAACAATAATCTAATTCTATACCTAAATCCTAACCCAACTATGTCCTAGCCAGACACATTCTATCCCTAACCATGATGCAAACCCCAAATTTAACTATAATACTTATGTTAAACCCTAATCCTAACCATTATTATGGCTGGAAACCTATTAATTATCCAAATGCTAATCCTAACCTTAAAACCTAATACTTGTTAGAATGTTGAGAATAACTGGGGGGGGGTGTGAATTAGCTATCCAAGGTCCAAATGTACTAATTCAACAAATAAAAACTTAAACTACTTTAGATATGAAGATCCATTAGCTTGACCTCTGTAGCAGATTATCAATAACATCAACTAGCAGTCCACTGTCCTTATAATAACATGCTTGTAGAATGTAAAATACTAATAGTAAATCATCACAAATAACATCCACACAAGTTTGACATCAGGACTTAACGTGGAAACCCAATTTGGGAAAAAATACCAGTAACATGTCACCAATATTTTCACTCTTGTGAAGTGAGCTCTATTAGGAGCCAACCTTTAATAAATTTTACAAAACACATTGTTAGATGTGACCTTGTTAAAGGATTTAATCACCCTATTAGGGGTAGCCTTGTTAGAGGACTTTAGAACACTCCACTAGAATTCCACCTTGATTAAAGGATTTACATATGACTATTAGGTCAACCTTGATTAAAGGATTTCAATACTAAATATATTGGTTAGAAAGTAATAGTAGGTTTTAGTCTGACAAATACAACTCACTTTACAAATTGTAGGTCAACAGTTTGTTCTCCTTATTATATTATATAACCTAACTCTCTTAATACCCAATGTTTTGGAGAAACAAAAGGACTTGCAATGATGCACAATGAATATGTCTTAATTAGATCAGAGTTGATGGCAAAATAAGCTCTTAACTTGAGAGCAATAAAGGCTAATGATATTGCTTGTAGACACAAATAATTCAGGCAAAAATGGATTAGGACAGCCTATCACACCCAATGGAATGACTATAGTAGATTATATTGAGATTTGAACTCGCGGGGTGATCTTGTATCCCCCAAACCCTTTTTTGTGAATATGTATCTTTAAATTTTAATTAATAGAAAGGGTCTATTCATAAAAAATGAAGATTAATCATCTAAATGCAAAAGAGGAAAGGAAGAAGAGATGCACATGAGGGAAAATGGAATTGCTTTAACTATTAGACTTAGGAGAAATGGAATCCAACAAGTTTCTAATAGATTTATCCACATTTATTCTTCAATTTCGAATGAAACTACTTTCAACATGCCATGAAAGAAGCAAGAGAAGCAGAATCACATATGAAAAAGTAAATAGAATTACCTATACTATAAATACCATAGTGAAATGGAATCCATGTAGTTATCACAAAAACACATGTAATTTTCCTTCAACTCTCAATGCAGAACTAATCTATTGAAAGGGAAACAAAACATGATGAGAAAATAGGGTAAATGGAATTATAGAGCCAATTCACTATCAAGTTTTTTGACCTGTATGGGTGGGGGCCCTAGCTCAGTTGGCTAAATATTCCCTGTTGCAGGGGGTTGGTCATGGGTTCTAGTCTCCCTTGTCCCCATGGTATCGGTGGGTGTGTCGCGCCAGCGCTATCGGTCACATTAAAAAGTTTACCCGGCACACTGCAGTTTATAGGGGGGGTCGTGTTGCACCTGATTCCTGCAATCTAATAAAAAAAAAAAAAGTTTTTTGACCTGTATATTATCAAAAGAAATTACATTTATAGTTTTCTATCATCCCTTAGTTCTGGCAAAGCAATAGTCACATAATAGAAAGAAAATAAGAATAAAACATAAAAATATCTAATCTGCAGTATGATATGGACACATGGCACCTTCCTCATTGATGATCTTGACTCCATGACACTGCTGAAAACACACAATGACTGTTTATCTTCATGCAGCTTCAAAAAACCCTATGAAAATATTTGTTTCTTCCATATTCTATTGTTGGTGCCTCATTCATATACTTTGTATCTCAATGGTCATTGTAGGTTTGAATTCTCATCGTTGATCTCAAATCAATGATCACAATTAAAACATAATAATCCTCTTTATTTTTCCTTTGTTGCTTCTTCACAAAAATCATGCATACAATGTCTTTACTTGATGTGATGATTTTTTATACAAACTTTCATGTACCCTTCACAGTTTTGTAACTCAGAACCTCTACTTGTGACTTAACCATGTGACGGTACGAAAGATTATTTCCTTAACTATAAATTTTTTTCACCTTTTCACAACCTAGATCATATTGAATGTCTTTTAGCCTACGACATTGTGATTCCTCTTAATCACTACTTTGCAACTTGACATGTCTCCATTCTACTAACCATAGCGACTTAGTGATAACTGCACACTAACATGATCGCACCTTTGTAACATTAAAACTAGTTGTTATTTCAAACCTACAATGTTGCGATGACCATTTGAGTTCAACTATTACTTCATTCACAAGTTCACAACTCAAGACGTTGACTCATCCTTTAACCCTATGAAGCTATGAAATAGAGTTTTTGCTACTTCACAACCTTGACTTCGAGTTAGCTTTAACTGCATGTGACGATGTGATGATTGGCTCTTGCTACTTCACTGTGTTGACTCAAGGTTGTATTTAACCACCTGCAACCATATGAATACATAATTTTGATACATCACAACATTAACCTTAGGTCACCTTCAACTACCTATGACCATGTGATCAATGGCTTTCGTAGCTTCATCGTGTTAACTTTGAGTTATCTTTAATCACTTACAAACATGCGACAAACATTGATCTGTTAAGATCTGATGGCTGAGACTAGAAGATCTTAACTCTCTTGTTTACTTTGCAGTGTGGGTCCACCTATTCTATGTGTCATGTTTTTCTCTTTGTCACACCTTTGCAACTTAGATTTATTTTGACTAGAACTGAGTCGTGATCGTGTGATCATGAGTTTTCGCAACTTTACAACTTTGACCTAGAGTTAACTTTAACATCATGCGAACATGTGATAACTACTTGACTTAACCATATGTCTATGCTCACAGCTTTGTGACTTATCTTTCATCATATGGAATATGATCTATGATGTTGCCACAACAATTAATCTAATCTTCATCTGAAGTTCATGGATCCATCTCCAAGGACAATTGACTTCTCAATCAACCAATGGTGTGTGTTCCTTTTATTGATTGAATTTTCCACTCATCACATAGTTGCTAATACAAATTGGTTTCTCTACATTCTAAGCTCAATCACTTGTAATATCTTTCGTTGAAATGCAATTAGTGTAGATCTTTATCTTTGAAATCCTTCTAAATCCTTAGATGATGAATCATTGGAGTTTACAAACCTTCTTCTCATCAAGGAGATGCTTATAACTAACCCACCAAACCCTAAATCACCTAGATTTTGACCAGCATGATGCTTACATGATTTCCTGCATAGGTTAGATTGAAAGGGGATGATGAGAAGGGAGGTCATCCTAGAGGCATTCTAGACATAGACTCAAATTGGACTTTGACTTAACTGTAACTTAGAGAGAAAAGGAATAGGACTAAAAAATGGGCAACACAAATACAAAACATAGTTTGGCTCACATGTTGATCTATTAACTGGCCTCCATTTTAAACTTTGTTTCTTATTTACTTGGCAACCCTTCAAGCAATCATTCTTCACCTCTTCTTAACTCTTCCTAACCTCCTACTTAAGTTCGCCAATCAATAGCAACAACAATTACTCCAACCTAATTAGGTCTTCACCAACTCTGCTAACCTATATAAGCTTAGCCCTTATACCTCCTTAAATAGGTAATTCTGAACTTTTTTCAGTTAAACATCATCATAGATCTTAGGGTTTTGATTAGAGTCAACACATACAATGAATTTGTCCACCTTGTTCATCTCCTTCTTTTCTATAAACTTCTCATTCAAATTGCTCCATTGATCACTTACCTAACCCTTTCCTTGCATTAACTATTCTAGGTCATCCATCCTTATATTCCACATGTTTTACATATTCCAAGAAACCAACTGTGTTGGTTGGAAATCATGATTTCCTCACAATTCCTCAAAAATTAGCTCTCAACCAACATTGTGTTCTGATGCTCAATCAATATTGATGCTTGATCGACACTATTTCTGCTCGACATATACTGACACTTAGTTGACACTAGCATCACTCAACATAAACTTCAAGTTCCTTAATATTTTACTCTATTGCTTCATCAAGCCTACACATTTGGTCAATCTTTGTTCACTTCTTCAAGGTTGTACAACTATCTTCTTCACTTGTAGAATAATTAAAGAAACACTTTATCTTGTCAAAGTATAACTAATCAAGTACCCATTGCAGTTTTCTCTCATAACTCAACATTTCCTCTAGGTGCTTTTGTTATGTCCAACTTCTCAAATCCTTTTCATCAATCATCTAGATATGAAACTCAAATCAAATAACAAATTTTCTTGCCAATAAGGCTTGACATCAATGAGGACATAAAAAATAATTCCAATTGTAGTTTCCAAAAATCTCCCTCTTTGGTATTGATGGTAACACCTCTAGTTACCATACAATCCAAAACATGTACTGCATTGAGCAATCTCCCTTCGTGTTTAGTATCAGATCTTTATTAATATCCTTCGTTTCTTTCTGATTCTCATCTCCATGTCCAATAATCTTCTCTCTTCAGTTTCATTATGATTCTCATCCATGTAGCTCTGATAGGCAACACATAAGCTCCCTTTATCATATCAGATCATGAAATCAATTAGATTCCTCTATATTGTTGGTGACACCTTGCATACATTCTATGAACTCCCTTTTTCTTATTCAATCTCTCCCTCTTTCTTATTTACTCTATGGTAATTAAATCAGAATATTATCTCCCTCTTTGGCAATAATACCAAAGACATTTTATCTATCTCATACATCTTTTCCATGTAGATATCCTTATGTCAATGTTGAATTCTCCTTTGTCATCTCTGTATGACCGATTCAACATTATATCCTCTATCTTTTACTCTCTGCTTCTTCCTTTACTACTTTAGGTAGCTCCTAAAGTAGGACTATCTACATCAACTTGTAACTAATCAACAAATTTGATGTAGAGCTCGATCTTAGCTTAAGTAGCATTGTATAGGGGAATCACCCCTAATTTACCTCTTAGATACTCATGTGCATCCTTAGGTAATGCCTTAGTGAAAATATCATCTATTTTCTTCTTAGTGTTTATATACTCCAGTCTCACTTCTTTGTCTTAACTAACTCTCTCAAGTAATGATAGTTGATAGCAATATGCTTAGTCTTTGTGTGCATCACATGATTTTTTGATATGTTTATAGCACTAGTGTTATCACAATAGATAACATCAGGATCAATGATCTCTTCCTTCATCCTTTCAACAATTACTTGATCTATATGATGTTTGAACAATTCACTATGGTTGCCACATATTCAACTTCAATTGTTGATTAAGAAATGTAGTTCTACTTCTTGCTTGTCTATGAAACTATTCTCTTGTCTACAAAGAAAGCTCCTCCACTTCTGCTTTTCCTATCATCAATATTTCTTGCCCAATTTGAATCAATGAACACTTTCAGTTCAAACTTGTCATGCTTCTTGTAATAGAATCCATATTCTTGTGATGTTCTTTTCATATATCATAGTATCCTTTTCATTTCCATCATGTGATTCTCCTTAGGAATTGTAGAAAATCTTGCAACAATCCCAATTGCCAATGCAACATTAAGTTTGTTGTGAACAAAATATTGTAGTTTTCTAATCATTAATCTATACAATGTCTAGTTCACATCAATAGAATCATCATTCTTAGATAACTAATGTCCTATAGCCATAGGTGTACTAATAGGTCTTGAATCTTCCATTCCAAAATTTTTTAGTGTCTCCTTGATGTATTTGGATTGAGTGATGAAGATACCTTACTTCATTTGATATACTTGTAAACCAACAAAGAATTTGATCTCACCAAACATAGAAATTTCAAATTTTTTCTTCATCTCATCTGCAAATGATTTTCATAATGCTTATTTTCCTCCAAATATGATATCATCAACAAAGATTATAGATAGAAATACCTCATTGTTAGTATCACTCTCCAAGTATAGATTGTTGTTATCATTAGTTCTTACAAATCTAGTCTTCACCAAATAATTATGCAATCTCTCATACAATGCTCTAGGGCCTTGTTTCAAACCTTATAGAGCATTTTTCAGCTTACATACCATGATCTTCTTGCTAGGGTCAAAAAATCCTTCTGGTTGTTCAATGTAAGCTTCTTCTTTCAATATTTCATTTAGAAATGCAGATTTGACATCCATTTGGTACACTTCAAATCCTTTATAAAAAGAATATGCAAGTAGTGTTCTAATTCCTTATAATCTTGCAACTAGAGTAAATGTTTCCCCATAATCAATTCCTTCTTCTTATTCATATCCTTTGCATACCATTCTAGCCTTATTCCTTGTGACTTCTCCTTTTTCATTTAGCTTGTTCTTGAATACCCACTTTGTTCTAATAACATTTTTGTCCTTAGGTCTAGGTACCAGTGTCCAGGTTTTGTTCTTCTCTATCTACTCAATTTTTTCATTCATTGCTTGAAACCAATCCTCATTCTCCAAAGCATCTTTTACTAATTTAGGCTCAAACTCACAAAATAAACATGTATCACTTCTGAGTCTTTCCTTGTCTTAACTCCATATTCTTTGTTACCAATCATTTTCTCAAGTGCATGGTATCTTCTCACATACTTTGCTAGTGCATGTTCTTTCCTTCTCTCTTCTTCTATAGGTTCATCTTGAAAATTTATTTCAAATTTATTTTGTCTCTCTTGTTTATGTTTTGGTTTAGGTTCTTCTTTCTTGACATTTTCTTGTTAATGTTCAACTTCTTCTACATGTACCTTGGCATCATTTTGTTGTTGCTCGGCTCCCATAGTCTGTTGCTCAGCAACCTATTGTTGCAACTCAACATTCCCATTTCATTGTTGCTTTGTAGCTTTGTTCTCTTACTCAAGAAGGGTGTATGGATAACCTTCATTCACATATATGAATGTATTGTAGTCTTTATATCCTATCTTGCATCCAACTTCATTATTTTCTACATATTCATCAATTTTCACATTTTCACTTTCCACAACTTTGTTAGTGTTAGAGTTCAAATGCTTATAAGGTTTCTTTTGGTAGAATATCCTACAAATATTCCTTCATAACTTTTAGCATCAAGTTTTACATTTCTATTATCCTTTAGTATCTAACATTTTCCTCCAAAGACTTTAAAATACTTTACATTAGGTGCATATGCATACCATAATTCAAAGGGTGTAACATTTGTACCTTTCTTGACTTGCACTCTGTTCAAAGTATACAATGTTGTACTTATGGCTTCTCTCCAATATTTTTGTGACACATTCTTCTCCATCATCAATGTTCTAGCATAGTCCATGATTGATCTATTTTTCCTTTTAGCTATTCCATTTTGGGGAGGGGTCTTTGGCATTGACATATACCTTTTGATTCCTCTATCATTGTAGAATATATTGAATTCATTAGAAATGAATTCTCCACCTCTAGAAAATCTCAAATATTTTAGACTCTTTCCTATTTCCTTTTCAACTTTGGCCAAATACCACTTAAACAACTAAAAAATATCATAGTCATCATCCTAGAATAGTCATCAACAAATAGAATGAAATATTTGTCTCCACAATATCTTTGAACACCAATAGGTCCACAAAGTTTAGTATGAACCCATTTCAAAATATCATCAGATGCGTATGTCTTGCTCTTGAAATTAGACTTTGTCATTTTTCCCAATTGACATTGTTTACACATAGCATTATCAAGTTTCTTCAATTTTGAAAAACCTCTTACTCTTTTCATCTTACTAATGCTTACCAAATTTTAGAAATTCACATGACATAACCTCTTGTGCCATAACCATATATCTTCATATTGTGCAAACAAACATGTCTCATTAGATAAATGTAGATAGAACAAGTTACCTTTTGATTGATCAGCACTTCCAATAATTTCACCATCAACATCAAATATCTTGGCCTTCTTGTGAGATCCTAATTTGTTGAACTGTGAAACACTCAACAAGTTTTAGTTAAGTCCTTCAACCCAATAAACATTTTTACACTTGATCTTATCAAACAATTGTATTAATCCTTTACCTTTCATAAGACATGGTGCATCATTACCAAACTTAACACAACTACCCTTGTATGGTCCCATGGTTTCAAATTTATTTTGATCACCAATCTTATGATGTGAGCTAAAAATCTTAATGGGAAACAAAATATTGAGAGGGTGGGTGAATTAGAATCTATAAAACTTTTCTCTAATAAAAAATTAACTATATTCACATCTAATCCATCTCATATCTTAGATCTCATACCATATGAACATAAACTTGTAATTTTGAAGTGAAATCTATTTAAGCATAACATCCATGAAAAATATCAACACATAACATAATGGTTTTGGTAACCCATAAACATTTCAAGTTGAAGGTAAAACTGGGATGGGGATGAAACCCACAAAGTTTTATTGCTACAACAACAAATTTCACCTATTAGGGCTATAATTTGATCACTTTTGATGATCTACCCTATGAGGGGTTTTCCCTGCTAGGAGCATTTAAGATTCTTAGGTCTTACCCTGTTAAAAGATTTTAAACTTACAATAAACTAAGGACTCTGTTAGGAATTTAAATAAGGTATGTTAGAACCACTATATTAAGAGATTTGGCATATCTCAATCTTTTAAAACTGATTTAGTACCTAATCTTTTAGTTTTCTTTAAAATCTTATCATGAATCTCCTTGTTAGTTTGTGGTGACTGATCAAAGAAGTACTATACATACTTCATAATTCTTTGGGGTAAAAAAAATTTGAGCCCTATTTTATCAGGGCCTATTTTATTGTGAATATTTTATCAATAATTTTGGTCCAAAATATTATAATTAACTATAACCCTAAAGCGGAAAAAATACTTGTATAAAAGGGCTTAGGGTTAGGGATTTTTCTATAAGGTGTGATGCAAAAATTGCTTATTATGGTGGTATTGAGTTGTAAGGGATTATAGATTATAATCAGGTTGTAATCATTGGATCATAATAATATTGGACTTGTTGTTCGGTGGATGTAGCCCAAGGTTTGGGTGAACCACATAAAATCTTGGTGTCTTGTGCTCTCTTCTATGTGATCTATTATTTTTTGATATTTTTTATATTTGCATGTAATTTTTGTTTCTGTCTAAGGTTAATCCTAACAAGTGGTATTAGAGCCAAGTTGTTTTTTTAGTTATTCTTTGCAGGAAAGTCTCATGGTTGAGTGGGAGTCTCACGGTTGAGTGGGAGTGATGGTAGATGAGGGTAAGCTGAAGACTAACAAGTTTAATGGGAAGAACTTTCAACTATGGAAAATGCAAATGGAGGACTATCTTTATCGGAAGGATTTATGGAAGCTATTGGAAGGAAAAACTAAGAACTAGGGAACTATGACAAATGAGGACTAGAATATTTTAGACAGAAAGGCACTTGGAAGTATTCGATTATGCCTGGCACCATCAATGACATTTAACATTACAAAAGCAAAGACGACAGAAGAGTTGATGAAAACCCTAGTGACATTGTATAAAAAGCTCTAAGCTTCAAATAAGGTATTTCTCATGAAGCATTTATTTAATATGAAAATGGAAAAAGGTGGATCTATTGCTGATCATTTAAATGAGTTTAATATTGTTACTAGTCATTTATCTTGTATGGTTATTAATTTTGATGAAGAAATTAGGGCTCTCTTAATTTTGTGTTATTTTCTTGAAAGTTTGAATTGCTTGGTAATGGTTGTGAGTAATTCTATCTTTGGATCTAATGCCCTACAATATGATAATGTGATTGGTGTTATTTTGAGTGAAGAAACTCGTAGGAAAATCTCAAGTGGATCTACATCAAGAAGTGCTTTGAACACAAAAAGCAGAGGTAGAATGACTGAGAGAGGAAATAATTTTGGAAGTCGTGAAAAATCAAGAGGTAAATCAAACGGGAAGAGGTCTCAATCAAGAGGACCAAATGACTAATGGTACTATGGGAAACCAAGGCATAAGAAGAAAGATTGGACTCAAAAGAAAAATGAAGGAGATAAACCAAAAGGGAAGAAGGAGGTAAATGTGGTAAGTAACAAATTTGAAAAGGATGCTTTGCTTCTATCTTTAGAAAGTGTTGATGATTCATGGGTTTTAGATTCTTGTGCTTCATTTCATGCTACACCTCATAGATATTATTTCATTGATTATATCCAAGGCGATTTTGGGCTTGTTTATTTGGGGGATAATGAACCCTATCAGATTGTTGGAAAGGGAAAAGTTAAGATTAAGTTGTAGAATGGGAATAATTGGCTACTACATGAGGTAAGACATGTTCCAAGGCTAAGTAGGAATTTAATTTCAGTAGGGTAACTCAGTAATGAGGGTTGTATAGTTATTTTTAATGATAAAAATTGGAAGGTTTCAAAAGGTTCCCTTGTTGTAGCAAAAGGTGTGAAAGTAGGAACCCTATATCTTTGTATAACTCATACAATTCCTTCTACTTTAATTATTTCAAAGAAAAATGAATGTTCAAGAATAGTTGTTGTAGTTGAGAAGGGAGACCAAATGGTTGTAGTAGATTTTGATACATCATTGTGGCATAACAGACTTGGGCACATGAGTGAGAAAGGTATGAAAGTACTTCATTCAAAGAAAGTTTTACCAAGTTTGAAATGTGTTAATATGGATTTCTATGAAAGTTATGTGTATGGAAAACAAAAGAGAGTAAGTTTTCTGAAGACTAAGAAGGAAAATTAAACTTGAGAAATTAGAGCTTGTGCATACAAATGTATGGGGACTAGCTCAGGTATCTTGCCTTGGTGGCTCTCATTATTATGTTATATTTATTGATGATGCAACTAGAAAAGTATGGATTTATTTCCTTAGATAAAAATATGATGTATTTAAAACTTTTAAGAAATGGAAATGCTTGGTTGAAAATGAGACTGGTAAGAAATTAAAATTTCTTAGATCTGATAATGGTGGTGAGTATTCCAATCATGAATTTGAAGATTATTGCTCCACTAATGGTATTCGTAGATAGAAACCTATTCCAAGGACTCCATGGGAAAATGGAGTGGTTGAATGCATGAACAGGGCTATAATGGAGTGTGCAAGGAGCATGAGGTTAAATGTTGGGTTGCCCTTAAATATGTGGGTGGAGGCTGTTAATATTGTTGTATATTTGATTAATAAAGGTCCCTCTACTCCTTTGGGCTATGGTATTCTAAAGGAAGCATGTAGTAGTAAGAAGGTGAGTTATTCTTTTCTCAAAACCTTCAGTTGTGAAGCATTTTCTCATATAGATTATGAAAATAGAACCAAGATGGAAGCTAAATCAAAGAAATGTGTATTTGTTGGATATTACATTGGTGAATTCAGTTATAGGCATTTGGATTTTGAAAATCATAAAATTGTAAGAAGCAGGGATGTCATATTCAATGAGAAAGTGTTGTACAAATATCTGTTGTAGCAACATGAGAAGAAAGAAGATGATTATATAGTGTTCTATGATACTCCAAAAGATGATGTTCCAACAATTCCTCATGGTCTGCAACAATTGCAACAAGAAATACCACAAATCCCTAGTGAATGTTAGATGGTCAACAAGGCTAAGTAGACCTCCAGAAATATTTTCACCCTCTTTGTACTCTATTTTACTAACATATGCTAATGAACCTAAATGTTATGATAAATTTGTGCAGGAGGATACTAAGATTCAGTAGGAGTCTGCAACGGAAGACAAAATGGAATCCTTGCTGACAAATAAGACTTGGGATTTATGCAAGTTGTCTGCATGTAAATGGGCTTTACAGAATAAATAGGTTTACATGTTGAAAGAAGATGATAGAGGTATGAAAAGATTTAACCTGTTAGTTGTAATAGGATTTGCACATAAAAAAGGGCTTTGATTTTGATGAAATATTCTCTCCTATTGTTAAAATGACTTCTATTTGTATTGTTTTAAGTATTGTGGCTACTGAAGATTTGCATTTGAAGCAGCTTGATGTTAAAACAACCTTCCTTCATGGTGATTTAGATGAAGAGATATATATGGCACAACCATAGGGATCTAAGGTCAAAGGTAAGGAGAACTTAGTGTGCAGATTGAAGAAATGTTTATATGGCTTAAAGCAAGCACCTCACAATGGTATCTAAAATTTGATAGTTTTACGCATGAACATGGATATATTAGGTGTCATTCAAATCATTGTGTTTATTTTAAGAGGTTGGATGATGACACCTACATTATTTTATGTTTATATGTTGATGATATGCTTGAACCAAGGTCTAACATGGATCACAGTAAGGGGTTAAAAGAATAGTTAGCATGATCATTTGCTATGAAGGATTTGGGGGTAGAAAAATAAATCCTTGGTATGAAGATTTGCAGAGATAGCAAGAACAAAAAATTGACATTATCTTAGGTTGATTATATTGCAAACGTGTTGCAACATGTCTCTATGGAGAATGTTAAAGCTATCAGCACACCTTTACCTGGTCATTTGAAATTGACTAAGGAGATGTGTCCAAAGACACAAAAGGAGGAGGATAAGATGTCCAAGGTACCTTATGCTTTAACTGTAGGAAGCTTGATGTATGTTATGGTATGTACGAGGCTAGATATTGTACATGCAGTACGAGTTATTAGCAGCGATATAAGTCAATCAGGAATTGAGCATTGGAATGCAGTCAAATGGATTCTTAGATATTTGAGAGGTACATCTAGTAAGTGTTTACACTTTGGGGACTCTACTACGGATTTACAGGGATATTTTGACTCAGATTTGGTAGGGCATATTGATACCAGGTGGAGTACTATAGGTTATGTATTTACTATCGGTGGGGTAGCAGTGAGCAAGGTTTCTCAATTGCAAAAGGCTAATGCTTTATCCACTACAGAGGTAGAGTATGTTGCTACCACAGAGGTAGCCAAGGAGATGATATGGCTTCAATTCTTCTTGCAAGAATTGGGACACCCATAGAGGCATAATTACTTGTTTACAGATAGCCAAAGTGTTATTCATCTTGCGAATAATTTTGTTATGCATTTAAAGACAAAACACATACAATTGCAGTACCATTTCATTCGGTTAGTTTTGGAAGATGGATAGTTAAAGCTGGACAAGATACATATAGAAGAAAACCCAACAGATATCTTTACTAAGGTAGTGAAAAGGAAGAAGTTGAATTCCTCTTTAGCTTTAGTTGGTCTTCTAGAATGAATAGAATAAAGGAACGACAGAGTCCAGGGTGGTTTTATCCAATGGGAGCCCCATGTGGTAGCAGTATTGCTACAGGATCAGCCTCCAAGTGGGAGATTGTTGTCTAGTATGGAGTCTGATCACTCCCCAAGTGAGAGATTGTTAGTTTGTGGTGACTAATCAAGGAAGTACTATACATACTTCATAATTCTTTGGGGTAAAAAAATTGTGGGCCCAATTTTATCATAAATATTTTATTGGCAATTTTGGGCCAACATATTGTAATTAACTATAACACTAAAGCAGAAAAATGCTTGTATAAAAGGGCTTAGGGTTACAAATTTTTCCATAAGGTGTGATGTAAAAATTACTTCTTGTAGTAGTATTGAGCTGTAAGGAATTACAGATTGTAATCAGGTTGTAATCACTGGATTGTAATAATATTGGACTTGTTGTTTGGTGGACATAACCCAGGGTTTGGGTGAACCGCGTTAAATCTTGGTGTCTTGTGTTCTCTTATGTGTGATCTATTATTTTCTGATTTTTTTATATTTTCATTTAATTGGGTAAAAGCACAAACCTATGTCACCTTTTATAAAGAAACGGGATATCAGAATGTGACAATTCAACATTAATGACAAAAAAAATGGTATTTGTGTTTAAAATATGAAGATGATGTAAACTAATGAAACGTGTAGAATTGGATGAATTTTATACCTATAATTTTTATTATTTTTTTGAGTAAGAATTTATTCATTTTATTTTATTTTGAAGTTCCTTTTTTAACTGTAAAAAATATAGGGTGTAGTTCCTGTCAAAGAAGTATATGCAAATCATCTTTTTCTGTTATGATTTCAAAATATCTTATAGATGACATGTATAGCTAGTGAACGAAAAAAGAAATAATTATTTTTGATGTATATTTTCTTTGTTGTAAGTACTCAAGTTCAACCTTATCAAAATCCAACAATTTTTTCCTCCCGTCAAAACTTCCCTATCAAATCTATACCTTGTTGAAAAAAATTACATATTCATGAAGAGGATTCTCTCCTCTAAAGATAAATATAATTTTTAAATTTTTTTGATATGATTTACTATTTTTTTTCATTTTTTGAGGGAGCATCTTTTGAAATGTTCAAATATTGACTTATAATATTTTGAGATTATAACATATTATAACTAATCAAACACTCAAAAATTTATATAATGATGATATTGAATCTGAGATTTATAAAAGGGTATTTTTAGTTTTTGAAAAAAATTGAGTTTTGATAGAGAAATGAGATTTGACCAAAACAGGTTTTGGTATCATAAACGGTGGCACAGATCTATGCTTTTACCCAATTATTATTTCTATTTGAGGTTAATCCTAACACTCCTCTCTTCAAAATCTCAATATGATCTCCTTATCTAATCTCTTTGTTATCTCCTTCACTGCTCTGGTTTCTTTGTCTTACCTCCTTTAAGACTTAGCCTTCCTTCGCTCTATACTTATCTTGTTCACTCCTTTACACTCACTTCCACTCTCTTACTATGATCCTAGGGTAGAAACCCTCCTTAAATGGATAATCATAGAAAGCTCTAGATTAGGATCAATGATCCTTATTTCATCCTTTTTTCATTTTACCCTTCTAATTTTCTAATTGGTTAATCTGCTTTTCTTGAGATTAATGCCTTCTAAAAAAAGGTGTAACCTTCTCCTTAAATGTCTCTACAATAGTTAAAGTCATGTAGAAGCTGGCTAAAATGATTTACATAAGTGTTTGTGCAACTAAAAACTTATATGTCAAACTGGTTTACTTGACACTTGAATGTTCTAACACTTTACCATAACTAACATTCATGTTGTCACTCAACTTCTATACATTCGATATATACTGACTCACTTGGCATTAACTAACTTTCCAAATGCTCAGTCTCTTTTGTGTTACTTAGCATGTATGTTGACTCAATCTTTATTGGGGTACTTGGCAACCTCTAACTTGCTCAACTTATAATAAAATGTAGACAAGTTCATTGTAGATTGGCCTTCTTTGGATGGCTCAGTGGCAGTGATGATCCTCCAATGCTACCTTGGAAATGACTAAGTGTTAGACACTAATAGGCAACTTAGGCATAGATATCAACAATCTCCCCCTTTGATGTTAGTGGCAAAAAAAATTTTCATGACTTAGCTTTCCATGCAAAAATAATGTTCCACCTAAGACTGTAATAGGGTCTTCAAAATTTTATCTTTTTTATACAATATATACATATATGTAAACTCTGATGTTGTTGACTCATCTGATAATGTTGTTTCTAATATCTGTCTCTCCCTTTGTGCCATCTTCACTTTTATTCTATTTTGTTCAAATATTTCCTCCTTTTACTAATATTTCTCCCTTGTAATGTCATGAATATATTTCACCTTTGTTTTTGTCACTTATGGCTTGGGGGTTTACAGGGGTTACCTTGTATTTATCCAAAAATGTTTGATGACTTGCCAAAATTTCTTCAAGTCCTTTATTCCATCTATCTATTGCGGATTCCACGACTTGAATATGAATCTCTAGTTGAGTAGCTAGATCAATTAAGCTCTCTACAATTGAAAGATGTGTATCTTTTTTCATTAAATTCTAAGCTATAGATAATTCCCTCTAAATTATCTCCAAATGTGGTAGTAGAATGAATTGAATTAAAATCAATTTGTTCCTTATACTAGTGTCTCTAGCTAGTAGCTTGGTTAATCTTTGTTGATCGAATGTCAACTTATTATATGAAGGTGAGCTTGAACTTGCATTCTTGCCCAATGAATGTGTGCATGCCTTCATATCTACCTAAATCATATTTATAGATTGTTGATTCTCCAAAGTGAAGAACTCAACATCACAAAGTTTCATGTACAAAGAATGAATGACTTTCAAAATTCATTCCAACTGAGTGGTAAGGTTGCAAAGTTCAACCTACCTAATTGCAAGTTCTATTGAAACTTTATGCAAAACTTTGTGCTCAAATTTTTTCTTAGACCATCTCATCAATTTATCAATGGTCTCTATATCTTTAGTCTGAACCTTATCAACTATATACACTAGCTGATCCAAAATTGGATGTTATTGACATTAGAAATCTCAAAAGCATCAACAAAAATATCTTTTTATATTATGCAATACCCATTTCTTTTTATGTTCTCTCCTTATTTGTTCTTTCTTTGTCTTGTAACGTAGTAAGGTTTGTAATTCTTCCTATTGTTCTAATGTCATATTGTTCAATTCATACATAGGCAACATGATGAATTCATCTAAACTCACTGGCTCTTTTATTATATCATCTTGTTGTGCCATCATCTAAGACTGAGGGGTGATATCACTAGGTAGTGATATCTACAATTGTTTTCCCTTTTCACTCGATCTAGGTGACTTTTGAGTTGATTTAGCCTATTGAATAGGTGTAACATTTAAGGTCTTTATAGTTATGAAACTTGGCATTTGAATAAGAGCTTGGATAGCCTCTTGTTCTTTGGTTTTTTCTTTCTCTGTCATTCCTTTATCTTCTTCTACTTTTTTCTCATCTTGTTTGATATTTGTGACATGGGTAAATTGTAGAAACACAATTATTGCCTTCTCTTGTTGCTCGACACTCATGTTGGAAACCACTATAGCTAATGTAACATTGAAACCTTCAAGGTTTCAGGTCTTATACCTGGTTCTATTAGTCTACTGGTTTCAGGTCCGTTTAAAACCTGGTTGAGCTTCATGATAAATCTTTCTTTATGATGTAAAGGGTTTCGGGGCCCCTTCAAAACTTGCTTTTACCTTAATCTAAAACATTGAAACCTTAAATACTTGCACTCTCAATCCTCGAATAATATTGTACTTATAGTAACACTAGATTGGTGCATGGTAGGGAGGGATCTAAGCCATATGCTATAGCATTTTTTAGATCTTCCTTAGTCAACACATTCTAATTATGTGAGGATGAATCAAGAATATCCTCAATTGTGACAATATCTTGTTGTTCACAACCTTCTATAAATTGTCGTATCTCCTCTGCAAGTTAAGCAACTTCTGATGTATCATCCTCCTCTTCCTTGACTTTGTCACCTTTCTCTTCATCTTCTTCATCTTCTTTATTATTTGATGGAATAAGCAATCCAAATGCTTTCTTCCATATACTTATTCTCTCTTCCCTCCTTAGGCATAAATCTCTTCACAAAATCTTTCACGACTATAGGCATATGTGTCTTCCCTAAATCTAGCATTGTTTGTGCTAACATGGTCTCCCTAATCTATCTTTCAATGGATACTGACCACTTCCACTTGGCATCAACTTTATTATACAAATTCTCAAGAATGCCTTGACCTAACTCTATAGGTGTAGACTTGAACTGTATTACAATATAAATCATAGATTTTTCAAGATTCTCATGGTCTTCTTTATTTAAAGAATCAAATTTAATATCTATGAATCCTACAAAACTTGCTAACTCACTAATCTCTTGACACACCTTATCCACGGTAGTTGAAGGTAGTATAGGTACAATCTAAAGTTTACTCAAATCATCAGACTCTATTTCTTCATTATCTTCCTCCTCCTCATGTGTCACAACCAGTTTTCTCATTAGCCTCTTAGGTAGGCTTTTCTTTTGAGCTTTGGTTGGCTTCCTCTTTGTTGGACTACCTTTCTTTTTTTCAGCTAGGGGTTGAGTTTTCTTTGACCTTGTAACTACTCTCATTTTCGACTTTGGCTTAGGTGGTGTAATATTCTTCTTTAACCTTTCTTTATATCATCTTTAACTTTTGGATCGACAATCACTATTTTCTTCTACTTTTTTGCCTTGGGCTCAGTAACAACTATCTATTTGCCCTTAGATGACTCAGATTTTGCTTCTTCTTCGGATTCCTCATCCTTTCCTTTTCCTTCAGTGATATAAAGTTGACCTTTGCCAAGTTTTCCCTCAAGATCCTTCTTTATTTTCCTATTTGTCTTGGGCTCTCTTTTTTCTAAATTCATTCTACCCTTGGCAGTGTCATATGTATTGAATGGCTTGACATTCACATCAATCTCTTCAGATAGCAGTGTAGTTATTGTTGTTGTTACTTCATCAACATTAACTTCATATTGCGTCACCCTCAACCATGCAACCCTAGGTATTACTGCCTATACATATATAAAAATATATGTCTACCACAAACCATATATCATCAAAATAATTATCCACAACCGACATAGGTATCCTCATTCAATTCTTCATCATGTTCTTGAATTCCTCAAAATAGTTATCCATAATTGCCTCAAATTTTTCTCCTAATTAACTTATCAAGTCACTTATCTATTCTATTGTCATTCTACTTCCATCCCATGAAATTGTTCCTAATGTAGGGAATGGATTATGTACATAGAAAAATATATAGACAAGTAGGGAACCAAACTTACATGATGTGTTTTGGATTTTCTTATCACTCCAAGATTCATTGAGAATTGTTGCAGTTCTAGATTGTCAAGATTACAACTATGATCTTTCTTCACATGTTTGTATCTCAGGTCCACTGTAATGCAAGGCACACTATTTAGTCAACTTGATTGATAGAACTTGTGTGAAATCACGCATACTGCAAATTCAATGACAGGGTCATCGATCCCACCGATTGACATGTCATGACCATTCCACTTTTCCTTCATTTCTTGTTCAACAATGTTCCTTGCAACACTTCTTATTGACTTAGTTCTATCTAGAGTAGGATAACTAATAACTTGGTGTATGATAGCTTTGTTAATCTTAATTGGTCCTCTTACATATCATTAACACAACTCAACACAATCTTTATCCATTCGACTTTGAAAACCTTCGAAAAGGCTAGGGTATAGGTCATCCCTTTCTTGAAAAATATCTTGTGTTCATCCTTCAACACTCTATTATTACACAATTTTTCATATATTGCATAAAGTTCATAGTCTCCAATCTCTCCCCCTTTACACATATAACATGATCACACATCGTGAACCATCAATACCCTTGGTGGAATTGATGGCAGGGCACCAAATTCATCATCATTCAATGCAATGTTAGAATATTCTTTGAAATTTGATGGGGGACATTGATCATTCCTCACAATATGTGCATTGCTCTCCTTCAAAAATTCTTTTATAGATACAGACATAGATAATGCCATTAATAAACTAGGTTTCAAACAAAATTGCCTCAATAACTTTAAAAACAATTTCTCGACACTAAAAACTTGACTTATTATGATCTTTCAATTTGCCAATGGCATGCTATGATTCACTTGCTATATCATTGAAATCACCTTTGAATTTCTTAAGCTCTTAAAATCATTTGGTAAAATTAAAATGAATACCAAAATTTGATATATATACCTTCAATCTGTCCATTTAGGTTTGCAATAAATGTGTTTGTACTCAAGTAGGTGCACAACAGTTGTCTCAGCCTTTCACACCTCATTTCATTCAAATACGTGGTCACTATCACCTTATTCAGTCAATATCATTTTATTTGGCCAATACATCAGCTTGGTCAATGTAAGCTCTAGGTCTATATTGCAATGCTTAATCAATGCAGACTGTATTACTGATGCTCGACACTTGATAGTAAAACATATTTGATTTCTCAGTACTTCTCTCAAAAAAACTTTAATGCATCTTGATTTATGTTGATATGGACTTTTAACTAGTTTTCTTGTTAGAAACTAATGTATGATATTACATTTAGATATATAGTCCCTTGCATACCTTCTATGCTTATTTAGATGTGGTGTAATTACCTGATCCATTGGATTAGGTGATCATAGGTTCTCTTTCTCTACTACTTCTAGCTTCTACTATCTCTTTCCATGTTTTGTTCATCTCAACTTTCCCTTTTCCCTTGCTTCTTTCATTGTTTGGTGTCGGTGCTCGGGTTCTGCAGTTCTTACAAACAACCTTAAGATAACTGAAACAAAGAAGGTTTTTGATGTAGAGGAAAGGGTGATGGACCTTTTACACAAGATTAGTTACATAAATTTTCTTACAAACCCACAACTTCCTAAAGTGCTTAAATGGCTTTAAGAGACTCAACCCAACCAAGGTGACTCTAAACACAAACCAATGATGGATTTGAGTTACTTGATGTATATAAGGATAGATTAAAGTGATCTCAAGGTTTCTTGACCTGCTTTCCACTCAAAAAGGCAAAAAACTCCAGACTAGCCTAATGAGGCCTAAAAATCAGCATTTAGCCCTTTTTGTCTTCAAACATAAAACTTTCCCAAAACACATGGAAAATTAAAACCATATTTTGATACCCTTTTGGCCATTCTACAACATACCTTAAGCTCAAGTATTAGTCTTTTGGATGAAATAAGAGTATTCAGCCTATACATCTCAACTCTTGGAGAGTATCAAGAAATCTTCCAAAACCTCTAAATCTAAGAGGAATTAGACCCAAAACACATAGAACACCAAAAGCCCCAATTTGGTTGCCTCAAACCCTTGTTTTGAGGGTTTCTCCAATCTCACTCTTACAAACCTTTCCAAGATCAATTGGTGATTTATTCACCATTAGATCCACCATATAAAACTATTTCAATCATAAGAGACCATATCATTCAACCCAAACTCCTGCTGCTATACTTGTGTCATCATTTTTCAAAGGAACACTCTTAGTTCCAGCCCATGATCATGCCCTTCCAATCAATTTTTTGCAAGTATTAGGTTAGATTCATATGATACAAGGTTAGTATACATCATCCCATGGATTCTAGGCCTTTGAGTCCATGGGATAGTTATTGATCACCAAATATGCTTCAAAACAAAGAAAGAAACTTAGAAAAGCCAAATGAATCTGTTGATCATGAAAGTATAGTCATGTAAAATGACTCTCAAACCCTTCCAAATGTGTAACAATTCTTCCAAATGTCCTATTGAAACCTCCCAAAATTGTTCTATGATAGTTATTTAATCCAAAATAAGAAAATCGATGCAAAACCATTAAAATGTTGATCTAAAACATGTATTTCATTGATTTTTAGTGTTATCTGTACACTCCAGGATTCCTTTCCATACAATGGAATCTCCAATTACAAATAGGAATTGAAAAATAACTTCACCAACCTCTTCTAATTAGTTTGAGGGATTAGTTAAGTGGTTAAACCATAAAAACTCCATTTCCCTCCTAAATGGCACATTTGAACTTTTAAACCATGAAAATGAACTAAAATTTATTAAATGTAACTCCCTATGACTCCTAACTAAGGATTTCATCCTTTTAGGACTCCAATGACATTTCCAAACTCCTAAATTCACTTCTAGACTCATCCTTAACCTTCTAGGCCATTTATGCCATGTTTTGGCAATTACATTCAATATGTGCACCAAGTGCACTATTACAAGTTATTCCATCTACCATGGATCAAATCATTACATCCAATGGCCTAATAGCCATATTACAATATTGAAAAGACCTCATAGGTCTTGTATCATTTTCAAACTCATTAGTCACATAAGTGACCCTTCTTCTCTTCAAGAGGTGCCCTACACCAGTTTCCATTCAACCATTTCTTATAGTTACCTCTGAAATATGTCGTAATGCAATTTTCTAGAATGTGTCCATACTCTCCACAATAATGACAATTATACCATGTCTTGTAATCCCAATTGTAAGAGTTACCTTGTGAATATGTTTAATTTTTAGATGTCCAATTAGAGTTTATCTTGGATCTGCATTCACGAGTTGTATGTCCATATTTCAGATAGTTGTAAAAATGTCCTTCAAATCTAGGTGCATTACTTTTCTTTGACCTACATTCATTTTCTTGGTGTCCTTTCTTCTTGCAATTAAAATAGTTACTAGTAAACTTAGATTTAGGGTTTTGCATACCATTTTTACTTCTACAAATTTTTTTGTGTGTCTAAGTTTACCACAATGATGACAAGTAGATTTTCTTTTGGATTTTTAATTTTTTTGCTCACAACTCTTCAATGATTCTCCTTACTTAGTAAATGAAAAGTAATTGACATGTCATAGACCAGAAGTATCACTAGAGGACCTTAGCGATCTCATTAGTTCTTCAAAATATCTGATAGCTTCACTTGGTTTGATCATTCTTTCTAGAAGTTCTTTCTCAGATCTCAACTCATTCCTTAGTTGGCCACTTTGTAATCTCAGGTTTGTGTTCTCCATGTCCTTTTTGTTCAACTCCTTATTTACAAGTAACAACTGGTTCATCATGTCCAATTGATTGTTTGTAAGCTTCTGCACATCAAATGATCTTTCTTCAAGTCTAGTAGCAATTTTTCTTTTGTCTTCTTCAGCCATGATTTTATCTTCTTTAGATTTATTCTTTTGTTTAGTTACTTCACATAATCTTACTAATTGAATTTCTTGTTCTCTCTTGACTTCTTTGACTTCTTTTCAGAATATTGGTCTTCTCCAGTAGATATGCTATTGTTACATCACTATCATCAGTATTTCTACTATTAATAAATCCTTGTGTATCAACTTCCTTGTAAAGTTTATCATTCTATCGAATGGCCATATCTTTCCTTTTCTTTAAGGATTTCCTTAACTCATCTTTTTATCCTTCAAGTTGCTATAATATGATATGGATTTCAATCATCTAGTTCTCAATATTTTTCCCATTTTGTATTCCTTCATTTCAAGACCTTGTGCTCTCAAGTTTTTAGACTTCATTCAAGAGACTTGATCTCTAATACCAATTGTTGGAAATCTTAATGGGAAACAAGATACTAAGATGGAGTGTGAATCAAAATCTATAAAACTTTTCATTGATAAAACAATTAAACATATTCACACCTAATTCATCTCAAATCATATAAACATAAACTAGTAATGTTGAAATGAAATCTATCTAAGCATAACATCTATGAAAAATATCAACACAAAAGACAATGATTTTGGTAACACAGAAACACTTCAAGTTGAAGGTAAAAATGGGATGGGGACGAAACCCACAAATCTTTACTGCTGCAACAACAAAGTTTGCCCATTAGGGCTATAATTTGATCACTTCTGAAGATCTACCCCATGAGGGGTGTACCCTACTAAGAGTGTTTAAGATTGATAGGTCTTACCCTGTTAAATGATTTTACGCTTACAATAAAGTAAGGACTCTATTAGGAGATTTAAATAAGGTCTATTAGAACCACTCTATTAAGAGATTTTCCCTAACTCAATCTATTAAAACTGACTTAGTACTTGATCTTTTGGTTTTCTCTAAAAGCTTATTATGGATATCATGTCTTCAAAATCTCAATCTAATATCTCTGTTATGTTCTTCACTGCTCTAGTTTCTTTATCTGACCTTCTTTTAGACTTAGCCTTCCTTCGCTCTATATTTATCTTGATCACTCTTTTACACTTGCTTCCACTCTCTCACTATGATCCTAGGGTAGAAATCCTCCTTATATAGATAACCATAGAAAGTTCTAGATTAGGATCAACGATCCTTATTTCATCCTTTTATCATTTTACCCTTTTGATTTTTTGATTGGTTAATCTACTTTTCTTGAGATTAATGCCTTTTCACAAAATGAGTAACCTTCTCCTTAAATGTCTCTACAATCTTTAAAATTCATGTACAAGTAAGCTAAAATGATTTACATAAGAATTTGTACAATTACAAACTTATATGTAAGAACTAGTTTACTCAGCACTTGAATGTTCTAACACTCAGTCATAGCTAAAATTCATGATGTTACTCATCTCTATACACTTGGCATATACTAACTCACAAGATATTAATTGACTTTCAAAATGCTCGATCTCTTATGTGTTACTTGGCATGTATGCTGACTCAGTCTCTACTGGGGTGCTCAACAACCTCTAACTTGCTTAGCTTATAATAAAATGTGGACAAGTCCTTTTTAGCTCAGCCTTCTCTAGATGGCTCGATAGTAGTGATGATCATCCAATGGTGTCTTGGAAATGACTAAGTGTTAGACACTAATAGGCAACTTAGGCTTAGAGATAAATAATGTGAGCAACCACTATCAATTATCCACCTACCACCTTTACTCACATATGAGATTGATGTAGTTTTCTCATCTTCATCAGAATCTTCTTTCATAGAAAAATAGACAACTTCTTCATCATTACTTTTAGATTCATTATTAGTTTCTTCTTCAGAAATGTAACAAGATTTCTTACCTTTGTCTTTGTAGTCCTTGTTTCTCTTGTTGTCTCTATCATCTCTTTTTACTTTTTACTTATTTTCCCTTCTTTCATCCTTGTCTTCTCTGTCAAGACACATTTGTAACAATATGACCAACTTTGTTACATAAAAAAATTATAGAAAGTTTACCTTTTGTATTTTCCTTTGCCTCTTGGAAGTCTTCTAGTCATCAGTGCTTCAAGCTCATCATGTTGATCATCAGAGATATCACTGTCACTTTTCACACATTTTCCTTTTTCTTTCTTACTAAGAACTAATTGTGATTTAAAAGAAGATTCAACAGTGGTAGGGGTGAAATTATCAAAATTTGACATCTCAAAAGCAACAAGCTTACCAATCACAACTTCTAAAGTTAGGTTATTACCAGGAGTACATCTCATTTTTTGTATTGCAGAACCCCTAATAGCATAAATAGGAAGTAGAGTTATCAATACCTTGTTGATCATAATCTCATTATCAATATTTCAATTTTCTCCTCTTATGGCATTCAAAACCTCTTTGATTCTTCCATAATACTGGACTATATTTTCTGTTGTATACAACTAATTAATTGTGTGTTGTCTTTGATGTTACACAAATGTCATATCATTTGATAGACAATGCTTACCGAGCTAACTTAATCAATGAAGATAGTTTTCCTTGTCTACCGAGCATTCACAAGTTTACTCTAAACAAATGACAGTGTTTATCAAGCTCACTTGGACATCAAAGGAATTGAGGAAGAAAAGAGTGTTAACCGAGCTCACTCGGTTAATGAAGGGAAAGTTGGACAGAGTCAGTGTTCACCAAGTTCACTCGGTTGCTAAAGGATTTCTGCAAGTTCACAGTGTTAACTGAGCCTCTATTGGTTAACATAGGAAATCATTCTAAAACTAGTTTCTACTGAGTAGGATTGGATTACAAAGGATTTTTCTTGTTTTGGCATATGAAGCTTAATTACATTATGTATTGATTCTGGCCAACTATGATGATGAATATTAGTTATTTTAATTTGAATTTGAGCTGACTTGACAATCTAGAAGGTATAAATAAAAGGTTAAGTTGAGATTTCTAGTGTGTGTGCAAGTGTGTTGATTGAATTGAAAAGAAAAGAGAGGGAGAAAACTTAAAGGATAAGCAAGTGTCCTTGTGGAGCAAAAAAGTAATATTCGATCAGGAAGGATCAAGTTTAAGCAGAATAGAGATCTGAATTCATAAATTCAGTTGCATCACAATTAGGTCATTTCATTGTTACTCTCTAACCATTGTAGTAGTGATCCAAAATCTCTTAACAGAGTTGGTTTAATAGCCAGTTGTAAATCCTCTAACAAGTTGGCAATTCCATTGAATTGTTTTTAAACCTCTTGTAAGGCCACTCCTCATAGGGTGATTAAATCCTCTAATAGGGTCACACCTAACAGTGTGTTTTGTAACCTTTAACAAGGTTGGCTCCTAATAGGGCTCACTTTAGAAGAGTGAAAAATAGTAACTAGTTACATTGGTGGTTTTTTCCAAATTGGATTTCCACGTTAAATCTTGGTGTCTCATGTGTTCATGTTATTTCTCTTATGCTTGCAAGATTAATTATTGTTAATGTTTTAAGATCTGCTAAATGTAATTCACACTTTGCATTTACCAAGTTACAACATTTTATGTGTGTTTACCGAGTAACAACATCAATCAATTTTCTCAGTCTAAATTTTATTGTTGACATCTAAGGGATTTGGGATTTATTTTAGTGGTAACTGATTCACCCCCTCCTCTCAGTTACTCCTATATTTCCAACAATTGGTATCAAAGAAATTGGTGCTTGTAGGAAAGGTTTCAAGGACCTAAGTTAAAGATTAGGATGTCTTACAAGAGAGAGATTCCAAAGCTAAATAGAGACAACTTTTTAGCATGGCAGGGACTCGTGAGACTTCATCTAGCCACCATTAGTGATTTAGGCTACAAAGACCTTGATGAAGAATACAAAATTCCTACTGGTACATTATCTGTTGGAGATCTTGCTGAGAAAAAGAACCATAGCATCATGATGATTGATATTGCATATGCTCTCAACTATGATGAATTTGATGAGATCAAAGATTGTAAAACTACTTTTGATGTATGGAACAAGCTAAAGAACATATATGGTGGTGATGACAATGTAAGGAGAGCCAAAGTAGAAAGCCTTAGAGGAAAGTTTGATCATATGAGAATGAGAGAAGATGAAAATGTTGCCAAACATGTGGAAAGCATCAAAGCTAGTATCAGTGTAATCAAAGCTTCTGGAGGAGAAATCAAGGAAGAAACTATTGTAAATAAAGTTCTCAGAACATTGCTTCCTATCTATGCAATTAGAGTATCTACTATTCAAGAGAAGAGGTGTGATCCAAATCACAAGTTAAGTTTGGATGCCTTAGTAGGAAGATTGACAGCTTTTGAGCTAGACAACTTTGACAATTATGTTCCAACTTCCAAGAATGTTGAGTTTGCATTTGAAGCTAAAATTTCACTCAAAGAGAAAGGCAAGAAAATAAAGGACATTCAGTTAGAAAGTGAAGAGGAAACAGAAGAAAGTTATGATAGTAATCTTAAAGTTTTTGAAGCTTTACTTGCAAAGAAATATTCTAGAGGTGGAGGAAAGTACAAAGGTAAAGTTCCTTTAATCTACTTTTCATGTGAAAAAATTGGTCATATTGCTGCTAGGTGGCCAAACAGAGAAAGAAAGGATGAGAAGAAGAGCTACAAGTACAAAGGCAAGAAGGAATCCAAAAGTCACAAATCTTTCAAAGACAAAGGTAAGAAGACTTGTTTTATGGCTAAAGATTCTAATAATAGTGAAGATGAAATAGCATACATTATTGTGAAAGATGAATCTAATGAAGAAGAAGATAAGATGACACTTATCTCTTATGTTAGTAAAAATGACACATGGATCATAGATAGTGGATGTTCACATCATATGACTAGAGATAAAACGAAATTTGAACACTTTGAAAACTATGATGGAGGTAGTGTAAGGTTTGGAAACAATAAACCTTGTTGCATAAAAGGGAAAGGTCACATATCATTAACCAATGAACTTTTATGTGACAATGCCTATTGGGTTCAAGAACTAAAACATAACCTACTAAGTGTGGCACAACTAACTAACATTGGATTCAATGTAGAATTCATGCATGGCAAGGCAAGACTACTAAATGACAAAGGGAATCTAATTGGATCAGGCAAACAAACAAGAGGTAACCTATTTTATCTTGATCTTGGTGATTGATCATGTTTTATTGCTCAAATGGAAGAAAGTTGGTTATGGCATAGAAGACTATGTCATGTAGACTTTGATAATATAGTCAACATAAGAAAATTTAGAAAAGTAAGGGGTATCCCTAGTTTGAAGAAACCAGATGTTGGTTTATGCAAAAATTGTTAGATTGGCAAAATGGGAAAGACTAGTTCTAAAAGCAAAAACTATCAATCAGAAGATGTCTAAAGCAAAAACTATCAATCAAAAGATGTTTTGGAAATTGTGCATACTAACTTATGTGGACCCATTGGAATAGAAAGTTATAGTGGAGAAAAAAAATTATTCTTTTTGTTGATGACTATTCTAGAATGATGACTGTTATGTATCTTATAGAAAAATCAGAAGCATTTGAGAAATTCAAATGGTATCTAGCAAGAATAGAAAAAGAAACAGGAAAAAGATTGAAATGCTTAAGATCAAACAAAGGTGGTGAATTCATCTCCAATGAATTCAATAATTTTTGCATTAAAAGAGGAATCAAAAGGCAAGTGTCAGCCCCTGGCACTCCTAAGTAGAATGGAATAGCTGAAAGAAGAAACAGGTTCATTATGGATTGTGCAAGGACTCTAATGATTGAAAAGAATATTGCTATCAAATACTAGAAGGAAGTCATCAGCACTACAGTTCATACTTTGAACCAAGTACAGTTGAAGAAGGACTCACATAAAACTCCCTATGAATTATGGTATGGCTACAAACCCAATGCAAGTTACCTAAAAGTATTTGGTAGTCAATGTTATATCCTGAAAGAGTCCAGAAGAGGTAAGTTTGATGTGAAAGGTGATGAAGGTATATTCTTAGGATATTCTTGCAAAAGTAAGGCATATAAATGTTTGAATTTGTCTACTCGTAAAATCATAGAAAGTGCACATGTGAGAATTGATGAGTTTGTAGAAAAGATTGAAGAAGAAAGCAAAAGGGAACCAAAAGATTATAAAAGATTTGTTTGCTTCGAACCTGATACATTACCCGACATATCAAACAATAAGCAGACTTCACCTACCGAGTCTTCCTCAGCTACCAAGTTGTAAGAAGTACAAACTGAGTCACAAGGACTTGAGTCACATTCTGAAGCTACCGAGTCAATGCCTACCAAATCTAAATGACCCGAGCCTAAATTTTGAAATTCAAAATGAAGATAGTACAATTCATTCAAAAGGCAAAGAACCTATATTGGCCAAGTATGCCAAAAGGCATCATTCACCTAATTAGATTATTGGAGATAAATCAGAAGGTACTATGACGAGAAGAAAGTTAAAAGGTACATGTTCACTTGCTAATTTTGAAGCTAGAAGTGTTAAGGATGCTATAGAAAATGAAAGTTGGATTGAGGCAATGAATGAAGAAATAGAATAGATAGAAAAGAACAAAACTTGGACTCTTGTTCCTAGGCCTAAAGATAAAAATGTGATTGGAACAAAATGGGTATTCAGAAATAATTTGAATGAAGATGAACAAGTATCAAGAAACAAAGCTAGATTAGTGTGTAAAGGGTATTCTCAACAAGAAGGAATTGATTATGGTGAGACTCTTGCTCCTGTTGCAATACTAGAAGGTGTTAGGACCCTACTTGCATATGCTACTCACAGAGGATTCAAAGTATATCAAATGGATGTTAAGTCTGCATTCCTAAATGAGATTCTCGATGAAGAAGTCTACATTGAATAGCTAGAAGGTTTTGTTGATCTTGACAAAAGAGATATGGTCTGAAAATTACACAAAGCACTATATGGTCTCAAACAAGCTCCTAGAGCCTAGTATGAAAGACTACATAACTACTTGATACAGATTGGTTTTCAGAGAATAAATAATAACAGTAGTTTGTACATCAAGTAAGGACTAGATTACAAAATTGTGTTGGCAGAGATATTTGTGGATGATACTCTATTTATAGGAAATGATGACCTATGCAAAGTATTTTTAGAACAAATGAACAAAGAGTTTGAGATGTGCATGTTTGGTGAAATAAAATTCTTTGTTGGATTGTAGATACAACAAAACAATAATGGTATCTATATCACCCAATCCAAGTATGTAAAAGAGATACTCAAGAAGTTTGGTATGGAAGATTCTAAACCAGTTGGTACCCCTATGTGTACTAGACTCAAGCTTACCAAAGATGATGACTCCAAAGAAGTAGATCGGACCTTATGCAGATCAATGATTAGAAAATTATAGTATGTAGTTCATACAAGGCCTGATATTGCTTTAGCAGTTGGGATAGTGGCAAGATTCTCAGCTAAACCTAGAGAAAATCATATGATGGCAATCAAAAGAATCTTGAGATATCTAAAAGGTACTAAGGACTATGGCTTATGGTACAAACATGGAGGAAATATAGACCTAAAGGTATTTATTGATGTTGATTAGGCAGGAAATCTTGATGACAGAAAAAGCACAAGTGGTGGAGCTTTCTTTCTTGGTAAAAGGTTGGTATCTTGGACAAGCAAGAAGCAAAACTACACATCCTAATCTACAACAGAAGTAGAGTATGTAGCAGTAGTAGTGAATTGTTCTAACATTGTTTGGCTCAAACAATTGTTAGAAGGAATGAAGGTTGAAATCAAAGAGCTAGTAGTCATGTATTGTGATAACACCAGCACAATTAACATATCAAAGAACCCAGTGATGCATTCCAAAACAAAGCACATTGCTATAAAATATCACTTTGTCAGAGAATTGGTGCAAGATAAAGAAATCAAATTGGAATATGTCCATACAAAAGGACAAATTGTAGAAATATTCACCAAGCCATTACCTAAGGATGCATTCTTGTATCTTAGAGGTAAGCTGGGGGTTATTCCCCTATCTAAAGCTCACTAAATGAAGTTTAGTGATGCATCAACAAGAACCTAGCTAAAGATCAATCAGTTGATGTAGTATAATCAAGAGAATATTACATATAAATCAATACTCAAGGTACATTGATACAAATTTGGCATGTGTTGTCAAAGAGGGAGAAGTTTATTGTCATATCTTTATCTTTCTAAAATTTTGTAGAGGGAGAAGTTTGAAAAGAAGTTATGCAAAGGAAGAATTCAGCATAAAGAAAAAGTTCTTGTGTAAAATCAAAGAGGGAGAAACTTTCTGTTAGAAGGAGTCTTGTTCTCAAAAAAAAAAATCATTGTGCTATGACATGTTGTGTTGCCATCAACGCCAAAGAGGGAGATTGTTGGATACAATTGATTAATTGTGCGTTGTCTTTGATGTTACACAAATGTCATATCATTTGACAGATAATGCTTATCAAACTCACTTGGTTAGTGAAGATAGTTTTCCTTGTCCACCGAGCATTCATAAGTTTACTCTAAACAGATGATAGTGTCTACCAATCTCACTCAAGCGTTGAAGGAATTGGGGAAGAAAAGAGTGTTAACCGAGCTCACTCAGTTAATGAAGGGAAAGTTAGACAGAGTCAATGTTCACTGAGTTCACTCGGTTGCCAAAGGATTTCTACAAGTTCACAATCTTAACCGAGCCTCTGTTGGTTAACATAGGAAATCATTCTAAAGTTATTTTCTACTGAGCAGGGTCGACTTACGAAGGATTTTTCTGGTTTTGGCATATGAAGCTTAATTACTTCTTGTATTGATTCTAGCCGACTATGATGATGAATATTAGTTATTGTAATTTGAATTTGGGCCGATTTGACAATTTGGAAGGTATAAATAAAAGGTCAAGTTGAGATTTCTAGTGTGTGTGCAAGTGTGTTGATTGAATTGAAAAGAAAAGAGAGGGAGCGAACTTAAAGGATAAGCAGGTATCCTTATGGAGCAAAAAAATAATATTTGATCAAGAAGGATCAAGTTTAAGCAGAATAGAGATCTAGATTTAGCAATTCAGTTGCATCATAATCAGGTCATTTCATTGTTACTCTCTAACCATTGTAGTAGTGATGCAAAATCTCTTAATAGAGTTGGTTTAACAACTAGTTGTAAATCCTCTAACAAGGTGGCAATTCCATTGAATTGTTTTAATACCTCTTGCAAGGCCACTCCTAATAGGGTGATTAAATCCTCTAACAGGGTCGCACCTAACAGTGTGTTTTGTAACCTTTAACAGGGTTGGCTCCTAATAGGGCTCACTTTAGAAGAGTGAAAAATAGTAACTAGTTACATTGGTGGTTTTTCCCAAATTGGGTTTCCACATTAAATAATAGTGTCTCAAGTGTTCATGTTATTTCTCTTATGCTTGCAAGATTAATTATTGTTAACATTTTAAGATCTGCTAAATGTAATTCACACTCTACATATACCGAGTTACAACATTTTCTATGTGTTTATTGAGTAATAGCAGCAATTAGTTTTCTCAGTCTAAATTTTATTGTTGACATCTAATGGATTTGGGATTTATTTTAGTGGTAATTGATTCACCCCTCCCCCGCCCTCTTAGTTACTCCTATATTTCCAAAAAAATTCACCTTCCATCATTCTCATTTCATCAAACTTATCTCTCAAGCTTTCTAATTTTTCCCTCGAGATATTTTTGTCTCCTCCATAGATGGTATGCATTGTATCCAACATTTCCTTGAAAATTTTGCAATATTTTATGTCATTAAACTCAGCATAGCTTAGGGCTGGTGCAATCTATAACATAGATTGGTTGTGTTCTTTCTTCTCTTTAAGTAGCAGAGTTGTCAAAGGATAAACTATTATCTCCAAATATGCATTTTCCACAAAATGTATTGCACCATCTCCAATTCCCTCCAAATGTAGCCTCATCAAAATTTGCCACGCAGGGAAGTTCTCTTTTCAACCTTGGCAACTCCTTTTGTACATCTTGATCTTTAGCTTCAAGTACGTTCAAACTTTTCTCTACAAGCACCAATGTTCTAATACGAATTTTTAGAATGTTTAGAATAACTGAGGGTGGGGGTGGGGGGTGTGAATCAGTTATCCAAGGTCCAGATGCACCAATTAAACAAATAAACACTTAAGCTACTTCAAATCTGAACATCCATTAGCTCAGCCTCTATAGCAAATTATCAATAACATCAATTAGCAGTCCACTGTCCTGATAATAATAGGCTTGTAGAATGTAAAACAATAATAGTACATCATCACAAGTAACATCCACACAAGTTTGACACTAGGATTTAACATGGAAACCCAATTTGAGAAAAACCATCAGTAACATGTCACCAATCTTTTCACTCTTCTAAAGTGAGCTCTATTAGGAGCCAACCCTATTAAAGGTTAAAAAACACATTGTTAAATGTGACCTTGTTAAAAATCACCCTTTTAGGAGTGGCCTTTTTAGAGGACTTTAGAACATTCCACTAGAATTATGCCTTGATTAAAGGATTTACATATGACTATTACATCAACCTTGATTAAAGGATTTCAATAGTGATATAATGGTTCAAAAGTAATGGTAAGTTTTGATTTGACAAATAAAACTCACTTTGCAAATATAGATTACAGTTTGGCTCACATGATGATCTACTGATTGGCCTCCATGGTCATCTCTTTCTCTAATTCACTTGGCAACCCTTCAAGCAATCACTCTTCACCTCTTATTAACTTTTCTCAATCTCCTGCTTAAGTTTTTTAATCAATAACATCAACAACTACTCCAACATTATTGAGTCTTCACCAGCTATGCTAATTTATTCAAGCTTGGCCCTTATACCTCCTTAAATAGGTAATTCTAATCTTTTTCTGCTTAAACATCACCATATAGGGTTTCGATCAGATTCAACACATACAATGAATTTGTCCACCTTCTTTTGTAGATTTTTTTAAAAAATTGTTCTATTGATCACTTACCTAACCCTTTCCTTGCATTAAATGTTCCAGGTCACCCATCCTTATCTTCGACATGCTCTGCATATTCCAAGAAATCAATTATGTGAGCTAAAAATCATGATTTCCTCATAATTCATCAAATGTTGTCCTTCGGCCAATACTTGGTTCTAACACTTGGTCAATATTGATGCTTGGTTGACACTATTAATGCTTGGCATATACTGGCACTTGATCAATACTAGCATCACTCGACATAAAATTCGAGTTCCTTAGTCTTCTACTCTATTGCTTAGCCAAGCCTATGCATTTGGTCAATCATTGATCACTTCTTCAAGTCTTCAATACAACTATCTTCTTCACTTGTAGCATGATTAAACAATTACTTTATCTTGTCAAAGTCTAACTAATCAAGTGCCCATTTTAGTTTCCTAGCATAACTCAACATTTCCTCTAGGTGCTTTTATTATATCCAACTTCTCAAATCCTCTTCATAAATCATCTAGATATGGCACTCATATCAAATAGCAAACTATCTTACCAATAAGGTTTGACATCAATGACAACATAACAATTATTCCATTTGTGGTTTCCAATAATAGTAACCATAATCCTAACTTTGATCATAATTATAACCCTAGCATTTATCTTAATCTCTATCCTAACCATGATATAAACCCTACCCCTCTAAATTGTTAACCATAATCCTAAATCATAGCCCTAACAATATCCCAATTCTGGTTCTAAAAATTAACTATAAATATGATCATGACCTCATCCCTAATCATGATATAAATTTTACCTCTAATGGTAACCAACCATGATATAAATTATAACTCTAAATTCTAACCCTAACCCTAGCTCTTACCATATTTCTACTTGTAACCATAACCATAAAGCCAATCGTATGACTGAGCCCTGCCTCTAACCATGATATAAATTATAAAGTTGAATTTTAATGTTATTTAAATTAATTTAGTGAATGTGTTAAGTGTACTGCTATTGCAACTACTACTAGGTAATATATACTCTATATTTAAAATATGTTGAGATCCATCGAGGTGTTGCTTTTTTCATCAATCACCTTTAATATAGATAAAAATAATTAAAGTTGAAAAAATGAAATGCCTTGATGCATCTCGACGTATTTTAAATATAGAATATATATTAGCTAATACATATTGTGTGTATGCCAATTAAAAAAAAAAAAGAATTGATAATTAGTGTATACATGAAAACCTAATCTGTCGAGACCACGCATAAATAAGCAAACATTAGTTGTACATGTATATCAAGATTCAAGTAAATCGAAATACAATTAATCTACTTGAGTTTTAGAGCTAATGCAACTGAAAGACAAGAGTCCCCACGCAACCTCAGAGGAGCTCAACAAGGGTGCCCACGAGAGGCCTTGTTGGTGTGCTCAAGATGGAGGGATGTGGATGTGCTCTCCTCAAACACAACTATGATTAAATTCTGCCAAATCTATTCAAATGAATGCAAGAATGCAAGTATGAATATATAATAATATGTATGTAAAATACCTTCAAGAAATGGCTAATGAGTAAGCCAATCTCAAAAGGATTCCAAAGGATGTGAAGTAGAATGGGATGCAATGAAGTAAACTAACAATGATATGCTACCATGAAAATATGCAAGAACTAGGAATTGAACAATGCAAAAAACTACCAAAGGTTAGCTCTAAGCATAAAAATCTCTAAAAAAGCTCTAACACTATACTAGAATCATAAAAATACAATGGAGGAGATTAAAATGCTTGAGACAAGGGCTCTATTTATAGGCTTAAGGGAGACCTAGTTGAGGAGGTGGCATGTATGTGGCATCCACATAGGTGCCACAAGGGAGACACATGGGCTAAGGGATAAGCCATGCAAAAGTTAGCATAAGTATTTTATTATTAAGATGGCTCAAGGTGTGCTCACACATGTGTGAGCAACCTTGGGGAAAGGAATGGGGGGACAAGGGTGTAAGAGTCTTTTGGAGGAATTAGTGAAAGGGGGGGCTCCTTGGGCTTTGGGTTGTTCACACACATGTGTGTGAGCAACCACTTAGGGGATAAAAGGTGCTTAAGAGGGTATTTAGGATAATAAAGTGGGATTAACTAGTGGGTAGGCTTAAAAGGATGAGAGTGATGAGTGGTAGGCTAGACTTTTGGTATGATTAGGATTGAATCAAATAGGATTTAATTTAATCATAGGATTATAGAATTTAATAAAGTGGAGGGAAACTAAATCAATTAGAATTTATTTAAAGGGGATTTATGGAGCACTATGTATTAAATAAATTTAACACATTAGGGGGAAGTATTCAAATTAAATTTAAATACATTAGGGAAGTGAACCTATTTAATTAAATAAATTTAATTAGATAAGTAAAGGAACATGAAAAAATATAATAAATAATTATAGTGTCAAGGGAGATATTAAATCAATTAGTATAGTGTTTCGGACAATTTTAAGTGTCTACAATTAGTTCTAAATAAAAAAGGTTGAGTTAATAACTCAACTTAAATAACATTATACATTAAGATCTCTTTTATTGTATATGGTTGAGTTGAGAGACTTAACTGAAGGATTATTTATTAAATATATTTTTTTTAAAAAATTTGTGCAACTCAATTAAGTAAACTTTGATATTCACTAAATATACTAAAAGTATTAACATAATTTAAAAAAAAATTATGTAATTTAATTCCACTTCATCTAATAATTAGAATTTTATTATAATTATAAAGTTTACTTAAGCAAGTCAACTAAAGTTGAATAATAATAATAAAATTTTCCAATTAATTTTTGAGAAAGTTTATTTATTTCAAATCATAGGCTTTAAATTGTTCTTTTAATTAGATGAGGCTGTCACTTTAGTAGTTCATTATTATTATTAGATGGAAAATTTTTGGGGTTTTTTGAGGAAATAAAGAAAGTAATTCAAAGCCAAAATTTTTGGTTTAAAGTTTGTTCTCTCTTTTTCTAAGTTTGCTTTGTGGTTTTCAGTTAGGTTTTGAACATTTGTAATTTCAATTAAATAAAGAGCTTTGATTTTTGGGTTGGAGTTGGTCTCTTTATTTTCCAAGTTGATTCTTTGAAGTTTTCTTTTCTAAATTCTGATGACTCTCTTTTTCATGTGAATATAATTTTTTATCTATTATTTTAGAGAATTTTCTGTGTGATTGTTGAAAGAATTATTTAAGTTGAGGTTTTGGTGTTTAGGGTTTGCATGTAGATTTTGATGGATTTTGTTTTTAGGATTACCTAATAAAGTTATTTTTGGTTCGAGATTTGTGTCAGGAAGTCATGTCATAATTTTGAGATTTTTTAAGTAATTTGATTTTGAAAAACATTTATATGTACATTTTATGTTTTTTCTAAATTTGGGTTCTTCTAGATTATTTCATTTTTTCTTTGTATTATGTGTGTGTGTATATACGTATGTTGATGTGTGTGTGTGTGTGTGTGTGTGTGTGTGTGTGTGTGTGTGTGTGTGTGTGTGTGTGTGTGTACATACATACATACATATACACATATATGTATATACATATACACATATATGTATATATATGATATACATATATGTATATATACATATATATATGTATATGTATGTATATGTATATATACATATATACATATACATACATATACATATATGATATATATATATATATATATATATATATATATCTATATACATATAATATATGTATATATAGATATATGTATTTCATATATATACATATATGTATATATATATATATCTGATATATGTATATGTATGTATATGTATATATACATATATACATATATATATATCATATATATATACATACATGTATGTATATGTATATAGATATACATATATGTATACATACATGTATATGTGAATACACATACATGTATATGTATATGTACATGTATGTAGATGTATATATATACATGTATGTATATCTACATATACATGTATGTATATACATATATATACATCTACATACATGTACATATACATGTATGTATATCTACATATACATGTATGTATATATACATATATTATATGTATATATATATATATATCTTTTAGGAAATATAGGTTTATTAACATTTTTATTTTTAGAAATTCTATTTTTAGATTTTTTTTAGAATATCTATATGAAAAAATATTTTAATTTTTTTGAATTTTTATCAATTCTATTTTTAGGAAAAAAATATAAATAACAATAATTATTATTTTATTTTATGAGGTTTTATATGAATGTTTTTATAGTCAAACTAGACTTTAATAAATAAATTATTTATTTTTATATAACTGAGACTTGTGTTTTGATTTGACCACTTGGTTTGTATTATTGTATTATTCAATGATGTTTATTTGGGGAAACTACATTGGGTTTAGGAATGGGGCACTAAAGGTCTGAGAATTGATTTCTTTTTTGACTTGTGATGTTGGTCATGATCATTGTACCCAACTTTATTTTGACCAACATATTTTATATGATTTTTATATCTTTTGCTCTTTGGTTTTATGATGAGAATCTTTGTGACTATATTAAAGTCTCAATTGGATCTTGTATGGTTTGTGTATTTATGCATGCTCTTGTGTATATTATTGTGTATCAATCTTTATTTAATCTGACCATAAAAGGTGAGGAGAGTTATTTTGTATAAGTTTCATTATTCGGTCACCTTGAGTTTTACTATGATTGTTCTATGCTCTAGATAATTATCTTTATTGATTATCATTGATCTTGTGATATGATACTATGTGGATTTTCATTATCTTTAAGAATGGGATGGATGATCCATGGTAATGTCTATATTGAGATGGACAATTTGATCCTTCTACAGACTATGATGTTATATATTATGCTCCAATATTTTGCTTTGGTGATTATAATGATTTGTGATTTATCATAATGTTTTATGATTTTGATTTTATCTTCTCTTTGTTTATTTTGATTGCAGCATTAAGGTAGGTTATCTAGGTGTATAAAGGGGATGTGGCTTGCAATGGCAATCAAGGCCCTAAGTGGCTACCAATAAAAATCATTGTAAGTGACTTAATAATTCATAACTAAATTTCATGAAGAGTTTAAAATAAATTAATAAGATGTTTGGTTCCTCTCCCATACTTATTAGCTTGTTGTGACTGATCAAGTAAGTATTGTACACTTTCCATGTATCCTCATCAAGGTTCAGGGTAATTTTGTTTTTGGCTATTGGTGGACATCTTGTAACCGACACAAAGCTTGTATAAAATATAGATTTTAATAATGATGATGACTTATTAGCTTCTTGCGGAAATATTGAGTAGCAAAAGATTGCAAATTGTAATTAGGTTGTAATCATTATATAATAAGAATATTGGACTCGATGTTTGGTGGGCATAGCCCAAGGATTGGGTGAACCATGCTAAATCTTTGTGTCTTGTGTTCTCTTTTGTGTATTTTATTCCTTTTTTATTTTATTGATTTTATTTGTATGTAATTTTTATTTTTGTCTCTCTAAACCTAATATAACTTGAGTGCTAGTATAGGCTATGATGGAGCTTGAGATGATAGTCAATCAAGGTCTTACACAGTTAATATTCTTGTATGTACAAGAGGATTACTAGCACTACATATATTCACTAGGAGGATGGGGTCGAGAGAGGCTTTCAAGGTAACCTTAGAGTTGACTCATGTGATGACACTTCCCAAAATGCATATTAGGTTTTTTATATGTGCTAGTTATTTTTAAATTAGTGTATATTATATTTTTCAATATAAGTATTACACTTTGAGATTAGAGAGATTTCCAAGATCCCATCCTTAGTTTATATAATTGTTTTTTGTGACTTGATTATCTAAGTAGAATTTCCTATTATATCCTCAACATGGATGGAGCGAGCCTTCTTTGCGTTCCACAAGTTTGGGTTGAAGTGTTACATTTACCATTGAGATATGTTTTGACATCCTTTTTCTAGTGCTAGATCATCCTTGTTGTAGTTATATTATCTTGTTCATCATCAGAGACTTGTTCTATCTTTCCCATATTATTCTTGTACCTTCTTTCAATAAATTGGTTATGATGCCTTTATGAGATGTTGTATATGTGTTTTGTACTTTGATTTGTATCTTATATCCTACAACTTATGCAATGGACGTAGAGTCATTATATATTTGAATATTATATCAGTTGAGTTTGAGTTCCTCATATTGTTAATCTTAGATTGGTTTTGACATATGAGTGACAATATACTTAAGTCATTTACTTAGTTCATGCCGAACAAGTAATATATGTTGAGCATAAGTTTCTAAATTGTATATGTTGAGCGAGAGATATACAATATATGCCAAGTAACTAGTAAGTACCGAATCACTCAAGTGTCGAGCAGATAGTAAGTGCCAAGTCATTCAAATATTGAGTGATCAATGGATGTCAAGGCATTCAAAGGCCAAGTTATAGCATTGAAGAGATAGTGGATGCCAAGCATTAGATACTTCAAGTGTCAAGTAAACAATTTTGGACATAGTTGTTTGTAATGGCATAAACTACTATGTAAACCATTTTTTAGCCAACTTAAGGATTGTTTTGTGATTCTAGATGATAAGGATGAATCTTTATTGAGGATCCTTATGCATTACATGCAACCAATTAGTTTAAGGGATGTTTTAAGCGGCTAGATGGATGAATTATAGTCATTGATTCATACCTAATCCTAAGTCAACTAAGTCTTCTTAAGGAGGAAAAACCCCAAACTTTATATGAATGTGAAGAAGGAGAAAAGAGAGAAGTTTTCATGTGCAAACAAAGCATTCATGGTGACTAAGGAGTTGTGAATTGAGATACATTGTAGAACCAGTTAGAGGAGAATAGAGGAAAGGAATTAGAGGATAGAAGTGATACATCTCATCAAGAGGATCAAGTACACATCAAGAAAGAGGTGATTTGTTATCTAGTAGCAAAGTACTAACCGAAGGATCATTACTGATACATTCTAGTAGGTGAATTAGTTAAATCTCTTAACATAGTAGTCTTAACAAGCTATTGTAAATCATTTAACAAGGTACTTACTTCATTGTAAGTTAAAGTCCTTTAATCAGACACACTTCTAGCAAGGTGTTGAAATCCTTTAGCGGGGTAAGATCTAACAATCTTGTAAGCCTTTAACAGGGTAGACCTTTCACAGGGTAGATCATAGTTTATGATCAAATATTGTAACCTTCATTGGATACACTTTATTATTGTAGTAGTGGAGATTTATGGGTGTCATCCCCATCCCAGTTTTACCTTCTCATTGGAGGGTTTCTGGGTAACCAAATATCTTGTGTTATACATGTGTTGAATGTTATTTTCTTTCATACTATGGATGAATATGTTTAGCTAGCTATTTTAGTTTACATGCAAATTGTGAGATGGTTGTGTTGTGAATGAATTTATGGTTAAAGATTTGAAGGACTGATTCACCCCCCCATCCCCCCTCTCAGAGTTTACTTTCCTTATTGTATTTCCAACAATCATGTGTGAAAATATTCTCAATCATTCATCTACATTATATGGAGTTGTGTATTATGATTATACTTAGTAGAATTATTAATATATGCAATTCTACATTATAGAACTATTGATAATTATAATTTTGTGTCTTGAGTTTTAGTTATGTGCATGTGTTATCTTATATTACATCACTTTCACATTTTTGTTACATTACTATTTGTAAACTCATAAGAAAATAATTATTTTGTAATCTTAGTAGCATATTTTAGGTTAATTTCTCTTTGATTCCTTAGCGAGGTGTTACACCTAAACCCATGAACCATCTCAATGTTAATTTCTTTGAAGTGGTAGGGGAAAAATTAAGCCTATGAGCATCTATGATGTAGTCGTAACTTCTAAAAAGGATATCAATTCAAATAGGAAAGTATTTAAGCATTATTACTAGATTACATAATTTAGGAAGGTCTAAAGTAGAAATTCTTGGGGCTATCAACTTCATCTTGTTCGGTGATAAGGAATTCTAAATTTAGGTGATTAGACCCATGTCCATCCATTTTTTCTTGATGGACTACAAAGAAAGTGGATTTACAACTTGGTTTTGATCAACTAGGTCAATATGCGAAGGAATATTCAAGTTGGCAAATATATTAGCATAAGGGTTTTGGTCAACTAGTTCTTTTAAGGAGGAGGAAGATGAATTGAATAAATTTGCAAAGGCGTCATCATACAAATTTTCCTCTCTTTCTTCTTGTACTTCATCATCTTCTTCTAGTTAGACAAATATCTCACCTAACTAGTTTATAGGACAAGGGTTATTAGAAAGAATTTTTCCTAAAGTGTCTCTTCTTATTTCTTTTGCATATAGTGCTAACTTACTAAAAGCAATGGGGTGTTACTTAAGAAAAATGAGAACTAAACTGGAAACAAACTTCTAAACTAATGAGAACAAAAAAACTACTAAAATGACTACAAGAACTCCCTAGTTTGATACAATCCCGCACAACAATGCCCAAGAAGTTGGCCTCCTAGGCTATAACACATTAACTTAAGGATTATACATCCATGCTAAGTAGATATCTTAGTCATCTTAAAGGTTATTTTCATGTCAATCTAGGGATGTATTACTTGAAATAAGTTTGCAAAATTTATGCATTAAGAACGCATCCTGTAGCCATGCTTCTATAATTGAAAAGGAAATAATGCTAGAAATAAATGCCATGAAAAAAAATCAAAATGCTAAAAAAAAATACCATCCAAAATATATCCAATTGGATAACATAAATGAAATGTATTGACACATGAATAGTAACTACTCTGTGCATGCAAAATAACTAACTAAGTGGGTCCCTTTATGAGTCTTCTCCAAAGTTAACTATCTTCTATAAACGTAGAATATAATTTTATCGATCAAAACTATTTTTACATACTAAAGGTTGAAAATTGCTTTTTAATATAATATAAAATTGAAAGATACAATAGCTATGTCTCTTAACCCCTTTGAGGGAGTATCTAAGCCTTATTTGTTGAACTTGTGGAAAGCTCAACCCACGACTCCCAAGTATCACTTGCATACAAACACCTATTACAAAAAGAGAGAAGCAAAGCTATGGAGAGTTAAATTCACAAATCCATAAAAGATGAGACATTCTTGATGTACGAAAGAAAAATTGTAATTGTATTGAATGAATAAATATAAAGAGAGATCAATCCTTGTAAAGGAATGTTGAAGTTGAGGAAAGCTCAACCCACAACTCTCAACAATCACTTGCATACAAACAACTATCACAGAAAGAGAGAAGAAAAGCTATGGAGGCTTGAATTCAAAGATCCATAAGAGAGAAAATATTGTAGTTGACTCAAAAGTACATTGGACCAGCTTAATGAATAAATTACAAAGTAAGATCAATCCTTATAAAGGAGATCAAAACCATAAAAGGTAACTAACATAGGTTGTATGATTAAAATAAAGAATTAATTATTATATGCCAAAAGTTTAGCTTAAGTGAACTAGAGATATTAAGAAAATGTCTTATTTACCTCTAACACCCCCCCTTAAAATAAACTTAGGGAGTAGCAAAAGGCCTAGAAATTACTACTAAAAGTAAATTTGGTTCCTGACAACAAGCCTAATGAGGTGCCCAATCACAACCAAATCTTTGTAAAGAAGAAAAATAGAGAAAATCACATGGGAAAAACCCTACTCCAAGAAGAGATGGAAAGAATGTTGAATGACTAGTGAAAAATTGTAGAACCCGCTAAATGAGGGAATGTCCCAAAATATAGGAACAAAAGGATGATAATGAAGAACACAACTAAAGCATGAAGAATCTGCAAAGCTCTATCAAAAAATAATTTCTGATCTAAAGAACATCCACTGAAATAGAACTTGGTTAGGTAAAAAAGACTATAATCTACATGAGTACCCTAGGATGACTAGTGCAGGAGCATGTAGTCAAAGCTCCTTGTTTTGATTTTGAGCTTTTTCTTTTGGCATGTTCCAAGTTAGGAGTGTGAGTTTTTACCTTTCAAGGTCATGGTTGAGTTTGTTCCTAGGTGGAGTTGACTAGGTTCAATCCACTCTAGGTGGTTTGGTTTTCTTGCTTTACTTTTGTTTGGTTTTTGGTTGTTAGGGGTTATGGGTCTTGATGAAGGTAAGGTATTGACCTACCTTGTCCTCTTTGATCTTTTTACATCCTCTTGCATAGGCTAGGAGATCCTACATACCATCTGGAGCAAGAGATGAGAAAGATCTCAAATATTGACAAAATTGTCAAATAGAGCAAAGTGGTCAAAAACATGTGGATTGATGCTCTAAAAGCCCAATTGTGCCTAGAAATCATAAATTGACCATGTTAGACCTATTGGGAAGATTCCAAGTGATATATGTCTTAAAATTGCAAAAACGCCAAAAGTTGTCAGCAACTTTGAAAAGTTGCATGACAACATTTTAGCAAGAATTGAACGTGTCATGGATTTGAGGTTGATAGTTCCTATAACTATCCAAAACCTCTTGGTAGACTTATAAAAGCCATAAAATGACCCATTCCAAGGGTTGGATATTGTAAGAGTAAATTTTTGTTATTGAAAACCACAAATTCTACCTCAATTTTTATAGTTTTTGATGTTTTAGTTTGCATGTTCACAATAACGGATTGAACCTTAAGTTTTTGCATTGGATTATTGGAGTTCATGTTTGTAAAATTCTTTTTGTTTTAGCTTGCTACGTTTTAGAAGTTCATTTGTTTAGTTTTTGCAAATCTGTTGTAAATAGACTGTGTGTTGTCCTAGTCTTAGCAGTTTTCGCAAAAATGGCTCCCCAATGAGTTTCTATGGTGGATTCATCATGACCTTAAGGGGAATGGAAGTGGAGCATGTGTATAGTATGTATATATCTTTTGGGGCCCTGGAGAGTTGGATAATCATTTTTGATGTGATACCCTAGGCAAGTCATAATCACTTGGATAGGCAATCACAAGTTTTGCTAAGATTTTGACTAGACCTTATGTTAGAAATGCTTTAGAATAATTGAGAGGGGGGGTAAATTAGTTATTCAAGGTCCAAATGTCCTAATAAAACTTTTTCACCATGTAAAGTGAGCTCATTAAACTGTTCATGCATCCAAACTTAAACTTTTCTACTTAGCAAGTTACTGAAAATCAACATGCAAGAATAACACATGAAATATCAACACATAACACAGTGATTTACATGGAAACCCAATTTGGGAAAAACCACCAATAACATGCTACTCAATTCTCACTCTTCTGAAGTGATGCCCTGTGAAAGGCCTACCCTGTTAAAGGCTACAACACACTATTAAATGTGACCTGGTTAAAGGATTTAACCACCCTGTTAGAAGTGGGCCTGGTTAGAGGACTTTAGAACATTCACTTGGAATGTCACCCTATTAAAGGATTTACAAATGGATTTTAGACCAACCTAAGTCCATAGGTTTTACCATAGCTGACACAATTGTTATAGAGTAACAACAAGGGCTTTTGACCTGATACAACTCACAACTTAACTTGTAGATTTCAGATCACTGTTTAGCTCTCATAATTTGCCTAGTTTTCAATCTTTGCAGCTCTAATAACTTGTCCTCCTTTCAAGCTTTATCTCCTTAAGTCTCCATGCTCGATGTACCAATGCAATCTCTTATATGGCCACTTATCGAAGTAGAGTGTCTATACTACATTCCTTCTCTCTTCTTAATGCCTTCTCCTTGACACCTTTTCAACAACTTCGACCCAATAGCTCTTGCTTCTTGGCCTGTGACTCCTTAAATAGAAGTTTGGAAAATACTTTCCTCGCTTGATTCTTCCCTCCTTTAATTTTGATTCAAATGGATTAGATAGGATTTAATGAATCCAACCCATATCTTGTTCCTTCTAGAAACATCATGAAGAATCCTCTTGAATTTGCCTAAAATTTTGTGCCTCCAACTCATCATCCGTATTCTCCATCTGGTTCACAAAATTCAAGGTAACAAACTCGTTGGCTCAGATCTAGTGAATCTTTGACTTTTCAAATAATGTAGTAGCTCGACACTATTGAAATTCTGGTGCTCAGCACATACTATGTTACTTGGCACCAACTACATTTTATTGATGCTCGACACTAACTAAAAATTTGCTCGGCATGAACTAGCTTGCTCGACACTCACTAATTAACTTAGTCAAGCTTTGCAGACAACTTTCTTACAAGTTATTCTTCTAAAGTTTCTAAGTGTGGCCAACCTCTGTATCTTCAAGTATATTGTTAATACATCATTTTACCATTGTCTTTAACTTATCCTTGCACTTCATTACAAAACCATAACTCAACCTTTCCCTTAGGTGCTTTTGTTACATCTTGTTGATTAAATCCTTTTCATCAATCAACTAAGTAATAGTACTTGGATCTTATAGGTAATTGTCATTCCAACAAATAGCAGGTTTGACATCAGTGAAAAAACAACGATTGAAAACATTCTTTATCAAAAATCTCCCTTTTTGCAAACAATATGATATTTTCAATCAAATTTCCAACACCCTAGTCAACATTGTCATTCTCAATGTGAAACCCTTAAATATATGCACAAAAATTGCTTTTAGGTGTACAGAGAGCTTGGAGACCTGAGACCCACAAAATATTTTATGTTTTCAAAAAGGGTACTCAAAACTATGATTTGTTTGCCAACTTTTTAAGAGAAATTTGGGGTTATAGTCCAAAAACCCAAGTAGGAGGGCTAATTCAATTAGGCCTATTTTTTATAGTTTTGGAGTAGATACAAATAACTTAAGGAAAAATTGTGGGATTTGTGTCCAGAATCCGAGGTGATTTTTCACACCTCATGTATGAGCCCTTCACTCCATGTAGTTGAGGAAATGAACAAGATGGATCAAGAATTGTAGTTGGCAAGTTAGCTTATAGAGGCATTTGGTGAATGAAGAAGCTAAATTCTTGGTGTAACTAGGTGGTGAGAAGTTGGAGGATAGGATAGAGATCCTCTAGAGGTTAGGGTACTAAAGTGAACCCTAGTAGGCTAAGAGAAAGCCTGAGAAAGTCTTGGAGAAGATATGGACTAAGCAAACAAACTACCTAGTCTTACATCAATGACACTACTTGAATCAATAGACATACAAAGGTAAACAATTGAACTCAAAGATACATATGTCATAAAAAATAAAATCTTGAAGAGCTAATCAATCAAATATGGAAGGTTGCATCCAAAGTAGGAATGAAAAGAAGAGTGTCTATATGGTTAATGAAGCATCTCATCAAAATGCATAGGTACCCAGCCACTACATCTGCCTAGTACATAGGAACAAATATTCAGTACATAGCTCACTCCATCAAACCAAGGAAGCATAAGAACCAACAAGACAAACTCTCTTTATTGTAGACAAGGGTGAGGTGATAAGAAATTGAACAAGTGAGCTGATAAGAATTGCATGTCAAGGAACCTTGATAAAGATGTACGGATAAATAAATAATAATGTACCGAGGTAATCGATCTTAGACACATTATGGGCATGTCATAAAGGGATACATACTGGACAAAGGTAGATGGAAAGAAAAGGAAAAACATCAATCCCCATGACAATTTGAGCAGTGCATTTACAATAAGGCACAAGATATGGTATATGCCAGGAACATCGTAATCTATATGAGTTCCCTCATATGACACTACTCAAATTAGAAGGAAAAACAAGGCAAACAACTAAAGTAAAAGTATAGAGTGAATATGGAACTTTATCTTAGTATTTTTACATAAACATGCTACAAAAGATGTCAACAAGAATTGTAAGAGACATAAGATAAATACAACAAAAAGTACATCCCATGACGAGTCATCCGAAGCAATAAAAATGATCCCCATACTTAGAATAAACAAGATATCCACCAGAGTGCAAAAATACAAAATATTAAATAGGATGTACCTAGATCATAATTTGAAAAAATAACTAGTCCCATTGGAAAGAGTACAAAACCAACTTTCAAACGATATAATTTTTTTCCAAAATGAAGATCAGATGCTAAAGATGTGTCTTTCTCCTAATTTTGACAAAAAAAAAGTCTATCAAAAAAGCATCAAACTTGCACAATACCTATGCCATTATGACATGCTTAGAACCATCTTTCTTACGATATCCCATTTGTAGAAAACTGAGTTTGTATGACTGATATATGAGCAAACAACCAAAGGTAGGTCCATACAGAGCCAAAAGGGAAAGCAAGCATGCTGATGCAACACTGATATGAATAGACATTGGGCCTAAATTTGATGGTTAAATGGCCCTCGAGGTAAAAAAAATCCAAAAAAAATCACATTTGACAATTTTTTTTTAAATTTGTCAGAAAATAGCTAGAAAAATACTAGGTCACCGGAAAAAAATCAGCATGCCCAAAAAAAAAAGTTGGAGCTAGACTAAAAATTGGTCACCTGTAATTATGGCATGTGGAAAAATAAGCTGCCTAGATCTACCAAAAAAATAGTAAACCTCCCATGAATTGCCCAAAAAAGATGGGAAATGAGCCTCATAGGCCAAAACTACTTGTGATGGCCACAAAACCACCTGTCTTCAAAACACCATTAAAAAAGTTATAGACTACCATTAAATAATTAGAAACCACCTTTGGAGTCAAATAAAATACTATAAAAATCCCTAGAACAAAACCACAGTGAAAAATCCTGCCTTTAAAATTGGGAAACTGCTAGTCAAAAAACACTCAAAATCGTTGATGTAAACTGCCACAATGGAAAAGGACTAGGTGGTGCAGGTGAGACACAACATGAGTGGGATACCCATTCAATATAAACCATGCACTTGGAAGATGAGCCATGTGTCAGTCCTTGTTGATGTGACCACAGATTGTGTGGTCACTTGGAAAGTGCACACACAAAAGGTGCGTACTGTGGGCCTCTATTATCATTCACAGAGCATGTGGGTCAAAAAATAGGCACAAAACTTGAGGCCCAAATGACCTGTCACACTTGCATTCATTATCTTCAAAGTACCAATAGTCAATATGTGCCTTGTAAGGGACGGATGATGGAGAAGACATACTCGCACCTTCGCAAAAAACTAAATGACATATTGAACAAGGTGAGCCACTTTGGTGGTGGATGAGTTGAGGAAGTGGGTACAGAGGGCCCACAATGGTTGACGATGGGGCCCTTTTCAATAATTAAAAGGTGAGCCCTTTAAAAAAACAAAATTCCCACTTTGTAAAAGGCATGTGTTGGTGAAGAAAATGACACTTTTTTTGGTTAATTTTTTTGAAAAAAAAAAAAAAACTGTGCTAGAAAAAAGGTGCTTACAATAATACATTTTTTGATTGAAAATATCACCACCCCAGTCTTCGTGCCTAAGGTTGTACGATCTTGGGACAATTTTTTTTCTCATAGATTGCAGCATCATCCAAACTTGACATTTTTATATGGAAATGAGAGTTTTTTGGGTGCTCTGAGTTCAACTATGACATCTGTTTGGGATCAAAGTGACTCAAAATTAAGGTCCCCCTCACCCCCCACCCCCAAATTCAACACAAAATTGTTTACAAAAAATATAGATATGAAAAATAAGGCCAAACTTCTCATGAAGAGAATAGGGGCATGAAAGTCTAAAGCTCTAATACTATGTAGAAGTTGAGGAAAGCTCAACCAAAAACTCGCAAGAATCACTTGCATGCAAACACCTATCACAGAAAAATAGAAGCAAATCTATGGAGTCTTGAATTCATAGATTCATAAAAGATGAGACATTTTGGATGTGCAAAAGATAAATTATAATTGTATTGAATGATTGAATTTACAAAGAGAGACCAATCCTTATAAAGGAGATCAAAACCCTAAAAGGTAAGTAACTTAGGTTGCATGATAATAATTAATAAAAGAATTAATTATTATATGCCTAAAGTTTAGCTTAAGTAAACTAGAGATAATAAGAAAATATTGTATTACTTTAACGTTATTTATAAGGGAGGCTATACAACAAGTACACTCCCATGTTAGTCAAATAACATTGATTTAATAGATCACAAAACATGGAGTTGTGCTCCAAGATAGAAACAACCAAGTATGTTTCTATTAAAAAGAAAATATACTATAAATAATACCTCTAAATTTATTGTATTTCAAGATTGTCATTAAAGATCCATTATTTACACTCTAAGGCTAATTGAGGATGAATGTTGACTTCTTTGAATTTGGACTTTAGCTTCAACTAACTAATTTTCTAGAATCTCCTTGGTGTGAGGCCTTCAATTTTTTATTTATACTCTTGCATGATATTATTCAAATACACAAAATATAGGCATGTATATATCTTACATTAGAATAAACATTCATTCGTTCACATGTATTATTAACATTAATATTTTGCATATAAACATAGGTCGTGCATTAGGTTTATTCATCCAACCAAAAAGACACAAATGATAAGTTTATATTTATAACCATGATCAATAGTCTTAAGGAGTTATATGAAAGTTGGCGGAAAACATAGAAACAATGTATTAAAACCTTAGCACAATCTAGAAACATCCTAAAAGAGATTTTTATAGGTATTAAACACATGACCAAAAGGAGCCATTAAATGGGCTCATCAATATTCTCACCCCTAAGACCAAGACCTCCTTCCCTCTTTGGTCTATATACTAAATATCTAACTAGAGTCCATTTAGAAGCCAAAAAATTCTCAATGAAAGAAATTAATGCGAGAGGGCATCAAACTTCTTTAAAAGGATGGAGGGGGCAACCTTCACAAAATAACTATAAATAGGGAGAGCTTTAACCACTAACTTCAAGTCAATCAATCTTCCAGTTAATGGAAGCCACTTGTAATTCCAATGACTACATCTCTTCCAAAATTTATCTAGAAACTCTTGCCAAATTTCTTTCAGTTGAGATCTCGTACCAAGAGGAATCCCAAAATAAACTAGAGGAAGAGAACCAATCTTAAATCTAAGAATTAGATCAATGTTATTCTAGATAACCAAAAATTATTGAAGAAAAAATAGAATAATTTGCCTCGTTAATATTTTTCCTCAATGTAACCAAATAAGTGCCTAAGGTTCTCCTAATACTAAAAGCTTCCTTCGTTCTAGATTTTCCCATAAGAGTGTTGTCACCAACAAACTAGATATCTGTGTTAGAATGTTTACAATAACAGGGGGGCAAGGGGTGCTGAGCTAGTTACTCAAGGTCCATAAGTACCATTTGAATTATCAAACATTAAACATTAACTGTTATGCTTATCTTGTTGTAGCTTGGTCTCTATTGAATGCTAATAAAAAAGTTACGAGTAGTCCATAGTTCTAATATAATAAACTTGATGAATGTAAACATTTAAATGTAAAATACCATAAAACATTCAACACAAGTCTCACACTAGGATTTAACGTGGAAACCCAATTTGGGAAAAACTACCAGCAACATGTCACCACTTTTTCACTCTTTTAAAGTGAGCTCTGTTAGGACCCAATCCTACTAAAGGTTACAATACATTGTTAAATGTGATCTGGTTAGAGGATTTAATCACCTTGTTAGGAGTGGCCTTGTCAAAGGACTTTGATCATTCCATTAGAATGTCACCTTGCTAAAGGATTTACATAGATTGTTAAGTCCTTGAATGATTGTTAGGCCAACCTTTGATTAAAAGAATTTCATTACAAACTATTTACAATGATTAGAAAGAAAACAATAGGGTTTGATATGTATGATTACAAATCACTTTTGCAATTTTAGATCTTTGTTCGGTTCATGTGTTGATTCTCTGATAAGTCTTTCATATCACCTCTATCTCTGCTTTTCTTGGCAACACTTTAGGCAATCATCCTTCTCTTCGCATCAAACTTAAGCCATTTGCTTAGATTCGCTTATCAACCTCAACAACTTTTGTTTCCTCTATTGGAAAAACATATACTTTGTGTTATGTCTCTTTGCATCTCACACTTCACACTTATATCACCTTCTTCATATGTTCACTCACTCTCTTCTCTCCTCTCTATTAAAGTTTGGCTCTACACCTCCTTAAATAGATAATTCTGGTCTTTTCCTCTTTTCATAATCGCCATAGATCTTAGGGTTTGTAATTTGATTCATCAGGGTCATTGTATCTATTCATCTTCCTTATTTTCTAGAAATTTCTCATTGAATTCATTCATTAGATATGATACCTAATCCTCTCCTTGAATCAAATGATCCAACTTATCAATCTTATCTTTAACACGTTTTCCATATCCTAAGAAATCAATCGAGTCAATTAGTAATAATGATTCCTTATATGCAGTAAAAATATTGTCACTCGGCCATCACTAAGTTCTGGCACTCGGTCATCACTAAATTGCTCTGTTGTTGTAGAGCTTGACATCAACTATCACTCGGTTGATATTAATGCTCAATCAACACTTAAATTACTCAGTTTGTACTAGAGATCGATTGACACTAGCATCACTCGACATATACTTCAAAATTCTTTGATCTTTTACTTTCTTGCTCGGTTAATCTTTACATAAGTGATATATCTTGACTTGTTCTGTAAAGACTTGAACATCAACATGATATAAACAATCACTTTGTCTTCTCAAAGTTATCAAATGTCAATTGAAACTTCCTTTTCATAACTCAACCTTTCCTTTAGGTGCTTATTTTATGAGCAATCTCTCAAATCCTCTTCATCAATCAAATAGATATGACATTTAGATTAGATAGCAACATGTCTCATCAATAGATTTAACATCAATGATAATACAACAATTGTTCCAATTGTAATTCCAACAATGTAAATAGTGAGGTAGCGTATTACCCCTACTCCATCCTTGAATCAAGCCTAATCTATCCTTGTCTTAGATAAATCTACCAAACCCCTCAACCATGATGAAATATAGATAAGAAGACAAAGGATCCCCTTGTCGAAGACTCCTAGAAACCCAAAACAACTAAAAAAGATCCTCATTGACCAAAATTAAAAAAGAGGTGGAAGAGATACAACTCATGATCCAATTCACCCATTCCTCAAAAAATAAAAAATCCAAAAGAATTTTATGTAAGAATACCTAGTTAAATTTGTTATATGATTTTTCCATATCTAATTTGATGAACATTTCCTTTCTTTTGAAATTGATATAGAGTGAATCACTTCAGCCACTTCCACTATCCCTTCAATATTTTTTTCACCCATTATAAAGATTATCACTCATTGGAGATAAGATCTTTGAGACACGAGCTTGAGTCTACTAACAACAAATTTAGTAGCAATCTAATAAACCACATTACAGATCTAGTGTAAATTGATCTAATATGCATGCATTTTATTTTTTAGGAATTAGAGTTATGAAAGCAACATTAATATCTCATAGCTTCTGCTTGTTCCTATGTAACTTCTAACCACTACAAGGTCAAGCTTAATAATTTCACAAATTTTCTATAAAAAATCAACTAGGAAGACACATCAAGCTTTTTTCATATGAAACACAACATTTTCCACTTCTTGTTGCAAGATAAGGTGAGAGAGAGCCATATTCATTTCATTGGAAATAAACAATTTAACATAACTAATAATATATGTTTCGTCCTCCCCATTAGGAAGGGAATAATACATAAATAGGGAATACAAATACTTAAAAACTTCCTAAGATATTTCACTCAATGAAGAAATTTGAGCCCCTTTCGAACAAACTAGAGAAGTGATGAGATTTTCATTTCATCTACCTCTAACAGAGCTATGAAAGAAAGAAATGTTCTCATCTCCTTCCTATAGGTAGTCAATTTTAGACTTCCATTTCTAGAATATTTCCTCTCGAAGTTCCCATTCCTTTAATTGAGCTTGACTGCCATTTTGTTGAAATGAAATTGTTTGGATAATATTGTTTATTTCATATTTTGAGCTTATACATTACATATTGTAGTTTCTTGTCCAATTTATATATAGTTGTGCCATAAGAGGGCTCCCTTTCATACTAGTAGTCAATCATTAAATCCTAGAGAGAAGGATCCCATAACCACATAAGCTAAAATTTAAAGGAGAAATGCTTTGAGATTTTAGGAAAAAAATATGGAGACTTTAATTGGCCAATGATCAAACCCCCTCCAAACTAAGATCTCATAAGAAAATTTCCATCTATGATTCAACTAGAAGTAAGAGAGAATAAATCTATCCAAACTCTTAGAAATTGCTTCTTCTCCCCTTCTCCTATTATTTCATGTCTAGATACCATTAGTACACTCCACATCAATCATATTTAAGGACTCTATGTTCTCATCAAGGAGAGTGGACAAAGAATCTAGCCTAGCCATATCACCTCTTTTATCATCCAAACTACACTGTGCATTTAAATATTCAACAATAACCCAATGAAGAAAGGGTACCAAGGAAGAAATAAATTTGATGTGAACTAGAAGTTGTGATTTTCCTAAAATATCAGTATGAGCACCAATATCAATGAAAATACATGTTTCACTTGACTCCATACTAGTGGTAACCATGGAGAGAGAGAGAGAGAGAGAGAGAGAGAGAGAGAGAGAGAGAGAGAGAGAGAGAGAGAGAGAGAGAGAGAGAGAGAGAGAGAGAGAGAGAGAGAGAGAGAGAGAGAGAGAGAGAGAGGACTAACTTGAAATCAACCGTCAAGGGACAATCCTTTTAGGATCTTAGAAGAGAATCGATCTGTTTGGACTAACCTAGTCACTTGAGCATTGACATACACCTTAAGATACCAAACATTAGAAGCTTTATTCACTATGGCATCAACTGTTAACTCAATTTATTGAATGAGAATAATATCATTGAAATAAGAAGCAATTGAGTTTTGAAAAGACTTTTGTCTAGAGATGTTTTTCAATCTCCTTACATCCAATGATAAAGCAATCATTTATGGGGTTGGGAAAAGTGATAATCAATAGATTTTATAGACCCCTTCTCAACCGTTGTATCCCCAATGATCCTGACTTTCTCTGATTAGTCTTCCATCCACTCCTTGAAGATTTGTAGTAGGCCTAGAGCATGAGAAGTATTTTTTCTCTTCCTAGAATTTGAGGCCACCTTAGCTAAAGGAAGAGTTAAGTCATTCCAAATTCTCCCTCTAGAAAGACCTGATACCCATTGAAATCTTTGATATCTAGTACCTAAGAAGAAAAATTGATAAGCATTTTCCCATCATGTTGATCCATTATAGATATAGTCTAATCATCCTCTTTCTCTTCATCTAACACGACACCTTGCACCTTAGCCCCTATAGAACTGTGATTCCTTCCTCCTTGACCGGGTCATCCAAAACATCAAACCTATTAATAGTTTCATCACTCTATCTATCCATCCAAGTTCTATTACGTTCTCTACTCTTATTGTGAGGCTTTCCAAGAATAAATCCCCACTTATTAGCATGTTCTTTAGATAAAGGGGCCTTCCCCTTATCCTCCCCAAGAGAAAAGTGAAGAGGTTTGAAAGATATTGAGAGGGATAGTTGTTAGGATTTAAAGAGATAGAAATAATAATTATATGAAAATATAACCAATATTAAAAAATAATAAATTGCACAGAAGAGAACACAAGGCATAAAGATTTAACATGGTTCACTCAATCCCTGGGCTACGTCCACCAATAATGAGTCCAATATTTTATTATCCAGTGAGTATAACCTGATTACAGTCCATAATCCCTTACAACTCAATACCATCACAAGAAGCTATTATCAAATCACACATTATGAAATCCCTGACCCCAAGCCATTTTATACAAGTATTTTTGTCGCTTTAGGGTTATGGAGTATGTAAAATACTTCCCTGATCAATCACCACAAACCCACTTGGGAACTGATCACTCTTCACACTCGATAACAATCTCCTACTTGGAGGCTTATCTCGTAGCAATGTCGCTACTCCATGAGGCTCCCAATGGATCAAACCACCTTGGACTCAACTATACCTTTGTTTTGTTCAATCGAGAAGACCAATCGAAGTTGAAGAGGAGTTCAACTTCTCCCTTGTCACTACCTTTGTAAACATATTTGTTGGACTATCATCTGTATGTATTTTGTTTAGCTGCCTTTGTAGCAACAACATACTCTGCCTACTTCCACACCTTTTTCTACTACAAGGGAACCTTTTGAAACCTTCTAATTTTTGTCATTAAAAGTAACTACACAACCTTCATCACCCAATTTTCCTACTAAAATTAAATTCCTTCTTAGCTTTGGAACATGTCTTACCTCTTGTAGTAGCCAATGATTCCCATTCTATAACTCAATCTTAATTTTCCCCTTTCCAATAATCAAGTAAGGTTCATTATCCCCCAAATAAACAAGCCCAAAATCCCTTGGACATAATCTAGGAAATAACCTCTATGGGAGTAGCATGAAATGAAGCCCTTGAATCTAAAACCCATAAATCATCAACACTTTCTAAAGAAAGAAACAAAGCATCCTCTTCATATTTATTACTTACCACATTTGCCTCCTTGTTCCCTTCTTGTTTGTCTCCTTCATTGTTCTTTTGAGTCTTCTTGTGCCCTGGTTTTCTACAGTACCAACAATCTTTTGGTCCTCTTGATTGAGACCTCTTCCCCTTTGATTTTCACCTTGATTTCCCATGATTTCCATAATTATTTCCTCTCTCAGTCATTCTGCCATTTCTTTGTGCATTCAAAACACTTCTTGATGTAGATCCAGCTAAGCTTTTTCTACAAGTTTCCTCACTCAGAATAACACCAATCACATCATCAAATTTTAGTGTGTTAGATCTAGAAACATAATTACTCATAGCCATGACCAAGACATTCCAACTTTCATGCAAAGAACACAAAATCAAGAGAGCCCTAACTTCTTCACCAAAATTAAAATTTACAAAAGATAACTAACTAGTAACCATATTAAACTCATTTAAACGATCTGCAATAGATCCACCTTCTGCCATCTTCATATTAAATAAATGCTTCATGAGAAATACCTTGTTTGAAGTAGAGGGCTTTTCATACAGTTTCATTAGGGCTTGCATCAACTCTCTCACCATCTTTTCTTTTGTAATATTAAATGCCACCAATTGCACCATATGCAAACAAATACTTACAAGTGCCTTTTTGTCCAGAATCTCTTAGTCTTCATCTATCATATCGGTTTGTTTCTTAGCTTTTCCTTGTAATGACCATCATAAATCCTTCTGATAAAGATAACTTCCTCCATTTGCATCTTCCAGGACTGAAAGCTCTGCCTATTAACTTCTCAACCTTCAACTTACCTTCATCTACCATCGCTCTCACTCAACTGCGAGACTCTTCTGTAGAGGATAACTGAAACAACTAGGGTCTGATACCACTTGTTACGATTTAAAGAGATATAAATAACAATTACATGAAAATATAACTAATGTTTGAAAATAATAAATCACACATAAGAGAACACAAGACACAAAGATTTAACATGGTTCACCCAATCCTTGAGCTACGTCAACCAACAACGAGTCCAATATTTTATTATCCAGTGATTACAATCCGATTACAATCCGTAATCACTTACAACTCAATACCATCGTAAGAAGCTTTTATCACATCACACATTATAAAATCCCTAACCCTAAGCCATTTTATACAAGCATTTTTGTCACTTTAGGGTTAAAATTAGTTACAACATGTCGGCCCAAAAATGCCAATAAAGTAGCCCCTAAACCCCACCAAGGAATTATGGAGTATGTACAGTAATTCCCCAATCAGTCACCACAAACTAACATTAGCTTATTTTAAATCATTTTTGTTTAAATGGCCTTATGTATGGCATACTTTGTACCTTAACGGAAAAATATCATAATCTAGCTATTGGGTCTAGGAAGATGATCCTAGACAAATTTCCATAGAATTTGGTAATGGCTTATTTAAATCAACTTCTACACAAATGCACACATAATGGATTGCTATATAATCCTAAGTTTGCATAGCCAAACCCATGGGTTTTCCAAGAAGCAACAAGATTGAGTGAAGGATGTCCTCTTCCCAAAACTCTACGAGAAGCCTTGGCAACTAGATCCATATAGATACTTGCAAGGGGAGCTCCTCAATAGAGTTGAATCGTACATGCCAAGGTTTGATAAAGAGCCCCACTTGATTGAAGAAATAAGGACCTCCTTTAAAAACTTTATTCATATCCATCATGTAAGATAAAATCACTATAAAATAATTATTAACCGCCAATAGTATGTCTATGTGTCCTTTTGGATTTAAAAGTCAGTGTGCCCAAGTTTCCAAAATAGGTAATGAAAGTTAAAGAACCATGAACTTTCATATGAGGGTATGATTGCAACAATATGAAATATTGTTAAACACTTCTTTAGGTTGAATAACCAAAACAAGGTGTTCCTGAGCCCTCTCTAGACAACCATTCATCTTTTTGATTTGAAAAGTCCCTTCCAATGAGGCAACCCCTTTCCCACATTGGGACTTGTCGCAGTGCACTATGACACTTGTGTCCATCAAAGAAGATATATCTGCCATCTCCATATCACTAGATACTTCTTGAGTATGAGATATTCTTTAATTTTCCATAAGCGAAAACAACCCTAAGAAAAAATAGAGACCCACAATGCAAACTTACAAAGTCCTCTGACACCAAGCCATCCATAAAGGAAAAACCCCCATGAACAACAACAAATTATACATAAAAAAGCATTAAGGGTGCCCCTCGTACAATGTACCCAAAAACCCCAAACCCCCTTCATCAGTTGGAAAACCTCTTATTTACCACATATATTCACTGAAAAATTAGCATGGACCCCCATTCCTCAACCCTCTAGCCCCCAAGCACAAATCAAGCTCCCCACCCCCTTACCATGCATGACACATATATAGGAAACATGACTAGGGTATGTGTGTCCTAGCCATTATTCGAGCTCAAACCATATGCCATCCAATCAACTTCGATATTTAATATTATGTCTAGATATGTGGTCCTAATTTTATATGTTTCATAATTGAACATCTTTGAAATATGTTTATTACACTTGACCATCCTAAAAAATTACAAATTAAACTAATAATAATACATTACTTAATTCAATTTTTTAAAAATATAGAATAAAACCATTTTAAAATTTGGTTAACAATGTACAACCAAATCCTAAATAAAATATTATAAATAAACAATCAATAAGAATAATTGCAAGATAAATTCAATTGAAATAAAATGAAAATATTAAAAAACATAGCATATGCACTTGTACCTTTTTCAAAAAAATAAAAAATAAAAATTTTAAATTTTTTTTCGTAGAAATAAGATGTTACGATTCCCAAACTGTTGGAAGAGCCCTGGTTAAGAGCCTTTTTTTCGCATTTTAACGTCCCTGGTCTTACTTGGCTTTTAAAACGGTTACCTTCCCTTATTCCCAATACAGCGTCCTTAACAGAATTCACGGAGGAATTTTGTTTATAATTTTTAGGATGCTGCGGATTACTGCCCATTTCTTGCTGCTTCTGTTCATTCAAATTCTAGGAGAAAACTGTATCAAACCTGTGAGCACTCTCTCTCTCTAAAATAACTATTTCTGTTGAATTTATATATGTTTATTAGTTCGAATATAATAAGTTTTTCAGTTCTAGGAAAGTTGTAGGACAAATCATAAAAACATAAGGTTCATATGGGCATTTCCTGTATTTGACAACCCACTTCAAAGACATATGTTATTCTGTTTTTGTTTTAATTTGAACAATGCATATTATGAGGAAACGAAAAACAATTGGAAACACTCCGAGTCTACAAAATTCCTTAATATGTATAAAGGATAGGGGAGAACTAGGGTATAATAATTTTTCTGAGGATGCTTAAAGGACACTCGAGAGCTGCGAATCTTGATGTACATTCGACGAGTGTACTTATATCGGTTTCAGGATTTTGGGTTGGTGAGACTCAAGATTCATTCAAATCACATTCGCTGCATTTATTGGGACGGTCGAGTTGAAAGTTCGAACGGAAAAATAGAGGAAAGAAACCGATTTCTAGAGGTTATACTATCGCTCCGTGGTTAAATTTGTACTGGACATTTTTATTACCGATCATTCTATAGACATTATTATCGGGCTTGCTGGTGTGAAGACAATTCGAGTTGCAATTTCAGTCGAATTTTGCTTTCACTTGCTGGTATAATCAACAATCTAATTTGTAATCTATAGTTAATAATTCTCCTATATACGAATTTCCGTTTTTACAATCAGTCATTCTGAGATACTTTCAAAAACAAAACTATTTAGAAATTACTGTCAAAAGTGGTAAGAAACCAGGATTTTACAGTGCTATTAGAGCTTGGCATCCTGCTAGCCTTTCTTTTGCTTAATGAGTGATAGAGATCTGAGGTGTCAACAGAGAAAAAGGGAGGCTGTCATGGGTGATAGAGTAGAAGAACATTCTTAAGAATCCATCAACCAGACCAAAGAGTTCCAGACGAAGATTAGAGATACTTTGGCGGAAATAGTCCGACTTCTAAGGGGTTTGAACCAACAATTGATTGCTGATAGACCAAAACAAAGCAGAGCAAAGGGAGCAGCTCTGGTGGTGAGAAGATTTGAGCCAATACAACGACTAACACAGCCGATTTTCTGGGAAAAAAGGATCAGCAAGCAGAGAGGAAGAACAATTTGATCAGGAAGATGAAATGTCAAGGCTTCGTGATGAATACTATACCATAAGCCCTCCCATACACAGAGATACAATTTTCATAGTGTTTTATGAGATTGAAACAAGGAGTGGGCATAAGAGGAGATGCTTTGAAGAGAGAAATGCCATTCAACACTTTAGGAAAAATTACTATTCCAGCTTTTGGTGAATCCACTAGCTCTTCCACAAGGGCTTGGTTGTGTAAATCATACACACATTTCTCATTAGATCCAATGTTTGAAGAACAGGCAATTAAATCTGCTACCTTGTTTCTTGACGTACAACTCACAAATTGTGGTATAGTGGTACAATAAGTCACGAGAATGACTCAGTCACCACTTTGGAAGACTTCAGCCAAAGATTGACGTAGAGATTTGATAGAAGGAATTTAGAAATTGTTGGTAAACAGATTTGTCATTTGCAGATTACGCAAGTCAGCCCAATGGAATGTACGGAGGCTTATCATTTGAACACCAGAGAAGTGATTACATCAAATAATATGGTGATGCTTTGGTTGGATCTGATTTCTATTGCCATAGCTTTCCGGTTGCCTATCAAAGAACAAAATGCTGACATAGACAAAAGGATGGCAAAGGACTCTAATATTGCAAATCAAATCCAGTGCTTGAACACCATTGCTAGATCCTGGTTCTCACAGCCAAAAAGAGGCAAATCCCAATTAGTAAAGTCCATTCATAGGTCATCATTAAAGGAAGATGTGGCAAACATGGTAATCCATCTAAGTAGAGTAATGGGACTAAGGGATTCACATGAGTCTGAAGGCTGGATGTTTTTGTTTATCAATATGTTTTGTGAAGGGAAATAACACATTGATTGGGGAAAGCTTATCAGCGATAGCCTTCACAACCAACTCTTAGAGCATCAAACTAATGATTACTTCTAAATGACTTCTTACCTCTTCTATGCTATAGCAAGTACGAAAAGTTGGCCTGGACTTAATTGGCAAGGTATCTATGATGACGCAAATCTCATTTAAGACCACCTCCCTCAATTGCAGTATGAGAAAAACCTACATCATTTTAGGAGAGTGAATGATGCATTTACAATGCTAACAACAAGAGAACTTCAAGGAAACATAGGACTCAGTATATTGCCAGAAGTAGTAGTGGCAATTCAAAAGTATAGAAGTTACTTCATATACTTACTGAAGTTCACTTGTATTCGGTTGGCGGCTTGTAATGTATACCCCCTCATGCTAGCTACATTTGTCAATGACAAATTGATATTGATTGAGATGTGCAGGCAGATCAGTTAAATTAACAGGCTTTGCAGAAAACAAAGAGTAGATGAGATCCCTTTTCCTATTGGCATTGGGCATTACAGGTGTGACACATTAGCAGATGCGAAGAAAATAGAAAGATCCATTGCTATAATCAATTTGTATCCCTACACTATTCGATTTCCTTATGACAGTAAAGGCTATGCAGTCAGTGAATTAAAGCTATCTCTCAACCTTGGTCATTTTCCAGCTCTACAGGACTTCTGGGAAGATTGTGAGAGCAATTTTGAAGTAAAGAAACGAGACTGGATGAGGCTTACTGTAAGGTAGGTGATAGATTTCAAAGTAGATGTTGATGTGACAAGCATAGAAGATGATGAATGTTTGTTGATTGATCCTTTCTACCACGAGAAGATGAGTTGTTGGAACTCCCACCAATTGACTGGTCTATTCAGGAATTGAAAAATTTGAAGGAAAAGACGGCCTATGGAATCAAGAGAACAAAAGAATGGGTACATAAGAGGAGGATAGAAAATACGGCTGCTAGACTTCAAAATAAAGAGAGTAATCCTGCTAGAAGGAACAACAATCAAGGAGAATCATCCCGCATGGCATCCGAAGCAACCTTAAATAAGAAATTGCAGCAATCAAATTCAGGTAATAATGGTGGTGATGAAGATCCAAATCAGTCAATTGATTTATCCAAAGCATGTGAGGTTGAATTCACAATCAAGAGAAAGAGATCAAAGCCAAAAGATAAAGTTGGCAAAGCAAATCACAATCAAGAGAAGATATATCTAATGAGAACACCCAAGAATCTTCTAGAAACATTGAACAATCTATTCTAGTTGCTCCTTTATCTACGTTAGTAGCTTCTCCTCATGATTTTTCTTCTCTGAAGATATCATTGATTGACATCACAAAGGTGGATAATCAGTTGCCCAACACCAAAGATTTAACGGTGAGAACTGAGCATCAAACAGATAATGCACAAATGTCATCCCAAGCTCCTACACCTTCATGGCTGTGAATGAGTGTGCAAAGAAGGAGGTAGTTCAAGGGGTTCCACCTCTGTTTGATGTGATTTTTGGTTTCTTTAAAAACCACCCAAAGTGAAGATAACTAAGGTGATGTTTAGGTTGGCCATTAATGAAGCTTCAAACAATTTGTGTAGAAATAGAAAGGCCTATAATAGAGAAGAATGTAGAAGAAACCACAGATCAGATTTCACTTTGAGCAAAGTAGATATCGGTCCATTAATCGCAGAAGGAGATTTTCGGAATTTTGAGTTGTCTGCAACACAAATATTACAATGGGCAAAGAAAGAAAATAGATCAAAGGAACAACTGAAGGAGCAGGTTCAAATGTTGGTATCTTACATTAACTCAGTTAGCAATTCTTCTGAGGCCTAGACAATAATTACTTCCACAGCTCTAACAAGTCTTGAAGGTATTCTTGATCACACTATGGTAGAACACACAAGTTTCATAACATGATGGTAGAAGTATGGATAGATAGAATGATAGAAGATGCCTCAAAGTTCATAATTGGAGTGAAAGAAATATGTGGGAAAGTCATTGCGCAAGAACAAGAGATATCCAAAGAACTTGAAACCACCAAGGAACAAAAAGCTGCCTAGCAAGGAGTAACTGATGAATTGCAAGAGATGTCAAGTGTAGATATGAATACTCTAATCCTTGAAAAAGTTATTGCTGATCCGAATGATAATTAGGTGCACATGTAGAGTAAGAATATTAATTGGAAAGTAATAAACATCAACAAAGGGATCGCCGAATTTGAAAAATTGATGATTGCGTGTGAACAAATGAGAGTGGAAGTCTTGGAAGAAGTGGTCTCGATTATTATAGGTGGAGCAACAATGAATGATCTTCAACACATCAATTATCAATTTCTTCTGGATTTCTTGACTATTAGAATTCATTTAGAGATAGAAAATCAAATGTGAGATGTTGAAACTATGCAGAAGCTCATTCTAGTCTCCATCACTCTTGAAGATTGGAACATTTCAACATATCAGTGGCAATTAGAAGAGATCCGGGACAAGTACTACACAACCAAGCTCAGAATAAAGAATGTTTTTATTCCTAAGTATGGGTTGATGGTAGCGATTCTTGATGCTTACAAGGCTTTCACGAATAAATTTGTCAGATCCTGATCAGTGGACTCCAATAGTTAGAGATTTTAGTGATCAAATATATATTTCATGCATTTTTGATGAATTTTAACTTTGGTCATATTTTAGATATTTTCCTTGTATAGGTTAATTTTTGTAAGGTTAATTAATCTCACCAAAAATACGTGATTGGGAGGTAGATATTAACCTCATAAGAGCTAGTTGCTTCAACCTCAAGTCTATATAAGGGAACATTTGTCATGTCCCCACTCTAGCTCAGTCTAACAGAGACATGTGAGTCAGCTTATTATGGGGTCTTGTAGGCTGACAGGGTTGGATAGAGACCCAATATGGTTATTCAGTGTTGGGGACTTGGTTTTCTGGTGGGTATTGATCAGTTGGGTGACGTTCCTTATTTTTAGGAGGCAGTTCCTACATTTATGGGGTTCATTCCTACTTTTTAGGAGGTATGATCATGCCCAGGGCTGGGTTTCCATGAGATGACCCTTTGGGTTCAGTTTCAGAGGGATAGGGCTTGTTTCCTAAATTTTAGGAGCATCCCTAGATTTTAGGGATGAGACTGCCAGTGGATCCTTGATTTCCGACTTCAGTCACAGACAGGTGACAGGATGATTTTATGGTTTGTGATGTCAGTTGGGCAGTTTGTGGCTATTTGGGTTATATTTTTAATATTTCTTAAGTTAGCGTTTAATATTTAAATAAGGCTAAGTTAATAGCCATTTTGGAGTAATAAGGGAATTTTGGCTTCATCTGGATGTGTATCCCATGTTATGATAGCTCGTTGGAAAGGTCTTGAAATTCTCTAAATCTTCCTCTTTGGTCTCAGGGCAATTAGGTGAGCGGATTTATTACTATGGTGGAAAAGGTCATTTTCTAGTGACATGGTCACTTTAAAATAAGATTTAATTCATTTTTATAGCCAACGCCAATTGGGGGCCACTTTAGGGTTCGCATTGCTTTGCAAGGGGTTATAAGGAGATGGTCACCATTTCTCATCATTATGCATATTTTTCAAACACTTCTTTTCAGATTTGCTCTGCTTGAGCGATTTGCATTCTGGGACGCAAGCCCCAGGGTAATTGCTGGCTGGGACGTAACCCTTAGTAGCATTGGGTATTTACTAGCTGGGACGTAACCCTCAGCAATATTTGATCTTGGAATTTTCAGTGGTATCAGCTGTTATCAAGGAAGGAGGACGCCATTTCAGCTTGGGTCTGCAGTATTGTTTAGCTGGGCATGATTATTGGTACATGGGAAAGTGAGCCTTACAGCAGTAGCCGCCATTTGCAGCACTTTGAAATATAGAGAGTCGGATAATCAGCAGCAGACGTTTGCATGTTTATAGTCCTTTCCATCAGCCAGTTTGGCGTCATTGTTAAGGAAAATGTACTGGATCCTTTATTTGGCTCTATAATTCAGAGATCTGCCTGGTACGATTTGTATCAATTCTGATTTTGCTGCATATTGTTATTTATTTTCAAACTCTTTTCATATCATTTGCTCCTCCTCATTTCTATGTTGAATAATCATCAAAAATGCAAAAACAAACAAACTCTTCTGCATTTCCGTCTAATTCTACAAGAAAACTTTAATAAACAGGAAAAAGAAAATTAAAAAGAAAAAATATAATAAAGCTACAGCAGATTAGCGGCAGAGATCCATCAGGGATCTTTCAGTGGTATCAGAGCTTGCATCCTGCCAGCCTGTAGGGTTTGTGAGAAATTGTCACAACAGATTTTGGCATCTGGGTATTGGATAAAAGTTTTTGATAAATCATTTCAGCATCTGGGTAGTCACTACTTGGTGGATTGAATACAAATCTATGCATCTTGGTGGAGAAATACATAGATTCTACGAGCGCAAGAGGAACCAGTGGCAAGCAGAGGCCGCCAGAGACGCACAGATACCAGCTATGGGTGAGGCACAGGGTGTTGCTGGCGACGACATGCCTACAGAGGCAGAAGAAAGAGAGATGGTGCGGACCCTATTTACTACTCAGCCCAGGATCGCTCAGGCTCTAGACAGGTTACAGGATACCTTGGAGCGTTTGGAGATGGGTGGACACAGAGGCAGGCAAAGTAGATCAGTTTCAGTGGCTGGTAGTCAGCGCAGCCATCAGTCCCATTCTTCCGTTGGGAGCTCCCTTCATTCCAGTAGGAGGCATCGCCATCGTACACCTACTACGAATAGGCCATTGCTTCCCCAATTCATACCAGGTGAACGGCCAGCGCAGGTGGAACCACCAGAAGTGGGGTTTCAGGAGTCAGTTTTGACGGCCACAGCTGAGTGGAGAGCTCTACCTCCTGAGGTTAGGGACGTCTTCCCTCTTCCCCAGTATTGTGCATAGCGTAGAGATACAACCGGGTTCAGGGGAGATCGTGGTAATAGACTACCACAACAGCAGCAAAATTATGACCTCAATAGAGCTACTGGGAAGATTACATTGGCCCCATATAATGGCTCAGGAGACACTAGTGCACGAGCTTGGGTCCACAAGTTGGACATATACCTTTCATTGAGGCCCATGCCTGAGCGTGAGGCTATTCAGTTTGCTGTGTTGCATTTAGAGGGGATTGCCTATGATTGGTGGCACCATGGATTGGTCACCCAGGATCACGCCTTAGTTCGCTCCTATGCTAAGTTCACCGAGCGACTCATTGCACGATTTGACCATAAGGATACAGAACTTTATTACAGGGAGTTGGCTCACCTTAAACAAACTGGTCATGTAGAAGCCTATATTAATGAGTTCCAGCATATTGTAGTTATGGTACCGGATATGCCCCAGAAACGTAGTGTGATGTTGTTCATTGAGGGTTTGCAGGATAGACTAAAAGGATTGGTACGTGCTTTCCAACCAGCTACTCTTAAGGAGGCTATTGATGTGACATTGAGATTGGATACTGTTCCCACTTCTTATTAGGCAGATAAGAAACCATTTAGAGATTCACGGCCTGCACAGAAGGCCAATACGACACAGAACAAAGGAGGGACCTCATCTAAAACTCCTTGGATGAATCAGGAGACGAGGAATGAATTGAGGAGGAAAAAGTTATGTTTTTCCTGCAAAGAACCATGGGAACCAGGACACCGTTGCATGGGTAAAGGAAAGGTTCATTTGATTGAGGTGACTTCTGAGTTAGGAGATGAGGAGGTTCCTGATATTGATATTGAGGATAATACAGAGGATGTTGAGCATTTTCCGACACAGTTGGAGTTAGACACCGCTGAGCCTGTGGCATCAGCTAAAGTAGCTATGGCTACCCTCTCCAGTTATCCTAAGTTTCATGCCTTCCGGTTGAAAGGTACACTTAAGGGTAAGTGGATCACCAGTTTGGTAGACACAAGTGCTATGCATAACTTTATTGATCAAAAATTAGTTGAGAGGCGTGGCTTACAGTACGAGGAGTTTGGTGGTTTTGGAGTGAAGGTGGCTGATGGTGCCATTTTGGGTTGTACCAAGCGGATTCCACAACTTAGTATTTAGATGGGAGATTATACTTTGACTGATGACTTCTATGTGCTTCCCATAGAAGATTATGATGTGGTTTTGGGCATGCAGTGGTTACAGGGTATTGGGCGTTACATTATTGATCACCACCATATGCAGTTAGAGTTTCTTTCTGGCGGGTAGAAAGTGATTTTGAGGGCAGCGTCAGATGGTGGACCCAGGGAGGTACTTAGCATAATGGAGAGTCAGTCTCTATTTGCTAAGCTTTCCAAATGTGAGTTTGGATTGGGGGAGGTGTTATATTTGGGTCATGTGATCAGTGCTGAGGGGGTGAAAGTGCATGAAGAGAAGATTCAGACGATTCAGAATTGGCCTGTCCCTCGGAACATTACTGAGTTACGAGGGTTCCTTGGATTGTGTGCTTATTATAGAAGATTTGTGAAGGGTTTCTCACAGCTGGCAGCACCTTTGACAGATCTCACAAAGAAAGGATCGTTCAGATGGATAGAACAAGCACAGGGGGTCTTTGATAGACTCAAGGAGGTTATGAGTACTTGCCCCGTTTTGGCACTACGTGATTTCTCGTAGCCATTTGTCCTGGAGTATGATGTGTCGGGCTTGGGTATAGGAGCGATGTTGATGCAGAATAGACACCCCATTGCCTATGAGAGCAGGAAGTTGCAAAACAATGAAAAGTTGTACTCTACCTATGATAAGGAAATGTTGGCTATTATGCATGCGTTAGCCAAGTTCAGACAGTGTCTTTTTGGCAGTAAATTTGTGGTGAGAACAGACCATAACAATATGAAGTATTTCCTAAATCAAACAGAGCTCAATGATCGACAACAAAAATGGGTTAGCAAAATTCAAGCTTATGACTTTGATATCAAATTCATAAAGGGGAAGAATAATGCTGTGGCTGATGCACTCTCTAGGAAACCTTCATTGGCTGCCCTATGTTCATTGAGTGAGATTTCAGCAGATTGGAAGGCTCAACTTTTAGTTGAATACTCCAAAGATCAGCATGCTTGTGAGATTATGGAGGGATTGATAGTGGATGACAGATACAGTGTGGTAGATGATATTATCTACTATAAAGACAGGGTTTACCTTGTTCCGGGTTCTCAGTTGAAGGAACAAATTTTGCATGCTCTCCATGATATTCCTACAGCCGGACACCCAGGATATGGTAAGACTTATAGGGCAGTACGTGAGAGATTCTCTTGGAAGGGTCTCAAAGATGATGTTTTACGCCATGTCCGTGAGTGTATGACTTGTCAGCAGAACAAGTCGGAGCATACCTACCCAGCGGGATTATTGCAGCCCTTGCCTATACCGGAATAGAAGTGGACAGGGATCTCCATGGATTTCATTACAGGTCTTCCTCGGGTTCAGGGGAAAGATTGCATCTATGTTGTTGTGGATAGGCTAACGAAGTATGCCCACTTCTTTCCATTTGCATTAGATTTTACAGCATCGCAGGTGGCTAAGTTGTTCTTCAGGGAGGTGTTTTTTAGACTTCATGGTCTTCCCATGACCATTGTGAGTGATAGGGTCAGCAGATTCATGAGTTCCTTCTGGCAGGAACTTTTTACACTAGCTGGTACTTTGTTAACACCTAGTATTAGTTACCACCCTCAAACGGATGGGCAGACAGAAATAGTTAACAAATGGGTTGAGGGATATTTGCATAACTATGTGTCAGGGCAGCAAAAAGCATGGGTGCGTTGGCTGCATTTGGGCGAGTATTGTTATAATACTATGCATCATATGTCCATTGGCATGACGCCTTTCAAAGCTCTCTATGGATATAAGGCATTATCTTTCACTGATTTGGCAATTGGTGATAGTAGAGTTCCCTTGGCTCAAGATTGGTTACAAGAGAACCGGGATGTCATGAGATCTCTTAGGGAGAATTTGCAGCAGGCCCAAAATCAACAAAAGATGTACGCTGACAGGCACAGGATTGAGAGGGCATTTGAGGTGGATGATATGGTCTTTTTGCGTTTACAACCATATCGGCAGAGCACCCTAAAAAGGGGGGGAGCTGAGAAGCTCAAACCATGTTTTTATGGTCCATACAGGATACTCAGGCGAGTGGGAGAGGTTGCATATGAGGTTGAGTTACCACATGGCAGCAAAGTTCATAATGTATTTCATGTATCTTGCTTGAAAAAGGCCCTTGGACAGCATATTATAGTTTCACCCGAAATACCTCCTATGGATGAGGAAGGTAAATTGATTTTGGTCCCTGATGAGATTCTTGAGGTGAGGGAACTACGGTTGAGAAGCCGGGTGATTCGAGAGTATTTGGTTCGATGGAGAGATCTTCCCATAGAGGATGCCACTTGGGAGGGTGAGAGCATTTTACAACATCCTGCATTACAGTTGCTTGTGGGCAAGCATCTCCGAGAGGGGAGGACTGTCATGTCCCCACTCTAGCTCAGTCTAACAGAGACATGTGAGTCAGCTTATTATGGGGTCTTGTAGGTTGACAGGGTTGGATAGAGACCCAGTATGGTTATTCAGTGTTGGGGACTTGGTTTTCTGGTGGGTATTGATCAGTTGGGTGATGTTCCTTATTTTTAGGAGGCAGTTCCTACATTTATGGGGTTCATTCCTACTTTTTAGGAGGTATGATCATGCCTAGTGCTGGGTTTCCATGAGATGACCCTTTGGGTTCAGTTTCAGAGGGATAGGGCTTGTTTCCTAAATTTTAGGAGTATCCCTAGATTTTAGGGATGAGACTGCCAGTGGATCCTTGATTTCCGACTTCAGTCACAGACAGGTGACAAGATGATTTTATGGTTTGTGATGTCAGTTGGGCAGTTTGTGGCTATTTGGGTTATATTTTTAATATTTCCTAAGTTAGCGTTTAATATTTAAATAAGGCTAAGTTAATAGCCATTTTGGAGTAATAAGGGAATTTTGGCCTCATCTGGATGTGTATCCCATGTTATGATAGCTCGTTGGAAAGGTCTTGAAATTCTCTAAATCTTCCTCTTTGGTCTCAGGGCAATTTGGTGAGCGGATTTATTACTATGGTGGAAAAGGTCATTTTCTAGTGACATGGTCACTTTAAAATAAGATTTAATTCATTTTTATAGCCAACGCCAATTGGGGGCCACTTTAGGGTTCGCATTGCTTTGCAAGGGGTTATAAGGAGATGGGCGCCATTTCTCATCATTATGCATATTTTTCAAACACTTCTTTTCAGATTTGCTCTGCTTGAGCGATTTGCATTCTGGGACGCAAGCCCCAGGGTAATTGCTGGCTGGGACGTAACCCTCAGCAGCATTGGGTATTTACTGGCTGGGACGTAACCCTCAGCAATATTTGGTCTTGGAATTTTCAGTGGTATCAGTTATTATCAAGGAAGGAGGACGCCATTTCAGCTTGGGTCTGCAGTATTGTTTAGCTGGGCACGATTATTGGTACATGGGAAAGTGAGCCTTGCAGCAGTAGCCGCCATTTGCAGCACTTTGAAATATAGAGAGTCGGATAATCAGCAGCAGACGTTTGCATGTTCACAGTCCTTTCGCGTCATTGTTAGGGAACATGTACTGGATCCTTTATTTGGCTCTATAATTCAGAGATCTGCTTGGTACATTTGTATCAATTCTGATTTTGCTGCATATTGTTATTTATTTTCAAACTCTTTTCATATCATTTGCTCCTCCTCATTTCTATGTTGAATAATCATCAAAAATGCAAAAACAAACAAACTCTTCTGCATTTCCGTCTAGTTCTGCAAGAAAATTTTAATAAACAGGAAAAAGAAAATTAAAAAGAAAAAATATAATAAAGCTACAGCAGATTAGCGGCAGAGATCCATCAGGGATCTTTCAACATTTTACTTTGTAAATGGACTTTTGAAACTTTACAAATTGAGATGACAACTTTATCATCGAAGGAGTATCACTTCATGCATTGAGAACCAAGTAAATTTGATAGTATTTTCAATATATTTTTGGTTGTTCAAATATTATCGGTTGTATTCATCTTATGAGAATATAGCATTTCATGATATATTATCGGTTGTATTCATCTTATGAGAATATAGCATTTCATGATATATCATTTGTGAAGACAAACAGTCAATTGAAAATTTGTTCTAGATCAAGTACCTTTTCTTGATATCATGAAAATGTGCATGTGGTATAGAAAATCAGAGTTCCTTCATTTGGTACCTATATGCGTAATTCATTGGGATTTTTGATGGAGTTTGAATCTTTCTTGATATGAGTTTTGTTGGAAGTTTGTACATTCAATTAGCAAGAACATGTGCGATACACCTTTCTTTTTTCTCTCTTTTTAAATCTATAAATCAAAAATTACATCTTACAAGGAGCTGCCCCTTTAAATCCAAAGGAAGGTCGCAATTTAAGGGCCTATCCAACTATTGAGAATAGTTTGCCACATACATTCCATTGGGCTAACTTGTGTAATCTACAAGTGACAAATCTGTTTACCAACATATTTTTGACGACTCTATTGGGGACATGAATAAGAAAGATTAATAGTCACTTTGATGAAGCAAGGTGGTGTTACTGCATGAGAACGTCTTTCCAGTTCTCCAGTTGGATCTTGGTTTCTAAGACACATGAAGACATTATTTCAGGTTTGAATACGCTTGCTTGGAGGTGTAGAAGGAGTGTTCAACAATATCAGCAAGTGAATCGGGTCTTAGAACAAGAAGAGGAGTTTTGTGAATTCTCGAGAGGATTACCCATTGAACACGGAGCACAAGTTGTAGAAAGACTTGCTCAGATCTCAAGAAGGAACAAACAAAATCCTAGTTGTGCTAAAGGTCAGGCAAATAATAATTAGTAAGCTGACTGAAAAATTGTACATTCGAGTGGACAAACATAAAGGTCTACTTGATGAGGATTTCGAGGCTCTTCGAAAACTAGATTTCAAGCCTGTAACTCCTAAAAGGAAAAGAAAAACTAATTCAGTCAGTAGACCATCTACGCCACCATCTACGCCACCAAAGGCCATTGTCCCTCCTGTAGCTTTCCAAGCTTTAATCTTGTCAGGAACCCTTGTTCCTGTAGCCATCAATTTACAACTTTTGAATATGGTTCTTCTAACCATGGCACAACCAACACCACAACCACCTATTCCATGGTGAGTTTCTATTGGTTCTTTGGCTTTGGGAAATTAGTTACATGATATGCCTATTGGATCTAGGAAAATTCTCGCTAAGTTTTTTTGGAGATAGAAAGGTCACCACTGATGAACACATTAGTGCATTCTTTACAACAAGTGGAGTTCTTGGAATTTAGCATGAAGATGTTTTAGTTCATCTCTTTGTGGAGACATTCACTGATACTGCATCTGAATGGTTTGGTCAACTACCGGTTGGGTCAATCACTTCAAGGGCAACTTTAATTCAAGCTTTTGAGAGAAGATTCAAGACTGCTGAAGGGGAATGTAGTTTCTCCTTGGGATATCCTGCAGGTGGTGGATTTTGCGGCAATTGCTTCTTCAACTGTAATAAATCATTGGGTAGCTTTTGTACCATAGGATCAATAGTAGTAATGAAGGCTTGTTGGCCTTCACCTTTCTGTAGATCTCGGCTCCATTTCCCTGAGCTAAGTAAGTCGTCTTCTACTTCAATAGCTAAAGTTTGTGCAGCTGCCAAGTTGGGACCCTTGCTCTTCGTATTTGGAAGCTCACATCGGAAGGCTGGCAACTAATGAAGGTCATTTGATTTTCCTCGGTGAGCCTTTTATTGATAGGAATCCGATTCATAGCCTTGTTGAAATGAGCAATGAATTCTTGCATCGGTTCATGGATTTCTTTCTTCATTTGTGTTAATTGTGAGAGAAGTAAATGTTCATCTTCAATAGTCTTGAATCTTCTCTCAAAAGTTTGAATTAAAGTTGCCCTTGAAGTGATTGACCAGACTGGTAGTTGACCAAACGATTTAGTTGCGGCATCAGCAAATGTCTCCAAAAAGAGACAAATGGAAACATCTTCATGCTGAATTCTAAAAACTCCACTTGTTGTAAAGAATGTGCTAATGTGTTCATTAGTGGGGTGACCTTTCCATCTCCAGAAAACTTAGGGAGAATTTTCTTCGATCCAATTTGCATATCATGTAACTGATTTCCCAAAGACAAAGGACCAATAGAAACTCCCTATGGAACAGGTAATTGTAATGTTGGTTGTGTCATGGTTGGAAGAACGATATTGAAAGGTTGTAAATTGATGGCTGTAGGAACGAGGGTTTTTGACAAGATTAAAGCTTGGAAAGCTACAGGAGGGACAATGGCCTTTGGTGGCGAAGATGGTCTACTGACTGACTTAGTTTTTCTTTTCCTTTTAGGAGTTTCAAGCTTGAAATCTAGCTTTCGAAGAGCCTTGAAATCCTCATCAAATAGACCTTTATGCTTGTCCACTCAAGTGTACGGTTTTTCAACCAGCTTACTAATTATTGTTTGCCTGACCTTGAGTAGGACCAGGATTTTGTCTATTCCTTGAGATCCAAGCAAGTCTTTCTACAAATTGTGCTTCGTGTCCAATGGGTATTCCTCTCAAGAATTCACCAAACTCCTCTTCTTGTTCTAAGACCCGATTCACTAGCTGATACTGTTGAACACTCCTACACCTCTAGGCAAGTGTATTCAAATCTGAAATAATGTCTTCCTGTGTGTCTTGGAAACCAAGATTCAGTTGGAGAACTGGAAAGATGTTCTCATGCGGTAACACCATCTTGCTTCATCACCGGCGACTGTTAATCTTTCTTGTTCAAGTCCTCAGTAGAGTCGCCAAAAATCTGTTGGTAAACTGATTTGTCACTTGCAGCTTACGCAAATTAGCCTAATGGAATGTATGTGGTAAACTATTCCCAACAATTGGATAGGCCCTTGATAAACAACCTTCCTTTGCGTTTAGAGGGTCAACTCCCTCGTACGATGTAATTTTTGATTTATAGATTTAGAATGAGACGAAAAAGAAAAGTTCATTGCCCACATTCTTGCTAATTGAATGTACAAACTTCCAACAAAAATTTAAATCTCAAAAAATTCAAACTCCATCAAGAATACCAATGAACTACGCATATAGGTATCAAATGAAGCAATTCTAATTTTCTATATCATAGGCACGTTTTCACGAATGTACTTGAACCACATAGAATAGATTCTCAATTGAATATTTGTCTACACAAAAGAGAAATCATGAAATGCTATATTCTCAAATGATGATTACAACTGATAATATTTGAACAACCAAAGATATATTGAAAATACTTTCAAATTTGCTTGGCTTTCAATACATGAAGTAATACTACTTCGATGATAAAGTTGCCCTCTCAATTTGATAAGTTTCAAAAAGTCCATTTACAAAGCAAAATGATCCCTTATATAGACTTGAGGTTGAAGCAACTACCTCTTATGAGGTTAATAACAACCTTCCAATCACATGTTTCTGGTGAGGTTAATTAACCTTGCAAAAACTAACTTATACAAGGAAAACATCTAAAAACATGACCAAAGCTAAAATTTATAAAAAATGCATGAAATATATATTTGATCACTAAAATCTCTAGCTGTTGGAGTCCATCGATCAAGATCTAACAAATTTATTCTTGAAAGCCCTGTAAGCATCAAGGATTGCTACCATTGACTCATACTTAGGAATGAAAACATTCTCCATTCTGAGCTTGGCTGTGTAGTACTTGTCCTGCATCTCTTCTAATTCTTGCTGATATGTAGAAATGTTGCAATCTTCAAGAGTGACGGAGACTAGATTGAGCGTCTTCATAGTTTTTGCATCTTACACTCAATTTTCTATCTCTGAATGAATTTTAATAGTGAAGGAATCCAGAAGAAACTGACAATCGATGTGTTGAAGATCATTCATTGTTGCTCCACCTGTAATAATCGAGACCGCTTCTTTCAAGACTTTCACTCTTGTTTGTTCACATGCAGTCATCAATTCTTCAAATTCAGCGATCCCTTTGTGATGTTTACTACTTTCCAGTTAATACTCTTACTCCACATGTGCACTTGATTATCATTCTGACCAGCAATAACTTCTTCAAGGATTAGAGTATTCATATCTATCTTTGATATCTCTTGCAATTCATTAGTTACTCCCTTCCAGGCAGCTTTTTGTTCCTTGGTGGTTTCTAGTTCTTTGGACATCTCCTATTTGTGCGCAATGGCTTTTCAACATATTTCTCTCGCTTTGCTAATGAACTATGAGACACCTTCTATTATTCTATCTATCTGTGCTTCTACCATCATGCTGTGAGACTTGTGTTTGTTTACATTTTCTACCACAGCGTGATTAAGAATTCCTTCATGACCTGTTAGAGATGGGGAAGTAATTATTGCCTGGGCCTCAAAGGAATTGCTAACTGAGTTAATGTAAGATACCAACATTTGAACCTGCTCCTTGAGTTGTTCCTTTGATCTCTCTTATTTGAGGTTGCTTTGGATGCAATGCATGATGACTCTCCTTGATTGTTGTTTCTTCTAGCAAGATTACTCCCTTTACTTTGAGGTTTGGTAGATGTATTTTCTATCCTCCTTTTATTAACCCATTCTTCTGTTCTCTTGGTGATATAGACCATTCTTTCCTTCAAAATTTTCAATTACTAAATAGACCAGTCAATTGGTGTGAGTTCCAACAACTCAATCTTCTTGTGGTAGAAAGGATAAATCAACGAACATTCATCATCTTTTATGTCTGTCACATCAATATCTGCTTTGAAATCTATCACCTGCCTTACAATAAACCTCATCCGGTCTTATTTCTTGACTTCAAAATTGCTCTCACAATCTTCCCAAAAGTCTTCTAGAGTTGGAAAATGACCAAGGCCGGGAGTTAGCTTTAGTTTGTTGACTACATAGCCTTTATTGTCATAAGAAAACCACATAGTGTAGGGATACAAATTGATTTTAGCAATGGAACTTTCTGTGTTCTTTGCATCGATTGATGTGTCACACTTGTAATATCCAATGGCACTAGGAAAAGGAATCTCATCCACTCTCTGGTTTTTGTAGAGTTTGTTAATTTGATTGATTTGCCTGCACATCTCAATCAGCTTGAGTTTGTCATGGATGAACCTAGGTAGCATGAGGAGGTATCCGTCATAAGTCGCCAATCGTATATAAGTGAACTTCAAAATTGTATGAAGTAACTTCCATACTTTTGAATTGCCATTTTTGCTTCTAGCAATATTTTGAGTCTTATGTTTTCTTGAAGTTCTTTTGCTGTTAACATTGTGAAAGCATCTTTCACTCTCTTGAAATGATGTAGGCTATTCTTGTACTGCAACTGAGGGAGGTGGTCATAAATGAGAGCTTCATCATCATAGAAACCTTGTTCAACTTTTTGTACTTGCTATAGCATAGTAGAGGTAAAAAGTCATGTAGAAGTAATCATTAGTTTGAAGCTCTAAGAGTTGCTTGTGAATGCTATCGCTAATAAGTTTTGCCCAATCAATGTGTTGTTTCCTTTTTAGATTCTATTGATGAACAAAAAAATTCGGCCTTCAAACTCATGCGAGTCCATAAGTCCCATTAATCTACTAAGAAGAATTACCATGTTTGCCACATCTTCCTTTAATGATGACCTAAGAATGGACTTGCCAAAATGGATTTGCCTCTTCTTGGTTGTGAGAACCAGGATCTGACAATGGTGTTCAAGCACTGGGTTTGATTTGCAACATAATACTCCTTTGCCATCCTTCTGTCTATGTCAGCATATTGTTCCCTGATAGGCAACCGAAAAGCTATGGCAATAGAAACCGGATCCAACTGAACCATCACCTTATCATTTGATGTAATCACTTCTCTGGTGTTTGGATGATAAGCCTTCATACATTCCAATACCAATTCAGGACACTGTGCCAAGATGTGATGACCTCTGGCTTGAGCTACTCCACTTTCCAATATCTTTGTACCTAAGGAGGTGTTGTTGCCACTTTCCAGAGATGACCAAAAATCTTGCAATATGACATTTCCTAGAATGGTATCACCAATATCAGGAAGAGTGCTTTGCCGGATCGGGGCATAATCTAGCCTTTGATTTTTATACTTCATCTTTCAAGCTAATTTTTGATGTTTACCTCGATTTCTCTGTTTAATGGAGACAATGAATCACCTTTGGCATCGCGTTATCCAGGATATCTGTCACACTTTTCACCGCATGCCAATAGCTTGTGTAGAATTGCTCTAGCGGACCCATTTCATATCATTGTCACATCATTGTTAAAAGTAATGATCTTTTTAAGGAATCATTGTAGCATGAATATTAGTATATGCTTTTGAGATGTGAATTCAAACTCACCCCTTATATTGCTTTAGCTTTATTTCTCAGAATTTTGTTTAGTGAAGACTGTGGCTTCTACTTGTACTCTAATTGTTCCTCTCCTGAGTAACACCAAAACCCCATCATTCCCTTCACAGGCATTCTGTCCAACAATTCGCGTGCCTTGTCTGTACACCAGCCTTAGATATGCTTACTAATTCTTTCTCATACTTGAATTGGTTCGCATATCACCGCGGCTATATATTGCAACATGTCTTCATCGAAGATGGTATCACTAGGTCTTAATTTAGATATCTAATCACTCAGATGAATTCAAGTGTGAGTTTCCAGGTTGCTTTATGGTACCATGCAATCACCTCACACTTGATCAAGACCACAAGAGCATGTGTTGGGACATTCTGCATAATGCAACCCTTCTAAAATGACTAAGCATGCTGAGGATTCTGTCAAACACTTTGCATTCCTTCAAACTTAATTTCCCAAGTCTTTACCATATCTGACATTGAGATTTTACCAAAAGATTAACACGTTTTCAATATGATACATTTGGTCAACCAAGTCACTGGCAAGCTAATGTTTCATATTCACAATATATTTATATTGTTGCTACTGCATCCACTTGCAACTTTTCTCACATTGCAATGTGGTTTAGACAAGGCCAGAGATAGACGAGCTTGGGCAATGCTGTAAGTTTCTCCTTCAAAATGTCATGTCTTGAGGTGACTTGGACTATGATGATGGTTCCACATTTCACAGAATTTCCTTGCGTGTAGGCTAGAGGTATGTATGGGTTACCTCACATATTCTCTAGAGACTTGAAGCTCCCTCACCGGATGCCTTGAAGAGTTCATCTGTCATGAAACAGCGATATCAATCTGCTAAGGAAAGGTTGGCATTCAAAACGTTTTCCATCCATGAGCAATGCACGACTCATCGCAGGTAGACACTATCGGTTTCCCACAATAATGAGCTTTGGCTTCATTCATCAATATATCTTCTAACATGCCGCGAGTTGCCTTTTTCCAAGATACTTTGTCTTATAGCGGCTCACATCACCGTGTTTACTGCCCAACTTAACATACTTCATCTGTGCATGGGCTGGAAGGAAGGCACAAGCATTGTGTCAAACAGATCACATGCTTGAGTTGGCAGCAACCTCTGAGACTTTTAATCAAATTCCTTTGTTTTGGATTGGACCCGCTATAAGATTGCTCCCATTTCTTTGTAAAAATACTTTATCACCTTCCATCTAAATCTTCAGTTACATGCTTAAGACCTTCAAAGTTCATATTTCACCATGAAGTGACATCTCTTTGAGAGTTCCCATCGAACAATTTGGTGTGCTTTGATCATTTCTGCCTTTTAACTTTGGGATTGTGAGAGCATATATCCTTGATGTATCCGATGTTTCTCTGCACCAAGTGTCACCTTCGGCATGAAGGATTTCAAAAATTTCTCAACTAAATCATTATGTTTTCAAGAATTCCCTTTGATGATTAATGAATCTCAATTGTGAAAATGACCCTGCATATTATGAGTCCCCAGAGATAATTAACTTTTAAATAGGTTCATTTACCTCTCAATTTTTAACCTCTAGCATTTGGGCAAAGAGTTTAAGCATCGTCTCCTAAACACGTGTTTTGGGTCTCCTGCTTAACCTTTTTGGCTTTTGGAGGTTAATGTTTGGTGTTCAAAACACATGTTTGAAGTGCTTTTCTTAACTCCTTTTTGGGTAGGGAGGTTAAGAATTTGAATGAAATTTTATGTTTTGAACCCAATTCTTAACCTCTTAATGTTTAAAGGTTAATGTTCCGATTGAAAACACGCATTTTGAGAGCTTTCATTAACCTGTCATAACTTGGGACTTTGAAATTCAAAGTGCTGGGCGGAGCTAGAGATGAGCTAGAGGCATTGAGGCCATAAAATTATTAAAAATGCAAAAAATAGGAGATTCTTTTAAAACTTGAATTTTAACACACTTGAATTTGTTTCAGCTCAATAAGATGAAATTTTGGCACAATCTGACGATTAAGAAACCAAGGCAACAAAAATTCATCTCAGGGAGTCAGGACAACTAAAGCAAAAGGGTAAGGTAGAAGATTGTGTAGCAGAATATCAAAGGCTTGCAGTGACGATTCCAGATTTTGAAGACTCATAATCCTTTTCTAGCTTAGCTGGATCCCTCAATGGTCCAGTAAGGCATTTGACCCAAATTCATTGCAACAAGCCACAAAGCTTATAATTTGAAGGATTTGGTGATTAAGGATAAATTCTCCTACAAGAAAGTATCTCCTATTTTACCTGAGATACCTTTTTAGAAGAACACACCACATCCCAGGTTATCATCTCTTAAGACAAACCAAATGGAGGTGTTACACTTGACTACCCACTTTTTGACATTTGTGTGCAGAAAAAACTACCAGTCTTTCCAAAATAACCATGTGTGGTAGCAGGCCCCATGTTGGCTGTTTGGCATTTGCTGATCCTTCATGTGCCTCTTCTAACATACCTCTTACCTCTTGCTGCATTACACATCTTTTTAGAATGTGGTTTGGGCCCATATTGTATGGTAGTCCAATTTAAATGTTTTAGCCTTGGTTAATTTTCTTCTTTCTCTTGGTAGCATGTCTGTAGGAAAGGAAGTAGTTGACAATGTAGCAGTAGGTGGTTGACTACATTTTAGTGACTGTGTATACAATACATTGATGGGTCTTGCAGTCACATCTTATCCATTTTTACATTTTTGAGAATTTTTCCTAGTTGACAATGTAGCAGTAGGTAGTTGACTACTTCATTTTAATGACTGCACATACAATACATTGATGGGCCTTGCTGTCGCATCTTATCCATTTGTTCATATTTGAGAATTTTTCCTTTGCCCACTAGCTACACAAAAGCATTGCTCTTGAGACCAGATCTAGGATGCAATCAGTGAGCCATTTGGGTCTGGTTACTGATAGCAGACATCCAAATTTTAGTATGTCAGTACCAAACTTTTTACTGGCCCAGTGGAGCACTTGAGGACGATCTACAAAGTGATTTGCAATCTATCCATGTGGTCTTACATAATGTATAACTTAGCTTGTGAGATATGTAGGACAACATATATGCCCCCTCATACTCTCCCCACTACCAAGGTCATGGGTGGTAGTTTAGTAATCACTTGGGATTCGCATAGGCCAACAATCATGCCTCTGGTTGATACTGTTTCTATATGCATAGTGGCCTGTTTCCCATCCATAAATTTTCTCAAAATCCGGGTGAGGCCCCATCCATAAGGTGTCAATTCAAGTTTACTTCCCACAAGTTCTCTTGAGGATTTGAATGAAATTCCATAGACGAGAAGTTGAGAACCTTTTGGGAGGGTGTCTACTTCAAAGATGCATGTTTAGGCCATGTTATCTAGGTATGTGCTCCGGAGCATCTCAGTCCATGGTTGCAAGCTCTCAACTATCCTTGTTTTCCAACTTAAACTCAATGGGTTTGGAGTCTGGAAAGACAGGTAGTACATTCACTGGCAGTGGAAAGATTAATTTTCTAATTTTGAAATATGATGTTTTATTCAATGTCTTATTTGTGACTGCTTTTTGTCAAAATAATTTTCACTGCTTCTGGTTTCTTTCATATGGAAGTTTCAATAAATATGGAAGTGCGTAGGATTAAAGTGGTATACTGTATTTTGAAATAAATGGGTATAGAGTTGGAGTAAACAGGTTTCAAAACTTCCAATTCTATTGAATGTGTATTATGCATTTTCTATTCTATATATTGTGATTCAGCTCGTTGGCGTATTGGTATGGTAGTCAAAGTACCTCTTTGTATGCCATTGTAGTAGCATATACTCTTATTTGATTCTTGTCTTCTTTGAGTTCAGCTAAAGCTTTGTAGATAATTTACAGTTATGGCTTGGATTTTACTAATTTATTCTGTAGTTAGTGGCAACAAATACAGAAGGACCTCATGAATTGGAGAGAGAAACCAGCCATCTCAAATATGCTGAAGAAATAAGCATGAGAAAGGAGGATCTTTGCGAACTACAGCAAGATCCTGCAAATAAACCCTCTCATTTGCGCTACTGTATGGAGCTAAAATTGGAGCCCAAAACTAGTGGACCATCTCAGTATTTTGCACAGTATTTTAACTGGTTGAAACTGGGTGTAGTCAATTCAGTGATCCCTGTAAGTTCCATTTATGTATTTGCATTTAGGATTCAAAATTTTAGCCATAATTTTTTATTTAGACTGATTCTCGTTATGTCAAATTGTTACACAATCATATTGGACATTATGCACTTGCAGAATGTTGAATGACACTGACTTTTTTGGACAAAAAGAGAGATACAAGGTTCAATTTTTGTCTACTTGCATGCTCGTTTCTTGCATACGTCTTTAGATCCTAAAGAATTTAAGTTGCATAAATGACAGGGAGACAGTGTGGGGCCATTAGGAGCTCAACTAACTTTTGGACTTAGTAGCAAGCATATTCCTAAAAGAGGCAAGCATGAACCAGTTGAAGAAAAACCGGTCAACACTGAGGCAGTCATGATGCTTCTGAAAGAGATATTTGGATATATCACAGAGGATTGTGACAATAACTACAAAAGTGCATGGTGCCAAAGAATTTACACAACTCTTTTTTTAGATGCAGTTTTGGTCAACTCAAGGACAAGTGATGCTTTGCTTGGATTGCTTTCACAACCTCCCTTGGATAGTTATATGGGCTCTCCATTATGGACTCAATTCGACCATTTAATGGGATTCTGGCATGAGTTTATGCCTTGCAGTCATGAAAAGTCACAATTTTGTCATTATTCACCTTTGGCTTCATTAAGTGCTGAGGATGGAAACCACCTTTGTGATATATCTTCTGTTTTTCTAATGATGCTCGCTAAAAGATCAGATCTTTGGCATCAACATTCTACAACTCAATGGTTGGTCAGTGCTCTCTATCTCTTTCACATACTTGCTATTCAGGCCCAAATTATATTCTTGATTGACCTAAAATATTCTGTGTATGCCAAGCTAATGTTCTTGTCAAGATAATATTTATCTATTATAATTTTTGTGTAAAGAAATATGTCAAAGTGGGCAGTTTCCTTGGATTCCCAAGGATGAAAGTAAACAATATGAGAATAAAATACATAGTATGATTGCAACTACTCTTTTCCATTGATTGCTTTGATGGTATACATCTCATTTTTTCCTGGTAACATATATAGCAAAGTGTTATACGTCAAAGCCTTAGAATTGAATGGCCAATCATTTACATATTTGTCACAACAATGATATGGTTTTCCTAGTGATAATCTGATTATTTGTGGGGATCAAATATTAAAGAAATTCTTACATTTATTAAGCATTATGGAGATTCAACCAAATGGATAGACAACCATAAATCTCAATTCATACAAATAAATTGAATTGGCAATTTCCATGATGAAAAATGTGAATAAAATACACAATATGCTTCCAACTTATCTTTTCCACTAATTTTCTTTGATGATGCATATCTAACTCATTTATTGGCAACTAAAACATAATAAACAGATAGCAAAATATCAAACACCAAAGCCTTAGAATTCAATCGTCGACCATTCAGGTATTTGTCACAACAATGATATGGCGTACCTATAGATAATTTGGCTATTTGTGGGGATCATGTTGTTTTTGTTGGATCGTTTTTGCAAATGTAGTAACATTGCCAATGTGATTGATGTTTTCCAAATGCAGATTTGGATCTCATATAAATATGAGAGGAGGAGACATGTCTCTTCAAGAGACATATCCCTATAGTTAATCATCATTAGTTAATAAATAACTATAACTCACCTTTAAGCATATATGTAATATTAATAAATTAACCATATATGTAATATATTATTATATAATAATATATAATGTATAATGTATATAATATATTATTCTTATCAATAATATAAGACATAACACAATGTTCATATAAATCATGAATACAAATACTCAATGTAATGAGTATATCACTTTGTTGATGCTATACTTCAACACTCCCTCTTAGCAAGGGAGAAGTGACAAAAACATTTTATGAGATATCAGTATCAAGGATATCTATACACAACATATTAATTGATTGTAACACTCTGAAATAGTGACTTGTCAAATAACTATGTAATCACAATGTTATAAACACTATCATAACGTATATTATGATCTCTAATTGTTCGAAACAATATCTAGAGTAATCATAATGCTTTCGTTATTAATCACTTCCGGTATATCTGGAACAAAATTGTCATAATAACAGGCCTATCATTTGCAAGATCATCACCTTACAAAGATTACCTTTTGTCTATTTGTTATCATGGTGTCCAACAAAGTCCGGCCCAAAGAACCATTATAATAGGTCTACCATTTATAAGATCATCATCTTATAATGGTTACCTTTTGTTTATATATGTCAATGAAAGTTCGTCACCTTTCATTACATATCATATGTGAAATAGTAACCACCATGAACCAAGTTAGAGGGTGGTGCAAAGGCTTTCACCTCAGTTCTCCCTCATAGAGAAGAATGCATTACAAGGAATTCCCCTTAGAACTTCTCCTCATAAAGAAGATATCATCCACATGGGATTGCACCTCAAAATTCTCCCTTTGAACAATGATCCTGAGAAGTCTAGTTACTCCCTTAGAGGCTCTCTTCCCCCAAGGATTCTTCTCAAACTTACTCTGAATCTGATATCAATTTTTTGATCTTCTGGTGATAAGTGATCACTTCCTCATGATATACATAGGAGTAGGTCCATCAAAATCATGTAGTCACACTCATGTATTTCTAGACTCCCTCTGAGTATTAATCTTCTAAGCTCCTGCATTGCCTTCAAAGAAATGTCATACTCCTCTTAATGTAGAAGAATTTCATAATCTTAATCATCAAAGATGTTTTCTTCAAGAGCCTCACTTTATCCATCTTGATCATCAGGGTCTTTGGAACTACTATCATTAGATTGAGTCTGCACAATATTTGGTACCATATGTAAAGTACCAACCTTTTCTTGTAAGAATATCCTCAAACATAAAGAAAAAGATTAGAGCAAATAACCCTTATGGTATGTATAGATAAATGTAAAAGATACAAGTACTTATCTGCCCATGAGGGTTGTGGAATATCTCCTTTTCTAAGGATGGTTCAAGTGAGAATGAAACATATTGCCTATTATTCCCCCCCACAATGTAAAATTCCCACTCTTATATAGTTGAACACTTTTACATCACATCAAATTTGATGACTTCTTTCTAAGTTCCAGTTTGCAAACATTCATTAAGCTTAATAGTAGAAGCTAACACAAACTTGTCCACAATACGCCAATATCTTGATTGAGTATGATTGTGCTAGTTGAATGACTCTGCAACTCATATGTCAAGTTTCATTTATCAAAGAGAGACTCGTAGATAGTTTAATTAAAGTCACAACTTTCTTATGATATTCACATAGTTGCATGAATTACAGTCCTCTTGATTGTTACAATTTATCGATCATTGAAGGTTCCATCACAACATTGGTTTACTCCCTTTGAATCAATAAGATCAATATCACTGATAGTTGATGAAACCATATCCTCTATCTGCTCCCTCTAACGGATGTGTCAGAATCCTTCTGAACATAAATCTTCTAAGCTTCTAAGATAAACTTCCCTTTAACAAAGTGTTAGACTCTCTTTGAATCTGATATTAATCCTCCTTTTCCTCTACCTTCAATCCACATGAGTAACCTTCAATGTACGGTGGATAGGTACTATAAAATGTATCTCCTCTGTAAGAAGCAATCTTGACACTCGAACAGTTTGGTGGTTTATTGATGTATCCGACCAATGAAAGGTCTTCTTTATCAATACCTTCTTAACTACTGCCCGCCCTTGGTATTGGCATGACCAACAATATTTACTCTTATTTATATATTACCTTAGTGAGGGAAATCTGACTTTTCAAAAGAGTCACGTCTTTTCCACAATATTTTAAAATGAACTACAATAATTATTGGTTCATTAGTTCATTTAAACAATTTGTAGTTTCTTATCATAGGGCATAAAGTTCTTAGCTTATATTATTTACTTTCCAAACCAGTGATACCACCGTGCCATTCTTATATTGATTATTAATCAATTATTATGATCTTTGAATAATTTTCAACACTGCAAAATCTGGGTCACTCGATACATATATTTACTTCTGATGTTGGTAACAACTAATCTTCCTTTTCTGTGCTGGATGGCAACAACCAACATATATTTTTATATTATTTCCATTGCATATGAACCTTAATGACAATTCAGACAGATCTCAATGTTTTGTTGTGGTTCATAGTGTTATTTGAATCAGCGCCAATTTCTGATGGAATATAGTTGTTTGATCTCCTATTACTTTTATTGCCACCACACAACTGCCATAAAAAAAAATTCCAAATCCTGATCGGACAGGTTTGGCAATTGATCATGATTCACAATCTCTAATATCAAGTTCCTGAGGGGAGGCAGCGATGGCTTCCATGATCATCACTTATGATTGATCTGATTCATAAGATATTCCTCAATATCGGAATTTAAACGTTATCCTTAGTATTGATCCCGTGTACTCTTCTCATTCTGTTGCTAATAGTTGTGTATTTATCAACTGCTCCCTAACTCTGGATTGTTGTTGCTTCACATGCTCATTCCTTGGTAACCAAATGTTATATTCTTTGTCTCCTATCACTCCAGAAATCTATCTACGATGGTAATCTTCACATATATATCTGATAATTCCTTTTCACGCGCTAACTATCCTATAGATATTAGTATTCTTCTGTGGCACATTTGTCCATCATTTTCAATGCTAAATTATCTATTGTCCTCCTCCTCACATAGAGGTTAGCTCCAGCAAGGAACAATGACAAGGTATGCTTCCTTCTCTGTCTGTAGATATGCAGATATATTTATCTATTGTCAATATGATTCTGATGTTAAGTTATGTTTGCTGATGTTCATGTTTCTCAATTTCCAATTTCTATCTGTTGTTCTGCCAGGTCAGCCATATCACAATACTAGCTTCAATTATAATTAATATAATATATCATCAATGAAAACATCAGTTCTCTTTGAAATCAGTTTCATTTTAGATATGAAGTGACATGTGGTTATAATGGATATTGGATCTCTTTGAAATCAGTTTCATTTTATTGCCACCTTGTATCTCTGGTTTTTGGTGAAAAATCTGCCTTAGATGTTTAAAATTGATGCCCCTTGAAGTCTCTAAATTTCCTACAAAGGTAAAATTGCTGGCCTATCAAGATGATTTATTCCTCCTTAACATAATCTGCTGCATTAGGGAGATAATCCACTGTCCTATATGAGGAGATAATCACTGCTAATAAAGGAAGGAGTCCTCTGCCTTAAGAGCAGAGGTGAATTTGTTTTGTGAAGTGTGAAAATGATTCATTTTGTCTTCCTTATATAGGCAATTGGGAAAGTGAAGAGACACACCTCTACAAAGGGCTGACTTGTTGCTTTTAACCCAATTAAAACATTTCATTTAATCCCCTTTCTCATCTTTAAGGCCGACTTGATAGAGAGGGATCAAACACATGATTTGTTGACTCTTTAATGATTTATCAAGTTGCAACCCCTCTACTTCATGAATTCTTGAATTCTTAGTAGATTAGAGGATTTTTAATCCTTGGGGGATGGCAAATCCACTCTCAAGGAATTTCTCTTTATCACATTTGAACTTAGATCTTGACTTTCTTATCAACCTTCTATCCTCATTGTTCTCTTGCATTCTCTCATTGCTCATATTATGGACAAGCTTTAGCAACATCAGCTGATGACAAAAAATGGAGGAGTTCAAGAATTTTTTTTATCTTTTTTATTTTTCAAACACAGTTTCACTTCCCTCTTAAATTTGGCCAATGTAAATTTGCCCACTCATATCCTTATTTTCATGCTTTTGATATTCATTGTATTTCAATCATGCAAGTTGGAGGTCTTCATTGTGTTCTAATCTTCTTGTAGACAAGGGTGGAAATTAGGGAGGCTTGAGGACAGTGATTCCTTGGAGTGTGGCAGAATCTGCCACCCTTAAAAAGACTTCCTCAAAGGATTTTCCTTGATTTCAATTACTTCCAATTCAATGCATTTTATATCGATTTTGATCCAAACCTGATTTCAATTCTCCCCCGTTGACTCATATAGCCATTTCCATGTTTTCTTTCCTTCATTTGGTGTTTATTGTGCAGCTTGGAGCGCTAAATTGTGTTTCCATCATCGCTCAAACAAGATGGAAATTAGGGGATCTAGAGGATTTACAATTTTTGGAAAGTAGTGGAATCTGCCACCTCCAAAGGATTTCTCATGTTTCACACTTTGTCCTTAACATCCCACTTTTCATTTAAACTTCTATTGCTTTGCCCTTTGGTTGAATTTGTCTTCAATTTGATTGAATCAATGCTTTCTATTTGCCTCTAATTGAAGTCGGAAATCTCATCCCAACAAGGATTTTATGATCATCACTTCAATTCACTCCCTCATGTTTTCCTTGAACTCCAAACTTGCCCATGCTATGTCTAGTTGAGAGATGATTGAGTTTACTTATCTCCATGATTACAAGGGATGCCTTATCTCACCTTTGTTTGAGGGTGGAAATTTTGCCATTTGGGGGATTAGAAATCCTTGGCATGGAGTGAATTCCACCCCTACCTAAGAATTTTTGTATGGTTTAACACTTTCATCTCAACAATATTTCATTTTACACCTCTTCACGTCATCATCAAACTTCAGGATTTCATCTTTCATTAACTTGTCTTTCACAAAAAAGATGTCTCAAATTGTCTTCCTCTAGATTTTATCCATTGGTCTGATTTAATCTAGAGCTTTTCAATTGTGGGTGACTCTTTCAACTTGATTACCATGTTTACTCCAATCTGAATTAGGGACGCTGAAGTCTGATTTCCAGTTTATCTCCATTTTACACTCTGATTTTCTCTTTCTCCTTTAAGATTTGTCATCTAAACTATGCCAAACTTGCCTCTAATCACCTCAAGGACTTTCTTGTAGGCGGATTCTGAGGGTAGCTCAGGGTTAAAAGCTATAGAGAGAAGCTGGATTTTTGCTGTCAGAGTATTTTGAATCCTCAAGGCTCTTGCAAGGTGAATTTGCAAAGGGTGTTTTTTCTATCAATTGAACCTGGCCAATTATGCTAACATCTTCACTTACTTATCCTCATCATGCACTTTTTCTCAAGCTGAAGCCTAAGGATTTGACTGATTTTGATCTTTCATTCCCTTGTTGACTTGATAAAACTTTTACTAAGGTTTGGAGACTTAGAAATTATCACCAAGACCGCCTAAGACAACTACTACTGCCAAAACAAGAAGAGGGGGTCCCCATTCGCAATGGAGCAATTGTGTGAAAACCTCACAGCAAGTTCCTATTCATTTCTTATTGTGATCATAACATTCAATCCATTTGATTTGTTTCGGCGGCATGGAAATTGTGGATACACATAATCACAACTGTGCTAGGAGAGGTTCTAGAGGTGTTGGGAATGGTAGGGGTATGGTAATTGAGTTAGTTTCAATCCTAGGAGTGGAAAGTTGTCATATTTTTTGTTTTTAGTGTTTGTTTACCATCTTCTTTTGACATTGGCAGACACTAAATTGTATTTGATGGATTACATTTAATGGTACATTGTATTCAATGGAGTTCCATCATGGTATTGTTTTCTTGGAAGGTGTTATTTCAATAGGCTCACCTTCTAATTAATTAGTTTCAAAATAAACCATATCCCACCTTTTGCAGAAACATCATTATCTCCAAAATTTCTTAGTTTTGGGTTTGTGACTCAACAAAAAATGGTTTGCATTTCAAATATAAATCAACAGCATCAATAGTTGAACTTCAAGCAAAATAAGTTTGTCATACTGATTTGATAAACCCTAGCAAGGAAATTTTTTTTTTTTTTCATTTTTTAAGTGATCACTTCAATTAATGTTAGATTATTTGAAAACTGAATTCAATGCTTTAAAAACATGCATAAATACCTTAATCTAACAATTAGGTAAAAATATAAGATTCTTGCAAGTTGCAATGCTTGGATTTAGAAAATAAACAGTGAAAATATCCTTCCTAGAATCCAGAAATCTTAAAGATTTGCTCATTAAATTCACTTGAACAAATTTGCAAATATTGTGCAAGCAAATGGTATGATCAGATTTGTTTAAAAAGACCAAAAAGTTGAATTTTCAGTGTATTTTCCACATTTTTTCGATGATCAATAGGTTTCCCTTTGGTTTGTTGCTTATGGTGAGTCCATTTGGCAGACTCCCCAAGTGCTTTATTGGGGAGTGACAAGTTTGGAGCACCAAAGTCTTGGAAACAAACTCTAACAATTAGTAACCACAACTGCTATGTGGAGAAGGTTTGCTCGACTAAAGTTTTTTGGCATATCGAACAGCTCTTTAAACAGTTCTAAGGCCCATAAGTATCATAATAGAAAATCTATATGGGAAGGACGTGGTTGGCTTCAAAATCTAGTAGCTGTATTATGTATTACATATGAACACAGTTTGTTTCTGTGATATTTATTTTGAATAAATAAGTTATTTTTATTGTCTCATTTGAATATGAAATTTGTTTTACAGTTTGTATGATGGTTACAAGAAGCTTTACCTTGTGGCAAAGGATGATGCAGATGTGACTGAAGTGTCCAATTAAAGACTATCTAACGCCACAGCTCTAATAAACACACACAAATATACCACAATTTGCAAATGAAAATGATGATTTGGTTTATTACTCAGCAAATGCAATTACAAAGAAGCTTTAGTGAGCTTGCAACATGCTAGGCCTCAAAACATTTGATTACACAAGAGAACAAATATGGTTTTTCAGAATCCAGAAATACAAATTTGTGCTTCATCTCTTATCCTTTCTGGCCTTGTTTGGGATTTTCCTCTAATTTCCTTTCCTACAATGATACGTTCCTTCTTGAAACATAGTATACTGATCCAGGGAATGAATTAAATATCAATGGTTCCAATATTAAATGATTTGATCTTCATCTGGCCTTGGAATTGAGTGCATCACGATGCACGATGTTGGTTCAATGGTAATGTATAAATTACCTTTAATTATATACTTTGAGCTAGGAGACTTCATATGCAATGCAGTTTCATAAATGATGCCTCTTAGGATGAAAATTGAATAAGGAACTAGGAATAGACATGAGATTCAAATGTTTTCTACTTGTCTTAAAACAAAATTATATCTAGGTAAGGTCCTTATGACAAGAAACACAGACATGGTGATTAGATCTTTTTAAAGTTTGACAGGAGTGGAAGCATGCTCTTCAAAGGTTATTTTCCAAACTGAAACCCAAGTTATGTGTCCGAGAAGAAATGCAGCATGATATACCAAAGGCTGTGCCTGCCGTGATAGATATGAAGGTTGAACAGATAGAGATGCAAATGGAGTGATCCAATCTCACTACACTTATCATAAAATAATCGGGCCTGGGATAGTCTTACATTGAAGTTTTTCATTAATGGGAACAACTGAACTATTTTGATTCATGAGGATAAGCAAAAATGATTTTAGTGAAAGCAATTTTTTTCACCTAGGACTATTTTTTTAAGAGGAATGGAATTTCAGAAACATTTTTAACTTTGGAGTACTTTTAGTTGCAGAAATATTTACCTTTATGCTTTGTTTTCCTACTGTTATGTTTCTTGTATCAGTGGTACCCTTTGTTTCTTTTGATGGGAAGCTAAGGGCATGCACGTGCAAAACTTTTCTGCAAATCAATTGTGCAGGATACTTTAATAACTATTAAACCATAATATATGGGGAAAATGCTGAAGTTTGAAGGGTGTACATTCTTACAGTTTGGGACTGGGGTTGGTTGATTTCTGTTTCTTTGAACTCGGCTAGCCTTTATTTTCTTATATTCCTTTGATCTTGTGTTTTCTATTGCTTACCAAAAATATATAAAACACAATCCTGATGTTTCTATCTGAATGTAAATACAGATCAAGCAGTTTAGCTTGTTGTTAAATCATGATGAAAAACAAGGTTTATTTATCACCTACTGCGAAATAGGCTCCCAGGAGTCGCATTCAGCAAATGTAAGTATGCTAGATTCAGTCAATTCAGAATCTCCTTCCGCAAATGCACACAGGCTTCAAGAGTGTTATACAGATCTCTCTACAGAGTTGGAAATGATCAATCTTCAGCGTGAGCTAGTCGGAAAAGGTGCCCATCGGCATCTGAGTTCATTCATGAAATTTAAGTATCACTGGAAACCTTCTAGTGCACTGCCTCATCAATTGTGTGAAATAGTTATGATGGAGAGGCTTCAATCTGGCATATTTGTTGATCCTTTTGAACTACAACGCCTTGTAAATCGTGGTGGTGAGTATCAAGTTTTGGATACTCATGTTTATTCCTGAGCTTCCAATTTCTTTTGCTTCTTTTTGTTGATTTGTGTGTCTATCTTTCTAAATAGTTTTTGCATTACATGTGATATGCAAAGATATACCTCTCATTTTTGCAAACATTATTAACATGATTGATGTTATTTGGCGAGGTGGACCTTAGTAATGTACACACACTTTTCTCGGCATATTCATTTATTTCACATGTGCTGTTGCAATTGCTGTAAATATTGGTCTTTTTTTTGGCTTTAGGGTAATAATTCTTCGAGAATCTCTCCAATTTTCAGTACAAAACACTGAGACAGCTAGTCATGGTGAAAATTGAGTAAGTCTAAAGAAGCAAGTCCAATGTCGAATGGCTTTTAAGAACAAGACATTGAAGCATTTCCTTTTGTGTGATGTATTGAAGTGCTTATAATCCTGGCTAAACATTATGCGGTGAATATCCACCGACATGAGCTCTGCTTTCTTATCCAACTCTTTTGCATATGGCTAATAAATGAATACTTTTTGATAGACTATCACTCCTCATTCCCTTCAATCTATATCCATAATCCTTGAACATGTCTTCCAGAGAGGGTGAAAGTATAAGAGTATCAGTTTGTCAACATACCATGAAAGGTTTTTCAGATCTGAAATATTTGGGATCCATGTGCATCATAGGTTTAAGCTAATGGTGTATACTGTATACCTATGGCATTCAATCAGTATGAGGTTTGAGATGGTTCATGACAATATCAAATCATTCAACACTAAAGATCTGCAGAAGTAGTTTATTATTTTTTAAAAAATTTGTGTTCCCACCAGGCTATGCTTTCTTTAAATTAACCACGTCTTTTTCATGATAGGACAGGCATCTCACAACATGATATACTTAATGCTAGCCAAATAGTTTGTTAAGTTTTTAAAATGTTGGTATTCCCACCAGGTCAATGCAAGTTAACCACCTCTTTTTCATGTTAAGGCAATCCCGAATATATATGTTATACTACCCATAATTTTTCACATGAGAATCAATTTAGTTTTAATAATCTCTTTTAAAGGAACACACCTTGGCCATGCATTTATATGCATGCTACTGATTGTTTCTAATACCACATATCCACCTTACCACTAGAATATTTTTTCCTGACCCCAGAGTGCCTTTGTCCTAACGTTAATGCTTAGTTAAGTTATTTCAGTTGAATTATATAAATTGTAGATACAATCGATATTGTTTCAGTAACTTCCATTTAAGTGATACTACCAAACATTAGTATTGCTTTTCATATGCAAGTAAATAATACTTGCAGTTGTGGGGTATTAGCATCTTCAATTAGTGATTGTCTTGTGAAGTAAGCACTTGGAATTATGTTCCACAGCATGAGTTCAACCCTGATGCAGGTGCGCATGGGTTGAACATTGAAGGCAATCCTACACATGCAAAACAAAGGTCTCCCTCAATTTTGTTGGCTTTCTTTCTTTGTTTTCCTCTGCTTGTTTTTTTTTTAATATCTTGCAAATTTATCTGAAACACTTGTTTATTTTAAATGAATTTCCATCATGCATCTTCCTGAAGCACTTAACTCCTTTTCTAGTTGTGGGATGGTGATTTTTTATTTATTTCAGAATCATATAACATTTCTAAGGAGTGACTGAATTGGAGTGAGCCTGTGAGGTCTGTGAGCCTTAATTGATGGTAAATGGTTTTTTTGAAGCTATTCAGCCCATACATTGTTGCTGTTTTAAATATTTTCAATTGGTTTTCCTGAGTTGGATCCTGGCATTTTAAGATCAGTCCACGTGGGACAGTTAGCTTGCCAAACCCTAAGGGCAAGGCTATAATCCAAATTTGAGAAATTAAGAATGTGTCTCTGTTAAGCTTGTATGGCTGCCTGTGTGATATCCCCACCTTGGAATAGGACTTTATAATAAAATTTCACAGAAATAAATGAACAATATAATATTACATATATATTATAATATGTTTTATATTATGATAATATAAGTATTATCATATCCCGCCTATATATATTTAATAGGCACATACATCTTAAATAGATACAATAAATCAAATATTAACATAAAATTATTATTTAATAAATAATATTCAAAATATGAATGTTGACATGTCAACTATTAACATTATAACATGTCATTACCTAAGTTATAAAGGACAATATTAATAATAAAAAATGAATAGAATAATTTACTAAATAAATAATAATATTAATCAAATATATTCAATGAATATACTAATTAATGATATTTAATAAAGGATAATTACATCAATGGTAATCAATATATATTATTGATAATATATAATTGTATTATATTTGGATTGATAATAATAAAATATTTTTTTTATAATTAATGTTATAAATGAATGGTTATAAAGAGGTGTGACGTTTCTTCTAAATAGAGTATAAAAAGGGAGATATTAGACACAAAAAAGGATATATTTGGAAGTTTTTATATTTAATATACAGAAAAATCATAGAACAAATTAGGGACATTACAAGTGGTCTCAGAGTCTAATTCCTGCCAGCCTGAGGGAAGAAGAAAATTAAAGATAAGGAATAGATAGGGTTTGCACAAAAGAACTGTATAAAAAGAATGTCTAACAAATATTTAATATAATCATCAATGCTGGAACAGTCAGTAACGATTCATATACAAAGGAGAATAAACAGTGATTATCAAAGGAGGATCATAAACATCTAGATAAAAGTAACAACAGAAGCATTTAACTCGTATCTTAATATGTACACATGTAGTTGTGCAGGTAATATACCATGGAAAACTATGCTCATAAATTAGTCACTAGACTCTTAAACACCAAACATATGCATACTCTTACCACAAGGAGAGGGGGCTCGTTGTTGCACAAGACACGGTGACTTATCTTGCAAATCTGCTCAAGTTAAGGGAGGAGATGAAGAGTTGAATGCTGTTTTAATTGGCTGTGAGGTGTAAGAGGTACCACAATATCCGTCTCAAACCCTAGACCATCCTTTGGATTGATTAGTCCACTACTACCATTGCTATTAATGCTGCTCTGATTTGGATTAAGAAGGTCATATAAAAGGCTTGTCTGGGACCGTGTGACCCCTCTAATGGGGGTTTCCATGACTAACTATCCTAAATTCTGTGAGAATAATCATGGAAGGAGAATTCAGGTAGAGAGCCACAATTCAAAATCAGGGAAGGAGAATTCACGTCGGCAAAGTCAAATATGGAGTGATAAACAAGTTTCTTGGGTCAATTCAAAAGCTCTCTTTTGCTTTTGTTAGTGAGACATGGATTTGATACAAATGAAAGTCGTATTGAAGAAGTCATGTTGAGAAGAATTAAGCAAAAGGACTCTTATAATCAGATTGGTGATTATATCATCATCATCGAATAGCAAAACATGCGCATCCAATTATAGGGATGATTGGGAACTTATAATTCATATCAATTATTTTAATGAGAGACCTCTCGACAATGAACTTGAACAGCGATAAGATAGAAGTATTGACCACTAAGCCATTAGTGTAATGACCCCTTTTTAATTCTTTGACCTGATATTCAAAATTTGGTATAAGTTAGGAAGTCACTCAAATTAAGTAAGCCTTTGATCCTTATTGTTATTCAAAAGTTTGAGCATTTTAATCAATTTATTTGTTTGTTCAAGAAATTACTTCTTATAGCACCAGGCAATCTTCTCTCTCTTGGTTATGATCATCTCGAGACGGTAGAATTACGGTGCAAAGGGGGCGTGAACAAGCTCCAAGCGATTCCGACAAGTGCTTGAAACTACTCCGCCTCTTCCCCCACCAACTCCCTATCTCAAGATTTCATAACTCAGATGAGGATATGACTTTCGGCACTATAATTTGAAATGCAATCCAGATGTTCTTAATATATATATATATATATATATATATATATATATATATATATATATATATATATATATATATATATATATATATATATATATATAATGTTCTAGTATTTCTAAAATGCAATGCTTATTTATACATTATTAATTATTCGAAATATTTGTCATTGTGTATAGCTCTATATAATTTAGTTCTATGTTTAAATACTTATAACGTAAATTGATTTGGTTACATTCAACATATATTCACAATTTTTTTTTTTACCAATTCAAATTGGTGGATGAAATAGCCTTGTATTTAATTAAGCTTAATGTAATACATATGATACCAATCTATGTAATACACTGTACGTGTGACTGAATTACAACTATCTATATTAGAATCCATTAGCGATGTTTTGTAACATGAATGCTATTGCGAATTCCGAAATATGATACCGCAGCCGGGTTCGGATAGTCGTACCTGTATCAACGATAATGGATTGTTTGCAAATTTTCAGTCCCACGGCACGAAAGTTTGATTACTTCTCAATACACCGTGTGGAAGTGGTGTCGTGGGGAAATTGCTAGGCGCTAAGTAAGGTGATTACGGATTTGTACGCAGCTTATAATGTTATTACCTCTCCTTTACTTTATCTCCTATTTTGTTTTATGCCGTATTCACATGTCTTCCTTCTCCCTTTAAACCTAACCCTAATACTTATATATATATATATAATTCGGGCAGTCATGAATGTAAAGTCATGCCCCTTCCATATATGATTTGATTATAATTTTTAATTTTCCTTATTCGCATAGAAACGTTTATATTATATTTATTTAGTAAGCACTTGTAATTATATATGTATATATAAAGTACAAATATAATAATTGGGAACATTTGTAATTAGTAGATTAGGGTTTCTTGGATTGAAAGAATGTTTTAATAATCAAATTAGATTTAAGTTTATTTAGTATTGAGAATATTTATAATAGCAAGATTAATATATTTAAAGTTAATGATATTAATGTATTTTTGAAATAATAATATATTTATAATTATGAATGTTCACAAGGGACTTGGAGATTATAAATTTAACATTAATAATATTTATTATAACTTGTACGCTAATTGATTGAAATAATTCAAAAGTAATGCCATCATAGTAATATATTGAATATATCAATCTTAAATATTTAAACTAATACATTACATTTTTGATAAAGGAAAAACATATTAATCTCGGCTCATTACAATTAGAATGATTAGTTTCTATACTACAATGGAATTAATGCATTCTAAAGGCTATATTGATCATCACTGAATCCACCACGATGAGAATATATAATATATTTTCTATTCACCAAACTTTGAAGATGAGGAAAAATAATAAAACATTTCAGAGTAAATTGTAAAAATAATTTCCAAGTTTATCCCTCTAGATAAAGATGAGTTCTATTTCCTAAATCTTTACTTAATTAAATTTATAGTATATCCTAATTCTTGTATATATAAATTTGCCAATTATATTGTGCTATAAAGCATATTCTTGATTGGAAAGAGTTGTCTTGCGTTGAATTTGAAGGAAGACAAGCTCCAATCTTAAGAGATTTGATTCTTCCAAATAGTCGAGCAAAAGAAAACATGATCATTATAAGAAACTAAGAATCAAACAAAGAAAGGACGAAAGAAGAAAGGTATGAGAAACAATCATAATAAATGGTAAATATTAAGGAAAAATTCATATGTGCCAATGATATTTGGTATGTATTTCAGGTACATACATACTTGTAATATATTATCTTTATATTTTGTTTGATAAGGACCAAATAACACTATGTGTATTTATATTTTCACTACATTAGATCATTTCTTCACAAGATAAGGTAAGGCTTGCGGTGGAATGGAATACGCTACATGATACAAAGGCACCAGGTAAGGCCTTCGGTGGAATGGGCATGAGCTACATCATACAAAGGCGCTAGGTAAGGCCTGCGGTGGAATGGGCTTGGGTTACATCATACAAAAGCACTATCTTGGAAGTAATGATCAGAGAGAGGTATCAACAATAAGGGGGAATGGTGAGGCCCACTAGGTACACCACTCCATATGATATGAGGCCAAGGCGGGTAGAGTAACAGGGCACCCTAGTGTAGTTCTTCCTCCAACCTTAGAGAGGATCTATGTAGACCACCTTGATGGATACCTAACACCTGCCATCAAGGCCAATGGGGTCAAAATTCTGCCTTTGGGCTTAGATTAGGATAAAGTATAAATATGGAAGAAAACAAGCATCCTGTTAAGTAGACCACCTTATGTGAATACCTAACACCTGCAACCAAGGCCAAGAGGGTCAAAGTCCCACTCTTGGGCTTAGTATGGAATTGGTTTAGACTAACATATCATGATTGAATTTTTCTTTGAAATACACACACACACACACACACATATGTACTAATGATCACTTGTGTTGCAAGATTCGAAAGCATAGCAAAAGAGTAGATTTCCTCACCTTGGGTCATTTAATTATAGATCTGTATATTGTATACTTGTATTATGTGTCTACATTGTGTCTACTTCATGTATGCTTTGTGCCTTCATGCATTATTTATCAGATATTAAAATATTTATCTGCATATTTCATGCTTCCAAGTGCATACTTGAAGTATAGAAACAAAAATGTTTTACACTGAAGTATAGGAGTTAAGGGAGGTTACATCATAATTGTATAGAACATAGTTGAAATATGATTGTTCATTGCTTGAGGACAAGCAATTTTTGAGAGGGGAGGAATGTGATGTCCCCACCTTCGAATAGGACTAGATAATAAAATTATACACACAAATAAATGAACAATATAATTTAAAATATATACTATAATATGTTTTATATTATGGTAATATAAGTATTATCATTTCCCAAATATATATTTTAATAGGCACATACATCTTAAATAGATACAATTAATCAAATATTAACATAATAATATTATTTAATATATAATATTCAAAATATGAATGTTGATATGTCAACCATTAACATTATAACATATAATTAACTAAGTTGTAGAAGAATATATTATTAATAATAAATTAATAGAATAATTTACTAAATAAATAATTATATTAATAAAATATATTCAATGAATATACTAATTAATGATATTTAATAAGGGAGAATTACATCAATGGTAATCAAAATATATTATTAATAATATATAATTGTATTATATTTGGGAGTGATAATAATAAAATAAAATAATTATAATTAATGTTATAAATGAATGGTTCTAAAGAGGTGTGACCTTCTTTCTAAATAGAGTATAAAAAGGGAAATATTAGAAAAAAGGATATAATAAAATAATTATAATTAATGTTATAAATGAATGGTTCTAAAGAGGTGTGACCTTCTTTCTAAATAGAGTATAAAAAGGGAAATATTAGAAAAAAGGATATAGTCGGAAGTTTTTATATTTAATATACAGAAAAATCATAGAACAAATTAGGGACATTACAGCCTGAGTTGGCCACTCAATGCTAGTACCTGATTTGGGACTGCATTATTTGATATCAAAGCTAGATTAGATCTTAGAGTATTGTGAATTTTGTCTTGGAAAACCTTGACGAGTTTTTTGTAAGTGGTGGAAATTCTATTATTGTAAAGGGTTAAGAGGTGAAGATAGCTCACAATAATGATGGAATAATAGAGCCATTAAGAGCAACAGCAGCAAAGTTGGACACCTTGGAAACATCAAACAATGCAAAGGAGGGTTTAATGGTTGATAATGTGAGCGAAGATCAAGCAGGAGCAAAAGACCTAGCTGGAGGAGGACAGTATATGATTGAACCCTTCATAAGGGCCATGTCTCTTAATGTTGATACTTTTCAACACTTGACTAGTCACGGTAGCAATACATCGAAAACTCAATCAACCTCAAATGCAAGATCTAGCAAGGAATAGATAATACACAATTAAAAACTTTTGTATCAGAGTTTTTAACAAACTTAGGCACCAATACCTTCTAGATCATTTCGTAGGCACCAACTCACTGGAGACACCAATCCCCACAACCAAGGACCAACCTTAAAAGGAAAAAAATAATAAATGTTAAATCTCCTTCTTGAATCTGATCTGAAGCACCTTCACAAATATGCTCAACAAGTTCCTTGCATCTTTTTTTGATCTTCAAGAATCTCTGCTCGTAGGTCTATAAATGGGTGCACTTTTAAAGTCTGTTCAGACTATGAAAATTCTTCTCAAAAGGTCTGAAACTAGATGCTTACAAGTTTACACAAGCCTGCTCATAAGTCTGGAAATTATCTGCTCGTGAAGTATAAACTAACTGCTCATGAAGAATAAAATAATTTGGTTATAGTCTTCACAGTTTTCTGCTCATAAACTTTCCTTAGATCTACTCAATTCTGCTTTGAATAGATTTGATATTCAATAGAATGTTTGATTCCTAATATCCTCAAGTGGCTTTTTATTTATATTGGCCAAAGCACCTCTTTACCAATCATTTGTAACATTTCAAACAGGTAGCCCGAGGAGGAAATAATATTTTTATTTAATTTGAACGTTGCCTCCAAAAATGGGTGCCTATCCCATGAGGTCAGCAAGCAATTTTTTAATTTTTTAAAACTTCTAGCAGTTGAGTTTTATAGGATCATTTTCTGCAAATGTAATAACGCTACCATTAATTTCTGTGTATTCCAATTGCAGATTTGAATGTCGTATAAATATGAGATGAGGGGACATGTTAAGTTAATCATCATTAGACAATATATTAACAATAATATACATAAACATAATTATATGCAACTCACACTCACACACACACACACACATATAAGTAGCTATAGGAGAGTTTGTCTAATTGATGATTAACCAATGACCATAGAAGGATTATCTCTAGGTCAATTCAATCTGATTGAAGCTACAACATTAACACCACCTCTTAGCTAGGGAGGATTGTTATAGAACACATCATGCTCTCAAGCATATAGACAGATATCATCTCAATATGATATTCTTGGAATGACATTTTTAAGGATATCAACATATATCTTTCAGCCTAGATGTTATCTTTCGATATCATCTGATGTATGATTCAACAAAAAATATCAATCACACTTATATTCTCTTGGTATGTGCACTGGTATCATGTTCATGATGCCTACCAAAAGAATGTGATATATCCTAGAAGGATGTGTTATTTGATTTCCGGCGCACTTTGGGACAACAACTGAATGTAGTCTATTAGGTAACAAGTAATCAAAATGTCATGACCTCCATCACGACAAGTATCATGATCTTCGACACTTTGGGACAACAACTTAACGTAGTCTATCATGATATGTTCGTTATCATGATATCCAGAACTCCCGGACAACTTAATGTAGTCATTCATGATAATGGATCAAGCTATTATTAAGATCGTCACCTTATGATAGCGACCTCACAACACAAACATCGATGAAAGATCATCACCTCTCATGATGTTTTTCGATAGAGTCATTCAGTAACTCATAGGATATCCACCATGAACCAAGTTAGAGGGTGGGTTCACCATAGCTGGTCCTAGAGGGTGGAACAAGGGTTTTCACCTCAAACTTCTCTTTCACAGAGAAGATTGTATCACGAGGAATTTCACCTCAAATTTATCCCTCTCAATGTGTAGACTTTTTCCAATCCAAGGTTGCTTCTGAGGTAATGTCAAACTCTCTTTGAAACTAATGTCAACCTTCTAACCTCCTCGTACAAGGTTGTCTCCGGTGAAGTGTCTGACTCCCTCTGAATTTGATATCATCCTTCTAATCTCCTGGAAGCAAGTCATGTCATGCTTCCCCAGTTCAACAAGTATCCTGATAGCATAAGGCCTTTCTAGCCTACATACATGATCACTAGAGAATCCATCTCGACATGGTATACTCCATCTGAATCAATACGATCAAAATCACCAAAAGTTTGACTGAAGCGTATCTTCTATCTGCTCCCTCTCTTTGTCCAAGATTGCCTCTAATTAACTGTTAGACTTCTTCTTGATATAGGAGGATTACTTCACAATCTCAATCATCAAGGATTTTTGCTTCAAGAGCCTCACTTTATCTAGAATGATCATCAGATGACTAATGAATTCTAGATCAAAACTTCTTTATCATAAGATTGAGTTCTTCACAATATTTGGTAGCATGTATAAAGTGCCAACCTTCTTTTCCTACAAGAACATCTCTAGACACAAAGGAAAATATCAAGGCTGATAGCTCTTTATAGTATGTATAGAATTGCAAATAAGAGAGAGACTACAATAAGTAGATAAATTTAATTCTCAAGGACAAGAATACTTATTTGGACAAGTTACTCCAATGAAGGTTCATATGCATCAAATTAGAAAATGTCTTCTTAGATTATTTGAGAATGAAACATCTCCCTTCTAAAGTTAGCTCAAGTGGGAACGTAACATTGATTATTATTCCCCTCACAATGTAAAATTCCCATTCTTTGACCCACAATATCCACTCCAGTCTTGTGTCTCATCTGCATATCTTGAGTAGAATTATGGTGATGGTTATCATACCAAATGTATATGTGTTCAATGGAATCCTTTTACTACACTACAAAACTCGCATTCCTGATAAGCTTGTCAACATGCAACTTCAACTTTCCTTCCTTAGTACTTGCAACATTATCTCCTGTAACTTTGTGCCAGGAAAGTATGTATCTTCAATATCCAAAAAAATGCACCATCTTTCTTATGTATGGCTTACAACTCTATGGCTCAAATGGACCCTTAACTTGATCGAAGGAAAATAAGTTCTTCACACTCTCCTATTACCACTGCTCAGGATTACACTTTCCACTGAAAAGTTAAGCATGCAGATGATGGACACCAATAAGTTCTTCACTTCTTCATTTTCCAATATAAGCCCAAATTTATGATATCCATAATACTAATTCAATTGACCTTGTCTACAACATGAATTTTGGATCAATCTCAAGATAAATAAGTCTGATTATGTTTTCCAACATATTCAAAAACAATGTCATGTTTCAATCATTTAATGAAAAGTAGATAAAATTAGCAGCAGTCTCCAACTGGAACCAATAACAGCAAACAAGGTTTCTCCATTGGCCATGTATAAGGAAAATACACACAAGAAATCTTACTCATAAGCTTACAATTGATGACCCCATCATCATAGGAATATGGAGATTCAATCAATACTCTCACCAATATCATAACAAATTTAAGCCTCTCTGGCACTAGTCTCCATATGTGGTTGTTACCTTTTAAGAGTTTGATCATTCAGAAATTCGATTATTGCTTCTTGCTGGAGATATTGATTGTGGCAATTATAAATTCTTTTCTGAGGTTTTTTTTTTTTGGATCAGTAAACGGCTGAAGCCTAGATTAATTATTATTATTTGCTGGAATTAATTATTATTATATGTTTAAGTGAAGGTAGATTCGAATCCAAGACCTCCCACATGAGAGGCTCGCAAGTTACCGTTGCGTTGTAGGCTTTTGCCTAAATTCTTTTCTGAGTTATATTTAAATATTTGCAATTAATATATGTTCTATCCAGCAAATAAAATAAAATAAAGAATTAATAGTTTTCAAGATCTTTGTCGGTATGTATCCAGTAATAATCCATGCCCTTTTATTAATGATCTTTCCCTCAACAATTGATGTACTGATAACTCTTACGGTGGTAGGCAATAATTGTTGTATCCATATGTTCCTCTTACTGTCGATCACTATTGTTTATAGTCTCGTGTCTACAGGTTTCATTGATATAAATGAAAGGTTGAGAAGATCCCTTTCTACAGTTTTAATGTCTATGTATGCTGGTCACTGCTGGAGTTTGTTATATTTTATTTGCTGACTCGACCAGGCATAAGGAATCAGGATTACTCAACGTCCTCTTAGCTCTTTCTGAAACTGTTATTTCTTGGTTATTTTTGTTCTTTACAGATTTTTCGTTTTCCCCTAACCTTCATTCAATAATATTTTTATTTTATAACTTATCCCTCCTTAGTCACCAATATGTTACCCTGAATTCCTCCTTTTTTAAATGTCTGAATTATCGAACTCAAGATAGTTGTCATCATAGTAAGGTTGATGCTGACGTTACTCCCTACTATAGGAACAGATGTAATTATTTGTGGTTGTTTGAGTTGAATAGAAGACACCCACGACAAAAGATGTACACGTTGTCAAAGATATCGCCATTTGTAGGCTAAGGATAATTGCCAATCTCTAGAGCAGTGAATGGTCCACATCCAGATTTCAAATCTCCAATTCATATGTGCTGCTACCCTTCTTCATAATTGGGTGACCACTCTCCAGTGATAACGAATCTAAGATGATTATCTATCTCTATATCAAAACCCGAATAGATGTCTGCTTATACCATTGACTCTCTTCAGCGATACCACTTGATGTGGCGATCAACTTAAAATTCCTTTGCTGATTCAAATAGCCTCTTACATATCTTTATATTTAATGCAATGGTTGAAGATTATTGCCTCCTCACTGCTTATACAGTCTTGCCTATTACTTTTGATGGAGTTGTCATACCCCCATTTTAACATAGATTTTTAATAATAATTATATAATAAAATTTTATTAAATAAATAATGATATAAAGTTATATTTAAACTAATACTAAAATATAAAACTAGGAAAAAATAATTATTTAATCTATATTATTAATCAAATAATATTTAGTATGGTATTTTAAATAGTTAAAAAAATAATAAAATATCAATGAGTAAATAAATAAATAAAATTAGATACAAGAGACAACGTTGGAGAAAGTATGTTAATTTTCTAAATAGAATTTAATATAAATAATAATAAACGCAAATGAGTAAGTAAATAAATAATATAAATTAACTAAATCTAATGAAAAATCAAGAGATGTTTAACAAATAGACATGACTCCTTAAAATTAAGATATTAAAGGGAGGAGGTTTATTTTAGAGAGAACAAAAAAAATAGGAAGAGAAGAGAGGAGTTCAAAAAGGAAAAATAGAAGAGATTTTTTGAAAAGGTGTCAATGATATTGAAAGGGTGTGAACCTTCAAAAGGGTCATAATTATGAATAGTTGCGACTCTTCAAAAATATTGTGATTATAAAATACTGAGACTTTTCCAAAGGATTTTAGTGATGAAGTGTTGTGACTTTTCAAAGGATTTGTATTTTGAAAGGGTGTGACTCTTGGAAAAGAAGGTAAGAAAGGTATGCTTATGAATTATATTTTTTTAATTATGTTTATGAATTTATTTATATTAATGAACCATACTTGTGGATAATATTGTGTTAGCTTATGGGGTTAACACTATGGATATTAATGAGACTCAAAGCATGGAGCATGTGAGATATTAAGATCTCCATTGTATGCCATGGTTGAAATTTAATGTGAACTCGAAGCATGGAGCATGTGAGATATTAATATCTACATTGTTCGCCATGACCGAGAATCGATATCAAAGCATGGAGCATGGAGATATTAAGATATCCATTGTCTGTCATGGTCAATAATCGATGTACCAGAATATTCTGATGTTGTCAAACAGATGCATATGTTGTTGGCTTTGGATAGAGGATGGCTGTCCAAGAAGAATCTTAAGGGGTGCGCTCTCGGGATGACGATGAGGTAGCTATGAGTTAAGAAGTCCGATCTAGAGACGTCCTTAAAATTGGGGTTGACTTAGAGGGTAGAATAATATAGTTAGTTTTATTATTATTGTGATTCTAATATTTATTTTGCAGGTATTACTTGTCCCTAACTAACCCTATTACTGGGGACATTACAATGGTATCAGAGCATAATCTTGCCATCCTGTAGGGTTAAAGGAGATCTAGGAAAATAATTTATATGAAAGACTAATGTAGAAAGTTAATGACTATTATAAAGGATACAAACATATCCATGATAGCAACCTAATAATTTGGACTAAAAGAAATATATATTTCAACTCAACAAAAGAGATTATCTAATTGCTTGAGGACAAACAATTTGAGGAAGGGCAGACTATTGTATCTCGATTTTAACATAGATTTTTAATAATAATTAGATAATAAAATGTTATTAAATAAATAATGATAATAAAGTTATATTAAAACTAATACTAAAATATAAAACTAGGAAATAATAATTATTTAATCTATATTATTAATGAAATAATATTTAGTATGATATTTTAAATAATTAAAAATAAAATAAAATTTCAATGAGTAAATAAATAAATAAAATTAGATACAAGAGACAACATTATGGAAAGTATGTTAATTTTCTAAATAGAATTTAATATAAATAATAATAAACACAAATGAGTAAGTAAATAAATAATATAAATTAACTAAATCTAATGAAAAATCAAGAGATGTTTAACAAATAGACATGACTCCTTAAAATTAAGATATTAAAGGGAGGAGGTTTATTTTAGAGAGAACAAAAAAATAGGAGGAGAAGAGAGGAGTTCAAAAAGGATAAATAGAAGAAACTTTTTGAAAAGGTGTCAATGATATTGAAAGGGTGTGAACCTTCAAAAGGGTCATAATTATGAATAGTTGCGACTCTTCAAAAATATTGTGATTATAAAATAGTGAGACTTTTCCAAAGGATTTTAGTGATGGAGTGTTGTGACTTTTTGAAAGTATTCTAACTATGAATGTTGTGACTTTTCAAAGGATTTGTATTACGAAAGGGTGTGACTCTTGGAAAGAAGGTAAGAAAGGTATGCTTATGAATTATATATTTTTAATTATGTTTATGAATTTATTTATATTAATGAACCATACTTGTGGATAATATTGTGTTAGCTTATGGGGTTAACACCATGAATATTAATGAGACTCAAAGCATGGAGCATGTGAGATATTAAGATCTCCATTGTATGCCATGGCTGAGATTTAATGTGAACTTGAAGCATGGAGCATGTGAGATATTAATATCTACATTGTTCGCCATGACCGAGAATCGATATCAAAGCATGGAGCATGGAGATATTAAGATATCCATTGTTTGTCATGGTCGATAATCGATGTACCAGAATATTTTGATGTTGTCAAACATATGCATATGTTGTTGGCTTTGGATAGAGGATGCCCGTCCAAGAAGAATCTTAAGGGTTGCGCTCTCGGGATGACGGCGAGGTAGCTATGAGCTAAGAAGTCCGATCTCGAGACGTCCTTAAGATTGGGGTTAACTTAGAGGGTAGAATAATATAGTTAGTTTTATTATTATTGTGATTCTAACATTTATTTTGCAGGTATTACTTGTCCCTAACTAACCCTATTAGTGGGGACATTACAATGGTATCAGAGTATAATCTTGCCATCCTGTAGGGTTAAAGGAGATCTAGGAAAATAATTTATATGAAAGACTAATATAGAAAGTTAATGACTATTATAAAAGATACAAACATATCCATGATAGCAACCTAATAATTTGGACTAAAAGAAATATATATTTCAACTCAACAAAAGAGATTATCTAATTGCTTGGGGACAAACAATTTGAGGAAGGGCAGACTGTTGTATCCCGATTTTAACATAGATTTCTAATAATAATTAGATAATAAAATGTTATTAAATAAATAATGATAATAAAATTATATTGAAACTAATACTAAAATATAAAACTAGGAAATAATAATTATTTAATCTATACTATTAATGAAATAATATTTAGTATGACATTTTAAATAATTAATTTTTTTTTTCAATGAGTAAATAAATAAAATTAGATACAAGAGACAACATTGTGGAAAGTATGTTAATTTTTCTAAGTAGAATTTAATATAAAGAATAATAAACACAAATGAGTAAGTAAATAAATAATATAACATAGAATAATATAAATTAACTAAATCTAATGAAAAATCAAGAGATATTTAACAAATAGACATGACTCCTTAAAATTAAGCTATTAAAGGGAGGAGAGTTTATTTTAGAGAGGACAAAAAAAGAGGAGAAGAGAGGAATTCAAAAAGGAAAAATGGAAGAGACTTTTAAAAAAGGTGTCAATGATATTGAAAGGATGTGAACCTTCAAAAGGGTCATAATTATGATAATTGCAACTCTTAAAAAATATTGTAATTATAAAGTAGTGGAACTTTTCCAAAGGATTTTAGTGATGAAGTGTTGTGACTTTTCAAAAGATTTGTATTATGAAAGGGTGTGACTCTTGGAGAAGAAGGTAAGAAAGGTATGTTTAAGAATTATATTTTTCTAATTATGTTTATGAATTTATTTATATTAAGGAACCATACTTGTGGATAATAGTGTATTAGTTCATGGGGTTAACATCATGGATATTAATGAGACTCGAAGCATGGAGCTTGTGAGATATTAAGATCTCCATTGTCTGCCATGGCCGAGAATTAATGTGAACTTGAAGTATGGAGCATGTGAGATATTAATATCTACATTGTTCGTTATGGCTGATAATTGATATCGAAGCATGGAGCATGGAGATATTAAGATATCCATTGTCCGTCATGGTCGATAATTGATGTACCAGAATATTTTGATGTTGTCAAACATATGCATATGTTGTTGGCCTTGGATAGAGGATGCCCGTCTAAGAAGAATCCTAAGGGGTGTGCTCCTGGGATGACGGCGAGGTAGCTATGAGCTAAGAAGCCGGATCTGGAGACATCCTTAAGATTGGGGTTAACTTTGAGGGTAGAATAATATAGTTAGTTTTATTATTATTGTGATTCTAACATTTATTTTGTAGGTATTACTTGTCCCTAACCCACCCTATTAGTGGGGATATTACATGAGTAGTCTTGTCTGATTGGAGTGGTTTGTCTTTTAATTGATTTTGCTGATATAATTACTGCAAGAATTTCTTATGATTGTTCTCCATATCATTTCTATTCTTTCTTACATTTGAAACCTTTCTCTATTACTGCGTTGAGTTTTATAGGATCATTTTCTGCAAATATAATAACACTGTTATTTATTTTTGTGTATTCCAAATGTAGATTTGAATGTCATATACATATGAGACAAGGAGACATGTCTTTATATGGTAAATAATAAATTAATCATCATTAGACAATATATTAGCAATGATATATATAAATATAATTATATGTAATACACACACAGCTATATATATATATAGCTGTGTGTGTATTACATATAATTATATTTATATATATCATTGCTAATATATTGTCTAATGATGATTAATTTATTATTTACCATATATAGGAGAGTTTGTCTAATTGATGATTAACCAATGACCATAGAAGGATTATCTCTAGGTCAATTCAATCTGACTGAAGCTACAACATTAACACTAGCATGGGTGCTACATAAGGAGATGTTGGCCTTGATAGAGCCTTAATTTTAGTCTCCATTTTTTTTGAAGAGTGAGCAAGGATGGAGAATTTGTACGAACATTCAGAAATTCCAAACAGCAATTACGTTCCTAAGTTCTATAATTGACCTTCTCCTTTGCTCCTTCTATCTCTGTGATCAAACAGATGAATTATAAAGCTACATTTAAGAGTCTGTTTTGCATTCATGGAGATATTCTCATGTTCATGACAGGTTAAGATAAGATTGAAGTTACTTGTTGTGAACTGGCAGAACGAATGGATCAGTTAGAGTCAACTAAAAAAATACAAAATAACCCAGCTATCAACACGTCCAATCTATTCTCAACTGCATTCAGATCTTCAAGCTAAATATTCCAAAGTGCTGAAAAAGGTGCTCACAAGTATATTGTTCCCACAAATATTACTGAAACATTACTCACTGTGGATGGCATCTTGTATGTCATTGATTCTGGGTATGGCATATGCAGCATATCAAGACCCTCTACGCTTTGTTTTCCACATGAAAAGAGTATCGGAGGAAGGAAATGTCTCTTATGTATATCGCATATATGAAACATAAGTATATATGATGGTGAAGAAGATGAAGCCAACACAAAAATGGAAGACATGACTGTGACAGTTCGCAATCTCAAAAGGAAATATGATAATTGCATTTTAATGGAAATCATGTGAGCAATAAGAAATATGGGATGCAGATACATCAAGCAATGAAAAGAATTAACCGATACAAATCGTACTGTTACAAGTAGAAGCAAGGAGGAGCCGACGGTAAAGACTCTTGTTCTTTTGCAAGAAGACAAAACAATCTGCCAGATAAGCTTATCATGTGACAACAAAGACACGATTGCGGTCACGTTGGTATACATCATCAAATACATATGCCTGGGTATTCGTTGGATAGAAGAGATGAAAGGATTTTATAAATGGAGGATAGATAACACTAGCAGTAGTCATATTGACTGTTGAAATTGATAAAGATATAATAAAAGAGAAAGAAACAAAATTCAATGGCATACACAAAGTGACAATTATCCAATATGGAAGGAATAAAGGAACCAGATCATAACCGAAAGTGGAATTAATTCATTGTTTAAGATGGTCCCTACATTATGTGACAGAGAGAGAACGGATAGGGAAGGAAATATGGAAAAGATTAAAAGATACAAGTGTAAAGATGGACAAATCAAATAGTCTAAAGGGTATAATTAAATTAATATTGATTATAGATGAAAGGGGTGCAATTTATTTCCAAAGAGAAATATCTTTTCAATTTGAGAAGTCACATTCTTTTAAAGTGTCAAGATATAAATAATGAAAGAAATATGAAATAAAAAACAAGAGACATAGCCGAAGAAGATATTAAAAGAGATATATTCAGATATTGCAAGGGGAATTGTAATATTAAAGCGTGCCTTTAATATAAATTTATAAATATTATATTTCAATAATAAATGGATGGCCTTGTTGTTCATGTTATTAATAGTAGAGAGATTTAAAGTTATATTAAGATTTGTCCTTTATAAATAGTAAGAAGATTATTGGATTATTCCAACATAACTTATGCGTTGGATTTTTCCCACATTCTTTGTTCGATTATTAGGGATAGATGTGAATATAGAAGTGTTTCCTCATCTCTGTGTAATTGGGCTTTCCGCCAGAGAAATTAAACTTCTTTTTAGACTTACGTTGAATTGCATACAAGAATTATCTTTTGCTTTTGGAGTATAGGGATAATTGATGATATTTTAAATAAATATTGTCTCATAAAGTTGTATCTAATAATTTTGTTGTAGTTTACTCTATTGCCTAGATAAGAAGAGACATTGGTCTTTTAAAATCATTGAAATATAGTTATTGAATTTATAGCTTGTTAGTAAACAGATTGTTCTTTTATTCTACTCTTTGAATGCCCGATATTCTTGAACAATATCTGGTTACAACAGTTTCGAAACCATAGCTAAGTGATTGACTTCCCTTTGAATTCTTAGGTACAGCTCCCTCGGGTTTGTAATTTGCAATCAGTCTTGTTATTCCTAAATCTAAATGGGGATATGTTCTTAACCCGAGAACAGAAGAGGTAAACCAAGTTAGGTCTAAATAGGAACTTCGGCAAAGATTTAGGTGTTGATGCTAATCAAATTTGTGAACTCATACATCTTATGAACCCACAGAACTTGACGATGCAGTAATGAATTCCATCTATGAATTACCTACTTAACAAAATGCTTTTGAATCTAACATGCAATGGACTAACTTAAAGAATTATGGAAAACAAAATTTCTTTTAAACTTCAATAACACTATTACTATCTTCAGCTTGTTGTGTTGAATAGGGGAACAACACTTTGTTTATTCCTTAACTCAATTCAACTAAAAGAGATATTTAAAACTATCAAAAAACAGTGGAATAGAAAATAAGTGACACAAAATACCCTCAACTTGTCTCTGCAATCTGAAGTATCTCACACCAAAAATTAGCCGACCTTCTATTAATCTTTCAATTAGGTACATATAAGATTCTGAGATGACTGTTACAAAATGAGACTCAAATTGGTTCATCTCCTCAAAATCGACAAATGGCAAGGAGCCAATTGTTAGTTACAATCAGTACATCAAAATATGAAAGGGCGGGATCAGATACCTTCTTTCCTTTCTCTGACTTCGCCTTATAGGCTTTGGTGAAAACAATGATTGGGATCAACTCCTCATGTCTATGAACATGAACGTTAGTGTATCTTAAGAGCCACTTGGAATGCTCTCTGCCTAGATCTTTGATGGCATTCAACCATTCCTACATTTCTTCCACAGCCACATGTACACACTCGTCAAGCCTCTAGAGGTTCGACACTCTGTTCTGACAATTAGAAGATTTCTTTGTTAAGCTATCTAGATAATTGGAGAAATTCTTTTGCATGACAAGAACTGCAACTATCCCTTTCCCTTGTCCATTAGCTTGGGAATTTGTATGTAGACCTCTTAGTAATTCATAGTCTTTGTCCTGATCCTTCTTGACTTTAGCCTCTGTTTCCTTTAATCCTTCTTCTGCCACTAGGATCATTTCAGATTTGAATTGCATACTTTGTAGCCATTCAAATAAGGGCTCATCTCCCTTAGGTAGAATCTTTGCCTCTACTGCTTCCTTAGCCTTCATATGGTTGATCATTTTCAATAAGGAAACACAATTCTCGCTCTTGGCCTTCTCTGCTGATAGGGTAGCTCAGTTAGCTGAGATATTATTTTTCTTTGTTTCAAGCCTCAGTACTGCATTACCGAGTTGGTCTATGATTGCAAGTCCCTCAGACTTGAGTTTTCCGCACTCCCTACCAATTTGTCCGAAGTGTTTGTCCTCTTGTAATTGGGAGATGATAGCTCAGTAGTTGTAGGGTCACTGGTGGTTGACACTCTCGAGATGCTTGCCAATGGGGTGACTAGTTGCCTGTAAAAACCCTCAACAGGCTATATTCTTAACAAACATCAATTTGCTTTTGCTAATCAATAGTTTGATATTTTGTCAAACATTTGGCAGGCAAATTATTATCACTCAATAAATAATGTTTTAAATTCACAACTAGCTGCTCACAATTTTAATTGGTTAAGTCTTTATCAATTTGGACAAATGAACACCACTAAACAATTCAAAAGTAATTCTATAATTGATGGCAATGCTACTAATATCCAATTTAAAAATTTGAATTCTGGAAATTTACAAGCATGCAATAATGAACCTAGAAGTTGACTTCTAACAGATGAAATATGGATTGCAGCTCTTGAGAAATAATCCAATTTACTCGCAAGTTTAAAAATACATGCTCATTGCTTATAATTGCAGGTGCTCTAAAACCTGATCGCTGCCCACCAATAATTAATTGCAGCCTTCCACAAAGTCTGAAATTGCTGCCAAATACAAGGACGATAGCCACAGTACATTCCTCTTATAACCACACCAAACAATAGACAATAATAGCGTTCCAAATCACAAATTCTCCAACCACAATGAAATTCCTAAGTACAGTACATAACAGTCGGGAGATATTATAATCTATTTAAGACAATTCTCAGAATTAATTCACAATACCTTAGCTGTGAATACCAGAGACTTCTTAATTCCAAACCCTTATACTTCAGCAAGGATAAAGAAATCAGCAAACTTAGAAACTCTTCGTAGGCAACAAAATAAAATAATCAATCAGATGCTTTATTCATCAAATGGGCTCATATTTATAATCTCCAAATGGCACAAAGTTTCTCAAATGAACTTCACTTAAGAAGCTTCCGACACAACATTAAAACATAATTAAGTGCCATTATAAACTAATTTATTAATTGCTTTTGGCTCTGAAAATGACCTTTTCCACCATAACTTCAAATTTTGACATGTAAGGCCACTATTTCTTGTTCTCATGATTTAAAACTTTTCGTCCTGGTTCCAACGAGCTATGATACTAAGGTGACCAACCAACAACAGTAACAAAAATAGCAACCTCAGCGTATTTAGATGAATAATAATAATAATTCACCCGTCTTGCGAAAACAACTGAAGAAGCATCAGAATCAAAATCTGACAACACTAGAGTGATCCTGATGATGAAAGACGATGAATGAACCTGACGGGGCGACTTACTATAAATCGATGCTCCCTCCAAAAGTTCTTGAAGCCCAAACTAGAAGCCCAAAATAAAAATTGAGAGCATCTTCCAACTCCTCTGACTCAACTGAGCTCTTTGGAACCAACAAATTGACTTAGTATAAATAGTAAGTCTCTCAAATGGAGCCAAAACACACCATAGGCTGTTGGAAAGCCTATAACCACACAACTAAGACCCTCAAATCCTGTTGCCAGCTCACGATGGTCGTGATGGTGAACTAACCTGGCCAACTGGTTGCAATGGTGAATTGACCTGGCCAACTGGTCGCGATGGTGAACTGACTTGCTAAAAATGGGGACATTACATTGTTTGATGAAGTAATTAAGCTCATAAATCTCCAGCTTCATCCTAACCTTAAGCCAGTTTAAGGCTTTTGAGTTGCCTTTTTATCACATCATATGTTGATTTCGACAGGCCCACTTTGGTGTCATGTCTACCTTCTCCGAGGTCTACAGAATGCAATGCGAAGTCCTCTGTAGACATGTCTTCAATTCTCCCTTCCTTAGTGGGCTTGGCAATCTCCATAGTCAAGTGCCTTGTATCAGGATCTTGTTCGAGGATTGACAAGGTCTTCTGCTTCTTGACTTTACTCAATGGTGATCCAGAACAGATAGCTAGAGATAAAGTTTCTTTGTTGGGGACACTGTCTTCTTTCCTCTTCCTCTTTCTGTCCAAGGTGTCTTCCAATCATGATTTTGTGCCAATCACCTTAGATGCAGTCCCGAGCGTGTCTATACTGAACATTTTCCTCTTGACTGGAGTTAATGTCTTCATAGTTGAAGAGAAAGGGTTCTTTGGAACTTGTGAAATATGTTTTGGAGCTTCGGGATCCTTCTCTGTTTCCATAGTCTTCTTTGTAGCTTTGTTAGACTCAGTAGATTTGCTCTCACTACTTTCACCATCTCCAAGGTCTACCACTTGTATTTGGGGGCTACTTGGTAAAAGCAATGCAACATTTATAGATGGAATCAAACTGCTGTCGGGAGAGAGAGCCAGCGTAACCGCATTTTCCTTCAACTCTTCCTTCTTCTCGGCCTCAGTTTCAATTTCGATGACCAGTACTGAACCATCCTAACAAGTTTTATCAAGAGGGATAGTCTTGTCAGGAGGTTGGTCACCTCCACCAGTTGGTTGTGCAGGTCCTTGAGTGATAGGAAAAATTGTGCTTGAGGCACCACTTTGAGAAGATGAGGCTGCCGCTACATTCAGGGATGCTTGGGTGGTCGTGCCTTTGCTCTTGCTTCGTCGCGTCGTGGTCCACTCGACCCATTTTCCAGTTCTCTTGTAGATTCTGGCCATCATCATAACTAGGTCTTCTACAACTTCTTTATAAGGTTTTGAACTTATGGGAGTACCTCTTAGCTTGGTCAAGTATGTATTGCTATACATGTTTTGACCGTCGTCTTCAACTCTTACATCAATGTTAACCTTATACATCTTCACTTGGTCGACAATCAATCTAGCAAAGGCTTGATTGTGGCTCTCGAACTCATCGTTGCAATCAGCCCAATAGTCCTCAATGGTAGTGATGTGCTTTATCACGCTCCCTATCTGCAAAACATCTTTGGCATACCCATTCAGGTCGAACATGGGCCTAAGGACTTCATACATGTCCAACTTATATTTCTTCTTGAACACCTTCATCACATTTTTGGCGTCCGACCGAGTGTCGCAGCTGAAGGCTCCAACTTTCATGGGGAATTCATATCCTTTCTTCTTTAGGCTCCCGCTCAGTACATTTACTTGTAGGGCTTGCCGTATGATCTCGATCAACACGATCATGTTGCTTGGATACCTTAGTAGCTTTAAGGGAAATCCGTCAAACGTTGCAAGACGCAAATAAGAAAATGATGAGAATTGAATGAAGTGACATCAAAATTGACTAATGGCGGCCATGGCTTCTGGGCTGAATCTCCTTTCCAGGCATCCCTGTAGCTCGCTGCAAATCCTCATAGTAAACGCATCATTCACCTTAACATAATCCACATAACTATTCTGTAATTGTAGACATGGATAAAACTCATAAGATTTAACATCATCAGGGAAATTCTCTAATCTTGGGAGGCCAGGCCATAATTGCAATGATGCCAACATGTAAATCAAGAAGGAAGACATGTAGAATGTTGTCGGTAAATATTGTGTAGCCGACGGCTTGATGTTGTCGGTAGAAATTGTGTAGCCGATGGGTTCATGTTGTCGGTAAAGATTTTGTAGCCGACGAGTAGATTAGGATTGTTATGTAGTCGACGGACCCCTTTAGGAAGGTTCGGTGGGAGGTATTTATACCCTGTCTGGGATCATTGTAAATCATCTTATCTTAGCAAGCATAATGTAATGTTTTGGCATATGCGAATAAAGGAAGAAGTTCTGCTGTTGCTGTTCGTGTTCGTTGTTTGTGTGCGATAATTTATTAATCAATGCGGTAAACATTTGGCGCCGTTGCTTTTTCCAGTAGATGATTTTATGGTTCCCGTGGAAGCTTTCCTCTCCTGTGGGCGTTGATGAGTTCTCAGCGGCCTAACTCTCTTCCCCGCAGGCGTTATGTTATCCCGTGGACTCCACTTCTCCCGCGGATGTCTTGGTTCCGCGTCTAAATTTGTTATCCCATGAGCGCTGTAACTCATATTCTCTGCGGGTTGTTAGTTGCGGTTGGTTGTTTGCAAGCACAGAGGTTTAAGGAAGAAATGAACATGAGGCGTTCAAGATGTGAAGAGAGGGAATGAGGACTCGTTGCAATTCTCGGACGACGCTGACTTGGGATTTGTGTGCTCAACAAACAAACTATGGCTTAACAGTTGGTGGATGCAAGAAATTGAGTGAAGGTAGAAGGAAGCAGTCACAAGTGAAGGAGCTAAAAAAAAAAAAAGCGACGACAGATTGAAGTAGTTTGGAATGAGTAACGCAGGTGCCAAAAGGAAGGGAAAACATCAGAGGTTGCTAGAAAGAGTGTGGGATCAGAAAAAAATCACATAAATAGTGTGTTCCATGCAATTTTGTGTGGGTTTTGGAGTGCTAATTTGGTCTTGGCGGCAAGGGGCGTTGCCCCCTAGACCCCCAATCGTTGCGGTTATCAGTCGTGGGAAGTGTGACCAGTTGATGAGACCTAGAGCTGCTGCAGGCATGGAGTGTCTGTGTACCAAAGGCACTTGGAGTAGGTGTTGGATGTGAGGCTGTTTTGGTGGATGCATAGAGAGCTCGGGAGGAGTTGATCATCCAGTTAAAGGCAGTACAACGACACTTGGCTTAGGGTACCCAAGAGTTGGAAGCAGAGAAAGCAGCATGGGTGGCTATCAAGGTCAGCTTGACTCAGGAGACAGTATTGTGTTAGCAGAGGCTACAGATGCAAGTGGGTTGAAGACCAGTTTGGTGCAGGCACGGGATGAATGTAAAAGTGGTGTAGCAGAAGCATATCTATCTTGTTGTAGTTAGTTAGTTAGTTAATGTATTTTGTTGTTAAATTGTCTCGGATATTTTGTAATTGTCGTCTGGAGACGACTTTTTCTTTTGGGGGGGATGATGTTGTCGGTAGAAATTGTGTAGCCGATGGGTTCATGTTGTCGGTAAAGATTTTGTAGCCGACGGGTAAATCAAGATTGTTATGTAGCCAATGGACCCCTTCGGGAAGGTTCAGCGGGAGGTATTTATACCCCTACTGGAATCATTGTAAATCATCTTATCTTAGCAAGCATAATGTAATGTTTTGGCATATGCGAATAAAGGAAGAAGTTATGCTATTCCTATCTATTGTCTGTGTGCATCAATCAATTAATCTATGCGGTAAACATAGAATGTATTATAGAACTTGGCTGCCTGAAGAACATTGGACAAAATTTTGCTTACCTCTTGTGCCCAATCAATGTATTGGGTATCTGAGCAAATTACTTCACCTTTCAACCTACACAGGAGGACCAAAATATCAATGATTTCTGGCTTAAGGTTGGTCCCAAACAAGGTATTGGGAAATTTACTTTTATCACTCTGTGGTTTCTGGAACCATGTCCTCATATTTTTTTCCTCCAAATCATCTTTTTAGTTGAGAATTCTGAGATGGCTCTATTGGTTCCCAAAATCGCAAATTGGAAATCCAAGAGCCTGCCACTTCTCCAATAGGATTCCGCAATCAGTTCTGGCCAATGAACGAGAATACTTCTTGATTTCCCTGCACTTCAAGCTCTGCTACACCCAGGTGGGTAAACCTTCACCTCAAACGCTAATTGTCTAGTTCAAGGCTTTTCTATAGCGAATTTAAACTTATGGAGTTCTCCTGCTGGGAAGGTCCTCAAACTTAATTAAAATGAAAATTGAATAATGGTTGGATGTTTTGTATAATATTTGTTAATAATGAATTTGATGCTTGTAGAAGGAATATAGAGATTTTTTGACTTCAATAATAAAAAGACCAGTGCCTCTACTCATCCGGGCAGTAGAGTCAACTTCAGTGAATTATCACGTATAACTTTATAATGCTTTACATACTTTAATTGCCAACAATTAAATAATCAAGATGTGACAGATCAAATATATATGCAATCTTAAATTAGTCTAGATTGAACTTTAACTCCTCTGGGAGACAAACTGGACACAGATAAGGAAACAATTATTTATTTCACAATATCTGTGATGATCCAAATTTAAAATGCTAAATGACCATGTCCACTTATCTGACATTTGAATTGTATATAAAATTCCAAAAATAATTACAAAGGACGATTCCCTTGTAGTTTAAATCTACACGCCTTTAATAATAAGCAAAAAAGCATTTTATTTTATTATAAAAATAAAATAATGGAATTTATATTACAAAATCGTAATAATCCCCTTATTCCTCCATACAAGTAAATTAAATTCTCCTGAATATGAATGTGAATGTCCGGATATTACAATGGTTACTGTCTTTCTACCCTCTCTTATTTATATCTTTTATTTTTATAGGTGTGATTTTTCAAATGAAAAGTCATATTCCCTTTTACTTCCTCAATTAATCGCACCACTTCAGATTTAACAAATGGCTACTTTAGATATATCCTTTCTTAATCTCATATAGCATTACTTCATAAACAAAATAAACTAATGTAGTAAAATCATCTTCTAATATTCTTTCATCTTATTTTATTGTTTTAATAAAATAACTTTAACTCCCGATGGCATGTAGACTTCAGAAACTAGGTCCTGTTAAATCAAATATTACTTAGTCCTCAGACATTCAAAAGTCATACTTCTTATATACTTATCGGGCTTCTTGGTAAATTGTTAATCGCCGACCAAGTATTTATGCGTTCAAAATGCTACGGTGGAATTTAGCTTTGCACTCTCTAGGTTCGTATATCCATAGGCTGAAAAATCCTGTATAGTTATTCCTTCTTTGTCCTGGCACCTGCTAATGGAAGGCTTAGATACTACTGCCAAAACATGGTCATCCTGTAACAATCCTCAATCTTGAGCCTGTCCACCATATTTTATGCATATAAACTCTTCAAAAATATCTTATCTGCCTACAGGTCTTCGATCATATCTCCATTCATATTTATTTGTGTTACTTCTTTAATATTCTCACCAATCGTTGACATCTCTTCCGTCTTCACTCGATTATGAGTTCCTTATATTGCAGTTTTTGGAGATGGTACATTGCAAAGGGAATGAAAAAGATTTCAAACTGAGTGTTATAGTCCTTGACTACTATATAATATTTAATTGCACCTATACAGGTTATAAACACTTTAGCATTATAATTCGCTGCCTCTTTGGTTTGATATAAACGCCTCTTAATTCAATCACTGACTTTCATTACACAAATCGAATGTATTGCTTTAAGGACGTTTCCTTATCATTTATGAGAGACATGTTGCTGGTTCATTTTGTATCTTCATAAGTCTTCCTCTCAAACTGGTGCTATATCTAGTTCACTGACGATTGAATTTATAGAAATGATTTTGGGCATTGGAAAAACTAGAGTGCAACTTTAGCATTGAAAAGGTTATTGCATTCTTCTGACTGTGAGTTGTATTTTTCATCAGTGATACTCAAGAGATGACTATACTACAACTATAATCATCGCATCTAAATATGATCATTGTACTTCTACTTCAGTAAAATTATATATCTGTTTAGATACTAGGCATTTAGATTATCTCTATCTTTTGTTTAGTATCTATGAGATATTTAGAGTCTTGATTGTATAGTATGAATTAAGCAGACTATGCTTGAACTCTCAAGGAGTTAGTAATATCTAAATTGTTTTGATAATCCACTCAAGCTTTAAGATCTTTGTACATAATCTTTGATTATTGAATAATAGGATCAATTTCTAGTGATTGTGTTTTTCCCTCAATTGCTTTTCTTTTGTATAAGGAGTCTTCTCATCTTTGCTCACTCTTCATAATAAAAATGGAGACTAAAATTAAGGCTCCATCAGGCTCCACCAATGTCTACATTGGAGAACTCTTCCCACTCTGGCACATGAAGGCAGTTCACCATTGTTTGCCTATCAATTGAGATTAGCACTGTGTCATCAGGTAGCATAGTTTACTTGGTTTCTGGGTTGTGTGATGAATGCATTCATAAATCAACTTAGGGGCATGGACCGCGATTGGGAAACCAATTGCCTCAACTAAACCACATCCTCAGAGCTTCTCGGTGATTGTTCGGATCTCAACCTTTTCTGGAAGTCTGACATGTCAAAGAAGTGAAGAGAAGTATCTGTGAAGTTCTGCAATGCGGATTTGATGCCAGTTAACCCATCAAAACTCGCGAACTTGGTTGCCATGAGTTCGTGAACAATCAAGAAAGTGAATGAGACAACGAATGCAACAGTGACAGGTTTTTCAAAAGCTAATTGTATTGTCAGAATGAAAAATCAAAGGAAAAAGAGGCAACTTATTCAACTGCTTGTGCATCTTTATATGAGAGCTTTAATTCATTTGTTGATCTTCAAAATTTGCGCCACATGAATGAATTTAAGGAAAAACCCATTGGATAGTAGATGCGAGAGTTCAACGGGCACATAGAGGTCTTTCCACTGTTCTGTTGAACTCAACGGTAACTTTCTATATTTCCACTAGTTACTTTTCCGTTTTCTATTAAGTTTCGGAAAGTTACCATTGGGGTACCCTATTGAGGAAAATCCGCTGAATGAGATTCTTGCCATATTTCTTCTTCCTTAATGATTCGATCTATTCCAATATCATTTTGACACACTCTGAATCCAATATGGGGGTCGAACTTAACCATTAACTTGATTTTCTTGAAAAATCGGAAAAACTATCTTCATTAGTTGGAAACCCGCCAAGGAGAAGACATTTTCCATTTTTCTGCCGCTGCTTCCTTCTAGACCGAATCTTCGACAACAACATTTCTGGAAGCTGAGAATGCTCAATAAAGGTGTGAGGACCTATTTGAGAGTGATTAAGCCTCTTGTTTTTCACCTCAACTCATTTTGCAGAAAACTGTCTTCATGGGTTGAAAACTCGCCGAGGAGAGGACAACTTAGGGTTTTCTGCCAAGGCTTAAATATTTGAGTAACAATGAATCTGAACAATGTTTGGATATCTTAACTTGAATTCAAATATTAATTTATCTTAGAAACCTTCATCCTTTGCACACTTTTACTCCACATGTGTCTTCAAATGGTTATTATGAGAAATCACCTTCATGAGTCCAAAATTCGCCGAGGAGAAGATAATTTTCAAATTTCTGCCAACGCTTGCTTATCAAGGAGTGGTACACCGAGAGTGAATATGGAACATGATTGATCATCAACTACGTGATTTCAATCTCTATCAGACAAGGTACTAACTTACCCGACCAATCACAAGGTAGAACAAACACACCCAGCATTAGGGAAAGAGAAGGTGAAATGGGAAAATCCGATAGAGATCACCTTGCCTCAGGAACTTAGACCTAGACTCCAACACAACCGAGGACTAGACTTACTTTGGTAACTACACAAAACTCTCTTTTGCCAATCAGTTAGAAAATGAAAAGTGGGGAAACATAGCTGAAGTTAGAGATCTATATCTTCTTTCTTGCAAGCATCTAATCTATTATTGATAAACATTACACAAACATTCAACCATTTCAAGCAATCATATAACAACATATTGATTAAGTTCAAGGACCTTGCTAGCCTAAGAATTCACAAAGATTTAAATTCGCTATAGAAAAGCTTTGAACTAGGTGATTAGGTTTGAAGTAGTTCACCTGCCTAGGTGTAGCGAAGCCTGAAGCATAGAGGAATTTGAATTATTTCCATTCATTGGCCAGAACTGATTTGGAATCCTATTGGAGAATTGGCGAGCTTTTGGATTTCCAATCTGTGGTTTTGGGAACTAATATGCCCAAACATAGGGCACGCTTCTTCAAGGGGCTGATCCTTTGCATAAATGATTTTATTTAATTTTAACTTAGATAACATGGATGCCAATATAGTATAGGTTGGCCATCATAAGTTTAATTTATTTTTATCACATTCACTTCTCCCTTTGATTTTCTGTCCTCTGATTTCTGCTTTCAGCCTGTAGTTTGTTGACATAAATGGAAAATTCCAAATATGTGTAAATTTCTTGGAGGAAGGGAAAGAAAATAGATTCGATCAATGGATCAAATGGTGACAAAGTTGAATCAAAATTTCTTCCTTCTGATCATCGTCTCAATTTGTTGAAGCTGTTATAGAATTCAAAGCTGAAGGAATTGATGTCCAAACTATATTGAAGAATTTTATCGATTCAACACTTGAGCCAGTCATTTTGAGGACAATGAGGAAAAAGTTGCAAGATATATGTTTCAGGTAAGATCGGTAGAAGAAGTCTACCAATGTGCCTTGAGGGCTAAAGAAATACTAGCTAGGAAGCAATAGAACAACTTTAGAGGAAGAATAAGATCTGTTAGAGGAAGAGGACACTTTGGTGAAGATAGAAGACAATGTAGTAATGAAGGGGATCTAAGATTCCTTGTGATGAAAATTATTGTTAGAACACTAGAGGAAGAGGGAACACCTTTAGAGGAAGAGGTAGAAGATGCAGTGAAGAAGGCCGCAAGGTTTATGATTGTTTCAAGGATAATGGATTATGGAAGGGATCATGTTGTTGAAGGCAATAAAGAATATGAAGAACCACTACACTGTGCAGATTAACTTGATAAAGGAGAGGCTCTTATAATGAAAAGGGTATAAAAGGAAGAACATGAACTGGCACATAGAAGGAACCTTTTCCATACTATCTGCAAGTCCAAAGTTAAGTGTTGCAAAGTGGTAATTGACAATGTGAGCACAGTAACTTGGTATTCGATGAAATGGTAGGAAAACTAAACCCAAAAAGAATCTAAAGCCAAAAAGAATCTTACATTCAAGAGTCTATAAGGTAGTGTGGTTATAAATGGAACAACAATTCTTGGTAAACTAGCAATGTTCAGTAGAATTCCATAGGAATCACATAAAATTAAAATATTTTGTAACATCATGCCTACGGATGTTTGTCATGTTTTGCTTCGAAGGCCTTGACAATATGAGGGAAGTGCTATTTTTTCCCCTTTTGTGGTCTTTCGGTTTCCAATATATTTGGGAACTCCAACTTTCGTGGGGAGTGCTAGACTTTTTGGGCCATAATTTCAGCAGTGACAGTTAGTTTGAAATTTCAAGTCGAGTTCCATGGTTCTTTTTGGGTGCAGTTGTGACTCTCTATAGGTTATCCACACTTCTTGTAGATGCTTTCTATTTATGGAAACAACACTTTTTAATAAGGTTTGATTTCTTGACTGTTTAAGTATATTTTGTCATGGCTGGAAATCATTTTTGTTCCATTCTAATATTTTTTGTAACTTTAGTTGGAAGTGCAGAAAATAATTTAATTATTAAATGTAAGCCGTTGAAAAAGAGAAAATCAAAAGGCAACTTATGTGAGTTATTTAATTGGGCTACATAGTAACTTTACAGAGCAAAAAAGATTATTGTTTAAAAAGTGGCTTTTAAATATAATTCCTAGAAAGTTCCATAGAGGGTTATGAAAGGAAGTTGATGAGATACATTTGATTTATCCTTTGGTTATTCATTTTGGTGAAACCTTCTTTCAGAGTTTGGGCTATTGTTTAGCTATTGAGTCTAAAACAAAAACCCTAAGGCATATTGGTTTCATGGACAAAATTCCACTTAGTTAATCCTTGATGGATTCATCCACAGTTCATAGGTGTGCAGATTGATGCAGATTTGAAAGATATTGTGCAAGAAAGATATCCTATTTTCTTCCAATTGGAGTTTGCTTCTCAATTCGTTGATTGAAAATTTGAAAATTTATTTGGAGATTTGTAAGCAAATTATAAATTTATAAGGAAAATATTTGCAATTTATGCTGGTCATTCTGTTTTCTCCTGGATGCCCTTGTTGTGGAATTTGAGTATTAAAATTGCTGATGGCCATTATTTGGAGATTATGTGAAGTAAAATACTGTCTGCTCAATAAAACAAAAAATTAAATAATCATCAAGAAAACACACCTAATAAACAGAATGAAGCATCCCAGAAGAATTATCAAGGTGGAAGGGCAGGAAAGACCTATTAGGCTATTAGTGGCAAAACCTATTGCTCCTTTTAAGTGAAATGCTGACTACTATAAAATAACTAGTAAGAATTAAATTGATTGTTGGAAAATTAGGATAAATTGGGAGGATTTATATGGCAAATCCATCAAGTGAGAATTCCACAAACCTAAAATGTGCCATGTAATCCTATCCATCAAATATTGAAACATGCAGGTAATGAATCAAGAACCACCAACCAGGAAGTGCAATACAAATAACATCAATCTGTTTTTTGTAGACATCTAACCAGTTGTTATTTTTCTTGCTGATTTGCAAATGCAAAAACGTTTAGAAGTCAACGAGCTCACAGCTCTGTTAGACACAAACAATATCCTTGCTTTTGCAGCTTGTGAAATACTGATCAACGTTTTTATTTACTTAGACTGCAAAAGTAGTTGCGAATGCTGTTCAAGAGGACATATCAAGAGGAATATTTATGTCTAGACAACTTAAAGAAAATCTGCTCTATGCTTTGATAAGCAATCAATATCACCAAAGAAAAGTGAGAAATATCAGATTTTGAAGTGGCAGAGATCATTTGTTTATGTTTATAGTACTTCAACAGAGAAGGGAATGCCCCTTGGCTGACCTCAAGAAGAACAAAAGAAGGAAGCATCTTCAAAACTGTCATGAAAGGGTTGCTAGAAGGGGAAGGAAGTTTGAGAAGTTCTCATACTTGTCTTCTGATATTTGAAACGTCTTGGATGTTTGGGATGCGGTCTTGGCTCAGGGGATGTGTCCTTGGGGATTCACTCCTTCCAGAGACTCTTTTCTATTATGTCATCAATGACGCTTCCCTTTCATTCCAAATTTTTATATTTTATACCTATGCCAGTTGTTTGAGTCTTCAGGTCATTATTGATGCTCTCATTTTGTTCCAAAGTGAAAGTGATACATAGCATTTCATGTGAAAGTGAAGTCAATATTCACCTTTTTTATTCTAATTTTTCTCTCTTGTTGAGAATCCATTGTAGATGTGGTCTTTTTGAGTCAGAATCAATTAGGTTGCTGAGTTCACTCATGAATCAGAAATCTCACATTTGTTCGAAGACAAATTCCAAGACAATTCGGTTTAGAATTGATATGTTGGTGGTCTAATTGCTTTCGTATATATATTTTGAATATTTAAAAGTATAGTCTAATAATAAATAAGAGGATATTGTTTATGCATATGGAAAGCACTCTTTGAAAATGCTAGCTTAATTAACTTGTATTCATGTGGCAGCACTTAACGCAGCTTTTGTATATGGAGATGCAAACCTGGAATTACCAGCACGGCATTCCCATCAGTCAATAGTGGAAGTTCGTGTAGTCATAAATGTTGACTCTGCTACTTCGTTTGGAAATGATTTTGAATTTGAACTGAAAGTTGACCTGCCTTTACATGCACGTTATCCGGTACGTTGTCTCTAAGAAATTTCTTGTGTTACTATTATTCTCCTATACTTGGTTTGGCTCAAACATGTGGTGTGTACTGCATTCAGTTTCTTTTTTCCTTCTGACACTAATGAATAAAATGATGTGGAGTGTACTCAAGGACACTAAATTTTTGCCTTATAGTTTTATGTGATCATCTAGATATGTTCTTTAACTTTCTAGAATACCATTTTACTAAAATCAACTTTACTGTTGATCAAGATGTGGATAACTTCAAATATTAAGTTGAAACCTTTTATGCAAAGTTTTGTGATAATGTGGTATTTTGGGTTATCATGCAAGTGTTTGAATCTTATTAGTTTCACTTTATAGGGACTAATAAGATGGAGAATTGAATCTTGCACATGTTAGGAAAACTATTGTCTAGTTGTCCCAAAAGAAGTTAAAAACTGATGCATAAAAAGATATACAATAGAAGGCTTCCCTTTTCCCATAATAATGAAGACAACTTTATATATTTAAAAGTAAAAGTGAAAAGCCAAGTCGACAGCCTACATATGCAAGCCAAAGCACAGTGGGAAGGTAAATGGCTATATGTTATTATATATTGATGCAAATAAGCAACATATGAAATATAGAATAAAATTTACTACTGCCAATGTTGTGGTATTGTTATCAGGATTTAACTCTGTAGTTTTTGAGTCAAACACATTGACCCGCCTCTATGAGCATCACCTAGATCCAATGAGTGCTAAGTGTTTCATTCATTCTCATGAGAGATGGGTTCGTGTGAACCACTACTCATGAAAACATGGGTCAATGTGTTTGACTCAAAAACTACACAGTTAAATCCTGATAGCAATACCATAATTTGACTTGCTGTGGAAGTATCTCCTAATTGCCAATTTTCCTAAATAGACCAATATCTGGGATTGAAATTGTGATAACCCTAGTTGCAATGAAATATTTAATAATTTAATTGATATATATATATATATAAAATTGAATATTAATTTATAATTGTCAATATATATAATTAATCGATTCATAATCAAAGAAAATCTATATTGCATTATTGGGATACAATAGAATCTATTACCAAACCAATATAAGATAACATCCTGACCACTAATAGCAAATCTATATATATATATATATATATATATCATCTAAAAGAACAATTATAAATTGAATAATAAGTTTAAATTAAATATAAACAATGAATGTAATTGATCAAAATTATTAATCAATAGAAGCCAATCCATGAATTGTTAATAAATTATTATTAGCAACACTACTAATGTAATCAATACTAATATGAGTATCAATATATATATTTATGTATGTATGTGTAATATATTCAATTAATTAATCATAACCCATAAATTGAAGTAGGGAATCGATTATTAATCATAAACCAATGTTTGTGTAGTTTGGATGCAACCCATACCTCCCTCCCTTGATGTGATTAATAGGGAGATGGGTAATGGGTGAAGAGATCAGAAAATGGCGGAAAAGATAAAGAAAGCTGATTACTAGGGTGACACCTTATTGGCTTGACCCATTATTGTATGGAATAAAGACAGTTTGAACATATATCTAACTTGCAAAAAATACCCCCATGTGGTTACCACCGAAGTGGGAGGTAGGAACAACCATATACAGATTGGTGAAAAACCAGCAACCCACCTCAAATGATACACATTTTATACATACTTTCTATAGTGATGTCAGCCAGCAAAGGTGGTAAGGGATCTCATAAACACACATTTATAATTGAGGTAATATTGAAAATATAATTAATTCCTTATAGAATCAATACTCAATATTGATAAGATTAATTATTAAGGAATATCTTTTCTAATATCATTACATTTAAATGTAAAAATAGAATTAACTTTTTAAATTCTTATAATTGAATTAATATTAGGAGTTGAGTTATTTTCCATATTATCATAGACTTGATCTTTTGATATTATTTTTTTTTGAAAAAGGGGGTAAAAACTTTATTGAAGATCAGAGAGCAACATTACAAAGGAAGCAAAGGACTGAGGTCCCAAGGAAAAACAAGAGCACTGAACCAAACAAAGATAAAACAGCCAACATCATCATTTGTTGCCGTTCCCAACCCTATCCTCATCAAGAATATTCGTTAAATCAAGACGAAGCTCCTAAGGAACCAACTTCCACTCCTCAATTCTCCATCCCTCAACATACTCAGAAGCCCATTTCGCCAAACAATCAGCTGCCCTATTCCACTCCCTTGGAATATGGACAAAAGTCACCATTTCTATCAAAGAACTAACCTGCAAAATTTGTTGCACAACCCTAGCCAACTGCCGGTTGACATCAGCCACTTTCTGCTCAATAAGCAAATTGATCAAAATCTGGGAATCAAATTCACAAACAATCCTTCTCCACCCCAAAGCATGAGCTCTTTCAAGAGCGTCAAGAATAGCCAGCCCTTCCACCAGGTTGATGGTCTGTATCCCTTTATAGATCGAAAAGAGAAAGATTACTGAGCCCAGAGAATCTCTACCAATCTCGCCAATATTAGTCAGTTCCGGATTGCCCCTTGAAGATCCATTGGTATTGATCTTCAAAACGCTATAAGGGGGAAGTTGCCATTTGCCATCCCTATCTACTTTTTGCTTCTCATGACACCCTCTCTTAGCCCTAGACAAAGCCAAAGAAGACCCTTGAATCCTCAATCTCTCCACCAACTCTATATCCCTTTTCCCTAAAGGGAATTCCACTTCACACCTAGCTCCCACAGTTTCTTGAACCATGCCCAATAATCTCTGCCAAATTTGTTGCACCAGTCTCTGTTCTCCACGAAATATCCTTCGATTGCATTCCAACCAAATTTGCCGCAATAAGAAGATAGGCCCCACAAAGCACACCTCTTGCAAAAAGGCCGCCACAGAAGTGGGCCGACCCATCCCCTACCAAAACTCAATCAAGGAGGAAGCATAAACACAAGGAGTTGCCCAAACACCCCACCAAAAATGCCAAAGTTGGAGGGCAAAAGAGCAACGGAAAAACAAGTGGGTAGAGTCCTCCTCATTAGCCCCACACATAACACAAACAAAAGGACCAAGGAAACCTCTCTTTCGAATGTTATGCCAAGTCAAACACTTATTCCAGGCCAACATCCAAACATAACAATTACATTTTGGCCAAGAAAGCTTGTTCCAGACCTTCTTCCACCATTGAATTTTAGGCCCAACCAACCTATGAGACAATAACCTACTATAATCGAAGGCTATAGTATAGGTCTCCATAGGATTGGGGGACCAGGCAAGCATGTCATCTTCCAGGAGAGAGCTACATCTTCGACTGGAGAGGATACTTTGCAACACAACACATTCCTCCTGCAAACCAACAACTAGTCACTCATCTGGGGACTTCCATTTGGCCATCTCCATCTGACCACAGGGGAAAAGGACTTAAAATCACTCACCCGTGACCAACCAACCTCCAGAAATCTCTGACAAAGATTCAACAAGTTGGGAAACTGAGAAGTGATGGGAGGAAAACCATCCCAAGAATTAGACCAGAATTGGACCTCTGTCCTCTCTTGCAGAGCCAAAATAATCCATCCTTAATAAGCATAGCTCCTTTCTTAAGGGTGCCCCGTATCATAGAGCCCTTTCCCACAAGGGGGTACCTAGAAATATCGAGCTGAGGGATCCCCGGGAGATATTTCTGAGAAAGAACCTTGGCCTAGCTCTTATCCTGCTCATTACACTACTGCCAATACAATTTAGCAGCCAAAGCCTCCCTAGTCAAAGCCGACTACCTCAAGCCTAGTCCACCATATTGTTTCGGACTACAAACAACCTCCCATCTAACCAAACTCCATTTGGAGGACTCCAAGCAACCAGCCCATAAAAATTGTCGCACCATAGAATCAAGGTCCTTTAGAAAGCCCATAGGGGCAACCTGGAGCATGCATCTATAAATGGGCAGAGTCTGCACCATCGACTTAATCAATTGGACACGACCCGCAAAGGATAACCATCGATGAGTCCAGTGATTAACTTTCACCCGAAATTTATCCAAAATAATCTGCCAAGATTCCCTAGGCAATCTATTCACCGAGATGGGAATGCCAAGGTAAGTCAATGGGAGAGTCCCGATCTGAACTCTCAAAGTGTGAGCAATCCTTTGCTGAATGGGGCCTAGAGTATTAAAGAAGAAAATGGAAGATTTTTCCTCATTAATCTACTGACTGGAGGCAACCAAGTAAGCATCCAAGACCCTTCGTAAATTAGAGGCCTCCCTCATTGTAGCCATCCCCATCAAAGCAATATCATCCACAAATTGCAAGTGAGTTTGCGGAGGTAAGGTGCCACCCTACCTCCAACCTTTAATGAGACCAGACTCCACATTCCATTTAATCCATCTCCCTAAGCCTTCAGCCAAAAGAATAAACAAGGGGAAAGGGGAGTGCCTTGATGAAGCCCCCTAGAAACCCCAAATAGCTCAGAATGACTCCCATTGATAAGCGTAGAGAAAGAGATTGAAGTAACACAACTCAAAACCCATTGAATCCATTCTTTAGCAAAGCCAGGAGCACTAAGAACCCGTTGAAGGAAGGACCACCTAACTCTGTCATACGCCTTAGCCATGTCCAGTTTGATAAACATCGCATTTTCTTTCGAGCTGGCCATAGAATGGATGACCTCAATTGCAATAACAATCCCATCCAGAATTTGCCTACTAGCTACAAAACCACTTTGTTCTTCGGAGATCTATTCGTCAAGCCCCTTCTTCAACTTGTCAGCAATAAGTTTAGAAATAATTTTATAGATTACATTGCATAAAGGGATTGGCCGAAATTGGCTTAACTTATCAGCCCCCTCACTCTTGGGAATAAGAGCAAGAAAAGTAGCATTTAGAGCCCTTAACATTTGCTTATTGTGTTGAGACTCATGAACCACAGCTAGGAGGTCAAGTTTGATGATATCCCAAAATTCTTGAGAAAACTCAATTGGGAAGCCATCAGGACCAGGCGCCTTCCCTTTCTTCATATTAAAAAAAATCCCTTCAAACTCTTCAAGCGAGATATCTCTCATGAGTTGTTGATTCATATCTCTAGACACAAGAGAGGGGATACAAGAAATAATTTGCGCTTCCTCAAAAAACCCCCCTACGAGTCCTCTCGAAAGAGAGATTCAAAGTACTGCATTGCCTCCCTAGAAATTTTTGGGAAGGAGGAAAGATGGTCTCCCCTGTCATTCACCAGACCAGAGATAGAATTGTCATGGTGCCTGGCTTTCACTGAATTGAAGAAGAAAGCTGTATTTTTATCCCCTTCCTGAAGCCACTCAATTCGAGCCTTTTGTTTCCAATACATTTCCTCTCATAGTTCCCATTCTTCCAGCGTTTTCACAGCCTGAGCCTCGTCTTGAAGCAACTCAATTGTGACCCCATCCTCCCTTAACCTCCTTTGATGCCATCCAGATTTGCCTGAGCCAATGCCTTTGCATGGAAGACATTCCCAAAGTACAGACGATTCCACCGTTTGAGCTCAAATTTAACATATTGAAGTAGCTTAGCAAAGACATACATTGATGTACCATAGGCTGGTCTACCTTTCTTCCACCAGTCAGAAACCAAATCATTCAAAGAGGGGTCCTACAACCACATGAGTTGGAACCTAAAAGAGGGCTTATTAGGCACCCGAGTTGACTCAGTAGCAAGTTTAATAGGCCAATGGTCCGATCCTCTCCAATCCAAGATCTTAGAGCAAGATGACCACATCCGTCCAACCCAATAACAAGAAACTAGAAACTAATCTAACCTTTTTGCAATGCAAAACTCACCAACCCAACGATTGTTCCGGGTGAACTGACCATTGTTGGGTTTGATATTGACAAGATTCAAGGTATTGCTATCGTCCTGAAGCAGCAGTGCAGAGGGCTCCAACCTTCCAGTACCACCACGCTTCTCAGCCAACTCACAAATAGCATTGAAATCTCCAGCCAAAATCCATTGATGGAAAGGCATCATGCGACGGATCAGCTTGATATGGGACCACAAACCTTGTTTACCTTAAAAATCAATAGGAGCATAAATATTAGAAAATAAAATGACTTCCCCTGTCTCAAGGCTAGTAGCAATCATAGACAAAGGATCTAGAAGATATTCGCCAAAGAGGCTGGATTCTTCGAGGATTCCATAAACATGCCAGACCCCCAAAATCTCCATGAGCTCCAATGCACGGGCACTCCCCATTTATCCACAACTTACGTGCCAAACCTTGCATATTCTCAACAGATAACTTAGTTTCCTGCAAAAAGACGACATTAGGACCTTGCCTTCTGACTAGCTCATGAACCGCTTTTTGTCTCGGGCCGTTGTTCAAGCCCTGTACATTCCATGATAGAACAATTATTTCAAGGGGCATGAAAAAATAGAATCCAGAGTCTTTACTACCCCTGACTCCACCAAATTCTCACCAGCTAGTTTAATCTTTTCCACATCCTTTTTTCTGCCAGGTTTAACAAATTTCTCTGCCCCGCCATTCTTAATATCTTTCTGCAAAATGCCCAATTTGGGAGGAGGCTTGATCTTCGTAGCCGAGTCTGAACCAATCTTCCGCCGAAGAGACGAAGAATCCACTCTTGTTGTTGTAACAATTGTAATATCCTCCCTTGATTTGAACTTTGACTTGTAGAAATTTAACTTAAGGAATATTGTCAAACACTTTGTATGCAAACTCATAAAGCTGATTTCCTCAATAAATTGCTTTCCAATGAGTAGATTTACGAACAGCTATGAAGTGACATTAAAATGCATAATACACATCATAACATTTTCACAAACACTTGGCACACATTCAACAATATATGAAAAACCTGGAAACTCTTTCAATCTGCTGATAAAGGGTGATTTTTAAATGTAGATGTGCACTTACAGCTGCCTTAAAGGCTGCAACAACTATTCAGACTTGTATTCAACAATTATTATGCAAAGTATCAAAATTTGACAGAAGAAACCTGGAATTAGTTGCCGTAGTATTTTGTAGATGTAGTCGGTAGCCTTCCAAACTTCTAATCAGCCGGAAAAACAATAAACTTGATACCAACACTGTTCATGCCGTACTGTAGCAAAATACTGTTCATGCCGACTGTAGCAAAATACTGTTCATGCGGCACTATAGCAATAACTAACTTCAGATCTACACCTCAAACCCTTGTAAATTTCTTTATGCAAACGCCCCAAATGAAACCCAGTGTGTTTCCTAAAGTGAAAAAACCATTGATCCTCCTGACTGTGTCTTCCAACAGCGAAGAGAATGCTAGCAAAGAGGGATTCCGTCCTCCAAGCCTGATAATCAAATATCCAGCAACATAACATTAATCTTCATCCAAGCATACAAAAAAAAAAAAAAAAAAAAACTCTTCCATTTCTTTTATAGTGTTCTCACAAGCGCTCAATCCTTCGTTTTCTCAATGTGGGATAAGACATAACTCCCTTTATGTACCTTATGTCTCCAATGTGTTATAAAAATAAAGGGAACTCTTTTAATTTAAATATTTCCCACAAACTATAGTCTATGCATTAATAAAGTGAAATATTTAAATTTAACTTTATAAAATGGCTTTATCAATGCATAACAAATCTTATCAATGATAAATAAGTCTTCCTGTCGATTTTAAACAATTACCATCGACATACCACTGTGACTGAATGTCTGGCCATGTCCAAGATGACTTACTATAAATAGTAAGTATGCCCAAAGTTGCCTCAGAACCCCTCAGAAAGACCTGCAACTGAAACTGTCTAGGAAAAATGGCCTTTAAGCCTCTTTAATGTCCTAGTTAGCCTACGGGACTGTGGGAAATAGGCTAACGACAACATCATGCTATGAATGCTAGAAAGGGGACATTACAGTCCGCCCTTCCCAAAATTGCATGTCCTTAAGCAATTTCAGCTCTGGATGCTGCAATATCTGCTCATTTTCCCAAGTAGCATCCTCGGCAGGTAGGTTCCTCCACTTCACTAGATACTCCCTGATAATCCTCCTGCGAAGCACCCTCTCCCTGGAGTCAAGTATGGCCTCGGGAACCAAGATAAGCTTTCTCTCATCATCAAGAGGTGGCAATACTACTGAAGGCACCACATTGTGACCCAATGCCTTCTTAAGGCGTGACACATGGAACACATTATGCACTTTACTGTCTGCAGGCAACTCCAACTCATAAGCTACTTCGCCCACTCTCCTGATTACTTTGAACGGTCCATAGTAGCGTGGTTTCAATTTCTCTGCTCCACTCTTCTTGAGAGAGGACTGTCTATACGGCTGTAACATGAGGTACACCATATCTCCCACTTCAAAAGACCTCTCAACCCTGTGCTGATCAGCATATTGCTTCTGCTGATTTTGTGCCTTTTGCAAATTTTCCTTCAAGGATCGCATAATGTCCTGACACTCCTGCAAAGTATCCTTGGCCTTAGGCACCCTGCTGCCCCCAAATAACAAATCCAAAAAATTAGGAGCATCATACCCGTACAGTGCCATAAAAGGGGACATTTGAATAGACATATGGAAAGAGGTATTATAGCAGTACTCCCCTAGTTGTAGCCACTTCACCCAAGCCTTCTGCTCTCCTGCAATGTAGTTTCGAAGGTACCCCTCAACCCATTTGTTCACTATCTCTGTCTGCCCATCAGTTTGGGGGTGGTAGCTGGTACTCGGAGTGAGCTCTGTTCCACATAACTTGAACAACTCCTACCAAAAGTGGCTCATAAATTTGCTGTCTCTGTCACTGACTATGCTCCGTGGTATCCCATGTAGTCTGAATACCTCTCGAAAAATAGTTTTGCTGTTTGTGCTGCTGAATATGTAGACGAAATTGCAAAGAAATGTGCAAATTTCGTCAATCTGTCTACCACAACAAAAATACAATCCTGACCCTGTGCCTTGGGGAGGCCTGTGATAAAATCCATGGAAATGCTATCCCACTTCTTCTCTGGTATGGGTAGGGGCTGTAGTAAACCACCCGGAAAAGAATGTTCCTGTTTGTTCTGCTGACACACAGGGCATTCCCTAACAAACTGAAGCACCTCTGATTTGAGTCCTTTCCAAGTGAAGCGCTCTCTCACCTGCCGATATGTCTTAAAGAATCCGGGATGTCCTGCCATTGGTGAATCATGAAATGCCCTCAAAATCTTCTGCTTCATAGCAGACCCGGGTACTAAATAAATCCTTTCCTTGTAGATGATCAGATCATTTACGACAGTGTATTGACTATCTTGAATAGCTCCCTCAATAATGCTAGATGCCCAACTATCCTTAGCATATTCTGCCAAGATCATCTCTCTCCAATCATCCATGACTATCCCAACAGCAAGCAAATGAGGCCTTCTAGATAAAGCATCTGCAACAATATTTTTCTTCCCTTTGACATAGGCTATGTCGAAATCATAGGCCTGTAATTTACTCACCCATTTCTGTTGCCTGTCATTAAGGTCCTTCTGTCCAAGGAAATGTTTCAAGCTATTATGATCTGTTTTTACTGTGAATCGGCTTCCCACTAAGTACTGCCTGAACTTAGCTAGCGCGTGCATGATTGCTAGCATCTCTTTGTCGTAGATGCTGTAGGTTCTCTCCACACCTCATAATTTTCTACTCTCATATGCGATGGGATGTTTGTCTTGCATGAGAACAGCTCCTATGCCCTCTCCCGAGGCATCACACTGCAGCTCAAAAGGCCTGGTGAAATTTGGAATGGCTAAAACAGGACATGTACTCATCAGCTCCTTAAACCTGTCAAAACAATCCTGAGCCCTCTCTGACCACTTGAAACTATCTTTCCGTGTCAAATCTGTAAGTGGTGCTGCTATCTGTGAAAATCCCTTCACAAATCTGCGGTAGAACTCACAAAGCCTGAGAAATCCCTTGAGTTGTGAAGTGTTCCTCGGTGGTGGCCAATCCAGAATGGCCTTGATCTTGTCTGGGTCAACCCGAACACTTCCTGCACTAATAATATGCCCTAGATAGAGCAACTTTGTCATCCCAAACTCACATTTACTCATCTTGGCATATAATGACTCCCTCTCCAGAATACTGAGCACTGTATCAATATGCTTCAAATGTTCCTCCCAAGTACGGCTGTATATCAGTATATCATCAAAAAATATCAACACAAACTTCCTCAACTGATCTCTGAACACTCTATTCATACAGGACTGGAAAGTGGCAGGGGCATTTGTCAACCCAAAGGGCATGACTAAGAACTCAAAATGTCCATAGTGGCATCTAAAAGCTGTCTTCTCCACATCCACCTCTCTAACCCGTATCTGATGGTAGCCGGATCTCAAATCAATCTTGGAGAAGTAGCATGCACCATGCAATTCATCAATAAGCTCATCGATGAGCGGGATAGGGTATCGGTTCTTGATTGTCTTCTTGTTTAGCTCCCTATAATCAATGCACATCCTCATTGTACCATCCTTCTTCTTCACCAATACTACTGAAGAAGCGAAAGGACTTTTGCTTGGCTGTATGTGCCCCATGTCAATCAACTCCTTAATTGCCTTTTCTATTTCATCCTTACATCTCTTTGGATGGCGGTAAGGTGTGATGATAACTGGCTTAGCCCCTTCCTCTAATTCAATAACATGCTCGATTCCCCTATCCGAGGGTCTCCCTGGAGGTATCTCACCAAACACCTTAGTATGTTTGGTTATTATTTTTTGTACATCAGGTGGATACTCTTGTTTATGTTGCTTTGTCATCTCAGGCATTACTCTAAACTCTGCTGCCCACTGCACCTGATCATGTCTAAAGAAACTCTGCATCCGCTTGAGTGACACCACTCGAAGTCTCCCATCTGACAAACCTCTGAGCACTATCTTCTTACCATTTGCCTCAAACCTCATTTCCATTTTCTCAAGGTTAAATGTAAACTCTACCAGAGACTTCATCCAGTTCATCCCAAGCACCATATCCTGATCACCAATGTTGACCACAAAGAAATCTCCTGTCATGTCATAATCTCCCAAACGAAGCTGCAAGTTGGAGATTTTCTTGGTACATTCAATTTTGAAGCCATCGGCAACCATCACCTTAAATCCCCTATGCTCCTCTGTATGTAGCCCTCTGCGTGTCACAAACTTCTCATCAATGAAGTTATGTGTCGCCCCTGTATTAATGAGTGCCACAACTCTCTGTCCATCCAAGGTTCCCCTAACTCTGAAAGTGACGGCCTCCTGTATACTTGACAACTGAGCTATTGTGCTATCACCACGTGCTTCCTCCTGTGAAGAACTATCATCATCTCCATCTGATTCGGATGACTGCTCTGAATCTCCATCTACTGACTCTTCGGTTGAAAAGTACTCCATCTGCTTAGCTTTTGCTTTCAATGGACACTTATGTGACAAATCCCAAGGCTCCTTGCAATGAAAACAAAACTTCTTCTTCCTGAGATCATTGTCTCATTGTCCAACCTCTTACTTTCCTCCTTAGCTGGCTGAACCTCTTTATGAAAAGGTTTCCTGTCCTTATCTTTCCTTGAAGGGAAACTCTTTGCCTGGAATTTATTTTTTGAAGATGAAGAGGAATCCATGTCACGAGCTTTCTTAATGGCTTCCTGCAAAGTGGGAGGGTTGAGAGCTTTAATCCACCCTCTCAACGGATCAGCTAACCCATCCATAAATAGAACTAGTATCCTCCGTTCAGATACATCTGTTACTAACACTGCAAGTTTCTGAAACTCTGAAATGTATGTTTCCAATGATCCCCACTGTTTAAGCTGAGCTAACTCCTTGAAATGGAGTTCTGGATCCTTCCTATCAAAACGTTCAATCAGCCTCTCTGTAAACTCCACATATGAGGTAATGTGTGCATGTCCCATAGTGACCATACCATGATGCCACCACTCGTGTGCTAACCCATCCAGATGAATTGCTGCGTACTTAATAGCTTCTTCCTCGGGCATAGGGTTCAATTGAAAGTATGTGTCAAGCTTTTGAACCCAAGCTCTTGCTGTAGACTTTCCTGAGCCATCATAATATGGTAACTCAAGTCTCCCTACTTTCTTCCGTAGCTCATAGCTCTGGTTCCTGTCATGTCCACGTGGCATATGTTTCATCCGCACATCCATATACTCCCTAAAGGTAATTGCAGCAGTAAAATCTGGCCCTCCGGCTTCCCAATCTCTCCTCAACTGGTCCTGTATATCAGTAATCTGGGGCTCTGGTACAAGCTGCTCTGGAGCTCTAGGAGGAAATGTAGGAATCATGGGCCTTGAACTCACTGTCCTAGCTCGCTGGGGTGCATGACCGAAATTGTTCCCAACTTGTTCATCTCCATTATGTGTCCCATCCTGATAATTTCCATTCTGATTGTTACCATTCTGATTATTTCCTCCACCCATGTTAGCATTCAACCCCATTTGACGAGCCATCATCTGCATCATAAGATCCAATCTCTGATTCTGTTCCTGTGCCCTTTGTTCTGCTACTCGCTGTCCCTGTACCAAGGTCTCTAATAACTATAAGAATCTTTCCTCTCCAGGCTCTGGACCGGCATTCCCGCCTCCACCTAATCTTGTATTCCTATCATCTCGCTCACCCATATTGCTGTCTTGATCACAGAATACCTCCGCCGTGTCTGTATGACTGGATTCTATACCCCCCTGTACGGATGAACTAGACTGTTTGCTTTGCAGGTCTGAACTCCTATTTTGTCTTGCTCTGGTATTGCGGAAATTATAAGGCCCCTGTCGCATGCTCAAACATAAATGCTCTGATTTTAGTGTTTTGACATTTCATCAAACACTTTCCCCTCTATCCGCCAATTCCAAATTTCCTATAAGACCTCCACAGGATGGCAGGACTTATAGCTCTGATACCACTGTAATATCCTCCCTTGATTTGAACTTTGACTTGTAGAAATTTAACTTAAGGAATATTGTCAAACACTTTGTATGCAAACTCATAAAGTTGATTTCCTCAATAAATTGCTTTCCAATGAGTAGATTTACGAACAACTATGAAGTGACATTAAAATGCATAATACACATCATAACATTTTCACAAACACTTGGCACACATTCAACAATATATGAAAAACCTGGAAACTCTTTCAATCTGCTGATAAAGGGTGATTTTTAAATGTAGATGTGCACTTACAGCTGCCTTAAAGGCTGCAACAACTATTCAGACTTGTATTCAACAATTATTATGCAAAGTATCAAAATTTGACAGAAGAAACCTGGAATTAGTTGCCGTAGTATTTTGCAGATGTAGTCGGCAGCCTTCCAAACTTCTAATCAGCCGGAAAAACAAGTAAACTTGATACCAACACTGTTCACGCCGTATTGTAGCAAAATACTGTTCATGCCGACTGTAGCAAAATACTGTTCATGCGGCACTATAGCAATAACTAACTTCAGATCTACACCTCAAACCCTTGTAAATTTCTTTATGCAAACGCCCCAAATGAAACCCAGTGTGTTTCCTGAAGTGAAAACACCATTGATCCTCCTGACTGTGTCTTCCAACAGCGAAGAGAATGCTAGCAAAGAGGGATTCCATCCTCCAAGCCCGATAATCAGATATCCAACAACATAACATTAATCTTCATCCAAGCATACAAAAAAAAAAAAAAAAAAAAACTCTTCCATTTCTTTTATAGTGTTCTGACAAGCGCTCAATCCTTTGTTTTCTCAATGTGGGATAAAACATAACTCCCTTTATGTACCTTATGTCTCCAATGTGTTATAAAAATAAAGGGAACTCTTTTAATTTAAATATTTCCCACAAACTATAGTCTATGCATTAATAAAGTGAAATATTTAAATTTAACTTTATAAAATGGCTTTATCAATGCATAACAAATCTTATCAATGATAAATAAGTCTTCTTGTCGATTTTAAACAATTACCATCGACATACCACTGTGATTGAATGTCCGGCCATGTCCAAGATGACTTACTATAAATAGTAAGTATGCCCAAAGTTGCATCAGAACCCCTCAGAAAGACCTGCAACTGAAACTGTCTAGGCAAAATGGCCTCTAAGCCCCTTTAATGTCCTAGTTAGCCTACAGGACTGTGGGAAATAGGCTAACGACAACATCATGCTATGAATGCTAGAAAGGGGACATTACAACAATGGCCAAGGGTTCCTATACCTCAGGATTCCCCCTTTGCTGATCAGCTTCCAAGTGCGAACAATCATCCCCTTGTGGATCCATAGAAGAATCAAGAACACGATCCTCCTGAGCTAAGCCCACAAGCCCTTGATCTAAGTTGATCAATCCCAGGTTCACCTCCTATTGGCTGAGCTCATCCAAAACCTCAAATTTGTTGAAGGTACCATCATCTTGCCTTTCTTTAAAAGGCCTCTTTGGACCCATGTTCCAATTTCGAGCCTTGATTGGGGCAAAACCATCAGAAGCACCTACCTCATCAGGAGAAATGCTCTTCCCTTTATCTATTTCAGGAAGATTGTTCACAGGCTGTGAAGGTTGGGACTCCCTAGGCTTGTACCTTGGGCATCTCCGTTGCAAATGGCCATATTCTTGACAAAGCCGACAACAAAAAGGAAGAGTTTTGTAGTCCAAATGCTGCACCCAAGAATAAGAACCCACACACATCTTTATTGCATCGGGCAAAGGCCTACTTAGATCAATTTCCACACAAATGCGTGCAAAAGTCTTTACCTTTTTACCCAAAGTCTGCGATGAAGTCCCAACAAGATTTCCAAGCACTGAGGCCTAAAGGTGTAGCACATCCTCTTGACAACATTCCACTGGGAACCTTGGTAAACAAACCCACACCGGGACATGATTTGGAAGCTCCTCTACGGGGTTGAAACCTGCATGCCATGGCTTGATAAAAAACCCTACCTTATTATGAAAATAAGGACCTCCCTCAAATACCCTATTGCGATCAGCAGTGCAATTTAAGGTAACCATGAAATAATTGTTCGCTAGCAACATTATCTCCATTTCCCCCTCCGGCTCCCAAGTCCTCCGGGCCCAAACCTCCAAAAATTGCAAGGAAACCCTCATACCCAAAAACTTACAATATAAGGAGTGATTTGAATAATACTCCACATCTTCAGCAATCATCTCAGCCCGAATAACTAGTTTTGGCCTCTTCTTGCACCTCTCGAGACAACTGTTAGTCTTCGTAATCCGTGAGCCACTAGATAACCCCAAATCAGTAATCCCGATGTTCAGAGCAAACAAATTGTTATCAAAGGTCTTCATCCCTTGATTTGAAAATTTTGGGCCTATTGCTGCCCGAAAGTCCAAGTAAGGGCTCCTCACTAATGTCTCACCCTTTGAGCAGGCCATTATGCCAAGGAAATTACGAACCCCAAAAATGGGAGAGGAAATCCTTCCCCCACCCTTCTTCTTAACCCCTCCCAACACCAAACTCCACACCTTCAATCCTCCCACCCCACACAGTAGAGAAGAAACCAAGGCCGCGGGCATGCAAAGCCCCTCTAGCTATGGAGAAAGCTTCCACACAAGACAAAACGAAGGGTTTTGCAGAAAGAACGGGTAGAAACCTGCGCGCAAGCCAGAACCTTACCCTGCAGACACCAAACGCCCTTCTTCGCAGCACGGAAAAGATTAGATAGAGCTAGGGCGTAGATGACCTAGCTCGAGTTGTAGAGCACCCGCCCGCGAGCCATCCATAATCCCTTAGATTATATTTTCAACATCTTCTGATATTATTATTACAGATAATTGAAATAGGATTATTTCTAATGTTTCTATTATTTGATCTTTGACAAGAAGCATATGATGTTATTTAGGAGGGGCTTGTACAAATCCAAGCTAATCGATTTACCCAATGGTAGGGGTCAGCTATCGGTAGAACTTCGTGAAATGGACTTGGACTTGTAAACTTTGAGGGAGTCCTTAGCTGGTTCTAGGCAACTTCGATAGCTGGTTCTAGGCAACTTGGATAACATCTAAACTCTTCAATTCACAAATCAAATGGTAATTACATTGGGTATGTTGGAAGGATAATTATTTCCTACTCATAAACATAGACTTTTGAAACCTATAACATTAAAATGACTCGATTGTGTAATGTTGATGTCCAACCCTAACAACCAACATTACAAGTTGTTAAATATATTTAACCAGATAACCTACAGGTCTGAAAGTATAGACCGTACTACTTCTTCTTATCCTAATATATCTTTAGGCTGACATTAGATTATATATATTCCTAAAGGAGCCGACGACTTCTCATGAAGAAACTCTATAATGCTTAACTAAACTAACACATTGTTAGTTAGATATTATTATATTTATCTTCCCAGATCGCTGACTTAGAGGAAGATTAGTTAATGCTAGTTCAGGAAGGGATATGTCCCTTTGAGGGACATACCCTTTAGTAAGGATATATAGGGAGGTTATTGGTGCAGTTAGAGAACACACAGAAACAATTAAGTCTGCTCTTCTAAGCACCAATATCCTGCGATTAAGATCAGAAGATACTCTCATTCAAAAGGTTGATTATTACTTATTGTATCAGCATTATAGAAGTTCGGTGTTCTCCATATATTACACAATTAAGGTTATTTCCTCAGCAATATCATCACACTAATCTATTTGCAGAAATATATAATTCTCAGATTGGAATTATAAGTGCAAACTTCATCAATATTCAGAACTTAGAAGACCATTGTCAGCAATCAAAGAAGGAAATAGAAGTCTGATTCAAAGAATTTGCAGAATCTTTACATGGTATCAGACCTCTAGTAGTCGAACCTAGGCTCTGCAAAATTCAATTATTAGACTCCACATATATCTAGCAACTATCCTCTATCTTCAATGGCATACACAATCAGACCTGAGGACTGGTTTGATGGAAAAGAGTACTTTGATGCTTGGAAATTCAGAATCATGATGATTCTTGAAGAGAACGATGTAAAACAATTTGTTGATGGAGCATCCAAACAACCTCCAGTTGAACCCCACAAATATATATGGAGCAGAGGAAATTGAAAAGTTATTCAAATCATCTTGGATGGAGTTAAAAATGATATTGTACATATGCTTACAAAACATCAAACCGCCTTTGATATGATGAATGCATTACGAAATGCATATGAAGTAAACAATGCAACTAGGGTTCTCGCACTAAGAAGGCAACTGAATCACATTCAGATAAAGAGAGGAGAATCGATAAAATTTTACTTCCTAAGGGTTGCCGGCATTAGAGATGAACTATCAAGTATAGGAACCAGCATTAGTGACATAGAATTAACACTTATTTCTATAGATGGATTGCCAGAGTCATGGAAGACATTTACACAAGGAATAAGTGCTAGAGATAATCTTTCGGACTTTAACATACTCAAGAACGATTGTTTTCAAGATGAATCCAAAAAACTAAAGAAAGGAGGGAAACCAAAAGCAGAAGATGAAGAACTTCATGTTCTTAATACAAACTCCTATAAGGGCAAGAAGAAACATTTCAAGAAGAAAAAATGAAATCAAAAGAATGGAAAACCCAAGAAAGATCTATCTAAAATAAAGTGTTTCAAATGTGAAAAATTTGGACACTACAGATCTAATTGTCCTGAAAATTCCAAACAACAAGCAAACTGTACAAATGTTATTAGAGAAGAAGATACTTATGATCCTAAGAACTGTGTTTTGTATTCTTCACTATCAAATGAAATTTCAAATAAAGCATGGGTAATTGATAGTGGATCTTTTAGACATATAACAGGATACAAAGAAACACTAGACTCTTTATCAGAGAAGGTTAATGGTGAAGTTACCATTGGTGATAATTCAGCACACTCCGTTGAAGGAATTGGAAATTGTACTTTGAAATTGAGATCAGGAAATACTCTTCTTCTTAAAGGTGTACTCTATGTACCAGGAATTAAAAGAAACCTAATCTCAATTACAACACTTGAAGATGGTGGGCACAATGTTGCATTCGTGGATGGCATAGTATTAACTTGGGCTAAGAACTCCTCCATCAAGAAAGCAAAGTTAATTGGTCAGAGAAAATGATATTTGTATGAATTGAATACAAAATCTAGTCGATCTATTCAAGCCCTACTTCATGAAGCTGCAGATATAAATGAAATATGGCACAGAATATTAGAGCATCTAAATTTCAAAACTTTATCAACTATGGAGAAGATTGTTACTGGATTACCTAATTCATTCAGATTTATGTGGACCTATGTCTGTTCCTTCTCTTGGAAGATTTTGGTATTATATCTTGTTCATAGATGACTTCTCTAAGAAAACATGGATTTACTTTTTAAAATGCAAAGAATCAGAAGAAATCCTTCAAAGATTTAAAGAATTCAAAACATTAACTGAAAACTTTTTAGGGCATAAAATTAAAACCCTTAGAACTGATAACGGAGGAGAATATACCTCAAACTTGTTTAAAAGGTTTTGTAAAGAATCAGGGTTTAAGAGGGAGTACATTGTTCCTTATAATTTATAACAAAACGGGGTAGCAAAAAGAAAGAATAGGACAATTATAGAAGCTGCTAGTGCCATGATTTTTGATCAAAATCTAGAATATTATCTTTGGGCAGAAGCCTCTTGTACTGCTGTATATATTCAAAATAAAAGCCCTCACTCCTATCTTAAAGATAAAACTTCTGAAGAAGTATTTACTAAAGTAAAACCCAATATAAGTCATTTTAGAATTTTTGGGTGTCTTGTATATATCCATGTTCCAAAAGGAAAGAGAACCAAGTTAGAATCTTCTGGGAGGAAAGGTATTTTTGTAGGGTATAGTGAAACATCTAAAGCATATAGGATTTTCATACCTGGACAGAAAAATATTGGACTTAGTAGGGATGTAATCTTTGAAAAAGATCTTGCATTCAAAAGAGCCATAAGTTTTGATGAACCTTCTCCTTTCTCTAGTTCTGAAAAAAAATATGAATCTAGGTCCCAGAGGGAGAACTTAGAAGAAATCAAAGATGAAATTCAAAATATGAATCTTGAAGAAAATTCAAAGAAAAGACCACTTTGGGCCATTAAAACAGTTGAAGTAGCTCAAGATTTTGCCGCACCTTTCGGAACTGTCAGAGAAAGCAAAAGACGTAAAAGATTCTCTAGTTATACAACAAACATGAGTGATTTATCCAAAACAGAACAAACCAATCCTTCTGATGCTATTAAACATACAGCTTGGAAAGAAGCTATGACAAAAGAATACCAATCTATTATGAAAAATGATGTTTGGGAAATTGTTCCAAGACCTAAAGGAAAATCCATTGTTTCTTCCAACTGGATATTTAAAATAAAGCATGCTGTTGATGGTAGTATTGAGAAGTATAAATCCAGATTTGTAACTAGAGGATTTTATTAGAAAGAAGAAATTGATTATGAAGAAACCTTTGCTCCTGTTGCCAGATATACCTCAGTAAGAGAAGTCTTAGCAATTGCCGCATCAAAAGGATGGAAGGTACATTAGATGGATGTAAAAACAACATTCCTAAATGGAAAGATTTTAGAAGTATATCTGGAGCAACCTAAAGGATTTGAAACTCATGATCCTAACAATTTTGTTTGCAGGCTCCCAGGGCTTGGTATGAAAGAATTGATAAGTATCTCACAAGCTTAGGATTCTTCAAGAATGAAGCCGATCCAAATTTATATTATAAAAGAGATAAAAATGAGATGGTAATTCTGATATTGTGTGTTGATGATTTACTAATAACAGGTGATGATCACATCTCATAGATCAGTGCAAGAAAGATCTAACTAGAGAATTCAAGATGAAAGATTTGGGACTCCTTCATTACTTCCTAGGACTGGAAGTACGGCATAATTCTGACAGTATCATACTTAATCAAGGGAAGTATACATCAAACATTTTAAAGAGATTTGGAATGTGGAATTGCAAACCTATGTCTTCTCCAATGGAGACTAATCTACATAAACTTAAGGAAGCAGCAACAAAATCATCTTCCATAGATTCTACTCTCTACAAACAGATGATTGGGTCCCTCATGTACTTAGTAAATACAAGACCGGATATTTGCTATGCAGTGAATGCCTTAAGTCAGTTTATGTGTGAACCAAAGGAGATTCACCTAGTTGCGGTTAACACATTATGAGATACTTACAAGGCACTCTTAATTTTGGACTCAAATATGAGAAAGTTGCTTTAAACTTACATGGATTCACTAATTCAGATTGGGGTGGAAGTGTTAAAGACAGGAAAAGTACTTCAGGATGCTGTTTCAGTTTAGGATCAACGATGATATCTTGGATATGTAGAAAGCAGTCTTTAGTAGCTCAGAGATCCACAAAAGCCGAATACATTGCAACAACGATGGCCTTTCGAGAAGTAGTCTGGCTGAGGAAGTTACTTGTGGGATTTTTTTGGCAAGCCATGAATCCTATGATTATTCATTGTGATAATTAGAGTTCCATCAAGCTCTCAGTGAATCCAGTTTTCCATGAAAGGTCCAAGCATATTGAAATTCCTTACCATTATGTAAGAGATATGGTAGACAGGAATTTTGTAAAATTGGAGTACATTTGCATTGCAGATCAGACAACAGACACACTCACCAAACCTCTATCTAGAGTGAAGATAGAACACTTCAGGAGGAGACTTGGTATGGTTGAGTTGTAATCCATCTGTACTCTTTTGCTTATTAATAAAATAATTTTATTTTGTTAGGCTATTGACTGTTATGGGCTCCACTATTTCTATTCATTATTTAAAGAGGTGACGATCTCTGAAATAATGAACACTTGTATAAAAGGCATTATGAGAGATGACGATCTCTTAGATAATGTACTAAATAGTAGAGTTTTATTGTAAGATCAAGATGAGTTTTAGATCATTTTGTGATGTTGACATTGCTATGTTCATGAGTCACAAATTGGATAAAAGAAGAATCTTAGTATTCTCCAGGTATCTCCTGTATTCTGGTAGATCTTGAACTCAGGATCTTGTTGTGATATAGAAATACCAGTTTCTATAAATCACGACCTAGATAAATGAAGAGATTACTCTTCAGATTTATCCTGTATATTATCAGTAGTAGCAGTGATTTGTCATATCATAGGTTTAGTAATATGACTGTGTATCATGTGTTCTATGATACCACATACTAAGAAGAATTAGACAAATATAGAGTATTAATTCTTGCTTATTCATCTGTATTGGTGTTGCTAGATATAATCTCTCTATAGGATTATCAGGTTAAGAGGGAGTGTTAAATATATTTAACCAGATAACCTATAGGTCTGAAAGTACAGACCGAACTACTTATCCTAATATATCTTTAGGCTGACATTAGATTATATATATTCCTAAAGGAGCCGGCGACTTCTCATGAAGAAACTTTATAATGCTTAACTAAACTAACACATTGTTAGTTAGATATTATTATATTTATCTTCCCAGATCGCTGACTTAGAGAAGATTAGTTAATGCTAGTGTCGTCGGTAGAAACTGTGTCAGCCGACGGAGTGATTGTCGTCGGTGTTTCTGTAGCCGACGGAGTGATTGTTGTCGGTGTTTCTGTAGTCGACGGGATGATTGTTGTCGGTGTTTCTGTAGCCGACGGGGTGATTGTCGTCGGTGTTTCTGTATTCTGTAGCCGATGGGTAAATAGTTTGTAGCAGACATAATGTTTGTGGCCGACGGACTCATTCGGGAAGGTTCAGCGGATAGTATTTATATCCTGTCTGGGATCATTGTAAATCATCTTCTATCATCGATCTTATCTTATGAAGCATAATGTAATGTTCTGGCATATGCGAATAATCTAAGGAGTTCTACTGTTTGTGTTCATTACCTATGTGCATTTCTTAATTAATCTATGCGGTAAACAACTAGTTCAGGAAGGGATATGTCCCTTTGAGGGACATACCCTTTAGTAAGGATATATAGGGAGGTTATTGGTGCAGTTAGAGAACACACAGAAACAATTAAGTCTGCTCTTCTAAGCACCAATATCCTGCGATTAAGATCAGAAGATACTCTCATTCAAAAGGTTGATTATTACTTATTGTATCAGCATTATAGAAGTTCGGTGTTCTCCATATATTACACAATTAAGGTTATTTCCTCAGCAATATCATCACACTAATCTATTTGCAGAAATATATAATTCTCAAATTGGAATTATAAGTGCAAACTTCATCAATATTCAGAACTTAGAAGACCATTGTCAGCAATCAAAGAAGGAAATAGAAGTCTGATTCAAAGAATTTGCAGAATCTTTACACAAGTGGTATTAAAGCTATCATCCTACCATTGTTTTAATGCGCCAAAGCTAAAGAGCACAAAGGGCCTTAGAAAGATAAAAAAGGAAACAAACATCAACCAATAAGTGATGAACTAAGAGCATTCATGGAAATCACATCTAGGACATTAATGGAGCAAAGTGAAAGAGCCATGGAACTCATGAAAGAATTGAAAAATGTGAATAATTCAATAAGTGACCTTAGAAAACCCTAGTGGAAAGGACATTAGTACAAATCATTCAGAAAATAATACCAAGATAACAACCCATAAGGCTAAGAAACTATGCTTCCTACCCAGAAGGGAAACACTTAGGGAGGAAGAAGGAAACAATCACCATGGTCATAGCACAAAAGAACTAGTAGAAATGTATTTGAGGTTGAGTCCTGAGATAAAAGTGGATATATCCTTCAGAGATTATTGTAAAGCAAAAAGATTGGAGTCCTCTAGAAGGGAAAAAGAATGATCTAACAAGGAATTAAAACAAAAAAAGAAGAAGGTCAATATTCCTATTTTTGATGGATCTAACAGAATCACTACATGGTTATTGAAATAAAACATTCACTTGACGCTTAATCCCATGATGGAGGAAGCTGCAATTCGATTTTCCGTCGTAAACATAGAGGATGCAGCCCATGATTGGTGGTATCATGGAGTTTGTACACAAGGATATGATGCCACAATTACTTACAAGGACTTTCTGCAAAAATAATTAAAAAGTTTGATCGCAAACATCCGCAAAAGGACTAAGAGGTTAACTCAATAAATACAAAAGGGACAATAGATAAATATGTCCAAAGATTCTAAAGAATTTCTAGAGGAGTTATAGGGGTAGATGAAGAAAAGTTATCCCATCTCTATGTGGATGGATTAAAAGAATCTATAAGAGGACTAATGGCCGCTTTCAAGCCTGCCACCTTGGAAGTGTTAGAAATAGGGAATATTGAGAGGAAGGGGGGCGGGGGGGCGGGGTGAATCAGTGTTTCACAAACTTTTGCCCAACTATGGATATATTATTAATTTTTAAACTTGCATAAATGATCAAACTGAAAAGTAAACATAAGAAAAATACAATGCAACTCATAACACCAGTATTTGTTAACTAGGGAAACCTTGGCCAAGTAAAAACCTTGGTGGGCATGGTACCCACAAAATGATCCACTGAACAAAAGTATCTTGTGAAAGATATTTGACCCTGTTAAGAGTCTATTACATTCGTATAGTGTATTTGTCTTTGTTAGAGGACTAGTTCTTGTTAGAAGCCTCAACCTTGTTAGGAGTTGTTATTATAATACAAAAGAGTGCAAGATGAGCCCACTGCTCAAACATGCATATACAACTGTACAATACAATCAATAAAGATAGATACAAAACTTTTTGTAGTACTGATATCTTCAATATCTGATCTGTCTTTGTAATTCCTTCTTCAAAACTGTACACACATCTGCTCTGCTCTGTTCTGGCATCAAATTCACATCTATACCAATTACATAAAGTATGTGTATGATCATTATATCAATACAATACAATGTCACATTTTGCTTAATAAAATTCTCTACCTTTATACCAAAACTTTTAGTCCTGTCGGCCTTGCTACTTGCTACTTTGCTAAATCTTTAAATATTCTTTTGCCATGTGTGGGTTAACATCTAGGATGTTGTCCCAACATTGTTAAGTAATTATTTTGGTAAACTAAAACAATTCCGTAAACAAAATGCCATTACACTGCCTTTTACTCTATTCTATCCAGTCAATCCGTACCTAGTAAATCTGCAATAACTCACTCTATACTTGACATATTCTTTAGCACAATTACCCACGTGCTATATACAACCCGTGTTACCTTCCTACAAGTGCGCATAACCTCAAGTGTCTTTAATGAAGTGCACTGAACCAAAATGTCTGACTGTTAACTTTTTACCTTTATCATACTCAGACAATTTTCTAGATTTCTTTACTTCAAACATATCTTTTGCCATCTCAAAATAGGCTATATGTTTCCATAAATGACAACCCTAATACATCACATTAGCCAAATTGCGAACAATCTCCCCCTTTGGCATCGATGGCAACATATGGGAAAATTGGAAAGTGTCAAAATTCCAAAATTTACAAAATCTGTCAAGTATTTCACATGGCCATCAAAATCTTAAATTTGTGGATCATTTCTATTTATCATACTCCCCTTTGACTATCCTGTAACTTATATATCCCTTTATAACAAATATACATACTTTTTACAAATTTTCACACTATTACTCTCCCCCTTTGACATCAATGACAAAGGTGAGTCCAAAACTTACAAGTCAAAATTGTAGTTCTACCTTGGACTCATCATGCTGTATGGGTGCTTAGAAGTGTCATGCAGTCTCCAAAACTCTTCTCTAAGCTACCAAACTCTTTATCCCAAGAGTCCTTCACTACGTCTGCTATGCTGGTTAATGCACACAACCCATAGGCTGCAACTTCTGCTGCATTGAAATATGAATAGGAATATTTTGCATGTGGTTCATTTGCCTCTAAGCATGTATCCAGTTGCCTTTGAACAATATCAATTTTCAGAGTTAGTTGCCCTCTTAGTTATGAGAATCTCTTAAAGATTCTTTCCCTATTCAGCCTTAATTAACCTTAACTCATCATAGATTTGATTGATTCTCTGTTCAATTTCTATAATCTCGGCCTTTGAATTTGTTAATTCATCTACCATTTTCTCCATTTCATCTTGTTAATTCTTGATTGCTGTAGAGATGTCTTGAGTAGATTTATGTGCTAAGGCACATTTTACATATAGATCTTCACCTTCAGAGGTACATCTCCTCAATCCCTTGATGCTACTGTCTAGTGTTGTCAGATCATTCCTAATGTTTTTGCAGACTGTGCTAAACAAACTTGCACCATGTTCTGCTTGAGCCTTCAAAGTTGCATCCTAAAGTGTAGAAAAATGGCTATCAAAAACTTCCACTACTCTCTTTGCTCTCTTCTCCAAATCTTGCTCAGTTATCCGTCTAGGTAAAGTGCTTCGTAGTCTATCTGTTACTTTCTCTAGGGTGCCTTGCGCACTTTTGCTCAATTTGTTGGTTTTCCTAGCATTTTTGGTCATTGAAAATGTTGCAACTTGACATAATTTCTCTATGTCCATATCATCTGTCATGATGTATTGCTAGCCGTGCTAGCCAAAAGAATCTCAAATGGTGATTGAGAAGTACTAGGAGCAGTCTGACCAACTTCTTTGGTAGGTGTCACCAACTGCATTTGAGTTTCCTGTCCAACCTTCTCTGTCCTCTGTTCAAATTCTTGCCCTTGTTCTTCTTGTGGCTGTTCTATCAACTGGTCTTGTCCTCTGTCATGTCTTCTGCCTTATCTTCTGTCTGCTTCTCTTCTCCCTTATTCTCTTCCTTGTCATCAATTTGTGCCTTTGATTGCACTGATGTAGTGATCTGTTGTACAATATTTTGCCATTGATTTTATAGACTGGAGTTTGCACTCTTAGTACTAGGTACTACAAATTGTGAACTATCATATGACCAAGTCAAAAACATTGGCTGTGATGTTTCCTCACTGCGCAAAACATTCTTATCTGGACTCTGTTGTGCTTGTTGCTCAAGCTCGTCACAAGCTCTACATTGTTTGTCACCAAATTGTCAACATTGATATTGGGTTGGTCCTTAAATGGATTTTCTGTAGTATCTACAGTAATTATCACTCCTCCAATGGTCATGTTGTCATCTTGTGGCTCAGGTGCATAAATGGTGATGTTGTCTGTCTGATCTGTAGAGGTATCCTTTGTGTCCATCACAGTGTTATTCTCTGGTTGTTCCTCTGTTGCTGTGTCCAATATACCAGGTTCACTTAGTACTTGCTAAACAACTTTCTCTGTTTCTTCCCTTACTTCTTCATACAATCCACCCATTAGTCTAATTGCTCTCATTTTGTCCCTCAAGAGTGGGTTCAATTTTTGCTTAATTCTTTCAAACTTCTCATCATTCTCTATAATACAACATTTATGAATAGATAGCTCTCTTAACTTCTTTTCTTCCTCTACTGTCCTCAGTCTTGATTTGTTCAACCTCTCATACATTTCATCAGGCAAGGTTCCATGTAGACTGATAAGAGGTGTCCTAAACTTGATCATATACTTAATAACAGGTACTTCCAAATTCCTCTTTTGATTAGCATCATAATTGTCATAAAATTTCTTCAACTTTCTAAGTTACCTTCATTCATCTTGCCAATCTCAGATTTCCAATTCTTTTTCTTCTTGTCTTTGCTTGGCTTTGGCTGATCTACCTTAGACTAATGTGTAGGTAAAGAAATTTTTCTTCCCATCCTTGTTTTGACTGGTGCAACTTCAGGCTGATCCTGCTTCTTACTCAAGTATATTGTCTCTATCTTTGGCTTCTTTTTAGGTCCTGGCCCAGCTGCCATTTCCTTTACTCTCTTAGTGCTCTTAGGATTTTCCTCCTCCTTTTCTTCCTTAACTTGTGTTACTGTTGCTTGTGCAACTGATGGAGAAGTCCTGGTTGACCTTCTTGTAGCCATTGCTGGTGTGGTCTGCACATTTGTAGTTGGAACATCATCTACTACTGTAGGCTGAACTGCTGTTTCTATAGGGGTAACAAGTGTAGGTGCCAGTGCAACTGATGGTGGAGTCTGTGATGTGCTTTTTTCTGCGGGGGTGCTAGGTGCAACTTCCATTGCCAATGGTTTAACTAACAAAATATTATTCTGTCCACTAGCCTTCATCTCTAAGGTTGTCTGCACTGATTCAACAAATTCTTCCTTTGTCATCTTGGTATCCTTCAAGATGTTTTGCATCATACTATCAACTTTCTTCTTTGCTGCCTTGCTAGTGAGTTGCTGTTGAGCTTCACTCAACTTTTCTTCATAAGTTACCCATCTCTCATTCTTGTCTTTGGCATAATCTTCAATCATATCCTTAGTCACTTCAAATCCAAGTGGTTCAACAAACATTACTCTAGGCTCTACAGGCTCCATGTATGTCTTAGTTGTCTTTACCATTAAAGGAATATCATCCTTGTACTTTTCCACTACTGACTTAGGGATCCTTACTCTTTTTCTCATCTCTGTATGAAATGATTTAATCATCAAGGTAATTCTGTCATGCATCTTCTCTGTTGGAAATTTTCTAAACCAATGTGTAATCAATTCCATAGTACACTTCCCTGAGTTCCATCCTGACATAGGCATATCTGGGAATCTCTTCACAATATGAAAGAAAAGATATACAATTAAAGACTCAAATCCGAATCCTGCATATTTGCTCCTCTCAATTCTCTCAATGTCGTCAAATAGCTACTGTTTCAGAATCTCACTTAGGTTTGCTTTTACATTGTCTACATTCACTGCAAGTTTGAAACCTTAGGAGAAATGGACTTGTACAGGGAATTCAATTGTAATGACCCTTTTTGGGACATTAGGGTTTCTTACTATAAATATGTTTTCTCCCGGGTCCTTCCATTTGTAATGACTTTTTAGGGGTCATTCGTTTTAAATTTTTCTTTAATTTGTATCCCTTTTTTTCCCATATCTTTTCTTTGATGTATTTTCCAATGCGTTGATATATTATATATATGAGTGTATTCATAGAGTCATGTCCTTTCAAATTAATATTAATAATATTAATAAGGTATTTTATTATTTTATTAATTATATATTATTTTTAATGATTATAAACTATATTATATAAATTATGTAAAGACTATTACAATATTATGTAATCTTAGATATTATGATAAATTATAACTATATCATTATTAAACATACCCTAAGATCATTATATTAAATAATGATATATTATTATACGTATTTAGATATATACTATATATATATATCACGTATATTTAATATTATTTATCTTATTTATTATAATTTAAATGTGATAATAATTAGATATATTATTGTTTTATTGATTTACATTGTAATTATAATGTTTATTCCTTATATATATTGATATTATTATTATGAATAATAATTTCATTATATTCATATAAATAATATAAATAATTAAGTAAAATAGATCATAAATATTTATAGTTTATCAATATTATTTCTTTAGGAATAATATATGAATTATTATTATATTTTATCCCATAATTATAGGATTCTCTTTAGGAGGGGTCATGACAAGTCCGCCCCTCTTGAATTTGCTTGTCCTCAAGCAATAAACATTTTCATATTTGTTTCACTTTATATAATGAAATTGACTATTAGATCATATTCAAATTTTTACTTGTAATATTACTTCGTTTATTCTATAAAAGAGTCACATATGTAGTATGCATCTGAATGTAAAGGATACACATGAATGTATGAAGACACAAAGCAAACACGAAGCATGCATGAAGTAGACACATGTAAACACAAAGCATACACGATGAAGACAGATGATGCATGAAGGCACGAAGTAGATACGGTGTAGACAGATGAAGACACGGAGAAAACACGATGCAAACACATCATACATAACCTTGATTAGATCCTAAAATTAACAATGCGCGACGACTATACTTCTTCATTAGGCTTATGAACCCTGCAACCACAAAATAAGCATCAATACATGTATATAAATATATATAAGCTTCAAAGAAATTCGAATAATAGTAATAAGTTAATCCAAGCCAGTTCCATACTAAGCCCAAGAGCGGAACTTTGGCCCCCTTGGCCCCGGTGGTGGGTGTTAGGCATCCACATGAGGTGGTCTACTTAGTGGATTGCTTGTTTGGCTAGAAAGGTTCTTGTGAAAAGGAGCCATTACTATCTTTCCCTAAACTAGGACTACAATAGGGTGTTTTCTCATGATTGTAGACTCCATAGGAAAGTGGTAGGGTTCCCTTTTCTTATTTACATAATCCTTTGGAAGGAATCTTTCTCCCTTTCCTTATTACGATCATCATAAGATGGTAGATTTACGGTGTAGAGGGTGCATGAAACAAACTCCAAGCATATCTGACAAGTGCTCGAAATTACTTCGCCTCTCCCTCCACCAACTCCCTACCTTAGTATATCATAATGTGGATGAGAAGATGAGTATTTAATTTAATTTACTTAGTTCATTTGAAAGATTTTTTTTTATAGTACACAAACAACTTTCTCTCTCCTTGTTATGATCACCTTGATGGTAGAATGACGGTGCAAAGGGCGCGCGAAACAAGCTCCAAGCGTATCGGACAAGTGCTCAAAATTACTCTGCCTTTCCCCCCACCAACTCCCTATCTAAGATTACATAATTTGGACGAGAGATAGACTCTCTGTACTATAATTGAGATGTATTCTAATTACTATGTTTTCCTTAAATCAACATATTTATATTTATATTTCATTTTTTTTTTTTTTTTCATTTTTCATATATATATTTTCCATTTTCATATATTCTGATTTCATTTCTTTGTAACTAGAATCATTGATTGATTATTCAATATTCTTCACAATAACAAATGTGTCAGTAATAAGAAAGACACTATCAATTATTTCATAACAATATATGCACAAAATACATACCTTACCTCATTACCTTTATGAGTTGAAGTGGTGATGAAGTAATCTTCATATCCACTTAAGGTCTTCCTTTAGTTTAATCCTTTCCCTCAACCCCTAGGGATAGCGGTTTTGCAAGCTTGCTAAATCTTCAATGATTCTTCCCTAAGAGTCTTTAGTGAAATTTGATTCTTATTGCATTATGAAAAATAATTTTTTTTTTTTTTTGTATTTCATCATTTTCATATAAATAAAATAATCTTAAAATGGAAATATACTTACCTCAACGATGCATATGTCTTAATAGAATCTTTCCTTTTGTGTATTTCCTTGTGTTATATGAACTTCATTGCAACATTTCATATTAATAACTTTTTTTCAAAATAACAATATAAAGCAAATATATAACTTACCTCATGCCTCGTGTGATAGGGTGATGATGTGGAATTTCGTAATAATTTGCCTCTCATATTCAAGCAAATACTTATCTCATATGTATCAAATCATAAATTGCCTCCATATAGTCTTGCTTATACCATTTGATATATAATATTAAGTTATTAAATAGCATTCTCTCATTAGATAGATTAATCTATTCAGTCATTCTTAGAAATATCAATTATCAATATTAATGTAAATTCTTGCAATTGAAAGATTGATATTAATTCATTTATCAATCTTAAAATAATTAATTCAATTATCTTGAATGTGTATTTTAAATGGAAGAGCTAATGTTAATTATTAACACAATGTATATTCTTTTAATAAACTAGCATCCATTCGATTATTAATTTTAAATGTATGTTCTCTATGTAAGCCATACTTACTATCAATCTCATGGATTACCTTTTGTGAAATGTAAATCGTATCCTTTGTTAATAACGTTGATTAATATAATCATATCTTATTTATAACGTTGATTTCATCTTTTATTACTATCGTTGATTTCCTTTTTATGAAACTATTATGTTTAATTGCATTGGTCTATTGCGCATATTTCATTAGCATCGAATAGGATGAATTAACGTACCTGATAAAGGTATCTGCTAGCGTTAGTGCGCAGTACCCAGAATGTCAGTCCTTCGCAGGGACTGTAGTCTTTAACTAGTATGCAAGGGCCATAGAGGGTGACGCCTTCTACTGCAGGTCCTCACGTGTGTGGTGGGGAATGATTTTTATACGTCCTTTCCTTATTATATTTATTACTTCTCTCTTTTTTAATTTTCCAACTTCCCTTCTATATTATTACTTCTCTTGTTTCTTCCTTTTTCCTCCTTTTGAACATGGAAAAGCATGTTGCATGTAACTGAAAAAAGGTCTAAAATTTAAGCATTGAGACAGCCATGATGTCATCTTTTCCATCCCAGAATTCATGAATGTGGCGGCGTATGACTAATCAAGCTTGCCAACGAGCTTTCTTAGCTCATCTGGTGCAAAGAACTTCATCAAGGGCGCCGCCATTCACCTGTGTTCTTCTCCATTCTTGTCAAGCAGAGACCGAGAGCCAATGATTGTTCTGCGAGGGCTGCAATGAAAGAGCTTCCCGTCATTGAACAACCAGAAGCGATTATCGGCGATGCCTGTGAAAACTACCGTCTGCTGGCCAAACAAACATGTCTTGAAAATGGGTCTATTTGTTTCAAATCTCTCGCTTATGAATTCGTATATCTTGTTGGCCTTGAAAGCTCTTAGAAAGATGAGTGGGTGGGGTTTGCAACAAAAAGGGGATTTTATTTAAAACCAACCCAATCTCAGGGCTGCTCAAACCTATCTGGCTAAGAATACGTATGACACCTTTTATGTTTGCCATGTTTGTTTTCATTGAAACTTCTTTCCAATTGCTCAAACTCACCATACACTATTAGATGAATTCTTAAACCCCAAATATTTCTGTGACCTGACGATTTATGCTGTGCAAAAAACTCTTAAAGTTGTTCAGGCGAAGAAAGAATATCTGTGGCAACCTTATTTTGTCATTCACAGGCTGGCAGGATGTTGAGCTCTGATACCATTTGTAATGACCCTTTTTGGGACATTAGGGTTTCTTACTATAAATATGTTTTCTCCCGGGTCCTTCGATTTGTAATGACTTTTTAGGGGTCATTCATTTTAAATTTTTCTTTAATTTGTATCCCCTTTTTTCCCATATCTTTTCTTTGATGTATTTTCCAATGCGTTGATATATTATATATATGAGTATATTCATAGAGTCATGTCCTTTCAAATTAATATTAATAATATTAATAAGGTATTTTATTATTTTATTAATTATATATTATTTTTAATGATTATAAACTATATTATTATATTAACTATATTATATAAATTATGTAAAGACTATTACAATATTATGTAATCTTAGATATTATGATAAATTATAACTATATCATTATTAAACATACCCTAAGATCATTATATTAAATAATGATATATTATTATATGTATTTAGATATATACTATATATATATATCATGTATATTTAATATTATTTATCTTATTTATTATAATTTAAATGTGATAATAATTAGATATATTATCGTCTTATTGATTTACATTGTAATTATAACGTTTATTCCTTATATATATTGATATTATTATTATGAATAATAATTTCATTATATTCATATAAATAATATAAATAATATAAATAATTAAGTAAAATAGATCATAAATATTTATAGTTTATCAATATTATTTCTTTAGGAATAGTATATGAATTATTATTATATTTTATCCCATAATTATAGGATTCTCTTTAGGAGGGGTCATGACATCAATAGTGTCTAACATCTTCCATAAACATAACTCCTTTAGGCCGACACTAACATCCCATAAGCAAAACTCCTTCAGGCACTTGCAAAAATGTCCTAGTGGGATCCTCTTCCAAGGGTAAAATAGGGTTCCTCTTAAACTTGTATCTTGGCTTCTCAAAAATATCATAAACTGGAGAGTCCATTTTTCACAATTTATCTCCAAATTCACTTTAAGAAATGATCTCACAAACTGATAAATACCTTTGAAATCACAAATTAGGGCTTCCACGGAGATCAGCTTAAATCACCTTAGAAACCTTCCAAATCGCCTTTGAATCGCTCTACGAGCCTTTTACAATCTTTAATCGATCAAATGGTGGCCAATTTAATTGATTTCATCCCATAAATCCTTACGAAATCGCATTTGCATTAATTGTGCAAGTATACACACTCAAAAAGCTGTTACTAAATCCAGTAGACCTTCAATTCTTCTGCGACATCATGTATCTTCATATTTTTTCTGCGCTCTTAATCATAACATCTTCATACTAATTTCAAGCTACCACCAATTGTGCAAAACTTAACTCTTTCAATAAGAGGTCTAACGTATATCTGATGTATTATCCCATGTTTTCTATGAAAAGATGATTGCTCAAGTTGATAAGGGGGTTTCAGTTTTAGGTATTCATTCTATCTTGTTCTGAAGGTGTTCCTTCTCTAACAAATGTTTTATTAAGACTTTCCACTTCCTTTCCTTTCACATTTTCATTTCTTCTAGGATTGGGTGTTCTCATGTTGTTCATTCTGCAAAATTTGGTTGTATGTACCAAATTGTTGCGAATCTGACATGTTATAACTTTGTTTCCATATCTAGGTCCGAATTGATTAGTCTATAGTTTGCAATCTCTAGCGATATGTCCAAAATCGTTGCACTTATAACATTCTACTCCATTTCTTATAACATTTGTTGCACCCAATGGTTTACTAGTTTTAGGGTTAGTACTTTCATGCACTCTATTACCATTATTAAATCTAGGTTGCCTACATTCTTTATATGAATGACCATAAATAAAACAATTATAACAATAACCAGAAAAGGATTTAGAATACATACCTGTACAGTCCTCCTTCATGTGTCCAAGCTGATTACATGCAAAGCACCTTCCATTGAATTGTCTCTTTACATCTTTAGATTGTTTAGATTTATTAGGTACTTTGTTCAAATCTTCTTGATGATTAGTTTATTGTTTCACAATGTCTTGTTCCTCAGTAACTTTAGATCCTTTAGATGATTCTCCTTCAACATATCCAATTCCTGTTTTGTCTGCAAAATCTGCTCATCAAGCTTATCAAGCTTCTCAGTGCTTGAATATAATTTCTCAAGATGTTGCCTTATTTGTGTAAGTTCTCCTTTGACAATAATGTTGTACTTCTTAGGTTCTGTATATTGTAACTTTGTAGTCTCAAGTTCAGATGTCATCTTAGTAAGTCTGGATTTCAGATCTGCATTCTCAGATCTCAAATCTAATTGACTCTTTTCTCATCTTCCATCATATTTTCAAATTTGTAATTTCAAGTAATTTTTCAGAATTTCATTCTCCTTAAGCCTTGAAACTGCTTTCAATCTGCTCTTTCAATTTAGATATGAAATCTTGTGCATCTTTAAGTTTGATGTTCGGTTTATTTCTCTCCTCTGTAACTGTATCAAGTTCTTTAAGAGCTTCCTCAAGATTCTTTTGCAATTGTTCCATATCCATAGTGATCTTACTTGAGCTGCTAGGCCTTCCTTGAGTAACTGTGCTCTGATATCAATTATTAGAAATAGGGAATACTGAGGTGGGGGTGAATTAGTGTTTCACAAACTTTTGCCCAACTATGGATATTATTAACAATCTTTAAATTTGCATAGATGATCAAATTGAAAAGTAAACATAAACAAAATACAGTGCAACTCATAACACCATTATATGTTAACTAGGGAAACCCTGGCCAAGGGAAAACCCCAGTGGGGATGGTATCCACAAAATGATCCACTATTCAAAAGTATCTTGTGAAAGATAATTGACTTTATTAGGAGTCTGTTACATTCAGATTGTGTATTTGTCCTTGTTACAGGACTAGGCCTTGTTAGAAGTCTCAACCTTGTTAGGAGTTATTACAATACAAAAGAGTGCAAGATGAGCCCACTGCTCAAACATGTATATACAATCGTACAATGCTATCAATAGAGATAGATACAAAAACCTTTTGAAGTGTTGATATCTTCAGTATCTGATTTGTCTTTGTAGTTCCTTCTTCAAAACTGTACACACAACTTCTCTGCTCTGTTATAGCATCAATTTGCATCTATGCCAATTAAATAAAGTACACATATGAATATTATATCAATGCAATACAATGCCACACTTCGCTTAACAAAATACTCTGCCTTTATACTAAAACTTTTAGTCTTGTTGGCCTTGCTGCTTGATACTTTGCTAAATCTTTAAATATTCTTTTGCGACATGTGGGTTAACATCTAGGATTTCGTTCCAACATTTTTAAGTAATTATTTTGGTAAACCAAAACAATTCTTAAACCAAAATGCCATTACATTGCCTTTTACTTTGTCTGTCCAGTCAACTTGTACCTCATAAATTTGCAATAAGCCACTCTATACTTGACATATTCTTTAGCGCAATTACCCACGTGCTTTATACAACCTGTGTTACCTTCTTGCAAGTGTGCATAACCTCAAGTGTCTTCAATGAAGTGCGCCAAACCAAATGTGTATCTATTAATTGTTTACTTTCATCATACGTAGACAATTTTCTAGATTTCTATACTTCAAACATATTCTTATCTTCTACCATCTCAAAATAGGCTATATGTTGCCATAAATGACAACCTTAATACATCACATTAGCCAAATTGCCAACAAGAAGATGCCATAGAAACTATTATGATAAATCGATGTTTTTGTAGTTGTATAAAACAAAGGAGATGAAAGTTCCTTATATAGATTTACAAAGACAATGTTTCTAAAAGAAACAATCATGAACGTATGACGGAAACAGAAACTACCTACTAAACTAAAGACTAACTAAGATGACCATTAAAGAAACATTAGAATATTCTAATACCGTCCCTTAATGTTCATTGTCTAACTAATCTCGTTTGGTCACAAATTGTACAAAACATTTTGCTGCTGCTGAGACCCTCCTTGGATTTGCAAAATGTTAATGACCAAGAAACCAAAGTTCATCCATAAAAGATCAGAGAAGAGCGCCCCCTCTTGAATGCTCTGCAAGACGAGACAAGAGCTTGCCACTAACTCTGCCATTGAGATAAGTCTGCCACAAATCCTTCCAAAATCAGCAAAACATCTGATCAGAAATCATCACAAAATGTGAAATATCCCAAACAGATATTTACATTGCTGCTGCTATAATGTTTAATTATATAAATTATATTTTCTTGTAGATTTGTTTTGATTTTATAGAGCTAGACAAAAGTTGCCGAAGAATGTTGTTTCTTTTTGTATTTTTCAGAATATAGGTATTACAATGAATAAATAACAGTAACTGATAAAATAGAAGTAATAGAAATCATATGCAGCAATACATACTAATCTGGAAATGATTCTAAAACCGTACCAGCAAAGTTTGATTTATTTTAGAATAGTCCCAATACAGATGTACTTCAAACAAGGTTGACGCCAGTTGAAGATGGGAACCAATTACAACCAAACAAGTTCAAATGATAAAGCCCTAGTTGCTGCAATAAAACAACTCCAGTCTGCCGCAATTAAACACCCTAGTATTCCTCATGTGAGCTGCTGCAAGGAAACGCCATGCTGAACCAAAATGGCCGCCTTCCTTAAAAATCCACTACCTGCAAAGTGTGATTGCAATGCTAGAAATTGATCCTCTGCCTTGATCAAATTGTATGCATTAAGAACCTTTGAATTTGATCTTGTTGAAGGCTATGTCCCAACAAATCTACTCTTAGCACTAGGGTTTGCGTCTTAGGTGAGGAATGCTCTTCCAGAGCAATGACGTTCAAAATAGGTTGACAAAATGATAGAGATGCTCACTTTTAGGTTGCCTTCTCCTTATATCCCCTCTCCAAGGCAATTTGAACAGTGGAATACATTTGAACTTTATAATATAACATTATTTTCCCCAATAAAGGCATCTAAATAGAAAGAAATCATTACTTTATTAATGACAAATAACTCAAAGCATCAAATAGGTCTTGATAAGTGATAATCAAATAGTAGAGACTAAGCTCTTTCCAACGAGCTATCACATATAGGCAAATTGATCCAAATGGAGCCAGAAAACTCCTTATTACTCCAAAATGACTAAACGCCTTATTTAAATTATTAAAATGCTAACTTAGGAGAATATTTAAATATATTAAAATATTTCCCAACTAGCCAAGGAACAACTCAAACACCTCTAAAACATGAAACTGAGTTTGTCACCTGTCTGCGCCTGATGTCAGACAACCTAGGCCAATTGGCAGTCTCACCCTCAAATCTAGAGATACTCCTAAAAAATAGGGAATACACCCAAATCTCCTGAAATTGAGACTAGGGGGTGATCTCATAGAACCACAACTCCAGAAAATGTCACGACCTCCTAAAAGGTAGGAATATCCTCCTACAATCAAGGAACTGCCTCCTACAATCAAGGAACTACTCTCAACTAATCTACTACTGCCTGTAATACCAAATCCGGATGCTGAAAATCCGAATTGAGTCCCTGATCACCATTGCCAGCCTATGAGACTCCATAATAGGCTAACTCTCATGTTACTGCTAGACAGAGCTAAAGAGGGGACATGACAGTCCTCCCCTCTCGGAGATGCTTGCCCACAAGCAACTGCAAAGCTGGATGCTGTTAAATATTCTCGCGCTCCCAAGTGGCGTCCTCTATAGGGAGACCTCTCTAGCGAATTAGATACTCTCGAATCACCTTGCTTCTCAGCAAGTGTTCCCTCTCTTCCAAGATCTCCTCAGGAACCAATGTTAGCTTACCTTCCTCATCCAAGGGAGGTAGATCTGGAGATGGTATAATATGTTGTCCCGGTGCCTTTTTTAGACACAACACATGGAACACATTATGAATCCTACTACAAGATGGTAACTTAATCTCATACACAACCTCTCCAACAGGCCTGATAATTCTATATGGTCCATAAAAACGAGGCTTGAGCTTCTCAACTACACTATTTTTAAGGGCTGTTTGCAGTCGTAGGTAAACCATATCCCCCACCTCAAATATCCTCTCAATCCTATGTTGATCAACGTAGACCTTCTGCTGATTTTGTGCCTATTGAAGATTCTCTTTGAGAGATCTCATGATGTCCTGGTTCTCTTACACCCAATCCTGTGCCAAAGGTGCTGTCACTAATTGCCAGATCAACAAAACATAGAGCATCGTAACTGTAGAGGGCTCTAAATGAAGTCATATCAATTGAGATATGATACGTAGTATTATAACAATACTCGCCCAAGTGCAACCAATGCACCCATGTCCTCTATTGCCCTGACACATAACTACATAAATATCCTTCAACCCATTTATTAACAATCTTGGTCTGCCCATTTGTTTGTGGGTGCTAGCTGGTACTAGGTGTCAATTCCATACTTGTGAGCCTGAAAAGTTCTTACCAAAAAGGACTCATGAACTTTCTATCCCTGTCACTCACTATGGCCTTGGGAAGACCATGTAGCCTAAATACCATAGTTGGAAAACTCGCCAAGCCCCCCAAAAGTTTAATCAGGAAAAACTCGGCAATTTTAAAAAAAAACTCGAGAACCTAAAAAACCGTTGAAATTTAATTAAAAATACATTTATTTTGCAAAATTTAATGAAAAGATGCATCTAATAAGTTAATTAAAGACAATACAAGAGAAACAAACAGAGTTTAGATATATATAAATGCACAGTGCATACAAAATTACATTCTCATGCGGAATGCTCATGGTAGGAAGCAAAATAGTAAATAGTTTTAATCTGTCAAACTAGAAGTAAATACTAAAAGTCTAAATACATCAATACAATCACATCTTCCTCTTTCCACTTGCACTAGTAGGAAAGCGAGGGGGTCTAGTCTTAGAAGAAGTGCCCTGCACTGGGATAGGGCGTGAGCTATGTGACTGTGAACTCTGTGGCTGTGCCTCCTCGCTCGACGTCCCTACTAACTGGCTCGGCATCCTAGAAGAGGATGCATCTCCTCCTAATGGTAATGCCTCATCCTCTGAGCCTGAATCATCATCGTCCTTGTCCTCATCCTCAATGTCATCCATAGTGAACGAAAAATTAGTGTCAGCCTCCCCCTCCATGGCCTGCCTCTCCAAATCAGCGATCTCATCTGGTGTAAACAATGGACTTGGCTCCTATGCTGTCCAATCAGAATAAGGATCTATCTCATCTAGATCAAGTGGACCAGGTAGTTCTAAGAGCTGTGCCTTTTTTATGCGCAACTTAAGATTATAGTGCACATAAACAAGGTCATTAAGCTGTTTTTGTGTCATTCTGTTTCTTTTTTTTTGTGTGAATGGACTCAAATAAACTCCAATTGCGCTCACAATGGGATGAGCTACAAGGTTGGGATAGGACTCTGAGAGAAAATTTTCTTAAATTGGGGGTATTGCCACCCCAACTTGCCCACCAAGAATCTGCAAAACAAAATAAAAAAAGTTATAAAGCAATAAAAAAAATAATCAGAAGCGCAACTTATCAATTAGCAAAAGTTTTAAAGTTTGACACTTTACTTGGTGCTTGAGTAGATCTTGCTCTCTTTGCTAGCATAGAAGAGAACAAAGGACCCCTCGATTCCACATAGATTTGTTGTTCGGTCACAATAAGGTCTCTCTCCTCCACTTGATATCATTCTCTCAATGCATTTAGAGAGACCTTCCATGACCTCTCCATTAGGATCTGAGTAGGAATCATCAGCCCTAAAATAAATAGAAAATGATATCAAGTCTTACTACACAATCTTAAAAAGTAAAGTAAAATAAAGTCTTAGTAAAATCCCAACTTCAAGGACAATCAATTATCATAGTACCTGAATTTGGGGTTGAGGAAGTAGCCTGCTGCATGAATAGGTTGGTGGAGCATATTGTTCCACCTCCTATCAATTATTTCCCAAATGGGGTCAAATCTGAGACTATCCCCATGATAGTAACTTTTAACAGCCTCTTTTGCCCTATCCATGGCCTCATAAAGACCTCCCATTGGGGATTGCTGCCCATCACATATGCGTAAGACTAGAACCAGGGGCAGCGACATCTACATTTGAAATTTGAAAAATACAAATTAGTTAATAACATAGTAAGTTATGAATTGATAATGAAACTTGAATAAACTAAAAATATAATGTTTTGATTTTTGAAGTTACCTCCACAATATCCTTAGCCTTTGCAAAAAAGCTATCATCAAAGACTATCCGTGCCATAGCCTCTCCTTCGGGCTTCTTTGAGTAAGGTGAAGCAACCCAATCAGCACACACAAACATTTGCTTCAAAGCCAATATGTGGTCAAGAATACTTTGCAACGTCAAGAAGACCGTTGCAAACCTTGTCATAGCAGGTCTCATCAAATCTTTGCCTTTAGTGGCTTTTCTCATCAAACTGAGAACCCATGGGTGATTATATATATATTTAGTGACTCGCCTAGCATCTTCCACAACTGGACTCACCCAATCAAGTTTTCCTATGTCCTCCAAAAGAAAGTCAAGGACATGTGCTGCACAAGGTGACCAAAAAAGTTTGGGATGCTTCTCTTGGAGGATTCTACCTAAAAGATTAGCAAAAAATCAATAATCAATTACAAACTTTCCATATTTAGTATTGACAAATTACATCAAATCTAAATTGAATAATACCATAGCATTACATTCATGATTCATATTGATTCAAATATAAAAAATTAAATTTATTTGCTGCCACATATGTTGCTGCATTATCTGTGATTATTTGCACCACATTCTCTATTCCCACCTCCATGACAACATTCTCCAACATTAAAGCCAATGTGGCTGCATTTTTCACTTTGTTGGAGGCATCAACAAATTTCCAAAAGACCACATCATCTTTGCAAGCAATCAAGAAATTAATAATGGTTCTACTTCTTCCATCTATCCACCCATCAAATAAAATGGGGCAGCCATACTTCTTCCACTCTTTCTTTTGGTCTTCTATCAATAATGTTGCCCTACCAACCACTTTGTCAAGCAACTTACAAAATTTAGGTGTAATATTAAATAAAGTGTAAGTGTTAGTAAAAAATAGGAAATAAGTTATAACAATTAAGATTTAAAATATAACAATGAACTAAAGTGAATCACAATTATTTACAATTACTAAATAGTAAAATACTAACCTTCCACTCATATCCTTGTGATTAGGCAGCTTGTACCCTTTGCCTGATATTGTCATTGCATTCACCATATTGACCCAATAGGGACTATCAGCGGAATTCATTGAGATATTGTTGAAAAACCAAAAATCTGATGCTGCAATATCAGTTTGCTCATGCACCTCCTTAAACCATGCAGTGCCCTCTAATGATGGTTGTGCTCCAGGTGTGTTCCTGGGCACAAAATAACCCCCTATCCCTGATGGGGATGGTGATGAAGAAGTAGGAGATGTAGAAGAAGTGGAACCGGTAAAAGAGAAATTTTGTTTGCAGATCCGTGGGCCACAAAGAGATCCTGGTATGTTCTCAAGTGCTTCTTCTTCCTCTTGCATATCAAAAGGAGCTCCTTCAGATTCAGCTATGGCTGCCCTCATAGCTAATTTTGTCCTCTCCCTATTCAATTTTTTCTCTTTAGCAGTTGCAAGTAGGACATTGATGAATGTTTTTTCTTCATCAATTACCTTGAGAAAAGGATTTGAATTATGTTTCTTTATGCCTGCAAGGTGGTATTTGAGGCGGTTTATGCCTTCAGAAATAATTCTCTCACATGGAATGCATATCACTTTCTCAACATCATTTGGAGCTTCATAGGCATACTGCCATATCTTATCTCTTGCATTTTTAGGCCGAGTGCCTATAAATCCAGATGGGCATGGTGTTTGTGGCCACTCTTCTTGCGGGTTTGTCATGTTTTCTTAATGCTTGTCTGCTGCCCTACACATAAATAATTAAATTTATAGAAAAATGAATAAACAAAGTTAGAATTTAGAAGCTAGAAGTTTAGAACAACTAGGGTTTCAACTTTCAAATGATTTGAAATCATTTACAAACAACAACAAAAACAATAAAAACTTTGCTTAAAACTATAAAAAGTTTTCAAACAATGATAAGATGAACATACCTGGAAAGAAATTTTTCTTCTAAATCCGTTTAGAATCCTCCAAAATCCACTCCAATCTGCCTTGAATCACTTGCAATCAGCTAAAACCTTCTTTGCTTCACAAAATGAAAGAAACAATGCAAAAAACAATGCATTTTGACCTTTTAGGCGTCACTGGTTGCGGGTTCCTTGAACCGCGAGTTTTTAACATTAACTCGCCGAGTTTTTGGCTAAAACTTGCCAATTACTCGGCGAGTTTTTGGACTCACGCCGAGTTTTTCGATAGGCGAGTTTTTGGGCGATTTACTCCCCGTCCCAAAATACTTGGTGAGTGTTTAAAACTCGCCGAGTAATCGACGAGTCTTCCATCTATGCTAAATACCTCTCTAAAAAATAACTCTGCTACTTGGGATGCAGTGAAGTCAACTGAAATAGGAAAGAAGTGAGCTACTACGTATATGCAATCTTTCCCTTGTACTCGAGGGAGACTTGTAATGAAATCCATGGAGATTCTTTTCCACTTCTGTTCTGGTATGGGTAAGGGCTGCAATAAACCAGTAGGGTGAGTATGCTCAGACTTATTCTGTTGGTAGGTCATACACTCTCGAACATGATGTAGAATGTCATCCTTGAGACCCTTCCAAGAGATTCTCTCTTGAATTGCCCTGTAATTCTTACTATATCTTGGCTGCCCCATTGAAGGAGTATCATGGTAGGCCTACAAAATTTGTTCGTTGAACTGAGAACCAGGAACAAGAAACTCTATCTTTGTAATAGATGACATCATCTACTACACTGTACCTATCATCTGAAACCAATCCATCCACGACCTCACATGCATGCTGATCTTTGGATTACTTAACTAAAAGTTGAGCCTTCCAATCTGTTGAAATCTCACTCAATGAACATGGGGTGGCAATTGAGGGTTTCTTGGAAAGTGCATACGCAATGGTATTGTTCTTGCCCTTAATGAACTTGATGTCAAAGTCATAAGCCTTGATCTTGCTCACCCATTTTTGTTGTCTATCATTGAGTTCTGTTTGATCAAGGAAGTATTTCAGACTGTTGTGATCCGTTCTTACCACAAATTTATTGCCAACAATATACTATCTCACCTTGGCTAATGCATGCATGATAACCAACATTTCCTTGTCATATGTGGATACAACCTCTCATTATCTTGTAACTTCCTACTCTCATAGGCAATGGGGTACTTGTTTTGCATCAAAACCGGTCCTATGCCCACGCCTGAAGCATCACACTCCAACACAAATGGCTGCGAGAAATCGGGAAGTGCCTGGACAAGTATTCATAACCTCCTTGAGTCTGTCAAAAACTCCTTGTGCTTGTTCTGTCCATATGAAAGGTCCTTTCTTTGTGAGGTCTTTCAATGGTGTTGCCAACTGAGAGAAACCCCTCACACATCTCTTGTAATAAGCACACAAACCAAGGAATCCATGTAACTCAGTAATGTTCTGAGGGCAGGGCCAGTCACGAATTGCTTGAATTTTCTCCTCATGCAACTTCACTCCATCAGTACTGATCACATGTCCCAAATATAAAACCTCTTTAAGTACAAATTCACATTTGGATAACTTAGCAAATAGAGATTGACTCTCCATGATGCTAAGTACCTCCATGTGTCTGAGATGGTCCTCCCAAGTATGGCTGTAAATCAAAATATCATCAAACAATACCAACACTGATTTTCTCAACTGATTGTTGAAGATGTGGTTCATGCATGATTAGAAGGTGGCCGGTGCATTGGTAAGGCCAAAAGGCATTACCAAGAACTCATAATGTCCGTAGTGGCAGCGGAAAGCAGTCTTGTGTACATCCTCTGATTGTACACAAATCTGATGATAACATGAATGAAGAGCAATCTTAGAGAAGTAGATAGCCCCATGAAGCTCATCTAACAACTCATCAATGCATGGGATCAGATATCTGTTCTTGATTGTCTTTTTGTTCAGTGCTCTGTAATCTATACACATTCGCAAGGTCCAATCCTTCTTCTTGACAAGTACCATAGAAGAAGCAAAGGGGCTAGAGCTAGGGCGTATGAAGCCCATGTCCAACAACTCATGAATGGTCTTCTCATTATGCCCTAGAATGACGATATGGGGTGGTGATCACTGGTTTAGCTCCATCTTCCATTTCTATCCCATGCTCAAACTCTCTATCTGGAGGTACACTAGGAGGTATGTCACCATAAACTTTGCCACATTGCTCCATCACTGACTAAATATCCACATGAAATGTTCTGCCATCCTGAGGAGTAGGTATTTTGGACTTCACAGAACGTGTAGCCCAAATTATATCATCATGTCTAATAATAGACTCCATCTTGCGAGAAGTCACCTCCTTAGGTCCACCATCTGAAGCTGCTCTCAAGATCACCTTCCCATCAGATAGAAACTCTAACTGCATGCGGTGGTGATCAATAATATACCTTCCAATACCTTGTAGCCACTGCATACCCAAAATAACATTATAATCCTCCAAGGGTAGAATATAGAAGTCATCTGTCAAAGTAAAATCCCCCATCTAAATACTAAGTTGTAATATTCTCCTAGTGTAACCCAAAACTGCACCCTCTACAACCTTTACTCCAAAATCCTCAAATATCTTAGATTGTAGCCCACGTTTCTCAACCAATTTTTGATCAATAAAGTTATGTGTGGCTCTTGTATCAATCAAGCTAATGACTCGCTGACCCTATAATGTACCTTTCAGCCGAAAGGCATGGAATTTGGGATAACCAGATAAGGTAGCCATAGTCACTTTGGTTGCCGCCAATGACTCAGGTATGTCCAACTCCAAATGTGGTTGCTCCTGATGAGTCTCTTTGGAACTGTCCTTAGTGTCAGTTTCTAGTATCTCCTCATCTCCACACTCAGATGTCACCTCAATCAAATGAACCTTGCCTTTCCCCATACAACGGTGCCTAGGCTCCCAAGGTTCTTTGCATGAAAAGCATAGTTTCTTCCTCAAATCATTCTGTGTCTCTGGGTCCATCCTAGGAGGTCTAGCTGACTGACCATCCCTAAGTTGTGAGGTGTTGGCCTTCTATGGAGGCCATGAATCTCTGAATGGCCTCTTATTCGATGGATAAGTAGTAGTGTCTAGTCTCAATGTCACATCAATAGCATCCTTAAGAGTGGCAGGCTGGAAAGCGTGAACCAATCCCTTAAGACTGTCCTCCAATCCCTCAATGAATAGCATCACACTACGCTTTTGGGGCATATCAGGTACCATAACTGCAATGTGCTAGAACTCAATAACATATGCCTTTGCATGTCCAGTTTGTCTAAGATGCATCAACTCTCTATAGTAGATTTTGGTGTCCTTTTGGTCAAACTAGATAATAAGCCGCTCAGTGAACTCAGCATAGGAATGAATCAAGGCGTGATCTTGGGTAACCAAACCATGGTGCCACCAGTCATAGGCAACCCATCTAAATGCAATACGACAAACTGTATAGCCTCTTTCTCTGGCATGGGTCGTAAGGATAACTAATTGTCCAACTTGTGTACCCAAGGTCGTACACTCGAATCACTAGTGCCATCATAAGTAGCCAATGAAATCTTCCCAGTAGCTCTACCAAGATCATTGTTCTGTTGTGGCCTATAGTCTCTGTCTCCTCTGAACTTGGCAGTATCCCTGCACTGTGAACGATACTTTGGAAGAGGGAAAACATCCCTAACCTCTGGGGTTAGAGCTCTCCACTCAACTGTGGTTGCCATGACGGATTCCTGGAATCCCATCTCAAGTGGATCAACCTGTGCTGGCCGCTCACCAGGTAAAAACTGTGGAAGCAAGGGTCTATCTGTAGGAGGTATACGGGGGCATTCCTGCCTTTGGGAATGAAGGGAGCTCCCAACCGACGCATGGAATCTATGACTTCCAACAATTGACACAGATCTGCTGCATCCTTGCCGGCCTCTTCGCCTATCCAACTCCATCCGCTCCAAATTTCCCAGTAACCTCTCAAGCGTCTGGATTATTATAGGTTGAGTATTGATGAGAGTCCTCATCAATTCTCTTTCACCCTCATCAGTGGTGTTTTGTTCGATTCCTCCCTGTTTAGTTCCAAAACCTTGCTCAAGTTGAGCCCTCCTGCGTGTGTAAAATTTGTGTATCTTAGCTCTTGGATGCATAGGTTTGTAATCAAATCCACAAGCTGACAAGATTTGGCTTTGATACCACTAAAATTACCCAAACGGATATTTACACTGCTGCTGCTATAATGTTTAATTATATAAATTATATTTTCTTGTAGATTTGTTTTGATCTTATAGAGCTAGACAAAAGTTGTAGAAAACTGTTGTTTCTTTTTGTATTTTTCAGAATATAACTATTACAATGAATAAATAATAGTAACTGATAAAATAGAAGTGATAGAAATCATATGCAGCAATACATACTAATCTGGAAATGATTCTAAAACTGTACCAACAGAGTCTGATTTATTTCAGGATAGTTCCAATACAAATGTACTTCAAACAAGGTTGACGCCAGCTGAAGATGGGAACCAACTACAACCAAACAAGTTCGAATGATAAAGCCCAAGCTGCTGCAATAAAACAACTCCAGTGCAATAAAACAACTCCAGTCTACTGCAATTAAACACCCCAATATTCCTCACGTGAGTTGCTGCAAGGAAATGCTAGGCTGAACCAAAGTGACTGCCTGTCCTAAAAATCCACTGCCTGCAAAGTGTGATTGAATACTAGAAATTGATCCTCTACCTTGATCAAATTGTATGCATAAGAACCTTTGAATCTGATCTTGTTGAGGGCTACGTCCCAACAAATCTACTCTCAGCACTAGGATTTGCATCCTAGGTGAGGAATGCTTTTCTAGAGCAATGACGTCCAAAATAGGTTGACAAAATGATAAAGATGCTCACCTTTAGGTTGCCTCCTCTTTATATCCCCTCTCCAAAGCAATTCAAACCCTAAAAGAACCCTAAAGTGGAATACATTTGAACTTTATAATATAACATTATTTTCCCTAATAAAGGTGTCCAAATAGAAAGAAATCATTACTTTATTAATGACAAATAGCTCCAAGCATCAAATAGGTCTTGGTAAGTGATAATCAAATAGTAGAGACTAAGCTCTTTCCAACGAGCTATCACACAGGCAAATCGATCCAAATGGAGCCAGAAAACTCCTTATTACTCCAAAATGGCAAAACACCTTATTTAAATTATTAAAATGACAACTTAGGAGAATATTTAAATACATTACAATATTTCCCAAGTAGCCAAGGAACAACCCAAACACCTCTAGAACATGAAACTGAGTTTGCCACCTGCCTATGACTAATGTCAGACAACCTGGGCCAATTGGTAGTCTCACCCTCAAATCTAGGGATATGCCTAAAAAATAGGGAATACACCCAAATCTCCTGAAATTGAGACCAGGGGGTGATCTCATAGAACCTCAACTTCGGAAAATGTCACAACCTCCTAAAAGGTGGGAATATCCCCCTACAATCAAGGAATTGCCTTCTAAAATCAAGGAATTGCTCTCAATTGATGTAACTACCTATAATACCAAATCCAGACGTTGAAAATGCTGACTGAGTCCTTGATTACCACTGCCAGCCTATGAGACTCCATAATAGGCTAACTCTCATGTTACTGCTAGACAAAGCTAAAGAGGGGACATGACAAAAGGTCTAGCCTGATGTTGGATAACAAAACAGTTCTTCATTGGAGATAGAGACAAACATTGAGAACAACTAGCACAATCTTAAGGAAAAATCGACAAACCCTCTAAACTCTATAGATGAGCATGATACTCCAAAACAGACTGCAAAAAGGCAATTTTTTAGGAAAAAAATTAAAAAAATCGAACACGAATTTTGAGTTGAAAAATTGATCAAAACGTAGCATAATTTTTGAGGTGAAAAATCAATCAAAACCAGACAATACAAAGCATTGTTTTTTAGGAAAAACAGTAAAACCCACCAGCTAATTTTTGGGAGAATTTTTATAAACCCACAAAGGAATCCCACACAACTTTGCGAATTACAAAATTAGAATTTTTAAGGGAAAAATTATAGAAACCCATAAGAAATTTTTTTAGGGAAAAAAAAATGAAAACTCATCAAATTTTTTTTTGAAAACCATCAAAATTTTTAAGGGGAAAAATTATGAAAACCCATAAAAAAATTAGAAGGGCAGAAAAACATGAGACTTTGCATGGTAAACCAGCACGTGCAAGCACATACAAGTACATGCAAGTCCATGCAACCCTAAAAAAACATACTTTTGCTGCAACCAAGAAATCATGGGATCAAAACCCTTAACTAGGCTTGCAATTTCTAGCAAAAGTCCTTGAAGACGAACCACAAAAGTTTCATAAAATACCTCTAACGATTTTTATTTTTGAAAATAAATAAAAAACAAGTTTCTGGAAAAAATTCCAGATTAGAAGAGACTCAAGTTTTCGTTAAAAAATCTGCCAAATTTTATGAAATCCAATCAACCTACTCTGATACTGTGTTATGATAAATCGATGTTGTAGTTGTATTAAACAAAGGAGATGAAAGCTCCTTATATAGATTTACAAAGATGATGTTTCCAAAGGAAACAATTGTGAACTAATGACGGAAATAGAAACTATCTAATAAACTAAAGACTAACTAAGATGACCATTAAAGAAATATTAGAATTTTCTAATAGAAACAACCATAAATGTGGAGTCATCAACCCAAAATGACAAAGATACAAATGAACAGGTGGGGCGCTTCCACAAGAAAGAAATCCACCCCAAATCCAATGGGAATTTGAGTGAGCAAAAAAAAGGAGAATCCATTTTATAGGTGTAAAAAGCCACGGGAAAAAGGACACATGTCGTAAGGAGGATTTAGAACTTAAAAGATCATGTCATAGATGCAAGGAAAGATAGCAACCAAGCCACAAATGTAAGGGCCAAATCAAAACCATATTTAAGCAACCTCTGAAGACAAAAGGCCCAACAAGAAGGCTAAGTTTGATGGATACTAATGGGGGACACTTTATGGTAGCCGACATCACTTTGTAAAATTTGGCTAAGTTTGATGGATACTAATGGGGGACACTTTATGGTAGCCGACATCACTTTGTAAAATTTTAAGAACTTTAAAGGTTGAGAACCAGCAATTAGGAGTGGTGGACTGTGATGACCTTAGTTTTCATTAAATTTTTAATAATTTAACTGATTATTATATATATATTGGATACATGTATTAAGATAATTGAATATCTATTTATAATTGGCAATATATATAATTAATTGATTCATAATCAAAGAAAATTGATATTGCATTATTGTGATACAATAGAATCTATTTCCAAACAAATGTAAGATAACAACCCAACCACTAATAACAAATCAGTAAGGTATCATCTAAAAGAACAATATTAAATTGAATAATTAAGTTGAAATTAAATATAAGCAATGAATGTAATTGATTAATAATTATTAAATTATTAATCAATGAAGCCAATCCATGAATTATTAATAAATTACTATTAGCAACACTATTCATTTAAATTTTAATCAATACTAATATGAATAAAAAAAATAAAAATATATGTGTGTGTGTGTGTGTGTTCAATTAATAAATCATAAACCAATGTATGTGTAGTTTGGACACGACCCATACCTCCCTCCTTTGACATGTATTAATAGGGAGATGGGCATGGGGAAAGAGATCAGAAAATGGTGGGAAAGAAAAATATACAAAGCAGGTTAAAAGGGTGGCACCTTATTGGCTCGACTCATTATTGCATAGAAATAAAGGCAGTTTGAACATATATCTTACTTGGGAAAAATACCCCCACGTGGTTACCACTGAAGTGGGAGGTAGGAACAGCTATATATAGATTGGTTTGAAACCAGCTACCCACCTCAAATGATATATATTTTATATATACTTCCTATAGGGCCCGTTTGGTTGCAGGCGTAGGAATAGAGAATTAGAATGGAAATTTTGAATAGGAATCGAAATGAAGAATGGGAATGGAAAAGACCAATCCCATTCTTGTTTGGAAAAGACCCAACAAGTCCATCTGAACCCAATTTCAGCACTAATTCCGTTTCGTCCGCGTCATCCGAGACATCCGAGAGATCCAATGGCGGTGCTTTACCTATTCAAAGTGTCTCGCTGAAATGCTTTATCAGCTGCAAGGCATTTACATCCTCTCTACGTCGATTTCATTGAAGTCGTTGTAGCCGAACTCAGCGTTGTCTTTGATTTATGCAAATAATCTTACAGCCAGAAATCATTAACAAAAAAACAAAAACTATTGACCAATACCAGCGGGAAATCATTACTGAGTAGCAGAGAAATGGCAGACATAGACCCTGGACCCGACAGAATCATAAAATTTGATTAAGTGAGAATGAGAATAGGAAGGGGCCTTCCAATTACAAGTATTTTTGGGATTTGATAAAAGCTCGTTTTGGGGTATAATGGGAATACGTAATCCTATTCTCCATTCCAATTCTGCCAACCAAACAAAGAATTAAAATCGTATTCTAATTTTCAAAACCTATTCTTGTGGTATTCTAGCAACCAAACGGGCCCATAGTGACATCAACCAACAAAGGTCATAAGGGATCTTATAAACACATATATCTATAATTGGGGGAATATTGAAATAACATTAATTCCTTATAGAATCAATACTAACTATTGATATGAACAATTATTAAGTAATATCTTTTCCAATATCATTACAAATAATTGTAAAAATAGAATTAATCCTTATATATTCTCATAATTGAATTAATATTAGGAATTGATGTATTTTCCATATTATTATAGACTTGATATTCTGGTATTATTATTATAGATAATTGAAATAGGATTATTTCTAATGTTACTATTATTTGATCTGAAGTTACCAAGGAGGGGCTTATCCAATAGAGGGTAGGGATCAGCGATACGTAAATCTTCATGAAACTGACTTGTAAATTTTGAGGGAGTCCTTAGCTGGTATCTAGGCAACTTGGATAACATCTAAACTCTCCGATCCACAAATCAAATGGTAATTACATTGGGTATGTTGCAAGGATAAATATTTCCTACTCATAAACATTGATTTTTGAAACCTAGAAGATTAAAATGACCAATTGTGTAATGTTCATGTCCAACCCTAACAGCGGATATGAGATAAATCCTCCCATTCTTTCTTCTTCTTAATCTTGGATCATAGCTTACGAGCCTCCAAATTGTCCTTAAGGATTGATAAAACTTTCCATTGATGCTGGAGATGATTATTAGATACTTTCACCCTGGAATACCCTTTTGAGCTCTTTTTAACAGCACTGCCAGTGGGCTGCAGTGGGTGCATGATTTCAGAGAAACTTAAGGTAGACAAGTGGGCCAAAAAAATATTAAAAAATGGAGGATTTATTATGAGAAATGAATCAATGGTATGTAAAGAGGTAGAGAGAGCAGAAATTGCAACTACCTTCTCCATTAAATGAAAGTATTCCTTTTCATAATTCTATCAGCAAGGTCAACAAAATCAGCTTTTTTCTAATGTACAGTTTGCAATAAATGCTGCTGGTAGTAGGTTCTTTTTATTTGAATTTGCAGTTTTCAACAATAATAAATAGTAATACTGGTCTAATCACAACATTATAACAAACAAGTTATTGAATTTAAGTAAGTTAGTTTTGAATTATCTTAATCTGTTCTATTTTAGTCGTCCTCTATATTTAGATGAATTTGCTTTTTCATTACTGCTTTTTATAGCGCCTGTAAACTCTATTTATTCAGTGTATTGATAATACAATTATATCAGTTTTTTAAATTTTCATGGTATCAGAGCAGGAGCTAATCTGGGTATGATTCCCTCACAGGAGGGCCTGGGATCATGAATAACGTGTTCCAAGGTTTTCTAGCTTGTGTTTTTCTGGGCACTTTTTGTTTTACAGCTCTGGAAAAGATTTCTTTGTTCATTTTTTAAAGGTCTAGAAAATTTAGAAGTTTTTTTCTGCAAGTTTTAGGGCTTCAATATTGCTGTTTGTTTGTGGATTTTTTGGAGTCTTCTTGTGTGTTACAGTTGCACCCTGCATTTGATTTTTTTGCTTGCATGTCCTTGTTCTGTGCCTACATCCATGCTGTTTTTGATCTCAACCTGCAACCACTAGTTTGCAGATATTTTGGCCCAGGTTTTTGTTCCTACGCATCTGTGCATTTTCTCTTGACATTGTGTTTGTGTTTTCAAGACTCTTTTCTGACCCATTTCTATGATTCAACGTCTCTTTGAGGGTTTCGACTCTGAGATTTGTGTTTTTTTGTCTATTTTTTTGTGAAAGCTTCTTGTCCATGTTGGCTATTATTGCATGCGACCCAGCCTGAGAAGCAAGTGACCATGTGATTTTTTTTACCCATCGTTTTGTTAGAAAATATAGTCCACCAAGATATCTGAGGGGGGGGTGGTGGTGGGGATGAATCAGTTATCCACTTAAAACAACTCTCAATATCTTTATTAATTCTAAAACATGTAAACAGTAGATGCAACAACCATAGAAAGACAACCATGCACATCAACACCGGATATCTTAAATAGGCAAACCCTCTGATTAGAGGGAAAGCCTTGGTGGTGATGTTACCCACAAAATGATGTACTAATATAAAAGTTCCTTGTTAGAGGATAGACCCTGTTAGGAGTCAATGAAATACAATTAGTACATACGAGTCCCTATTAGGAGACTTTGAATCCTTGTTAGGAGATTCCAACCCTGTTAGAAGTTGTGCCAACTTTGTTAGGAGTTGAAAGGAGAACCACTGAACCCACTGTCCAAATAGCCTCACTACTATTCCTTCTGAATAATACAATGTGAAACAATTGTCCAACCAGCAACTTGTAAGCTCTCCATGCCTCAACTGCACCAAACTTTGCTCTGATCTTCACGAATTTGCATACCAAGTTCGTACAATAGATATTACAAAGATATGACCACATATCATTTTTGCCACACTACAACCAAGGAAAACATCTTTCCTTTATACCAAGTCCTAAAACAAGTTATTGAGTTCTTGAGGCTTTCCCAATTTACAATAATAATATAGGACCATCTTAAGATATTACAATACTTTACACTTTATCCAAGATTACACACAAACTGTCGACTAACAGTCTTCATAACTTTTCATTTGATAATCTTCAGATTGTGCTCTCTAAACCAAAGCATCTCTAACATGTCTTCAACCTCTGTCTCAGTTTGCTCAAGCCAATTCCATCTCTGTGAGAAGGTAGAATCAAAACAACCATATCCGTTTTTTACAAATTCTGTTTGAAAACTGCCTTCACTAAAATCTTCATAACTTTGTCCAATCTTCATATTTCCGTATGTGCTCTTAACTGTAGCATCTAGACATACAGTAGAACATAACTTCAAGTGTGCATAAGCTGATCTTCAATACACGAAACGTGCCAAAGGCTTCTTCCTCTGTAGCCCTATTAGTCTTTATAGAATAACCAGTATATTGACATCAATGACAAACACTGTCATGAATGCAACACATAAGCTCTTAATCATGTCTCTAACAATGCTAATATACTCCCCCATAGGAATATCATCAGCTTTCATGCTAACAATCTCCCCCCTTGGCATTGATGGCAACATAGATGAGAAACATCTAAGTTCTAAGAATACCAAATATACTTCTTCCTCATCTGCTTTTGCTCCCCTATTCATGCTGCTCATGAATGTCATCTCTCAACAAGTAACCAACATGCATAAGGACGGTGTTAATCTCCCCCATACATCAACATCTTTCATAAATCCTCTTCATCAATCAAATGCACATCTCTCCCTAAAGGATGTATCGAGTATAATGTTTTTCATGTACATATTTCTTTCCCATTGACATCAATAACAAAGGTATCATTATGTTAATTCTTCGAGTTCAGTCATTTCCAAAACAATCTGTTCAAGCTCCAGTGTTCAAAGACACTATGGAATACCATTACCAAGAGTCCTCAATGACTTGAGCACAAATACTTCTTCATAGGAGAAGCGTCAAGCATCCAGTCTAGATAATAATAGTGCTCTACTACCAGCTGGATTGATGCAATCTCTGCATCAACTACTCTGAAGTAGGTTGGGGCATAGCCCCAAGCATACCTCTCAAATACGCAAATGTGTCATTTGCCAAAGGCTTTGTGAATATATCTACTATTTGTTCCTTTGTGCTAACATATTCCAATCTAATCTCTTTTTCTGCAACTCTCTCTCAAAAAGTGATACTTAATAGATATATGTCTATCTTCGAATGTAATACTGGATTCTTTGACATACTTACAGTACTAGTATTATCACAATGTATGATAAAAGGTTCAATGAATTCCATCTCAATGTCTTTCAACATTTGCTTCATCCAAATAGTTTGATTACAGTTATTTGTTGCTTCTACATACTTTGCTTCTATTGTGCTTTGTGAAATGCAATCTTGTTTCTTGCTCAGCCAAGAAACTAATCTTCCTCCCAAGAAGAATGCTGCATCATTGGTGCTCTTTCTGTCATCTACACTTTTTGCCCAATCAACATCGGTGTATGCTCATTAAGTGAAATCATGTGATCTGTCACACCATAATCCATAATCAAGTGTTCTTTTAAAATATCTAAAGATTCTTTTTTATTGCTGCATAATGTCTATTTAGGATCTGCCTGAAATCTTGGCAAAATTCCAAATGCATTAGCTATATCAAGTCTAGTGTGTGTCAAATACTACAATTCACCAATCATAGATTTGTACTTTTTCTGTTCAATAGTAGGGGATTCATCTTTGCTAGATAATTTACAACCAGTTACCATAGGTGTTCCAACAGGTTCACAACTTTTCAATCCAAAAATTTTCAGCAAACATTTAAGATTGTTTGTGATATAAAAATGCCATCTTTGTTCTGTACAATCCACAATCCCAAAAAGCATTTGATCTCTCCAATCATACTCATCTCAAATTATTTTTTCATTTCCTCCGAAAATGCCACGCTTCATCATTACCTCCAAAAACAATGTCATCCACAAATACTACAACAATCAGTAAGCCTTTATCATTCTTTCTCCGATACAAATTACTATCAACATTACCTTCCACAAATCCTAGATTTGTCAAGCGTTTATCCAATCTTGCATAGTAGGCTCTAGGTGCTTGTTTCAATCCGTACAATGCTTTTTTCAATTTGCAAACCATATCATCTTTATCTGTCAAAGGAAAACCATTAGGTTATTCAATGTATACCTCTTCTTCCAAGTCTTCGTTTAGAAAAGCTTATTTGACGTCCATCTGATAAATTTTAAAGTTCTTGTTAGCTTCTTATGCCCAAAACATTCTCACCGCCTCTAGTCTAGCAACAGGTGCAAAAGTTTCTTCAAAATCAATTCGTTCTTGCTGTGAATAACCTTTACATACCAATCTTGCTTTGTTTCTCACAACTTCACGTTGTTCATTCATCTTGTTTCTAAATACCCATTTAGTTCCAAGAACATTTTTATCTTTAGGTCTAGGAGCCAATTCCCAAATATTGTTCTTTTCAATTTGATCTAATTCTTCTTTCATAGCTTTTATCTATGGACCAATAATCATCTTTACAAGCTTCATCAACATTCTTAGGTTCAACTTGAGAAATTAAACATGTTTTTTCATGTCCCTTGTTTCTTGTTATAACTCCTTTGTCTTTGCTTCCAATGATCTATTCAATAGGATGATTCTTTTCCATATTCTTGTTAGGTGTCAGTTGTTCAATTCTGACTTTTGCTTTATGTTCTGATCTAGGTTGTTCTCTTAATTCAGTTTGCAAACAATGGCAGTTTCATAAAACAATTCTTGCTGAACATTTTGCCTATTAGTTCTTGGATTAGTTTCCTCATTAGAATTATAATCTGTAAAGTTTCTGCAAATTCTGTTATTAAATCAGACTTAGATAATACCTTTTCTACTTGCTGTAGATGATCTTTTTATCTTTTGAATGTAGGAGGAGTTATCAGAATATTAAATGTTGTGGTGAATTTGTTTTATCTCTGCAATAAATTCGTATAGGCAGAATTTCTTAAAGGAGCAGACTTATATTTGTTACGTGTCCTTAAACTACAATAACACCCACCCCTTATACCAAGACCAAAGGGCATGTCCCTTAAAGGGACATGATTCTCTCTAGGTCAGCCCATACATTACTTGTAGAAATCGACACCTATGAAGGAGATAACAAAAATGTTGACTAACATAATGATTAGTTATAGTTAGTACATAACATGTTTACTGCCAAAGATCGCTGCCCATCCTATTTGTCAAGTGTAGTGTATATAATGCTTTCGTATGGTATAAGGGGAGAAGATTAAGGTGCGGTCTGTACTTCTCAGATCAATATGAATATCACTATTAATATTTAACACTCCCTCTTAACTTGATAATCATACTGAGAGATAACATATCTAGCATGATCAATTACGATGAATAAGCATAGATTGATACTCTATATCTATCTGAATCTTTTGAGAAAATGGTATCATGGAACACATGATACTGAGTCATATAACCATCTTGTGATATGACTTATCACTTATACTAGTGATGTCAGTATTGCATGTAATGCAATACACAAGATAAAATCCAAAGAACGATTAAATTCTTCATTTATCCACGTTGTGACTCATAGGAACTGGCAATTCTATATCACAATTTGATCTTGAGTTAAGATCTACTAGAACACAGGATAAAGTCTAAAGGATAAATTCTTCCTTTATCCAAGTTTTGATTCGTAGGCATGGAAATGCTTATGTCACAAATGATCTTGAAGTCACCTAGATCTAATAGGTTTTCTATACTGTTCAACACATTATATGAGAAATTCTCATCTCTCATAATGTCTTTTATACAAGTATTCATTACCTTTGAGATTGTCACCTCTTAAATAATGAATACAAATGGTGGAGCCCATAACAGTCAATAGCCTAATAATAAAATTATTATATTAATAATTTAAAGAATACAAATGAATTACAATTCAACCATACCAAGTCTTTTCCTGAAGTGATCTATCTTTACTCTAGAGAGGTTTGGTAGAATATCTGTTGTCTGATCTATAGTGCAAATGTATTCTAATTTTACAGTATTCCTATCTATCATATCTCTTACATAATGGTAAGGAATTTTGATATGCTTAGACCTATCATGAAAAACTGGATTCACCGAAAGCTTGATGGAACTCTGATTATCACAATGAATAATCATAGGATTCATGGCTTGCCTAAATAATCCCACAAGTAACTTTCTAAGGCAAACTGTTTCCCGAGAGGCCTTCGCTGCTGCAATGTATTCGGCTTCTGTGGGACTTTGTGCTACTGAAGACTGTTTTCTGCATATCCAAGATATCATTGCTGATCCTAAACTGAAACAACATCCTGAAGTACTTTTTCTATCTTTAACACTTCCATCCCAATCTGAGTCGGTGAATTCATGTAAATCTAAGTCAAATTTTTCATATTTGAGCCCAAGATTAAGAGTGCCTTGTAAGTATCTCATAATGTGTTTGACTGCAACTAGGTGAATCTCCTTTGGCTCACACATAAACTGACTTAAGGCATTAACAACATAGAAAATATCAGGTCTTGTATTTACCAAGTACATAAGGGACCCAATCATTTCTCTGTAGCAAAGTAATGAGACTCGGACCCGGCTCGGACTCGGCAAGGGTGACTTGACTCGTGACCTGGCAGTGACTCGGCAAAGTGATAAGACCCTTGAAATTTAGAAATTTATTCGAATTTAAATTAATTCCATGCACCCATTCTTCAATAAAGATTAAAGACACAATAACATCATAAAATAGAAAGTAATTTGATCACATACATAACATATATCGATTACATAACTACAAAGGCAAAAAAATAAAAAACAACCAAATCAGATGAGTCAATTGAGTCACCTAGGTGAGTCAGTCAAGTCACCTAGCCGAGTCAGGCGAGTCAAGCGAGTCAGTCGAGTTGACCCGCCGAGCCAAGGTCACGGGTCATTTTGACCCGGCTGAGGCAACTTGACTCGCTGACTCGGACGACTCGCCCGACTCGTGGTGAGTGTCATTACTAAGCGCTGTAGAGAGTAGAATCTATGGAAGGTGATTCTGCTATTGCTTTTTTAAGTTTATGTTGATTAGTCTCCATTGGAGAAGACATTGACTTTCAATTCCACATTCTAAATCTATTCAAAATATCCAATGTATACTTCCCTTGATTAAGAATAATGCTGTCAGAATCTTGTCGTGCTTCGAATCCTAGGAAGCAATGAAGGAGTCCCAAGTCTTTCATCTCGAATTCTCTAATTAGATCTTTCTTGCATTGATCTATGAGATGATCATCACTTGTTATTAGTAAATCAACAACATATAATATTAGAATTACCATATCATCTTTATCCCTTTTATAATATAGATTTGGATTGGCTTCATTTTTGGAGAATCTTAAGCCGGTGAGATAATTATCAATTCTTTCATACCAAGCCCTTGGAGCCTGTTTAAGCCCACAGAGAGCTTTCTTGAGCTTGCAAACAAAAACGTTAGGATCATGAGTTTCAAATCCTTCAGGTTGCTCCAAATATACTTCTTTTATAATCTTTCCTTTCAGGAATGCTATTTTTACATCCATCTAATGTACTTTCCATCCCTTCGATGCTGCAATGGCTAGAACTACTCTTACAGAGGTGTATCTAACAATAGGAGCAAAGGTTTCTTCATAATCAGTCCCCTCTTTTTGAGAGAATCCCTTGGCTACAAATCTAGCTTTATATTTTTCAGTGCTACCGTCAGTAGCATGCTTTATTTTAAATATCCACTTGGAAGAAACAACAAATTTTCTTTCAGGTCTTGGAACAATTTCCCAAACATCATTTTTCATAATAAATTGGTATTCTTCTATCATAGCATCTTTCCAAGCTGTATGTTTAATAGCATCTGAAACAGTGGTTGGTTCTGATTTAGACAAATCATTCATGTTTGTTGTATAACTAGGAAATCTTTTGGGTCTTTTGCTTTCTCTGATTGTTCCGGATGGTGCAACGAAGTCTTGTGCTTCCTCTACTGTCTTAATGGCTGAAAGTGGTATTTTCTTAGAATTTTGAGTTTCTTCAAGATTAAAATTTTGAATTTCATCTTCAATTTTTTCAATGTTCTCCTTCTAAGACTCAGTTTCAGTATTTTTTTCAGAACTAGGTAAAGGAGAGGGTTCTTCAGAACTTACAGCTCTTTTGAATGCTAAATCTTCTTCAAAAATTACATCTCTATAAGTTCAATATTTTTCTGTCCAGGTATGAAAATCCTATATGTTTTAGATGTTTCACTATACCCTACAAAAATACCTTTCCTCCTGCAGGGTTCTAGCTTAGTTAACTTTTCTTTTGGAACAGAGATATATACAGGGCACCCAAAAATCCTAAGATGACTTATATTGGGTTTAACCTTAATAAAGACTTCTTCAAGAGTTTTATCTCTAAGGTAGGAGTGAGGGCTTTTGTTTTGAATATAGATAGCAATACAAGAGGCTTCTGCCCGAAGATAATATTCTAGATTTTGATCAAATATCATAGCTCTAGCAGCTTCAATAATTGTTCTATTCTTCCTTTTTGCTACCCCCTTTTGTTGTGGGTTATAAGGAACAGTATACTCCCTCTTAATTCCTGTTTCCTTACAAAATCTAATAAACAAATCTGAGGTGTATTCCCCTCCATTATCAGTTCTAAGAGTTTTAATTTTATGTCCTTATATGTTTTTAGTTAAGGTTCTAAATTCTTTAAATCTCTTTAGGATTTCTTCCAATTCTTTGCATTTTAAGAAGTAAATCCAAGTTTTCCTAGAGAAGTAATCTATGAACAGAATATGGTACTAGAATCCTCCAAGAGAAGGAACAGACATAGGTCCACATAAATCTGAGTGGGTTAATTCCAAAACATTGTTAGTTTTTCTAGTGCTATCATGAAATGGACTTTTGGTGTTCTTACCCAGAGCGCATCCTTTGCATATGCTTGAGTGATATTTATTCAGTTTAAGTAAACCAGTAACCATCTTCTCCATGGTTGATAAAGTTTTGAAATTTAGATGTCTTAACCTTTTGTGGCATATTTCATTTATGTCCGCAGCTTCATGAATTAAGGCTTGAATAGGTCGACTAGGTTTTGAATTTAATTCATACAAATACCGCTTTCTTTGACCAATCAATTTTGCTTTCTTAATTGAGGAGTTTTTAGCCCAGGTCATGACTTTACTCTCCATGAATGCAACATTATGTCCATCATCTTCAAGTGTCGTAACACGAGATTAGATTCCTTTTTATTCCTGGTAAATAGAGTACTCCTTTGAGAAGTAGAGAACTACTTGATTTTAGTTTCAAGGTGCAATTTCCAATTCCTTTGACAAAATGTGTCGAATTATCACCGATGGTGACTTCGCCATTAAATTTTTTTGTCATAGAGTCTAGTGCTTCTTTGTATCTTGTAATATGTCAAGAAGATCCACTATCAATCACCCATGTTTTACTTGAGACTTCATTAGATAGTGCCGAATACAAGACGGGATTCTCAAGATCATAGTTATCTTCTTTCCTAGAGATGTTTGTATAGTTCACTTGTTGTTTAGAATTCTCAGGGCAATTAGATATGTAGTGTCCAAACTTTTTACATCTGAAGTATTTTATTTTCGATAGATCTTTCTTAGGTTTGTCATTCTTTTGATTACCCCTTTTCTTCTTGAAATGCTTCTTCTTGCCTTTATAGGAATTTTTATTAAAAACATGAAGTTCTTCATCTTCCGTTTTCAATTTTCCTCCTTTATTTAGTGTTCTGGATTCTTCCTGAAGACAATCTCCCTTAAGTCTATTGAAGTTAAGAAGATTATCTGTGGCACTTACTCTTTTTGCAAATGTTTCCCATGTGTTTGGTAATCTACCTATAGCCATCAATGTTAGTTCTATGTCATTAATGATGGTTCCTATATTTGCAAGTTCATCTCTTAGGTTAGCAACCCTTAGAAAGTAAGAATTCATTGATTCTCCCTTTTTTATTTGTATGTGATTTAGTTGCCTTTTTAATGTGAGAACTCTAGTTGCATTGTTAACCTCATATGCATTTAGTAATGCATTCATCATAGCAAATGTTGTTTGATGTTTCGTTACCATAGGTACTATATCATTTTTCACTCCATCTAATATGATCTGAATGGCTTTCCTATTTTCTTTACTCCAAATAGATTTATGAGGTTCAATAGTAGGTTGTTTGGATGCTGAATCAACAAATTATTTTACATCATTTTCTTCAAGAATCATCATGATTTTGAATTTCCAGGCATCAAAGTGTTCTTTCCCATCAAACCTGTCCTCGGGTCTGATTGTGTATGCCATTGAAGATAGGAGAATGATGCTAGATATATATCAAGTCTGATTATCTAATTTGCAGAGCCTAGGTTCGACTACTAGAGCTCTGATACCATATAAAGTTTTTGCAAATTCTGTTATTAAATCAGACTTTGATAATACCTTTTCTGCTTGTTGTAGATGATCTTCTTTATCTTTTGAATGTAGGAGGTATCAGAATATTAAATGCTGTTCTGAATTTGTCTTATCTCTGCAATAAATTCATATAGGCAGAATTGCTTAAAGGAGCAGATTTATATTTCTTGTGTGTCCTTAAACTACAATAACACCCACCCCCTATACCAAGACCAAAGGGCATGTCCCTTAAAGGGACATGACCCTCTCTAGGTCGCCCCATACATTACTTGTAGAAATCGGCGCCTATGAAGGAGATAACAAAAATGTTAACTAACATAACAATTAGTTATAGTTAGTACATAACATGTTTACTGCCAAGGATCGCTGCCCATCCTATTTGTCAAGTGTAGTGTATATAATGCTTTCGTATGGTATAAGGGGAGAAAATTTAGGTGTTGTCTGCACTTCTCAGACCAGTATGAATATCACTATTAATATTTAACATAATCAAGTATCCTTTCTTGATTTCTAAACTTTTCATCAACTCACATTAGCACTCAATAATATTCTTTGATGTCTGATTAAAACATTTCTATGCTTTTCTTTCCAGTGAATATCCAAGAAACATTCCTTCACCACTTCTAGAGTCCAACTTTCCAATATCACAATCTCTATTAATATATCAGTTACTTCCAAAGATTCTAAATTACTTCACAGTAGGTGCATGCCCAAACCAAAGTTCATAGGGGGTCTTACCAGTGCCTTGTCTGATCTGCACTATTCATAGTATATACTGCTTCTCTCCAAAAGATATGTGATACATTGTTTTCCAACATCATTGCTCTTGCTGCTTCAGTCACTGATTTGTTTCTCCTTTCTGCTATCCTATTCTACTCAGGTGTCTTAGGGGCTGAAAGTTGTCTCTTTATACCATTGTTTTCACAAAAATTGTTAAAATTCATTTGAAATAAATTCTCCTCCTCTATCAGATCTCAAACATTTAATCTTCAAACTAGATTCATTCTCAACTCTACTTTTAAATATCTTGAATTTCTCAAACGCTTAAGATTTTTCTCGAAGAAATGCAATCCACAACATTCTAGTGAAATCATCAACAAGAATCATAAAATACTTTTCTCCGTAGAATGCTCTAGTCTTTGTAGGACCACTCAAATCCGTGTGCACAATATCCAATTTAACTGAAGTAGTAAACTTTTTGCTCGAAAAAAAACTTTTCTTTTGTGTTGCCATCATTCATTCATTACACATCATGTTAGTAGGTTTCACAATCTTAGGCAAATCTCTAAGTGCAAATGTAGTACTAACCTTCACAATGTTATTAAAGTTGATATGACAAAATCTATGCCATAGCCAACTGTCATCAACCTTAGCAACTAAACATGTCATTTCAATAGGGTTCAACTGAAATACATTACCTCTTGTTCTTGTACTAGTACCATCAATGTGCTATTCTTATCTTTGATAATACAAGTCTTCTTTGTGAATTGCAACTAATATCCATTATCAACAAGTTGTCCAACACTCAAAAGATTATGTTTCAAACTATCCACAAAGTAAACATGTTCACTATTAATCTTTCCATCAAGTGTAATAGATTCTTTCCCTCTTATGTGACATGCTGCATTATTTTCAACTCTAACAAGTCCACCATCATAAGTATTGAATTCAACAAATTTGTTCATATCTCCTTTCATGTGATGGGAACAACCACTATCTATAATCCAATCAGACTTTTTCTTTACAACTTGTGAAACTAATGCTTTTTCTTCTTTTTCAGGGCTCTCTTCTTCTTTAATAGCAACAATTCCAATTTCATCATCATCCTCATTATCACTATCATTTCAGAAATTTACCATTTTGAAATCAAATTCACCATCCTCATTCACATAAAAGCAATCCTTAGGTACTCTCGACTTGTAGGGCTTTTTAGACTTAAACTTCTTTTCTCTTTTAAGATATTTAGAGGAATAATGACCAAATTCTTTACATGTCCAACAAACAAAATTTTTGTTACCTTTAGGTCCTCTCTTCATAATTAGGAAAAGTCCTTCAGTCTTCTTGTCTTCATCTCTTGTTCGGCTGCTATTAGCATAATCTCCACATGTACTTGCACTTCTTGTCAACATAGGTCTGTCTGTCTGTACATTGAATGCAGTCTCCACTTTAGGCAATTCTCCACTTTGTTTCATTCACATCTCAGATGTCTGCAATCTCACAAGAAGAGTCTCTCTTGTAAAGTTAGGTGTGCAAGGAATAACATGTTCAATCATTTGCACTACTTGTTTGTAAGGTCTTCAATATTGTCCATACAACTTCATCTTCTGACTTTTCTCATCCACATTCTTTATTCTTGTGACAATCTCTGATATTCTAGAAAAATATCCTCTTATAGTTTCATCTTCCAACATCTTAGCATCTTGAAATAAACATATCCAACTCTGCAATCTAGCCTTCTTAGCATGTTTATCACGCTCAAATGTAATTTGAAAAGCATTCCAAATCTCATTAGCATGTCTTAAAGATCTCACCTCTCCATATTCAGTTTCTCTAGCATGCATATTATGCATAAGTAGATCTTTCTCTGCTTCCTAACAACCCTCAAGCTTGTCTTCTTCAATCATAGTCTTAGGTTTAATAGTAACCAACCAAAATTCCAAACCCATGCATAGTAGGCGTGTCTTCATCTTTACTTTCTAGCTGACATAGTTAACTCCATCAAACTTCAGACTATCTTTCCTGAAATTTGCCATAAATCTCCTTAAGCTATTAAGTTTTTCCTTTACGGACCTAATGCTCTAATACCAATTGCTAGAAAGTAAAATCCACCAAGATAAATGAGAGGGGGAGTGGGGTGAATCAATTATGCACTTAAAACAACTCTCAATATCTCTATTAATTCTGAAACATGTAAACAGTAGATGCAACAACTATAGAAAGCTAACCATGCACAATAACACCAAATATGTTAACTAGGGAAACCCTTGATCAGAGGGAAAACCTCATTGGGGATTGTACCCACAAAATGATGTACTAATAAAAAAGTTCCTTGTTAGAGGATAGACCTTGTTAGGATTTAATGAAATACAATCGATACATGAGTCCCTGTTAGGAGACTTTGAATCCTTGTTAGGAGATTCCAACCCTGTTAGGAGTTGAAAGGAGGACCACTGAATCCATTGTCCAAATAGCCTCAGTACTATTCCTTTTGACTAATACAATGTGAAACAACAAATGTCCAACCAACAACTTCTCTTGCCAAATACAATTCCTTGTAAGCTCATCGTGCTTCAACCACACTAAACTCTACTTTGATCTTCACAAATTTGCATACCAAGTTTGCACAATAGATATTTTTAAAGATATGACCACATATCTTTCCTACAACCACTACAAGGAAAACATCTTTCCTTTATACCAAGTCCTAAGACAAGTTATTGAGTCGGCCTTGAGGCTATCCTAATTTACAATAATAATATAGGACCATCTTAAGATATTACAATACACATTACATTACAATTTTACACTTTATCCAAGATTACACACAAAATGTCGGCTCATAGTCTTCATAACTCTTCACTCGATGATCTTCAGATTATGCCCTTTGAATGAAAGCATCTCTAACATGTCTTCAACCTCTGCCTCGATCCATTCAAGCCAATTCCATCTTTGTGAGAAGATAGAATCAAAACAACCGTATCCGCTTTCCAAAAATGTTGTCTGAAAGCTACCTTCACTAAAATCTTCGTAACTCCATCCAATTTTCATATTTCCATACACGCTCTTAACTATAGCATCTAGACATACTATAGAACATAACTTCAAGTGCACATAAGCTGATCTTAAATACACAAACTGCACCAAATGCTTCTTCCTCTGTAACTCTACCACTCTTTATATAATAACCAATATGTTGACATCAATGACAAGCATTGTCATGAATGCAACACATAAGCTCTAAATCACATTCTAACAATGCTAATATACTCCCCCATAGGAATATCATCAGCATTCATGCTAACACGTTTTTGTCTAGGATTCAACTGTCATGATTTCTATGCGTTTTTTGAGTCACTTGATTCTACGTCTATACTAACCATGTTTGATGGATGCGATTTTTGGTCTTCACAATTAGAGTGGCTAGGGCTCATTTTTTTGTGTGGTAGTTGGATACTGCGGATGTTTTTGCTAACGGGTTTTTTCTAACTTCTTTTTGCCATTAAAAAACAATGCTTCAGTTTTTTTAAATTAATTTTTCCTCAAAAAGATAAGGGTTTCCTCTTGTATGTCCTTGTCAAGGTTTCTGTGTCTAAGAGGTCTCTTTGGTTTTTGGAAAGGTTTTATTGTTTTATCTTTTTTTCTTAAAAGAATATTTTTTATGCTAATCCGTGTCTCGGATTTTGTGCCAGCTATCTCATTGGTTTTTTGATTTTATAATAAATAATTTTTGGGATATGTAATTTGTGAAGTCGTGTAACATACTAAAATTTCAGAACTAATTAATTCTAATTTAAGATAGCAGATTTAATTCTACACTGAAGAGAAAGAGAATACAACTAAACAATTATTCAACTATGAAAAGGAAAATACAAACTAACTACTTTATTTATTTGCATTTATATAGGAAATAACTACGGCTGGTTCACATGACATCTAGTTATTAACTACCATTTCCATCAGAAGAATATTTAAAAGAAATCTGCATTCATACAAGAATATAAATGAAACTTAAAAGGGATTATTGGAGTAAAAACAAAAGCTGAAACATAGTTGTGCAAGCCTTGGCATTAGGAAGAGAGGAGAAGCATTGCCATGGGCTTAACCTCCCAACCGCGGACCCTTAGTATCACCTCACAACTCCAATGAGAAAGGCCTTCCCTACCTTGGGAGTTGGTTTGGGACGCCCTTATCCAGCCACTAAGCATCCTGGTGTTAAGGTGTCAACTAGGCAATTGTTGAGATTGTGAATACATCCCAACCAGCCTATCTTACAATTGCTAGCACTCTGACCTCGGGTGATCATGGTGGCAAGTGCCATTTACCTCATGTGCCCAATCACCCACCGCTCGACTTGACAACAAGAAAATACATTTGGATACCATGAGCTTTCCTTGTTAAGTTTTGATTTTAAAGTATTATTAATACTAATTTGTTTGCTCCCTTTTAATTGCAGGGTTTCTCACAATTTCCTCCTTAAACTCAACCATGATGCTCAATTTTTTGGAGGATTTGTCGTGAATGCATGATCTCTTATACCTTTGCCATATATCACGCCTTTATCGGCCAATGGCATCATAAAATAGCAAGCTCTTATTTCTGTTCTGATATAATAATGGAGTGTAACCCATCTCAGAGACATATTGGCTATGCCCCTGTATGGATCCCTTGGGCGAATCTTTTATTATTAGAGTTCAGCAATAAACAATCTTGCATAAACAGGTCAACATATGACTATCATGTGGAATTCTGAATTTTGCAACAAGCATTAAAACAATGAACAAGTTTGATAAACATGGTGTGGCACATATGAATGACAAAGTATATGCAATAATAGTTCAGGCCTGATAATCATGTTATTTCACATACTGATACAAATGACATGGCATAATGAAAACAAGGAAAATGATGCATAACTTGATCTTTGGTATCGGTCTGAAAATAGTAGAGAGATCCGGCACTGATACTCTTGATTGGGTTGATAGCAATACTCAGCCTGACTTACGAGCTTCAGCTCTAGAAATTAGCTTCAGTTTTACCGCCTTAATGAGGTACACATCAAAATATATTGCAGATAGTTCTCAATGCTCGGAAAGTTTTTATAGATGAAAAGAGGGATCGATGAATATTGTATTGAAGAGAGACTACTCCCGCATGAAATCATAAAACATATATAACTTGCAGCGGCCAAGAAGGTGAGGCCTCCCATGGTTCAGTTAGAAACAAGATGGACGTGGTGTGAGCGTTGCAAGATTGCCTTTGAATTTCAAAAATGAACAAATATACATAAACTTATTAGCTCGAGATCATAAGGTGGCAATAATAAAGTTGATCGAGCAATAATAATAACACCATGCCCACACCAAAGAGAAGGATCATAAAAGCAAGGTGCAAAAAGGATATTTAAAACATATCTTGGTATAAGAATACCACTTACCACATATTCATCATTCCTTGAGTACTATGATATGTAGGTATATATATTTGCATACATACATATGTGTACGCTAATAATTATTTCGTGTGCAAGTATGCATACGTACATATTTCTTACCCACACAAGTATGAGTACAGACAAGATATTTTTATACCAAGGTATGTTAACTTGCACAGAGTGAGGAATTTGATAAGGTGTTAATCTTACGTAAGTTACCTTTTAATGTTCCTTTTATATAATTGCTTAGTCGATTAGCTCATGGTAATCCCTATACTTCCTTGATTGTCAAGCCGTTCAAATACTTGGTCTAGGTAGTTAAGTTCATACCTATTATACTGATAGTGGATTTTGGGTGTTCAGTTCCAAACTCTCATTTTGACAATGCTTCCCCTTAGTCGTCTTGCTCCTGCAAAATACAAATGATTCCCAATAATAACATATTCCAAGATTAAAAGGACTTTAAAATAAAATACATTGCATAATCAATTTAATTTTCTACAATATCCATTCTTTCAATTTCATCTTAACGGCTAGCTAACATCCACATGATATATCAACTACTAACTACTATTCCATTTCACATGAATCAACAATTTTATCATTCTAAGTAATTTCACAAGAACTGTTATCATCCACAAGATTAACGAACAACTGATTTCACATGAAATTTTCCAATGGCTAGAATATTATTTTAAGTAGCAAAAATTTGGGATTTAACAAGTTGTTTTTCATGTGGGATTTTATGTCAAGTGTTCCTATTTTATGTTTTTTTTACCTTTTTTTCTGAAATAAATGATGCTTCGTAAACTTCAGTTTCAAGCTTTTGTCAGGTTTTTCCACAATATCGTGGCTTCTTGCAGTCTGTTTTGATTTGTAGTGTTCACAAAAAGGTTCTTGGCAAATCATGGTATCCCGCAGTTTGTTTTGGGGCATCTTGCTCATCTTCAAAAATTTGAAGGGTTTGCCTGTTTTTCCTCAAAATCGGTGCAATTGTTCTCAGAGTGTATCTCTGACTAGAGTTAGAGACAACTCCGTTATCCAACATCAGCTACTTGAGATTGATTTCATACAAGTTATATATTACCTGTATAATAAGTAGAATTATCTGCAAGTACTAAAACACAGAAGTGAAATACTCAAAATTTTTGCTAACTTAATCTGGCTTCTAATGTAGTAAAATTTAATTCACATTAAACCAAGATATTGCTTCTGCCTATTTAACCTTGGCAAGAAAAATAACCCAGACAGTTTCAAATAGTTCACTAAATTAGAATCTGTTAGTTTTAACTTATTTAGTTGTTACGAGAAATACATAATAGAACACACAGATATTTACACACCTTTGATTCTATACAATTATTTAGTAGCAGACAGTAGAAAGAACCGGATAACATGGAATTGAGCATTTCACAAATGGGCAGCTGTCCAACTACTTTATTTATCTTTATGTTCAAGACCTAGACAAAAAACATGATTTCTTTATGACACATTAATGTAGCAGGATGCTAAGCTGTATGGGAAGGAATGTTGTACGAAGTTTGGCTCTATAACTGAGGACTTCAATTCTCTTCTTTTTGAGAAACTATCTGAAGCTCTTGGGTTCTGAACTCTTCAAGAGATATGTTTTTGAAATTAAGAATTTCTTTTTTGTTTTGGAGACTATTCTCATGAGGATGTAACCAGAAAGCCTTGGTCTCCATTCGCCCCTTTTACAAGAAGTCTTCCTTTTCTAGGATTTTCTCTTATTATATCAATATTCCTTATATATATTCTGACTTGTCTGGGGCTTTCCCTCCTCAATCATCTATACTTAAATACTTTGTTTTATAACATGATTTTTATCAGAGTGCAGAATTAGCAGAAGAAAGTAACATGATAGTCTTAAAAATTATTACTAAAAAAATATTATTGTGGAATCAGAGTTTATATATACTGATTCAATGTTTTTGCAGCCTCTTGGGAAAGAAGCTTATTCAGTTGTGAACATCAATATTCCGCATGTTTTGATGCACTGTATGCATGAAAGGGATGTGCTAAGTCTCAAAACTTCAAGAGGTGTCCAAACACATGAGAATGAAACCTTGACATGGGTCACATGGGGTACAGGTACTCTGCATACGCTTGAAGTCTTAACATGGAAGATACCTGCGGGAAATCAGTTGCATGCATATATTGTGACGATGGTTACTTCATTGTCAGCTCTAGGATCCATTATGGCCATTATTTTAGTTTCGTTGTACTCTATCCATTATTCTTGACATCCAAGAGAATTTGGAATTAATGCATGGCTCAGATTTCTTTAGATATGTCAATATCTCTCAATCTCGAAGTCAAAACATGAATGAGTGATTCCAACGAACTTATTGATAAAGATATAAATCACAGATGGATACAATTGTAACTGATCAAGTTCTACTTTTTTATGGAGCCTTGAGGAAGTGTGATTAGGTTGGTCCTTGGAGGTAGCAATTTTATGATAGCCCCTTGAGGATTGCCATCTTACGTGTCTTTATTTTCAGTGATGGCCCCTTGACAAAATTCTGAAAGCAGGTTGATTCAAGATCAATACCCAGTTATCACAACCATGTGGTTATGATATACGGAGAAATAATTATGTAACATAACAAGCAAATTATCATATAGTGGATAGTAGGACATTACTTGAATGTACCTAATTTTCATTAAAAGTAATTCTGTTTGAACTAATTTGTTATCTGTGTTCTTCCTTATTATCTAGGTGTTAACAGCATTGTGGTGGATTACTTGGTCAGCTATTCAACTTTCTTTCATTCTTCTTTGGTTATCTATTCCTAAAACATGCAAGTGCATGAGATTTTTGAAACATATGTAGTTAATATTCAGTACATCTTATAGCAGAAGCTGGTTTTCCTAGCATTTTGTAAACTGGCTATGTGAATAACTAAATAAATGTCAAATTAATTGTGATAATGAATCAACATCTGATAATATAGTTTACTACCAAATATGAATGTGAATAACTAAATAAATCTCAAATTAACTGTGAGAATGAATCAACATCTGATAATAGTTTACTACCAAATATGAAGGATGATTTAATTTAAAAGCTGTATATTATGAGAACTTTTGTATGGACATCACAACATATTGGCTTTATATTTAGACAAAAATAATATCTTATGCTTGATATGTTACAGAGCAGTTTCAAACTTGGTTGGAGCTGATTTAATTTTTTTAACAATCGTTTATATTCCTTTTTATGGATATTTAAGAACAAATCCGTATTTGTGAGTATATTATCTTCTTTGCATAGTACATTGTTTTTAATAGGTAATAGGCTGAAGTCTAGATTATTTATTATTTGTTGAGATTAGTTGTTATTATGTGTCAAGCTCAGACTAGACCTCTTTGGCAAAATACAAGTTTTATTAATTAGTAATAGCTTATCCTAGCATCTTCCATTTGGGTTGTGTATTGCAATAGATTTTGTGCACCGACTGATAGGCACAAGTTTCACCTCAAGTGAAAGAAGGGATTGACTCCTTTGTTAGGCTTGTGTTCAATTATTAATTCTAGAAAATAATTACTATGGAAAATGAACATGTGCAAAGCTCATTAGAACAAATTTATTCATTTTACCCTTAAAAAGTCAAACAAGCAGCACTGTGAAAAATGCACTAGTACTAGTACTTAGAGGGGGAGGAGGTGAATCAAGCAAATTAAATGAAATAGCGAGAACACACGTAATTATCTCCTGGAAACCCTTTTGGAAAATAACCACAATATAACTAAAGTCCAACAAAATGGGCTGCTATCTAGTACACTAAAAGAGTTGCTACTCTTGCTTAAACAAAACATACAGGCTCCGACCTTAGCAATCAGAGGCTACTACCTCCAGGGGGCTCCTACCCTTGTCAAGCTAACATGAAGAAAATATTACAACCTATTCTATTTCTTGTTTTACCAAGAATGGTAAAACATGAGCACTTTTAAACATGTTGTGTAGGAAACATACTGCTGCAACTCCCAGATTGATTAAAAAGAATGCAAGGTATTTCACTTTAGCTCATTAAGTTCACAGCATAAGAGCTTGTAGATATATCTACAAAGAACTATATTTCAGTAACTAATTTTCAAAACTTACTATTATGTTGTTGAACACAACTTGATTCCTAGGCCAAAAGTATTGAATAGTCAAGGTTGATTTATTTTTCCAAGCTTAATTTTTTCCTTAGTATGTTATGTTTAAAGGTGGTCCATCACATTGCCCCTTTTTCGAAAACAGACAACCCCACTAGCATACACTTGTTTGTCTCTCTATTTTTGTATCTAACACAAAACACTAGTATCATGTGAACACATAACCATAAATTTTTCAACACCTTGTTTTTAGTAAGAAAATATATATAAAGCTCAGTAATCGATCCACATATTGGACAACTTAAACATCGCACACCAAGCTTCATTCCAACACTAGAAGTGTTAAATAGTCAAAGTTGACTTATATATGAACGAAGACCCCAAAAATTAGTATAAAGTGCAACTTCTTTTTGCAGATAAGTCACAGACGTGTAGACACAACATTGCGTTTGAAAATACCACAAGTCTTCTAATGTACTTGCTTGTTTTAATGCACACAATCAATTATGTTTTGAACGGTTCTTCCAATAATAATATTCAAAGACTTCTCTTTTTCACTACACTGCTAATCTACAGTCATCCCCCAGACAAAGGAAAATGATTTTATTCTCTATGACAAAGACAAAGACGAGATCATCTCTCTCCAATCTTGACAACAATTCCTTTTTTAAAAAAGAATTGAATATGAGCGATTATGTATTTTTGACAGGCGCTTGATTCCATTTAGCAGTTCATGAGTTCATTAACATCTTGCAACAACCAAATACTGACAGCCAATAAAAGATTGTCATTTTCAACCTGCAGTGCAAAGATTCATGAAGCAGTATAATGTATGCCACATAATGCAAGCATGTAGATACCACATTGCGAAGAAGAAGCAAAACAATTAAGTGCATTCAAGTAAGTTGGAGTAGTGCTAGGATGGGCGACCTCTTGGGAAGTCTTGACGCTTCACCTTTGTGAGCATCACCTAGATCTCATAAGTGTCAAGTGTTCCAATTATTCTTATGAGAGATGGATTTGTGTGAATCGCTACTCATGAAACATGGGTCAATAGGTTTGACTCAAAAACTGCATAGTTAAATCCTGAAGCAATATCACAAAACATTGCAAGTTCATTCAGTTGCAAATACTACACATGGCAGATATCGAACTCATGTAAGGTCATTAGTTTACAAAAACAATAGATATCAGACATATGTCAGTAGGTACGCAACAACTCAATCAACCCGATCTGGTCAAGCACCTCAAGTTGCTCAATTTGATTTCTCTAATGTTTACACAATCTCAATGACAAAAAATATCCAACACACTTAAATGATCATCAAACATATGGACAATGTTTGGAAATAGAAACAACACATAAAAGACACTAAACAACTAGAGCAATGGTTGAGGGTGGCAGAGGAGGATTCTAATCATTCTTGGAACCCCATACATCAAGAAGGTTGGGGTTAGTGTTAACTACTAAAGAAAATGAGCATGCTCAAAGATAACAAGAACTAATCTTATCCAAAGATTTATTTTGATGACTAGAGCTATTTCTCTTAATAAGAGGTACAATGCACTTCACAAAAAATTGTAGTGAGATACAAGATGACCCTTCAATAGTCAAATGGGTAGTGCTTGAAGGATAATAAAACACACACACCATTCATAAAAGAAGCACAAGCTAAGCCCAAAGAGAAAACATCCCATAAAAAGTCGTCAAGTGACAACAACAATGGCTGAGGGTGGCAGAGGAGGATTATTATGATTCTTGGTACCCCATACATCAACATGGTTGGGGTTAATGTTTGAGAGAGATTATCCTTATTTAGTTCCAACCTCCTATGTATCCTTATTTGGTGTTTCCAAGAAGGAGAAATTGCCAGTGCAAAAGTGAGAACCACTTTGAAATTTAGCCAACCACTCTCACCATCAAAATTTGGTCAGTCTTTACCCCAACAAATTGAAGAGCCCACCCTCTTGTATACCACACAGAGGCTAAGCCCTCACATGGCAAGGAGGTGGAGTGTCACCTTTGAAAAGTCTTTGCACCCACTAGATTGGTAGTGAGAAGCTTGAGACAATGAGTCCTGAGAGTGTCACATTGAGGTACTTTGATCGTACTAATGACCATAGGGTGGAGAGTGGTTGAGATAAGTAAAAGGATCTAGAGCACCAACAACTATATAAGGGCCATTTCTGCAATGCTCTAAACTCTCCTACAAGTAGGCCACCTCCAACGCAAATCATTACACATTCACACTTTAGTAAAAAGTGAAACATGAACATCAATTGAACTATAAGAAGATAAAAAAATCATTTCTATATTTCCATACTATGAGGAGGATATCTTCATTCAAAACATGCCAAATTTGAGTAAATTTGAAGGACACACAAGACAAATCCAAGAAGAACCATATGCCAAGAGAAAGGTTCGGGATGAAGAAACCAAAAAAAAGTATGAATCCATTTCCATGTGTTTTGGGTATGATGGAAAAAGAAAAAGAGGTGTGTGAGTTTCTAGTTGTCCACAAAAAGAGGAATTTGGATTTGGAACACTTGAATGCCGCATGTTATAGCCTAGCAACAAGTGTTGGAAAGGAGTACATTGGGAAAAATGGGCCAGCTTGGGCTCAACTATGGGATATCTTATAGTTTGAAACCTATAATGCCAAACAAATTTGAGAGAACTCTAAGTGTCACTAAAAATTCAAGGTTGACACGATAGGAAAATGAGGAACAATCTAATGGTATCCAAGCTTGGGCTTGTAACTATGAAGAGGCGTTGAGAAATTGTTGGTAAATAGGTTTATCACTTTAAAACCGTACAGTTTAACCCAATGGAATGTATGTGGAAAATAAGTTCTTCCAACAATTGGATAGGTCCTTGATATGCAACCTTCCTCTGCGTTTGGAGGGGTAGTTCCCTCTTAAGATAGAGTTTTGATTTTTTAAATAAAGGTGTACAAATTTTGAATGCAAAACAAAGCTACTGAAAGTGAATATACAAACAACTTTAGGAGCCTTTGATAATCTAATTTCAACAATTGCTGAAAATATTTAAGATCTACGCTTAAAGATCACCAATGTACATTTGATTCAACATTCAATGAGCATTAACAAGATACCATGATAATACACACCAAATAGGAATCAATCTTTCAACACTCGATGAGCATTAACAAGATACCAAGATAATACACACCAAATAGGAATCAATATTTCAACACATGAGATTCAACAAGAAGAACTCAAAATTATATTGATTTTTTATATTCTTGCACTAAGAATATAATATGATCATGAGAACAAGGTTTGCAAATACTTTCTATATTTTCTCTATAATCAATTATCAAAGTAAAACATGAGTATTCTCTAACTTCCCTTAGTACAAAAAAGCTCTTTTTTACAATAACATTACATCCCTCACCATATGGTGTACTACCATCACTTTACTATGCTCAATTCCTTCTCCAACTACCGACAATACATCAAATAGTTACTTCGCATGTTATCAAAAGTTGCTACTGTCATATGCCACATTCTGCATTTCACATGCATATCCACCATGAAGATCACAACTACAAATCACGAAACTTAAACAAAACTTCCTACCAAACCTCATAATGCCAATTTGGTAGATTCATCACTTGGCTATCAGATTCACAATCACCATTTGGATTTGCTTGTTAGCTCCAATGCCAAGTAGTTATCTTGGCTAGACCTCTCGTGTCACATTCCCGTGTGTGCTTTGAGTTAACAATATATGTTTTCTGATAACAATTGTCGATCAGCCTACATCCTTGGCAACTTCAGGGTATCACTTAGTTTGTTGTTTGTTTCTATGTAGACTTATTTCACTTCATGCACAAGTAAATGTGCCACCAAGGGAACTTGAACATTCAGGGTACCTTGAATGGGTTGTTAAGTTGCTCTAAAGCAAAGATATGTGGATCATAGGCAATATCAACCCCTGTCTCTTATGACGGTGAGCAATTTCATGGGCTCGGAAGCTATGTGTATGGGAAAATATCCTGCTACGAACCACACTTCACTATTAGACGATGTGTTGGGCTGTGAAGCTTAGAAACTACCAGGTATTCTCGTTGTCGAGCTCTTCAGTGGCATTTCTATGTTTAAAAAATCTATTTCAATGGCATTTAATCAAATGTTTGGTGCCAGGTTTGTGCAACCAATCTCTTTTTGGCGCATGTCTCAAAACACAGAGTTTGCCTCTAAATATCCCTCATCTCTAGCTGATTGGAATTGCATCTTTGTATTTTGCCAATGCAAGCCTCACAAATTGTTGTTTTTCGTATGGCTGCTAATTTGGCTTGGCACACTGCAATGTGCATTTGCGCAAATGTTTTAAATTGAGAAATTACAACCCACCTCTAACCAAGACCACCTTGATAACTGTTTCTTGGATGCTTGGTTTAAAATGCTTGAGATTAGAGCATTTGGAACTGAGTTTTCTATGTCCACTCCATTTTTTTAGCATTCACAACCTTTTGGGAATTTTCACTTTGACTTTTTCAAGCATTTGGTTGCTAGTCTAAACCTCTTTGAGCAGGTTAGAGAAGTTAGTTATAAATGCTTGATTTTGGGAGTATTTTTTACTATTATGTTTTGCCTACTTGATTTTTGAGCACAAACAACCTTTCTTTAGTTTTGAGTTGGACTTTTATGAGCACTTTGGTTATCAATTTGATTTTTTCAAGCTAGTTGGAAAAGTGGGTTAAGAATGCTCATTTTTCGAGCATTGTGAACCAGTAATGAGTGCTCAACTTTTGAGCATTTCTAACCTTAGAGATTAGAATTTTAAAGCTATTGAGTTTTTATCTTTATTTTTTGCATTTGAAAACCTTTTGGTTAGGAATAATAACATTTTGAGCAACAAGACAGAACTTTGGCAAATTAAGTCCATTTTTTACATTGGTGGGCTCAGTTCGAAGGTAAGGACGAGCACGACAATAAAATAGTTTAAATTATTTTTAAAAATAATTTAAACTATTTTCTTTTATCAAAACTCAAGCTACATTATTTGATTGAATGTTTGGCCAGGAAAAATTATAATGGTCTATACAGGGAATTGGGCAACAACTAACTCTAATGGGAAAAAAGGACTGAAAAGGACACATGGAAGAACCCAAAGGCGACTATGAACATTATTTTATCCAAGAGGGCATAGAATCACCTTGAAAAAGGAAACTTCTTGAAGGGATAAACTGACACGAAAACTTGAACCATTTGACAAGAGACTAGGCACAATAAAATTAAACAACTCATAAGACACTGGAAAAGAGCACAACAAAAACTCCTAACTAACTGTGTACAAAGGTAGTGGGCCACCCACGTTATTAATGATAATGTTTTAGATGGTTCCCATTATAAGGAAAGGGTAGTTGGGTACCACTCAGATATGATAAAATGAAGGAATTTTGACCACACACCTCTTTGATCTAGAATGGGCCTCTCCATAATGAATCAAACTTGCTAGGTAGACCCTTTAGCTCTGTATGTTTGTCCCTAGGAAAAACAAGATCAACTTCTTGAAATACTCTTTTCTTGGCTTTCTTGTTGAATGACTTCTTCACACATGCTTGCTATTCTTGAATCCTATCTACTAGTTCTCTTTTCTTCTAGCTTGGTCAAGTGTAGTATACGCTTTTTTAGGGAATCTTTGAATTCATGATTTTATATAGCATCATGTAATTTCAAAGCTGTCAATTCAAGAGGGAGAGGCATATTTTCTTCAATACCATACAAAATCTCAAAAGGGGATAGACTTGTGGCTCTCTTTTTAGCTATATGATCTTCCCATATGCATCATACAAGTGTTTGTGCCAGAACCTTTGATTATCATCTATCAACTTCCACAAACTAGGCACAATGTTTTTATTTCTTTCTTCCACCTAACTATTCCCTTGTGCATAGTAATATGAAGAATGATACAATATGATTCCATACTTATAACAAAAGGCTGATATTTCTTGGGATGAAAATTTGGTGGAATTATAAGTAATAATTTTGTTGGGGACCCAAATCTCACCAAGCTATTCTACTTGATAAAATTGCACACCACTTATGAGGTTGTTTTCTTGACTAGGATGGCCTCCACCCAATTGGTGAAATAATCAGTCACCATCAAGATGTGGGTGTGTTCGGCTTTGGATTGAGGATTAATAGGACCAATAAAATCTAGGCCCCATTGTTGAAAGGGTTCTTCAATCATGACTAGTTTCAATGACAACATTGCTAATTGAACTCTTCATCTAAATTGTTGACATGATTCACATTTCTTAACCCATGCTTCAATGTCCTTGAACATCCTAGGCCAATAGAAGCAACTTCTTAGTTGTCACTGAAGTTGAAAAATGTCCTTCACATGCTTCATTATGAATTGATTGAAGTAGTTATTTTCTTTGTTCAAAATATACTCATCTCACATAAGTGTCATCTATTCCTCTTTTATACAAGATATCACCCGATACAATGTACTTTGTGGATTTCAATTTCAGGGTCCTCTTTTCTTTGGGTGATAGATAAGTAGGGAACTTGCCATATGTCAAAAAATAGGTGATTTTAGAAAACCAATCATCAACATTACTAACAAATAAAACCAATGACATTTCTTTCTTTTCTTCTTATGTTGTTTAGGAGCTCCTTTTGTAATGGATTTACATGAACCTCTTCCCCTAACAAACTTTGTAGGTTTGATATCGAGGTCATATTCGTGTACCTTAGCTATCCAGGAAGCTCTCTTATTTAAACCAATCTCTTGTTGTCTTAGAATAGCTTTTACCACTGTATCACAAACAAATACCTTGGAACGAGAATTTAAAATATAAAACCTAAACTGTATCACAACCCTGACGACAACATAGGTGCTCTTTTCCATTAGAGAGTATTTCAATTCATGTTTCTTAAGTGGAATACTCATGAAATAAATTGGGGCCTTGACCTTCTCTTCATTGGGTTGGGTTAGTATAGCCAACAAAGTATTCTCATATGCATAACAATACAAATGCAATTTTTTGGAAACTATTGGATAAGATAGGGTTGGAGAATCAACAATGGAAGACTTAATTTGTTCAAAGGAAAGCTTCCCTTCCTCCTTCCACGTGAAAATGACATCCCATTTCATCATGTCCATGATTGACCTCGTGATCTCTAAAAAATTAGGAATGAATCTCCTTAAGAAATTAATTTGACCAAAGAAAGTTTTGTCTCCTAGCTTGCTGGTTGGCAAAGTCAACTATTTTGTAGCCTTTTCCCTATCAAGATCTATTTGGATGTCTTCTTTTGAAAAATTGTGTCCCAACAACTTACCTTTTATTACTCCAAAGATAGTTTTCTTGGGATTCACGGAGATCCCCAATGTCTGATACCTATGAAGAACACATTCCACATGATAGGCGTGGTCTTCTCTCTCTCTTCTTTGAGAGAATTGTGAGATGATCAAGGTACATGACAACGATCTTATTCTTGAGATATGCAAAGTAAAGATCAATTGCATGTTGAAAGGTTGTCTCAACATTTATCAAACCAAATGACATATGATTGTAAGAAAATGTATTCCATGGTGTGGTAAAAGTTGTTTTATGTTGATCTTTAGAACCAACACTAATATGGTTATAACTAGAAAAGCCATCAAGCATAGACAACTTAAAACCAGATACCAATTGTAGGATATGATCCATCACAAGAAGCTCGTAATCATGTTTAAGTGATGCCTGATTCATATTGTAGAAGTCGACACATATCCTTGTCTTGCCATTCTTTTTCCTTACGTGCACAATATTGGCAATCCATGTAGAATGATGGAGGGAATAAAAAATTCTTGCCTTGAGCATTTTATCCACTTTGTTAAATATGGCATAAGCGATCTTTGGATTGAACTATTTTTGTCTCTTTCAAAAAGGAGATGAACCATGCTTTAAGGGGATATGATGTTTGAACTCTCCACTCATGAAGTCTTTAGGTCTTCATAACCCCAAGAAAGGACATCTTCGTATTCCTTTAACAAGCTCACAAGCTTTTCTTTTTCCTTTAGTGATAATTCCTTCCCAACCAAGACAGTCTTTCGATCTTCCTCTGAACCAATGCTCACCTTTTCATGATATGACAAAGTTGAAGGCTTATGATCATCAACTTTCCTCTTTCCTTTATCTTCCCTAGCAAAAATCTTTTTCAGAGTAACTAGTCCCTTCAGAATAGTGATCCCTTTTAATTCAATGAGATCATGATTTTCTATATGTTCTTCCTTAGCATTTTGTGATCCTTCAAAATTTATATTGGAAAAGGCTTCTCGTCCTTCTAAGAAGGTAATTATTTGTTTGTCATGATCAAAGATTCTCCAATTTTTTTCATTACCATGTACACTAAGGCGATATATCATCTCCACCATCTACACATCTTTGTTAAATTTGGGATGGGGAATAAGAAGGGAAGCAAAGATTGCAAGGAAATATGCTTTAGAGTTCTGCTTACTGGGAATAGCTAAGATAGAAAAAGCATTGAAATACTCTAGTTCATACCACATCCTATTTCTGTAGGCCTTTAATATTTTATTCTTCATTTGGTACTATCCTTAAACTCAGTTGACTACTAGGTTTGCATCCCCTGTCACCTTGAGCTATTTGATTCCTTTTCGTTAGCAAATTTAAGGCCTAGGAGGAGGGCTTCCTATTCATTGATTTTATTGGTAGTTTCAAAAGGCAACTTGTAAGCTTTTGGAAACTTTTCTCCTCTAGGTGATGCTAAGAGTACTCCAACACCTGAGCTAGAGGATGAGGAACTCCCATAAAAGTGCATAGACCATAACTCTTTAAAAATTGCTGGCATAAGGACTTCAATATCATCTTCTTCCATAGATGTCATTGTGTGAGTTTTGTACCCCGTGTCAACATACACAATTTCAGCCCTCAGATCATCAGATTTCAATACGATGTACACAACCTTAGGCCTAAGATCAAGTCTAACTTCTTGTCACCAATTGGGATTAAATAATGAGACATATCTAAGTTGATCTCCCCTCCAAGGTCTTTAGTATAGAAACTCCTACTCAATAACATCCCATAGCTAGCTGGAATATCTGCAACCAAAATATACATTTTTGGCTTCTTTTCTTAATGTGTCGTGAGAGCCACTTGAACATCTTTTTAATAACCAACAAGTGAGACTTTTTCTTTCTTTCACGGAATACACCTTTCCTAGAGGTTTGTTTAGCATGAGCCTTTTTAGAAGGCATCACATTATTAGATGCACCTGAATCAATGATGCAATTACTAAACTTGCAACCAACTATATAAAGAGAAATATAAAATGGATTAGGCTTATTTGATAAGGAGGCTGCAACCAATGATTATTCATCATTCATACCCCCTTCTATGTTCTCATCCTCCAAAGGAGTCTCTGATTTATAATTAATAGTAGACTTAGGTCTACCTTTTTTTTCCAACATTTTGAATCACTTTATCTAACTAGTATGGGTTGGCTTTCAAATATTTGAGCTGAGAAATCTGCACTTTGGTCTTCTTGCAATGATCGATAAAATCAAAAGAATCTTCAACAACGAGGGAAGAATTGGCTTTATCAGTTTCTTTTGATGGCAAAGAATCTTCTAGAGTATGCTTACTTGCTAAGTTGTGTTTGGGAGTTTCATCTGGTACTTTTTCTTTTTCTTTCTTACTCCATTTCTTCTCTAGTCTTTGCTTCCAATTTGGGGTGGATGCCTAACAAGAGTGATTATTAATATCTTCACTCTTTTCACCATCTAATTCATATTCTAGAAAATTGATTGAAGAGGTCCAAAAGGTTTTCTCTGTTGTATCTTCAAGGGCCACATACTCTTCAATTTTCTCACCTGTCAAATGCATTTGCATATATCTTAAAATTTTAGGACAAGATGCTCAATCATGATCAATGGATAGGTGAAAATAAAAAATTCTTGCTCAGCAATTTGAAGAGGAGGGGTTTTCGATTGCCAACCTTTGAGCAAGAGGACTCAAGATCTTTGGTTGTCTGTTTTGCTAGTGAGGAATGCAATTTCTCCTTGGGATATCTTGGTACAAAGGTGGTGGGTTTTGTTGTAATTACTTCTTCAATTGAAAAATATCATTGAATAGCTTTTGTATCATAGGGTTAGTTGTAGTAATGGAGGTTTGTTGGAATTTGCCTTCTTTTAGGTCTCTACTCTACTTCCCAAAGCTAAGCAAGTCATCTTCTACCTCAATAGGTAAAGTTTGTGCAACTGCCAAGTTGGGAACTCTAGCTCTTTATATTTGAGAGCTCACATTTAAAGGTTGAACACTAATGAAGAAAATGATCTAATTTTCTTTGGTAGGCCTCTTATTGATAGGGATCTAGTTCACATTTTTGTTGAAGTGGGCAATAAATTTTTGCATTGGTTCATGAATTTCTTCCTTTATTTATGTTAGCTATGAGAGAAGTAGTTGTTCATCTTTAGCAACTTTAAATATTCTCACAAAAACTTAAATTAAAGTTACCCATCAAGTGATTCATCCTACTCGCATTTGACCAAACTATTCAATAGCGACATCCATGAAGGTCTCCACAGAGAGGCGAAATGAAATTTTTTCAAGCTGAATTCTAAGAACTCCACTTGTTGTAAAGAATGCACTAATGTGTTCATCAATGGTGACCTTTCAATCTTCGAAAAATTAAGGAGACTTTTCCTAGATCCAACAGGAATATCATGTAAATGATTTCCCAAAGAAAAAGGACCAATAACAGCTCCCGATGGAATAGGTAGTTGTGGTGCTGGGTGCGCCATGGTTGGAAAAGTGATATTCAAAGGTTGCAAATTAAAGGTTGAAGGAATGAGAGTTTTAGGAAAGATGAGAGCTTGAATTGCCATATGTAGGAGTTGAGAATCCGACTCCGATAATGTGCCAAGATCACCTACAATGCAAATAACTTGCTGAATAGAAACCTAGGGAGCAACGAGCTTGAAGCAAATATTGCACAAGAATATTTCACAATAGGAAATTAGAATTGCTATGTGAAAATGGAATTGGAATGAATTTACAATGAGTGAGAGACCGAATAAAAAGGCCTCATGGAAGCTTGTAGAACAAGCTGGAATGAGGTAGGAGATAAGGTTGACAACTAAGCACACATCCACAAGAGGTGGAAAAGATAAGTATGCTAAAGGGAACAAACTCCCGTGTTGTCAACAACTAACCTCAACTACATGCATTAACCTAAGTAAGCTTAAGTAATAGAATAAATAATTAACAATTAATTAATTATTTACTCTAACACCCCCCCTTAAGTGCAACTTAGGGGAATGCATTAAGCTCACAAAACAAAGAAAAAAATGCAAAATGGGTCCCAACAATGAGGCCATTTTAGGTAACCAAGTATAATGCAACTAAATGCAACCTCTGAAAAATGAGGAAAGAGAGAACCAGTTGGGAAAAACTCTCCTCCAAAAAGAGGTAAAAAACAACATGCTAAAAAAAACATGAAGTGAAGGAAGGATGGCCTCAACCAATCCCACCAAGGACAAGTTTCATAACCACAAGCATTGACCATAGCTAAAGAAAGCGTGGTGATGCAAAAGGTTTAGTGAAGATGTCTGCAACTTGACCGGCAGTAGGAATGTACTCCAATGCAATAAAACCATCTTGGATCAACTGACAACATGAAATGCATATGCAACTCAATGTGCTTGGTACGTTAATGTTCCACCGGGTTGTGAGAAATGTGGATGGCACTTTGATTATGCACCACAAAATAGTGGGACAATCAAGAGGAAATCCAAACTCAATCATCAACTGGCGAAGCCATAAATCCTCCTAACTAGCAAGAACTATAGCCCTATACTCAGCCTCTGTAGATGAAAGTGCTTGAGCATGTTGCATCTTGCACAACCATGTGATGGGATCGGAGCCAAGGCTAAACATAAAGCCAAAAGTAGACTTTCGATCATCAACATCACCGGCCCAATCTGAGTCAGTGTAGCCAAAAATGTGTGGAGTCCCCATAGTGTAATGAATGCCATACATAAGTGTGCCCTAAATGTACCGCAGAATACACCTGGTAGCTTGCCAATGACTCTCATGAGGGTCTTAAGAAAATCGAGAGACTAGGCCAACCGCAAAAGAAAGATCAGGGTGGGTGTGTGTTAGGTACAACAGGCTGCCAACCAACTGCTGATACAAAGTAGCATCCACTGTAGATGAGGAGCAGGAGGTAGACAAAGTAACACCTGACTGAAATGGTGTAGGAGCAGCCTTACAATCAAGCATGTGAAAGCGACGAAGCATGTCAGAAGCATACTTCTGTTGATACACAAAAATTCCAGTAGGAGACTGATGAATCTGAAGACGAAGAAAGTAGTGCAAAAAACCAAGATCAGTTACCTCGAATTGGTCCATTAGTGCACGCTTAACATCCTAGAGCATGGATGATGAACTACCTGTAAGGATAAGATCATCAACATACAAAAAAAGAATCAGAATCTCATCACCAAGATGCTGAATGTACACTATGGGATTAGAATGGGAGTGAGTGAAGCCTATAGATAGCAGAAATGAGTCCATCTTCTCATACCAAGCCCTAGGGGCTTGTTTGAGACCATACAATGAACGTCAAAGCCTGCAAACCAAGGTGGGATCCTGCACAAAACTTGGAGGCTTCTCCATATAAATCTCCTCAGTGATATCACCATGCAAGAAGGCACTTTTCACATCCATCTAATAAACTGACCACTCTTGTGAAGTTGCGAGGGATAAGACAAGGTGAATAGAATCCATCTTGGCGATAGGGGCAAACGTCTCAGAGTAATCAACACCCTCGACTTGCGAAAAACCTTTCGTAACAAGACGAGCCTTATACTTATCAATGGAACCATCAGCAACATACTTAGTGCTATAAATCCACTTACAATGCACTAGTTTTCTCCCCTTGGGAAGAGAACAAAGATCCCATGTGTGGTTTTTCATCAAAGAAGAATATTCCTCCTCCATTGCACTGTTCCATTCTGAATGTCCTGTCACCTCCACAAAATTTTGAGGATCAGTACTAACAACATGACTGAGTAGATTGGAACCCACAGTGTGAGAATGGGTGTGATGGGATGTGGATGGGTCACCAGCTAGAGATTTTGTAGCCTCAACAGTAGCTCGAGCCCATTTAGGCATTTGGGGAGGATCCTGCGATGGAGGTATATTAGGATCACCATGATCATCATCCTCATCATCCATGGAACAAAGTGGAGATGAAGAGGGAGTAGTGGGAGCTAGAGGAGGCGTCATAGGTGAGGAATGAATTGCAGGAGGGCTCTCATCAAATTGGACATCCCGTCGAAATAGGACCTCTCTGGAATCAGGATCAAATAACTTGTAAGCCTTTACATCCTTGTAGTAGCCAACAAAAATCAGTAGTCAGCTCTTAGGTTCCATTACTTTCCTCTGAGCATTAGGTACAAATGCATATGTCGTACTCCCAAAAGCTCTGAATGACGACACATCAGGCTTCACATGGGACCAAGCTTCCTTAGGAGTCATATGTTGAAGTGCCTTGTGAGGCATTCGATTTTGAATGTAGTTGGCACAATTGACTACCTTTGCCCAAAAACATGAATCCATGGACCTAGACTGAATCATGCAATTTGCCATCTCCTGAAGGGTTTTGTTCTTCCTCTTGGCCACACCATTCTGCTGAGGAGTGTAGGGCACTGAAAGCTGATGCTGAAGACCATGCTCAGAACATAAATCTCTGAAAGCCTGGTTCACATACTCTCTCCCATTGTCCATGTGTATGCACCAAATAGAAAGTCCAAACTACTTCTCTACAAAAAGTTAAAGGCATCAGACTTGTACTTAAGAAAGTACACCCATGTGCATCTGGAGAAGTCATCAATGAATGTAAGCACATATCTAACACCCAAAAAAGGAGTAGGAAATGACATGAGGTCACTATGAATCAACTCCAAAGGTGCTAAAGCACGAGTGGATTGTCCATGTGGAAAAGAATCCCTATGTTGCTTGCCAAGTGCACATCCCTGACAAACACCATCTAGACAAGAAATCTAGGGAAGCCCAAGAACAAGTGGCTGTGTGCTAAGCTGCTAAAGATATCTGTAATTGACATGCCCAAAACGTTCATGCCAAAGTCTGCTGACTGAATCTGCATGTGCAACTAAACATGAACTTGTGTCATTAGAAGACTCAAATCCATCAAATTTGTAGAGGTGTGATGTAGAGTCAAAACTCCCAGTGGCCATGATCATCTCTAGATCATGCAAGTCTTGAATAACCACATCATGTGGTGAGAACTCGAATGTCTTCCCAGAGCCAGAATGGAAAATTTGATAGATAAACAGAAGGTTCATTGAAATATCAAGAACACAAAGTAGATCCTGAAGAGAGCCCCCAACCAAAGCAATAGTGCCAGAACCCAAAATTGAAAGTTGTGAAGAGTTCCCAACTGCAATTTGTGTGGTGGCATAAGGAGCAAGTGAAGTAAGAAACTTAGGAGTGTTTGTTAAGTGGTGAGAAGCCTTGGAATCAAGAATCCATAAAGGCGCTGAAGTCGTAGCTTGTGCAGAAAGAGCATGACCTTTCCCTACAGGTGGAGATGAAGACTGAGGAGCTAAAATGTGATGCTCCTTCATGGCTTCCTCTAAAGCCTCTAATCATTTCCAACACTTGGAAACAGAGTGTCCATCTTTCCCACAAAAACTGCAGTTCTCACTCAATTTCTTCTTGGCCTTGGAGGTAGACTCACCCGACTTTGAAGAATCTTTACCCTTGGGAGGGTTTGCTAGAGGATTAATTGGAGGCTTAGGATCAGATTTTGATGTGTCTTTCTTCAATTTTCCTTTCTTCTTTGATTTCCCCTTAGAATTTTAAGCAACCAATGCTTGGCTGGAAGAGCCAGAGCCATCCACCTGTTGGATCTTTGCCTATTCCCTAGTCAACCTATCACAAAATGTCTCAAATGTAGGCATCCTATGTCTGTCTCCAAGGGCATCCATGGTGGAGTAGAAAGTAGAAGGAAAAACCTGATACTGCTCCTTCAACTTTGAGAGTATAAAAAATATGCACTCATTATCAATTTTGTTCTTCCCACATCCTTGTAAAACTACACGTAGGGATTTGAACTTCATTAGAAAGTCCTTGATGGTGGGAAAGTTTCTTGGTGAAAAAGAAGTCAATTCTACATCCAACTGAAGTGCTCGAAACTCATTCACCTGTCTAAACAAAGTCTAAAATTTCTACTGATAAGCCTGTGGAGTAGTCAAATCATCCAAGTGAAATAGGAGACTGTCTGAAATGTTGAGTGCAATCAGTCCCATGGCTTCATCCATTTTGTTTCTGTGCTGTAGAACCTCAAAAGGTCACGTAAGAGCAGGCTAATTCTCATCCAGACAAGACCACAAACTTCTTGACATGAGAAGCCTAGTCATTTGTGCCTTCCAGGTGTGGTAGTTGTGTGGTGTGAGACGGGTCACAGATGGATCTGCCATTGAGAGAAAGAATAAGACGAAAGTAGAAGGGTCTTAACTGAAGTAAATTATAGAAAAGAAAGACACCCCCACAAATGTACAAGAATATCCCTCAAATACCACAAAAACAACTATAGAAAGAAAAAAACTAAAAAAGAACCTGGATTTGTTGATGCAGAATAGGAGGAAACACAAGCCTCAACTTTGATGCCAAAAATGGGAGCTCAAATTAACTCAGAATCTTACAAAACTAGCACCAATATCTCTGTCTCTAAGTTAGCTTTTCGACACTTCTTTCGGATCGGAAAAAGACCTCTGTATGCTCAAGTTATGGCCAAAAAATTGACAGCTGCTCCAAAATTGCACCTTGTTGGAAAATTACAGACACTGGGTTAAATTTGACACCCGTATGACCATCAGGAGGATGTCGCCAGAAAAAAATCCTTCATTAGAAAGATGACATCAGCAGTCAGATAGGTGATGTCAGCAAATGGAAAGATGAGGTTAGCTCGCCGAAAAATGACATCAACAAAGTCACCGAAAAAGTGACGTAAGCTACCGGAAAGGTGACGTCAACAATGTACGATCTTTGAAAAATGACGTAATATGGTTGATAAACGATGTCAATAGTTTGTAAAATGATGTCAGTTGGCGCAGAGGTCGTAGAGTGGCAAAAATGAGAGCACCGCCAGTGGCGGTGGTGCTTGGGAGGTAAACCTGGCAGTGTCGGTATCCCTGGCGGAGCGCGGGTTGCCCACTAGCGGTGGGAGCCTTTGGTGGTGCTGCGGTGGGAGCCATCGATTGAGCACTGAGCAGGAGGTGCGCTAGTGGTGCATGGGCGGCCCTGTGGTGGTGTGTGAGCATTGTTGCGGTGGTGCGCTTTTAAAAAAAATTTAATTTTTTTCACTCTGTTCGTCCGTACGGCTACCTGGGAGGCTAAAAACTTTCCAAAAAAAATGCCTGAAGCCAAAAACAATTTTTTTTATATGAATCTTAACTATAAACAACGTTTTGGATCCAATGGCAGCTTCTATTTGGGCTGAAAATGCTCAAGAAATTCTCTCTACCCCCGATTTGAAGAAAAATTGCACAACCAAACTACGGTTTGTGACTCTAAATTACGGCTTCAAAAATCCTTCGAACAAGAAGCAGGAGGGAGGCTCTGATACCTGTAGACACCTAAATCCTTTAGAAAATAAAGTATTTTTATTTTCTAAAAAAATTCTTGATGACATCATCATTTATTAATTAATTAATTTATTTTTATGCCATTAAATCCCTTTATCTTAATTAAAAATATTTAATTAAGGAATCCCTCCCAAAAATGTTTAAATCTTATTTAAATCAAAAATTAATAAATTGACCGAAAAACTCAAAATAAATAAAAAATTTATTTTTTGCCCAAAACTTGGCCAATTTCCTTAAGACCACTAACCTCTTCCAAAATCTTCTAATCTTTCTTTAATTTTGATTAAAGGTTAATCCCATCATTTCCTACCCCTAATCCCAACTCAAAATATTTAATTAAGATCAAATATTAATCCTCATGTTTATTAAAAAAGTTTTAATAAATATCTCCTCAACCCAAACCCTTGAAATAAATAAAACTTTATTTATTTCCTAAAAATCTAATTTATCCTCATCCTAAGAAGTTCTAGACTCTTCTAGAAAGTCTTCATTCTCATCCTAGGAAGTTCTAGACTATTCTAGAAAGTCTTTATCCTCATCCAAAGTCTAGACTCTTCTAGAAGATGTCTTTAAACCTAATCCTAATCCCCTCCTAACCTTGTCACATTCCCTAAACATGGGTTAAGACTTACTAACCCAAGCCAAAGTTAACAAATATCTCCTCCTTCACCCACCCTCATTAAATGCCATCCACTTGCCTATCCCTAAGCTAATCCTAAACCATCCTAATCCATCCTCTAATCATTTGCACAATCCTAAGCAAGCTTAAAACCTTCCTAATCAAGCCCAAGTCGAAATTCCTCTCATCTCCCTCAAAATATCCCAACCATAAAACTTTATGAAGCCCACTAGGCCATAAATGACTCTTCCAAGCCCTTTCATTGCTCTTACAAGCCATTATGAGGGTCTTTATGAAGATTTTATCCCTTGAGCCTCCTTTGTTGACTCATCCTTCCCCTTTCCTCCATCTAATGACCCTGTGACATTTGTCACTCCTTGATTGGCTGTAAGGAAGCACAATCCATGTGCTCTCCTCTCATGCAATCTGAGCCCTCCATGAGCTTTTCCCCATCCTTGCATCTTAGCCCTCAATCCCTCAAGCCTCTTGCCTATAAATTGGATCCTTTCCCTTTGCAAAACAACACAATCCATGAAGTAAAGTCATAATGCCATTTTAAAAGCCATTTTACATCAAAACCATACACTCACACCCAAATTCCAACTCCATTTGAAGCCCTTTTTGAAGCATAAGCTTGAGCATACATCCTATCTATTTAGACAAAGGCACTCAACAAGAGAGCTTCTCATTGAGAGAGCCCATTAATGGCTCATATTCTCAATTGAGAGCTCATCTTAGTCTATCTTGAAGTTTATGAATTTTGTTTAGTTTGTAGAAGCTTTATTTAAATTTGGTTTCTATTAGCATACTAACATTGCTCATATACAATACCATGTAGGAGTTGAGAATATGACTTTGATAATGCGCCAAGATCACCTGCAATGCAAATAACTTGCTGAAGAGAAAACTAGGGAGCAAAGAGCTTTAAGCAAATACCACACAAGAATATTTCACAATAGGAAATTAGAATTGCTATGTGAAAATGGAATTGGAATGAATTTACAATGAGTGAGAGACTGAATAAAAAGGCCTCATGGAAGCTTGTAGAAAAAGTTAGAATGAGGTAGGAGATAAGGTTGACAACTAAGCACACATCCACAAGAGGTGGAAAAAATAAGTATGCTAAAGGGAACAAACTCCTGTGTTGTCAACAACTAACCTCAACTACATGCATTAACCTAAGTAAGCTTAAGTAATAGAATAAATAATTAACAATTAATTAATTATTTACTCTAACACTATAGATGATACTATAACCCTTGGAGTCCTTCTCCTCTTCAGCATTTCAGGTTTGAAATTAAGTTTTAGAAGAGCCTCAAAATCTTCATCAATAAAACCTTTATGTCTATCTATTCAAGTGTACTATCTATTAGCCAACTTATGGATTATTATTTGCTAGAGCTTTAACATGACCAAGATTTTGTTTGTTCCTTCTTGGTATTCGAGAAAGCCTTCCTACACCAACTGCTCCATGTCTAATAGGTATTCCTCTAAGGAATTCACCAAATTCTTCTTCTTTCTCCAAGACTCGATTCACCTATTGATATTTTTGAACACTCCTACACCTCTAAGATAGTGTTTTACAAAATGAGATAATATCCTCTTGAGTGTCTTGAAAACCAAGATTTTGCCTAAGATATGGAAACACATCCTCATGTGGTAACACTGTCATCCTTCATCACAAATGACTGGTTAATTTTCTTTTTCAAGTCCCCAATTGAGTCAGATATATCCTTGATATGTGACCTTCCTATGCATTTGTAGGGGAAAATACCTCTTAGGATAGAATTTTAATTTTTCAAATAAAGGTGTACAAATTTTGAATGCAAAACAAAGCCACTGAAAGTGAATATACAAACAACTTTAGGAGCCTTGATAATATAATTTTAGGGACTACTAAAAACATTCAAGATCTACACTTAAAGATCATTACCAATCTAAATTTGATTCAACATTCGATGATCATTACCAAGATGCCATAATAATACACGTCAAAGAGGAATCAATATTTCAACACATGAGATTGAGCAAGAACAACTCAAAATTATTGTGTTTTTATATTCTTGAACTAATAACATAATATGATCATGAAAATAAGGTTTGTAAATGCTTTCCATATTTTCTCTATAATCAATTATCAAAGTATAACACAAGTATTCTCTAACTTCCCAACACATGAGATTGAGCAAGAACAACTCAAAATTATTGTGTTTTTATATTCTTGAACTAATAACATAATATGATCATGAAAATAAGGTTTGTAAATGCTTTCCATATTTTCTCTATAATCAATTATCAAAGTATAACACAAGTATTCTCTAACTTCCCTTAGTACCAAAAAGTCCTTTTTACAATAACATTATGTCCCTTATATAGTGAATCTCCTTGTAACTACCAAAAATGAGGTTAGTAACTACCCCTTTGCATGTTTTGAAAAAAGTTAAGAACTTGATGAATTTTGCATGAAAAAGATCAAATATTTAACCTAGCCTAAAAACTCAAAAATAAACATTTTCAATACAAAAACAAGGAGAGGAGTGTTGAAATTATGATTTAGAGAAAGTGTAAGGACACATATTTGAACATGCATATTTAGTTTTCATGTTTGAATCATTCTTCTATGCTTTGCAAACTGATAGACCTAGCTTTATAATCTATTCAAGCTTCAAGGAATCCACTTATGAGTTCATATCCTAGAAAAAAAATACATTATCCATCCTCAATTTTGCAGTGGTGTGTTTATCCTTAAATTCATTAAACTCTCATTTGAAATGGTGGTACATCACATCCTTCCAAGGTGACAAAAATGAAACTTAGCTTCTTCATGGCTTCAACATCTAAAACCCTATTTTTGATTGCTGAATTAATTCTATTTGTGCTCATGTCTAAAATAACTTGAGACTCAATATGTTGCAATTCCCTTTCTGTGGTTGAACTTGTAATTAAATTGACAACTTCTTCTAAGATTTTTATTCTATTTTTCTCACAAGATGATATTGACTTCTCAAATTCTCCTAACCCTCTGTTGATGTTAACCATCTTCCAATTTATGTGTTTACGCCACATATTAGGTTGATTATCTTGTACACTACTAAATATTTTTTTGGGAACCAAAATCTCTTTACCCATCTTTGACATTTCTTGGATTTCATCAATCATTCTTTGCTAGGCTAACTTTTGTTCTTTAGTCATTTTTATTTCATTTTTCATACCTTGTTCTTGTAACACAATTTGTCTATGTACCTCCTTTTCCTTAGTTAAAAAATCCAATGCCTAGTTCTTCATGTCATTAATTCATGCTTCTTTCGTCTAATTGTGAGTCTTATATTTATAGATGTTTTCAATAACTAGTTTCTCAAGAATTCTATTTGTCGCTGTAATGGCTGATGTGCAAGAAAATGTCATAAATGAGCTTGAGGAATCTGATACAGGATTGATGTATGCTATCAACATTTGCAATTGATCCTTTAGTTTCTCTTTAGACTTCTCCTTTTTAGCTCATTGTACCATATTAGCTACAGAAACTTCAAAATTATGAAAGGCTCCATCTGATGATGGTGGTCCAAGATCTACTTTGCTAACATTGAATTCATTTTTGGTAGCCTCATCTATACCTTTATTTGCAATTGGTCTGGTTATATCCACACAAATATTTCCTGAAGAATCATCTACTATGATTCTTGACATGACTTTTTCTTTCTTGATTTTTTCTGATTTTTGGAGTGTATTGGAAACCATGCCAATATCAATGGTCACTACTTCCTTTTTCCTATTCTTCCTTTGCAAGCTATTTTGCAGCCATGATGAGGGATCCTATAAAGAATATTGTATGTTGAATTTTTTTGAATTAAGACATGCATTTTCCTCAAGTATTTGAAGATAGGATCTTCTATTGGAGCTACAATTGTTATATTGTCATTGATATAAAACCCATTGGTTGGACAAGTGTCAAACCTACCAGAGAGACATTCACTAATAGTGTAGAGTGCCATATCTATTGATTGATGAAGAGGATTTGAATCTAGATCATGCGATGACCTAGTGAAAGGTTGAGTTGAGATGTGTAAGGAATATGAAATACAATGGCCACTTGATAAGTTATTACTTGACAAGATAATTTATTATTTAATCAATAAATGAAGTGAAGGTGATAGTTGGATGAAGCTCAGAGTTGAAACAAGTCATAATGATAAGCTTGACTGAGTATCCGTGTTGCATAGTCAATGAAGGAGTTGAAGAAGAAGGTTAAGGAACTTAGGCATTGCTAAGAAAAATAGTGTTGGTTGAGTATCCGTGACAATATCAACTAAGTTGTACAACGATGACCAAGCAAGACAATGTAGTAATGACCAAGTGACCTAGTGAAGACTAAGCAAAAAGGTGCAATGATGACCATGCGACAACAAAAGAATAATTAATGAAAGAATTAAGATTTATGGCCAACATAGTTGAAATCTTGGAATAAGAAAAACATGTTGACGATCAAGATTGATGAGTTGTATTATCTAATGCAAGTAAAGGATTAGTCGAGCAATCAAAGGCTAAGATTTGAGGAGATATTTTAAGAATTTTTTAGAATATAATAAGAATAAGAAGATGGGCATATTCATTGAATGTTTTGGATCTGATTGTAAATAATAAGATCTAGGATTGTGAGTAAGTGGAAAAAATCAAAAGCTACCTATTTAAGGAGATACTTGGTATGTTTTAGAGGGTTGCTAGACTAGAAACTTATGAAGACAAGTGGTGAATAGAATTGCAAGGATAAGTGTGAAGTTTATGAGGTGAAGAATTGCTTGAAGAGTTGTCAAGCGGATTTGAGATGATGAGAATGATGGAGTCCAGTCAATGAACTAGAGTTGAGCCAAATAAAGATTTGAATTTGCAAAGTGAGTTGCATGTTATCAACTCAAAGTTTCACTATTACTTTCTAACCATTGCAACAGTTGTAAAATTATTTTTAAAGGTTGAATCAACGGTCATTTGTAAATCCTTTAATCAAGGTGACATTCTAATGGAATGTTTTTAAGTCCTCTTACTATGCCACTCCTAACAAGGTGATTAAATCCTCTAATAGGGTCACACTAACAATATGTTTCTTAACCTTTAACAAGGTTGGCTCCAAATAGAGCTCACTTTAGAAGAGTGAAAAAGTTGCTAGCAGGTGGTTTTTCCCAAATTGGGTTTCCACATTAAATCTTGGTGTCAAACATTGTGTGGATCTTTGTTATATGTTTATGCTACTTACTATTTTTAAAGTTAAAGTTTATTGTTGACTATGATAAGTTTTCTGCAAGTTGGCAAATATAGAACATAAAGCTATAATGGAATGAATAAGTTGGATTATAGTAAACAAATTTAATCAATGAGTTATTGGGTTAATTTTGTTGAAGTTTCAAGTGTTTGGCTTATGCAGCTAAATGTGGAGATAGCTGATTCACCCCCCTCTTGGTTATTCCAAACATTTTAATAATTGTTATTAGAGCTCTTGGTGCTTGTGTGAAAGTTTGAAGGACTTAAAGCTAAATATCAAGATGTGTAAGAGGGAGACACCTAAGCTAAGAAAGGAGAACTTTTTAGCATAGCAAAGGCTGATGAAATTGCACCTATCAAGTATTGGAGATTCTGTACTTTACTATCTTGAATATTATTACATTGAATTTTACAAACCTATGACCGTTGAGAAGATGAAAGAGAAGAAAGAGAACAACCAAATGATGATTGACTTGCATCTTCTTTAAGCTATTTTGAATTTGATATAGTTAAATATTGCATGAATGCAAAAAGTATGGGACAAGATGACACTAATTCATGGCAGGTACACAAATGTGATGAGAGCTAAGGAAGAAAGTCTAAGAGGAAAGTTTTATGACATGAGAATAAGTGAAGGTGAGGACATAGCACAATATGTTGGTAGAATTAAAGACGTTGTGAATGCTATTAGAAGTTCTAGAGATGAAATATCTAAGAAGACAATAATCAACAAGGTACTAAGAACTTTACTTCTTATTTATGTTATTAGAGTATCTCAGATATAGGAGTTGAGATGGACACCTAGTAATGATCTCACATTGGATAGTCTAGTTGGTAGATTGACAACTTTTGAGTTGGCTAAATTTGATATTTAATTCCTTACTAATGTTGAAAGTGATTTCAAAGAAAAATAGACTCTTGATGGTTCTATAAAGGAGAAGAAGAGTAGGCATGTAAATATTGATAGTGACTCAGATGCAGAACTTGATGAACTTGAGGTGATACTAGCTAAGAGGCTACCTAGAGGGAAAGGTAAATACAAAGGTAAACTTCCTATTATCTATTTCACATGTAGTAAAGGTGGTCATGTTCCTACAAGATATCCTGACAGAGAGGATAAGGATAAGAGCAAGGACAATATGTACCGAGACAAGAGAGATAACAAAGATGGAAAAGGTAATAGAGACTACAAAGGAAAAATGGACAAAATCTTGTTACATTGCTAAATAATTTTTTGGTAGTGGTACTGATGAAGAAGTTGTGTATGTTTCTATGAAAGATTATTTTGATGAAGATGAAAAATGTGAAAAGACTGCTCTAGTTTCACACATAAGAAAAAATGATAGATGGATAATTGATAGTGGGATGTTCACATCATATGATTTTTGATACAAATAAGTTTAAAAGGTTGGTTCAATACAATGATAATAGTGTTAACTTTGAAAATGATGCACCATGTTATGTGAAAGGTAAAGGATCAATTATTCTGAATGAAAAAATTAGATGTTATAATGCATGTTGGGTTGATGGTTTAAAATATAACCCGTTGAGTGTTTCATAGTTGATCAGTTTTGGAAATAGGGTCAAATTTCTAAACAAGAAGGCAAAGATCTATGATGCTACTATTGAAATAACTAGAAGTGGGGAGAAAACAAGAGGTAATTGATTCTATCTAGACCTATCTAAAGATACATACTTATTTGCACAATATGAACATGTTTGGCTATGACATAAAAGGTTGTGTCATATAAATTTTGACAATTTCATTGGGATCAACAAGAAAAGAAAAGTAAGAGGGTTTCCAAGATTGAGTAAACTAGATAAGGTGATGTGCAAACAATGCCAATTGGGAAAAATGACTAAGTCTATTTTAAAGAGAAAAACTTTTTCTTCTGATGATATTTTGGAATTAGTTCATATTGATTTATGTGGTCCTATTGGAGAGAAAAGTTACTATGCAGATAAGTACTTTATCTTATTTGTTGTTGACTTCTTTAGAATGAAGACTGTAATGCTTCTTAAAGAAAAATATGATGCTTTTCAAATGTTTAAGTGGTATTTGGCTAGAGTGGAGAAATAAATAGGTAAGATTCTAAAGTTCTTAAGATCAGATAGAGGAGAAAAGTTTATATATAGAGAGTTTAACATATTTTGCAATGATAGAGGAATCAAAAGGTAAATTTTTGCACCTAGGACTCCACCATAGAATGGTATAGATGAAAGAATGAATAGATCAATAATGGATTGTGCAAGGACATTGATGACGACAAAGAATGTTTCATCAAAGTATTAGAGAGAAGCTATCAACATTGTAGTCTACACACTAAACCTAGTATAAGTCAAAAGGTACAAACAAAACACCTCGTGTGATATGGTATGAGCATATACCTAATGTAAAATATCTCAAAGTTTTTGGAAAAAATGTTATATTTTGAAAGATTGAAGGAATGTAAAGCTTGATGCTAAAAGTGATGAAGGAAATTCCTAGGTTATTTCACAAAGAGTAAACCATACAAATGTTTGAATTGTAATACTAACAAGATTTTGGCAAGTGAAAATGTTAGAGTTGATGAATTTGTAGAGAAGAATGAGGTGGAATGCAAGAAAGAACCTAAAGACTACATAAATTTTTCATGTCTATGAAGGAGAACCTAACACCATTCCTAAACTTAAGAAACCAACTAAATAAATATAAAATGTGAACACTATTGAGTTACAATAGAAAGGCCCTATCAAGCAACAACAACCTACCAAGAGTCAGGATGTAGAAGTCGAGAAACAAGTAGAGAATGCCTACCATCAGAATGATGTACCTATGATACAAACAAAAATACATCAAGAGGACTTGAAGTGATTGAACATGTTGAACTAGGCGAAACTACTAAACATCAATAAGAAAGATGAAAATAACTTGTCCTAGCAAAGTATGTGAGAATAAATCATGCACTAGATCAAATCATTGGAGAAAAATATTTGGGAGTTATGAGTACAAAAGGTTGAGGAGTGATACATGCTTATTGTGTGAGTATGAGTCCAAATTAATCAAGGATGCACTTTAGAATGAAGATTAGATTGTAACCATGAATAAAGAGATTGCATAAATTGAAAAGAACAAGACATGGACTCTAATACCCAGACCAAATGATAAGAATAAAGTGGGTATTCAAGAACAAGCTGAATGAGAAAGGTGAAGTCACAAGGAATAAAAAAAGATTAGTTTGTAAAGGATATGCATAAGAAGAAGGAATAAACTATAGAAAAACTTTTTCTCCAGTTGCAAGACTAGAAGGAGTAAGGACTTTGCTTGCATATGCTGCTTACAAAGGATTTACAGCTCATCATATGGATGTGAAGTCTATATTTGTGAATGGTATACTTGAAGAAATCTATATTGAATAACTTGAAGGGTTTTTTGAGCCTAGCAAGAGAAATATGGTATGCAAATTGCATAAAGCTATGTATGGTTTGAAACAAGCTCCTAGAGTATGGTATGAGATACTTTGTAAAAATTGGTTTTGCAAAAAGAAATGACAATGACAATCTATATTTGAAGAATGAATCTAAGAGCAAGATATTGTTACCTGAAATTTTTGTGGATAATACCATATTTGGAGGAAAAGATGAATTGTGTAAATCATTTGTTGATGAAATGAAGGAGTTGGAAATGTTTATGTTTGGAGAGATCAAATTCTTTATTGGTCTGTAAGTATATTAGATGAAGAAAAGTATCTACATTACACAATCAAAATATATGAGGAGATAGTATTTTTTTTTTTGGTATGGAAGACTTAACACCAGTTAGAACTCCTATGGCTAATGGATAGAAACTTTCCAAGAATGATGACTCTAAAGAGGTAAACCAAAAATTGTACAAGCTAGTGATTAGAAAATTGTAGTATGCAGTTCATAGTAGACCTAACATTGCATTAGCAGTTAGAATAGTTGCAAATCTACTAATCCTAAAGAGAATCACATGATGACTGTGAAAATAATACTAAGATATCTGAAAGGAACATAAGACCATGGGCTATCATATAAGAAGAATGATAAATTTGAGCTAAAAAATTACATTGATGTAGATTGAGCTGGAAATGTTGATGATGAAAAGAACACTAGTGGAGGCACTTTCTTTCTTGGAAATAGATTGATTTCCTAGATAAGTAAGAAATAGAACTGCATTTCCCAATCCACAGCTAAAGCTGAGTATGTTGTTGCAATAGTAAATTGTTTTAACATTGTTTGGATCAAGAAAATGTTGAAAGGTATGAAGGAATAGATTACTAATCCTGCAGTAATATATTGTGATAATACAAGTGCTATAAACATTTCAAAGAACCATGTGATGTATACTAAGACAAAACACATTGATATCAAGTAGCAGTACTTAAGAGAGTTGGTACAAGACAAAGAAGTGAGGTTTGAATATGTGAACACAAAGGGACAACTACATGACATATTTACTAAGACATTACCTAAGGAAGCACATGAGTACATGAGAGACAAGTTAGGGGTCATTCCCCTCTTTGAAGCTAACTAAGGAGAAAATATGGAATTGCATCAAATGTTATTAACAAAATATCACACACATTGATGCTAAAGATCACACTTTAGGAACATCCTAAAGGTGTAAAATGATGTTCAAAGATGATTTTGAAGATGAACCTAATGATAGAGGGAGAAAATATACAAGCAAGACTGATGATATCTACATGAAGAAGATGTATGACAATATATCTGAAGTTGATGATTCTTGTTATCACTAAAGTTAATAGATGAGAATTAAAATGAAAGTAAAGATATTACTGAAGATCTACCTATTGAAGATAGAGGGAGAAATGCAATGCAGTTGGACACTTAAGGTGTTGTGCTATTTTTAGATTGTGTGGTAACTTGAAGGTGTTTCCATCAATGAGAAAGAGGTAAATTGTTGGAGCTACAATTGTTGAGAGCCTAATTGGAGCAATTGTTATATTTTCATTGATGTCACCCCTATTGGTGAGACAAGTATCAAACCTATTGGAGAGACATTCACTAATAATGTAGAGTTCCATATCTATTGATTGATGAAGAGGATTTGAAAAGAAGATACCATGAGGTGACCTAGTGAAAGTTTGAGTTGAGATGTGTAAGTGAGATGAAATTACAATAGGAACTTGATAAGTTAGTACTTGACAAGATAATTTATTGTTTAATCAATACATGAAGTGAAGGTGATAGTTGGACAAAGTTTTGAGTTGAAAAAAGTCATAATGATAAGCTTGACTGAGTATCAATGTTGCATGGTCAATGAAGGAGTTGAAGCAAAAGATTAAAGAACTTAAGCATTGTTGAGAAGAATAGTGTTGTCTGAGTATCTATATTAGCTGAGGGACTGAGATTATCGAGTGATAATATTGACTGAGTTGTACAATGATGATGGAGTGAGACAATATAGTAATGATCGAGTGATCCAATGAAGACCAAGCAAAAAGGCATAGTGATGTCTGAGTGACAAAAAATAACAGTTTATGAAATGTTGGAATAAGAAAATTGTTTTGATGATAAGGATTGATGAGTTGTATTGTCTAATGCAAGGAAAGGATTAGTTGAGAAATAAAAGGCTAAGATTTAAGGAGATGCTTCTAGAAGTGTTGAGAAGAGAAGCAAAATAAGAAGATGGATAGATTCATTGAATATTTTGGATATGATGGTAAACCCTAAGATCTACTATTGTGATTAAGTGACAAAATATCAAAGCTACCTATTTGAGGAGGTATCTTGTATGTTTTAGAGGGTTGTTGGATTGGAAACTTGTGAAGACAAGTGGTGAAGAAACTTGCAAGGAGAAGTGCAAAGTTTCTGAAGTGAAGGATTTCTTGAAGAGTTTCCAAGCAGATCCTAGATGATGAGAATGATGGAGTCTAGTCAATGAACTAGAGTTGAGCCAAACATAGATATGAATTTGCAAAGTGAGTTGTATGTTATTAGATCAAAGTTTTAATATTACTTTCTAGCCATTGTGGCAGTTGTAAAATCCTTTTGTTAAGGTTGACCCAACAATCATTCATAAATTCTTTAATCAAGGTGACATTCTAATGGAATGTTCTTAAGTCCTCTAACCAGGTCACTCCTAATAGGGTGGTTAAATCCTCTAACAAGGTCACACCTAACAATATGTTTTGTAACCTTTAACATGGTTGGCTTCTAATAGAGATCATTCAAAAGAGTGAAAAAGTGGTAGCATGTTACATGTGGTTTTTCCCAAATTGAATTTCCACATTAAATCCTAGTGTTAAACATTGTGTGGGTGTTTGTTGTTTGTTTATGCTACTTACTATTTTTAAAGTTTATTGTGATACATTTTTTACAAGTAGGCACATATAGAACAAAGACCTATAATGGAATGAAAAAGTTGGATTATAGTGAACAATTTTAATTAGTTAGTTATTGGGTTAAGTTTATTAAAGTTTCAAGTGTTTGGTTTGTACATTTGGACCTAGGGATAACTGATTCACCCTCGTTCCACCTCCCATCTTAATTATTCCAAATATTCTAACATCTTTGTCATCATTTATGTTTATCATGGGTATTTTAGATGTTGCAAATGCATCTTGAGAAGGAGTAACATCTTGAAGAGGAGTTGCCATGGTCGTTGGTGAAGGAATATTGTAGATTTTCTAATGTATCTTAGCTATAGGCTCTTGTATGATTGTGTTACCCTTTTCTCCTAAAGCCTTAGGAGTTACATTTATCACTTTACCCTTTACTTTAGATCTCTTCTTTTTAACTATAAAATCACCTTCACATGCTTTGGTAAGATCTTGTACTTTTCTAAGATCTTCACCACCACCATCATTTCTTGACATAACCTATAGGGTATTTTATTAGAATGTGTATTTGGCCTTATAGAAGAGGATGTAGTAGTATGGTTATCACTCCTTTTTTTGGGGGCACTCCCTTTACTTGAAGATCTTTACTTGAAGGTCAAGTGGTCATGGCTTCCATTCTTCAATCTTATTTATATCTACATAGGTCCTTTCAATTAAATTTCTCAGCTTTGGAAAATTATAATCCATAGGAGGAAATGATAGCACTTGTAACCTCTCAAATAAATAAGGAACCATGTGATCTAATCCATCTTCATCTATGCTTGTTACATCCAATCCTACTTTGAAATTAATTATTTTCCTAACTGTGAGCCTCATCCAATATCTCTTCCTGACTTCAAAATTATATTCACAATCTTCTAAGAAATCCTCAAGGGTGGGGAAGTGATCAAATCCAAGAATGAGGCGTAGCTCTTTCAGGGGATATCATTTTTTGTCAAAAGGGAACCACATGCCATATGTGTACAAATTAATTTTGACTATGGATATTCCAGTATCCTTTCCATATGCATAATTTTCATAGGTGCAGTGGTCAATACCAATTGGAAATTGGATACCGATAACCCTTTTATTTTGGAAAATCTTGTTAAATTGACCAACTTGACTGCAAACCTTGACTAGAGCCAATTTTTCATCAAAAAATCGTGTGAGCATGAATGGATACCCATCATAAGTTGCTAATTGAAAATAAGTAAATTTGGTGAATTGAATGAAGTAGATACCAAAATGTTGTATCACTGTTGTTTCTTGTGGTGAAAGACTTAGCTTGATGTTGCCTTGTAATTCCCTAACTGTCAACATGGTAAAAGAATCATTCACCCTCTTGAAATGTTGATGACTATTTTCTAGCTGCAACTAGGGAAGAAAATTAAAAATCAAGGCAACATCATCATAAAATCCATGTCAATTCAATCCTAAACAACTTTTCATTCTTGCAATGGTATAAAGGAGATAAGATGTCATGTAGAACATATTGCTTGTTTCAAGTCCCATCAATTGTTTGTCATGAAGAAGAACATGTGTTAGAAATTTTGAGAGTAATTGACAAGGGGGGAGGGGTGAATCAGTTACTCAAAGTCTATAAGTACCATTTGAACAATCAAACATTTAATATTCATTGTTCTACTTATCTTATTGTAGCTCAGTCTCTACTGTATACTGATAAAAAAATTACTAGTAGTTACTATGGTATTATAAAAATCTTGTTGAATGTAAACATGTAAATGTAAAACATCATAAAACATTGAACACAAGTTTGATACTAGGATTTTACGGGGAAACCTAATTTGGGAAAAACTACCAGCAACATGTCACCACTTTTTCACTCTTTTGAAGTGAGCTCTGTTAGGAGCCAACCTTGTTAAAGGTTACAATACACACAGTTAAATGTGACTTGGTTAGAGTATTTAATCACCCTATTAGGAGTGGCCTTCTCAGAGGACTTTGGTCATTCCATTTAGAATGTAACCTTGCTAAAGGATTTACATATACTGTTAAGTCATTCAAATGACTATTAGGTCAACCTTTGATTAAAAGGATTTAAATACAAACTGTTTACAATTATTAGAAAGAAAAATAGTACAGTTTTGATCTATATGATTAAAAATCACTTTTGTAGGTTTAGATCATTGTTTGGTTCATGTTCATGTGTTGATTCACTAATAAGTTCCCCATTTTCATCTATGTTCTTAATTCACTTGGAAACTCTTCAAGCAGTCAATCTTCTCCTTTCAAACTTAAGCCTTCTGCTCAGATTCACTTATCAACTTCAACATCATCTGTGAAAGCATTTCCTTTCTCTTGCTTCATTCTCTCTTTCTATTTTAACTCCATGCCTCTTGAAATAGGTAATTCTTTCTTTGTCATTTTCCATGATCACTATAGATCTTAATGTTTGTGATTTGATTAATTAGATTCATTGTGTTTGTCCATCTCTCTTCTTTTCTACAAACTTCTCATCCATCGAATTTGATCATAGGTATTATACCTAATCCTCACCTTGAATTAAATGATCTAACTGATCAATCTTATCTTCAACAAAATTTCCATATCCCAATAAATCAATTGAGTTGGTTGGACATCATGATTCCTCAAATATATTCAAAATATTGTTACTTGACAATCACTAAGTTTTGGCACTCAGTCATCAGTTAATTACTCGGTCACTATAAAAATTCTGGCTTGACATCAACTAACTTGCTTGGTCGATACCAATGCTTGGTCAACACTAAATTTTCTTGGCACTTACTGTGGCTCGGTTGACACTATCATTACTAGACGTGCCTTAATATTTTACTCTATTGCTTGGTTAAGATTTAATTTCTTGATGTAAGCAATCAATTTGTCTTATCAAAGTCTAACTAATCAAATGTCCATTGCAACTTCCTTTTTATAACTCAACCTTTCCTCTAGGTGATATTGTTAGGAGTAACTTCTCAAATCATCTTCATCAATCAAAATAGATATGACATTTAGATCAGATAACAACATGTCCCATCAATAGATTTGACATTAGTGACAAAACAACAATTGTTCCAATTGTAGTTTCCAACAGTCTCCCTCTTTGACATTAATGGGAACATCTCAATACATCTCATAATACATATCTATGTAGGAATACAATCTCCCACTTTGTTACCATGCAGTCCAAAAGATTTCACTATCATGAGTGATTAATATCCTTAATTTCATTCTAATTCTCATTATTGATTTTCTCCCTCTAAGATATAACTCTCCTTCTTGGGTACCTCTCTCCCTCTTTAGTATATCTCTCCCTCTTTGAAAACAATGGCAAAGACAATTATCTTTCTTGGCTTCAATCACTTCATACATTTGAATTATGCAGATATTTGCATGTTTGGATGATCTTTATCATTTGTCTATGACTGATCTATTATGTTGTACTTCACTTTTTGAAGAAGGAGATTGTTGAGAATAGATTGATACAAGTATGATCAATATGTTTCAATCATTGTTTTGTCACTGATGTCAAACCTACTATTTTCAATTGCTTATATGACTTAAATACTATTACTTATTTGATTGATGAAGAGGATTTGATCAAAAGATGTAAAAATAGCACCTAGATGAAAGGTTGAGTTATGTTATGTAAATGATTATAAGAATCAACTAATACAATGATAACATGGTATATTGATAATCTACTAAAGGTTACAAAGATTGGTTACACTATGCAAGCTCAAAAGAACAAGTTAAACAATGTTTATCTACAAAGCTTGACCGAGTGGATAGTAGATGTTGAACAAAACTAGTGCAAGCTGAGTAAAAAATTAGTTGGAGCTGAGTAAATGCCTATTCTAGTGTATGCCAAGAAAAATAGTGGATGTCGATTAAAGTTTAGTTGATGTTGAGCACAAGTAAACTTTAATTTGTGCCAAGTGATTTCACAGAGAATACCAAGCAACACAGTGTGTGTCGAGCATTAGAAGCAAGTTAATACCGAGTAGTTGCATTATTTGCAAGATCATGAATTTGATGGATATGAGCTAACAATTTTATTTTCTTGGATTGTGTGAACTAGGTGGAAGATAAGATTGATGAGCTGGTGGCATAGAATTCATGGTAAACTATTTTGAGGTGAATTCAAAGAGGATTAAAGGAGAATTTTCTAGAAGAGATATGAAATATGGGGTAGATTCATTGAATCTTGCCTAATCTATCCTAACTGTAAATTGGACAATGGAGAATGAATGACTAAAGATCTTAATTTCCTATTTAAAGGAATGGTTGGTCAAAAGCAAAGGTTTTCATGTGCAAGAACCTAAGGAAGACAAGAAGTCAAGGGCATTGCTTCATCAGGTGGCCTAAGAGAAGAGTTTTCATTGGCATGGTAAGCAAGAAGGCTTAAGAGTATGGATGCTTGAAGGGTGAACAAGCTATTAGGCTTAAAATGTGTGAAAGCCAATCAGAATGGAGGACTGAAATAGAGATATGTAATCTACAAATAGAGTTGTAAGTTGTTATTAGATCAAGCCTTAATGTTACTCTCTAATAATTGTATCATTCTAGGGTAAATCCTTTGGATTAAGGTTGACCTAATAGTCATTTGTAAATCCTTTAACCGGGTGACATTCCAAGTGAATGGTCTAAAGTCCCCTAACAAGGCTCACTCCTAATAAGGTGATTGAAATCCTTTAACAAGGTCACATTTAACAGTGTGTATTGTAGCATTTAAGAAGGTTGGCCTTTCACAGGGCATCACTTTAGAAGAGTGAAAAAGAGTAGCATGTTACTGGTGTTTTTCCCCAAATTGGGTTTCTACGTAAATCATTGTGTCAAATGTGTTATTGAATCTGTTATGTTTGATGTTTACATTTCTGCAAATTGATTTGACAATAATCTACAAACTTTTAAGTGATTACATAATCTTATGGATGCATGTATGATGATAAATGTTTTATGGGTTCACTAAGCTCTAAAAAGTTTTATTTATACATCTGGACCTTAGATAACTGATTCACCCCCCCTCCCCCAGTTATTCTAAAGTATTATGTAGATATTTGCATGTTCGGCTAATCTCTATCATTTGTCTATGGCTGATCTGTTATGTTGTACTTGATTGTCTACCTTAGGCATCTCCCAAAGTAGAACTTGTTTTGCATCAATGTGTAGGATATTCGAATTATCACATTTGATGCAAAGCACCTTTTCTCCTTATGTTTCTTTATTTAGGGGAATCACCCCTAATTTACCTCTAAGATATTCATGAGCATCTTTAGGTAAGGCTTTAGTGAATATGTCAACAATTTTTCTTTGGTCTGCACATATTCTAACTTAACTTCTTTGTTTGGAATTAGTTTTGTGCTTTGTTTTTGTGTGCATCACTGGATTCTTTGAAATGTTGATAGTATTGGTGTTATCACAATAGATAACCACTGGATCTATGATCTCTTCTTTCATTCCTTTCAGCAATTGCTTGATGCACATAATGTTTGAATAGCTCACTACAACTGTCACATACTCAACTTCAACTATTGATTGAGCAATACAATTATGTTTCTTGCTTGTCCATGACACAAATCTCTTTCCTAGAAAGAATGCACCTCCACTAGTGCTTTTTCTATCATCAATATTTCCTCCCCAATTAGAGTCAATAAATACCTTCAGTTCAAATCTATCACTTCTCTTGTAATACAATCCATAATCTTCTACCTTTCAGATATCTCAATATCTTTTTCACTGCCACCATGTGTTTCTCTTTAGGATTTGCTAAAAATATAGCAACTATCTCAATAACAAATGCAATATTAGGTCTATGATGAACAACACAATGCAATTTTCCAATCATTGATCTATATAGTGTTAGGTTTACATCAGCAGATTCATCATTCTTAGATAACTTATGTCCTATAGACATAGATGTGTTCACTAGTCTTGATTCTTCCATTCCAAAATTCTTTAGTATCTCTTTGATGTATTTGGACTGAGTAATGAAAATATCAAACTTCATTTGACATACTTGCAATCCCACAAAGAATTTGATTTTACCAAATATAGACATTTCAATTCCTTCTTGATTTCATCAAAAAATAATTTGCATAATGCTTCTCTTCCTCCAAATGTAATGTCATCAACAAATATTTTAGATAGAAGTACTTCATTGTTTTTACCATTCTTCAAATATAGATTATTGTTATCATTTGTCCTTTCAAAACTAATCTTCACCAAATAATTATAATCTTTCATATCATGCTCTTGGGGCTTGTTTAAATCCATAAGGAGCTCTGTTCAGTTTGCATACCATATTCTTCTTGTCTGGATCTACAAATCCTTCAAGTTGTTCAATGTACACCTCTTCCTAAAGTATACCATTCAGAAATGCATATTTTACATCCATCTAATATACCTTGAAATTCTTGTAGGATGAATACGCAAGCAGAGTTTTGACTCCTTCAAGTCTTACCATAGGAGAAAAAGTTTCTCCATAGTCAAATCCTTCTTCTTAAGAATATCCTTTGTATACTAGTCTTTCCTTGTTCCTTGTAACTTCACTATTTTCATTGAGTTTGTTTCTGAAAACCAATTTTGTTTCAATAATTTTTTTGTCTATTGGTCTTAGTACTAAGGTCCAAGTATTGTTCTTCTTAATTGTTCAATTTTCTCATTCATTGCTAGAATCTAATCTTCACTATCTAGAGTGTCCTTCACTAATTTAGGCTCAAATTCACAAAGTAAACATGTACCATCTTTGAGTCTTTTTCATGTCATAACACTTGATTCAACATCACCAATTATTTTTTTAGGTTTTTGATTTATTCTTACAAACTTGGCTAGCACAAATAATTTCCTTCTCCGATCTTCAACAGGTTCATCTTGAAAAATAATCTAAAGCTCATTTCCTCTTTCTTGTTTAGGTTTTGGTCCAAATTTTGCATGCTTAGCATTGTCTCTCTAATGGTCGACATTGCTTGTTTATGACTCGACATCTTCAATGTGCTGCTTGACACCCACTATCTATAGCTCAACAACCTGTTGTTACACTTCATCATTTCCTATCTGCTAGGACATTGTAGTATAGTTTGCTTGTCCATTTTGAGTGTTGGAAGCACCATCATCCACATAGATGAACTGTACTATAATCTTTAGGTTCTTCATTAGATGCACAGTCACTTCTTTCTACAAACTTATCTACTTACACATTTGCACTTTCCACAACTTTGTTAGTGTTAGATTTTAAAGACTTGTAAGCTTTACTCTTGGTGGAATACCCTAGGAATATATCATCATCACTATTTGCATTGAGATTTCCATTCCTATTATCTTTTAATTTATAGCATTTACTTGCAAATATTTTGAAATATTTCATATTAGGAGCATATCCATACCATAGTTCAAAAGGTGTAGCATTTGTACCTTTCTTGATGTGTACTCTATTCAGGGTATAGACAATAGTATTGATAGCTTCTCTTTGATGCTTCTTTGATATATTCTTCTCCATAATCAATATTCTTGCACATTCCATTATAGATCTATTTCTCCTTTCAGCTATCCCATTCTAAGGAGGGGTCCTTGGTGCTGACTATTGGTATCTCTAACCATTTTTTCTATTAGTGTCAACCACTTAGTCATTTACAAGGCAGAGTCAGATGATCATTACTGCAACCGAGCTACTCTATATAGCTTGATTCATGTACATAAGTAAGTATGTACCTAGCTCTATAGGAGCCAAGTAAGTTTTCAGGTCAGAAAGTTTTTTTGTATATGAGTTGAGCTCATCAACAATCGGGCAAGTCATCAGCAACCGAGAAATTTTTGAGAATACATGTGCCGAGTTACTTAGTATGTACTAAGCACAATGAAGACTAAGAAACAACACTGATTTACATGAAATTCAGGATTGGAATAGAGTTTTAGGAAAAATGATTAAAAGGATAACTTGGAAGGAATATTTAAGTTTTGAAGAGCATTATATAGAACATTTACACTTTTTGGATCACCGATCCCTATGTTGTGTGTTCGACGATCAGGATGAAGAGGCAAAACGTAGAATCATCTAGAAAAATCTTTATGGAAATATTTATATAGTGATGATCTTAACCTAGATCATATACCGAAAGAGAAGGAGATGAAAATAGTTTATGTGCAAACATGAAGCTATTGATAGAAAAGGATTGAAATCAGTTTATAAGTCATTGAAGGGTTCTCTTATCATCTAGTAGGACAAGTGACCTAGTCATTGCAATGAAGTGAAAAGGAAATACAAGACTACCAGATCAGAGGAGAGGATAAATTAGCAAGGAGAAGACTTGAAATTAGCTTACATAGCAAATTGAGAGTCGGGTATTGAATTAGTTTTAACATACTTGAATCAGGGTAAATCCCTTAATAGAGTAGTATTAATAGATCTTTGTAAATCTCCTAATAAAAGTCCTTACTTTTTTGCAAGTGTTAAATCATCTAACAAGGAAATACCTAACATTATCTTAAGCTTTTAACAGGGTAGACCCCTCATGAGGTAGATCATATTTTATGGTCAAACATTGTGACCTGATTGGTTAACTTTATTACTATAGTAGTGAAGATTTGTGCATCTCATCCCCAACCTAGTTTTACCTTCACCTTGGAGGGTTTTTGGGTAACAAATATTGTGTCACGTGTTTTATTTTTATGCATGTGATTGATCATATTTATATGTTATCAAAAATTTACATTATAAGTTTTACATGTACAAGTTATTGATAGATGTGGATGAATATGTGAAAAGTGGAAAGTGTTTTAGATTCTAATTCACCCCCCCTCTCAGTATCTAGTTTATTCTATTTACTCCTCCATCAATCAACAATTGGTATCAGAGCATTGGTTCTCTAAAAGAAGCTTAAAGGCTTGGAGATTAGATCTTGGAGATGGAGGCTTCCAAACTAGACAAAGCTATTGACATTCAACTTAGACTACAGAAACTTGAGAATGCAAGACAAGATTTGAAGGATTCCCTAAAAAGGAGAAAGGAAATTGTCATCCAAATAAAGCAATTTCCTATGAACAACTTGAGACTGAAGGACTATTTGAACCAGTCAATCCAAATGATAAAGGATTTGTTGATATACTTGACAAGAATAAACTACTAAATGAATAAGTGAGAGCATTGAAAAGAGAACATCAAATCCAATCAGTAAGACTATGTGAAGTGACCAAACAAAGAAAGAAAGTTGAAGAAGATAGGACTATAGCTGAAGAAGAAAAAAGGTTAATGGATACTAGACTTGAAGAAAGTACATCAGATATACAAAAGCTCATTAATACTCAATTGGACATGATTTTGAAAGGATATCAGATGTGGATAGCTTTGGCTTTAAGGATGATCTTTCTTTCAACCAACACCATAATTATTTATTTTCACTTATTTAAATTCAAGGAATTCATTTGGCATGTGTGCTCAGGGTTCATGCTATGCACTTTCACAAGTGTGTCATTCACACCCTCCCAAGATAATTATTTCTAGAGCTACAATGAATCTTTGTTCTTGGGAAGATATACATTCCTAGTTCCATACATGCCCCAAAGAGAGATTGGTTACATAGACCTGACACCAAGAATTTGATCAAATTCCATTATAATATATTATGTAACCATAGAATATTTTGCTAAAGATGTTGAAAATGAGAATACCTAGTAGTTTCTAAGCTTCATAGTCTAACACATCATCTAATAGCGAAGTGCAATTTCTAGCAAGATCTTTTCCAATACACATAGCTTTCGAGCCCATGATTTTTCCCACCATCATAAGAGATAAGGATTTATATTGCCTTTGGTTTACATATCTTCACTTATAAAACAAGTTGACACCCTATTCAAGATACCCCGAATGTGTAGATTCCCTTGGTAGCACATTTATATATGCTTCGAGAAGTGAAATTAGGTTGCGTAGAAACAAACAACAAACTAAGTTATGCCCTAAAGTTTCCAAGGATGTAGAATGATCAGTAGTTGATATCGTAAAACATATAATTGCTAATTCAAATCACATATGAGAATGTGTCACGAGAGGTCTAGTGCATAGGTGGAGCCAAGATAATTACTTCACATTGGAGAAAATAATAAAATTAAAATTGTGATTCTGAACCCAATAGCCAAGTGATGAATCTGTAAAATCAGCATTATGAGGTTTGGTGGGAAGTTTTATTTAAACTTCATGATTTGTATTTGTGATCTTCATGGTGGATATGCATGCAAAATGTAGAATGTGGCATATGATAGTAGTAACTTTTGATAACATGTGAAGTAAATATTTTATGTAATGTTAATAGCTAGACAAGGAATTGAGTATAGGAAAGTGATGGTAGTGCACCATATGTTTATATAAATTCCTATAATATCATGTATAAAATAGACCTAATGCCCATAGAAGATATGGAAATAGGTAGAACAAGATGCCCCACACATGATTTGATCACAAAAAATGGTGCAGGAAAAGGTAGGAGAATCCCCAAAGGAGATATCCTAGTCCCCAACAAATAACCACACAACGAAAGATAAACAACAATGTAAGATTTGAAGCCAAGTCACAATAATTTATTCATAGATATAACTAATTACATGCAATGTGATGAGCTGTACGGCCTTCCCAATTATGACCAATTACAAATAAAGTAATAGTCCTACAATCCCTTAAGATCCAATCCAAACCCTAGCTAGTCCAGATCCACACTTTGATAGAAACCTCCAAGGAAGATCCAACTAGTACTCACAAGCCCACCAAGCAATATCCTTGTTTCCCAAGCCTTAGCTAGTAGCCTTTCTCAAAATTTTCTCCTTTACCACCTCCTCTTCTTCAAGAGGGATGAATAATGACTAAAGACTTCACCACAACCCCTACTTATACAAATCTAAGCCACAAGTCAAACCAAAATGCTAAAAAATAAATAAACCTAACAATAAATACTTGAAGAGCCACAAGTTAGCCTCTAACAGAAATTAAATTCTAAATGCCTTTAATGGCTTACAATATTTATTAAATACATCAAAATTAATTACCCAAGACCCAAATAGGTCCACTCCTACTAAAATCCCTTAATCATGCAAGATAGCCAACCACCCTAGGATGCTTTTGCATCAAAAAATAATGCAAATGTAATTGGCATAAAAGAGAAGGGAGCCTGATTACTCATCTAAATCAACAGATACATGAAATCCTTGTGATTTTTCAATAACAATTGAATGCAACACCATGAATTGTGCATCTATTGTTTAGAAACAATAAATAACTATCTATAAACAATTGCCCCTCACTATATGATTGGCATGTGTGATGATGTGATGGATATGCTTAGAGTTTAACTCAAAAATATTGTGTCAATATCATTTGAGCCTAAGCCAGAGAAGAGGCATTATGTCATGTGAATTATTTGATAGAGTATTGTAATTAGGTTATTTTAACAAGAGATATAATTATAAAATATTTCACCAAAATTGTTGGGTAGAGTGGCTTTAAAGTTATTAGTTTAAGGGATATAGACAGAGAACTACTTGACAAAATGCCTTGAAGTTGATCACCATAGTTAATCATAATAACAAAAAATAAGTACCCAAGGGAGTAAAAGTTGGATGGTTACATGTAAAGAAAAATATGATGTTTTTAGAATATGAGAAATAACTATCCTAGGAATGACAAGATATGCAAGGACATCATGGTATATGGTGAATATAACACATGTATGTTGAGAGACCAATTATTCATTGAAGCAATCGATAACATGAAAATATTAAAGAAAACCATGACTATTGAATGGTGATCCTAATTGTCTATGCCATAAGATCAAAATTTAATACCAAAATATCACAAATTACATGTTTCACTTTGAAATATCATAATCTAAGCAAGTGATCCAAATTCAAGCTAAAACAAAATTCAAATATCAAAATTATGATTATACTCCAATATTGAAATGCTCTCTTCCTAACATTACTAATACAATTATTGGACATGTAGATTTTCTAGGATTTTGGTAATCAATGGAAACACAATAGAATGCTCTAATCATTACCTAAATGCTCACTAGTAGCTTGGCTTGAGAAGGCAGTCACCCATTTTTAGTACAATGTCTGGAGTTGGTATTGGAATGTATGAAAGCTTATAACCCATATACTAGAGAAGTAGTGTTCCTAGATGACAAGATAGTAGAAAGAATGGACCCAGTATCCATGGCTATTGTGCATAGGTTACCAATCAGGGAATATTATACGAGTATTTTTTAGAAATATGTAGAAGAAGATTTCAATAAAAAAAAGGATGTATCTCTAAATAGCTTGGCTAGAAATTGGCTTTAGTGCCTAAGAAAGGAAAGTTGCAGCTATCCAAGATGATCTACCTATCCTTGCTAAAAGATAATTTTGCTAATATGGTGATATTCTTGAGTAGAAACATGAGAAATGAGGATGCACACAAGTTTGAGAACTAGATGTTGTTGGAAACTACAATTGGAATAATTTTTGTTTTGTCATTAATGTCAAATCTACTAATGTGACATGTTATTATTTGATCTAAATGTCATGTCTATTTTGATTAATGAAGAGGATTTGAGAAGTTACTCATAACAATATCACTTAGAGAAAAGGTTGAGTTACGAAAAAGAAGTTGCAATGGACATTTGATTAATTAGACTTTGATAAGACAAAGTGATTGCTTATATTAGGAAATTAAAGCTTAATCGAGCAATAGAGTAAAAGGTATGCCGAGTAATGCTAGTGCAAACCAAGCCACAGTAAGTGTCCAAAAAATTTAGTGTTGACCAAGCATCAATATTGATTGAGAAAGTTAGTTTATGTTGAGCCAGAAGTTTTACAATGGCCGAATGATTAAGTGATGACCAAGTTCCAAAATTTAGTGATTGTTGAGTAATAATATTTTGAATTTATTTGAGGAATCATGATTTCAGTCAACTCAATTGATTTCTTGGGATATGGAAACCATGTTGAAGATAAGATTGATGAGTTGGATCATTTAATTCAAGTTGAGGATTAGGTATAATACCTATTATCAAATTTGATGGATGAGAAGTTTCTAGAAAAGAAGAAAGATGAACAAATATAATGAATCTGATGAACCAAATCATAAACCCTAAGATCTATGGTGATCATGGAAAATGAAAAAGCAAGAGTTACCTATTTAAGGAGTTAAAGAGAGTGAAGCAAGAGAAAGGAAATGATTGCACAAATGATGTTGAAGTTGATAAGTGAATCTGAGTAGAAGGCTTAAGTTTAAAAGGAGAAGATTGATTGCTTGAAGGGTTACCAAATGAATCAAGAACAAAGATGACAATGGGGAACTTATTAGTGAATCAACACATGAACTTAATAGTAATATGAACCTACAAAATTGAGTTGTAATCATACAGATAAAAATCCTACTATTTTCTTTCTGATAATTATAAACAATTGGTATTGAAATCCTTTTAATCAAAGGTTAACCTAACAATCATTTGAAGGACTTAACAATCTATGTAAATCCTTTAGCAAGGTGACATTCTAAATAGAATGATCAAAGTATTCTAATAAAGCTACTCTTAATAGGGTGATTAAATCCTCTAACAAGGTCACATTTAACTGTGTGTATTGTAACCTTTAAGAGGGTTGGCTCCTAATAGAGCTCACTTCAAAGGAGTGAAAAAGTGATGACATGTTGCTCGTGATTTTTCCCAAATTGGATTTTTGCATAAAATCCCAATGTCAAAATTACGTTGAATTCTTTATGATGTTTTACACTTACATGTTTACATTTAGCAAGTCTATTATAATAGGACAATGAACTACCAGTAATTTTATTTATCATTATACAGTAGAGATCAAGCTATAGTAGGATAAGAAAGACAACAAATGTTAAATGTTTGATTGTTCAAATGGTACTTATGAACCTTGAGTAACTAATTCACAACCCCCCCCCCCCAAGTTATTCTAATTTTTTTTTAATAATTAGTATTAGAGTTGAGTGCTTACAAAGAGAAGTTTGAAATTAATTAAAGCTAAAGATATCATGACTCACAAAAGAGAGGTACAAAAGATGAACAAGGGAACTTTCCTACATGGAAAAACTTGATGAGGCTACACATATCTAATAGTAGTGATGCTGCTATAAAATTTGTGAACAATGAGTATGTAGAAATAATAGCTACTCCTTTGACAGTCAAACAACTGAAGAAAAAAAAAACACAATCATGCAATGTTGGAGATTGCCTTAGCCCTAAGTTGTGTTGAGTAAATGATGATATAAAAGAATGTGATAGTGCAGAGAAAATATGGGGAAAAATAAAAACTATATATGGAGGAGATGACAATGTCTTGAGAGCCAAATTAGAAAGCCTAAAAGATAAATTTGATGACATGAGAGTGGTGAAAGGTGAAAACATAGTATAGTACTATACAAGAGTTAAAGAATTTGTTAATGCTATTCATGGTGCAAATGGAGAAATCAAAGATGAAATAGTGATAAGAAAGGTACTGAGGACTTTACTTCCTATATATGCCATAAGAGTTTCTACAATTCAAGAATTGAGATGTATTCTAGGTAACATTTTGACTTTAGAAGGTGTAATTGGTAGGCTTACTACTTTTGAGATGTCTAACTTTGATAACTACACACCTACTACTATTTAAAACTTCTTTTAAGTCACAATTGGTTCTTAGCAAAAAGAAAGGAAACATGTGGAGAGTGACAGTAATAGTTCCGATGATGAGCTTGATGAACTTGAAGCACTTATTGCAAAAAGATTTAGAAGAGGCAGAAGTAAATATAAAGGTAAACTACCTTCTTCTTTTTTTCACACACGGTTGGTCATATTGTTTCTAGGTGTCCTAACAGAGCTAACAAGGATGATAGAAAGGAAAACAAATACAAAGGAAGAAGAGATAACTAAGACTACAAGAAAAACAAGGATGAAAAAGGTAAGACATCTTGTTATATTGCTGAAGAAGAAACTAACAATGAATTGGAAAGTAATGATGATGAAGTTGTCTATGTTTCTATGAAAGAATATTTTGATGAAGATGATAAAACTACATTGATCTCATATGTAAATAAAAGTGACAGATGAATAATTGATAGTAGATTCTTTAATCATATGATTGGTGATAAATATAAATTTGAGGATATTGACTAACAAGATCAAGTGTGACAATGTTTACTGGGTTGAAGGACTTAACTATAATCCTTTAAGCGTTTCAAAATTGAAAAAATTAGGATATAGAGTTGAATTCCATCATAGGAAGGCCAAGATATATGATGTTGATGGTAAGCTAATTGGAAGTGGTGAACAGACAAGAGGTAACTTGTTGTATCAAGATTTATCTAATGAGACATGTTTGTTTGCACAATAAGAAGATTTTTGGTTATGGCACAAGAGGTTATGTCATGTGAAATTTGACAATTTGGTGAACATTAGTAAATTGAAGAAAGTAAGAGGATTGCCAAAACTAAAGAAACCTAACAATGTTATGTGTAAACAATGACAATCAAGAAAATTGATCAAGTCTAGTTAAAAGAGAAAAACATATACATCAAGTGATATTTTGGAATTGGTTCATACTAACCTATGTGGACCTATTGATGTTCAAAGCTATTGGGGAGATAAGTACTTCATCTTATTTGTTGACAACTATTCTAGAATGATGATTGTGATGTTTCTTAAAGCTAAATTTTATACTTTTCAGATATTTAAGTGGTATTTAGCTAGAGTTGAAAAAGAAACAAGGAAGAGTTTAAAGTTTTTGAGATCTGCCAGAGGTGGTGAATTCATTTCAAATGAGTACAATATATTCTACAATAATAGAGGAATCAAAATAGAGATGTCAGCACCAAGGACCCCTCCTCAGAATGGGATAGTTGAAAGGAGAAACATATCAATAATGGATTGTGCAAGAACAATGATGATGGAGAAGAATGTATCAAAAAAGAATTGGAGAGAAGCTATTAGTACTACTATCTATACCTTAAATAGAGTACAAGTCAAGAAAGGTAAAAATGCTACACCTTTTGAACTATGGTATGGATATGCTCCTAATGTGAAATATTTCAAAATATTTGCAAGTAAATTCTCTATATTAATAGATAATAGGAAAGGAAAAATTGATGCAAAGAATGATGACAATATATTCCTAGGGTATTCCACCAAGAGTAAAGCTTACAAGTATTTAAACTCTAACATTAACAACGTTGTGGAAAGTGAAAATATGAAAGTTGATAAGTTTGTAGAATGAAGTGACCTTAAATGCAATGAAGAACCTAAAGATTGTAGTACATTCATCTATATGGATGATGATGCTTTGGACAACACTCCAAATGGACAAGAAAACCAAGCTATAGTATCCCAATAGAAAAGAAATGATGAAGTGCAACAACAGGTTATCGAGCTACAAATAGTGGGTGTCGAGCAAAAGACTAAAGATGTCAAGTCAAAAACATACAATGCCGACCATTAGAGAGACAATGTTGAGCATGCAAAATCAGGACCAAAACCTAAACAAGAAAGAGTAAATGAGATTGAGATTATTTTTCAAGATGAACATGTTGAAGAACAGAGAAGGAAACCACCTATGCTAGCCAAGTTTGTAAGAAGACATCACAAACCTAAAAAAATCATTGGTAATGTTGAATCAAGTGTTATGAAAAGAAAAAGACTCAAAGATGATACATGTTTACTTTGTGAATTTGAGCCTAAATCAATGAAGGATACTCTAGACAATGAAGACTGGATTCAAACAATGAATGAGGAAATTGAATAGATTGAGAAGAAAAATACTTGGACCTTAGTATCAAGACCAAAAGACAAAAATGTTAATGAAAAAAAAAGGGTATTCAGAAGAAAAAAAACTCAATGAAGATGGTGAAGTTGCAAGGAACAAGGCAAGATTGGTATGCAAATGATATTCTCAAGAAGAAGGATTTGACTATGTAGAAACTTTTTCTCCTATGGAAAGACTTGAAGGAGTTATAACTCTACTTGCATATTCAATCTACAAGAATTTCAAGGTATGTTAGATGGATGTCAAGTTTGCATTTCTAAATGGTATACTTAAGGAATAACTATACATTGAACAACCTGAAGGATTTGTAGATCTAAACAAGAATAATATGGTATCTAAACCAAACAAAGCTCCTTATGGATTTAAACAAGCCCCAAGAGCATTGTATGAAAGACATAATTATTTGGTGAAGATTTTTTTTGAAAGGACAAATGATAACAATAATCTATATTTAAAGAATGATAAGAAGAATGAATTATTTCTATCTAAATTTTTTATTGATGGCATTACATTTGGAGGAAGAGAAGCATTGTGCAAATCATTTTTTGATGAAATGAAGAAGGAATTTGAAATGTCTATGTTTGGTGAAATCAATTTCTTTGTGCAATTGCAAGTATGTCAAATAAAATTTGGTATTTTCATTACTCAGTCCAAATACATCAAGGAGATACTAAAGACATTTGGAATGGAAGAATCAAGACTAGTGAACACACCTATGTCTACAACACATAAGTTATCTAAGAATGATGAATCTTCTTATGTGAACCAAATGATGGTAATGAAAAGGATATTGAGATATATGAAAGGTACATAAGATTATGGATTGTATTAAAGAGAAGTGATAGATTTGAACTGAAGGTATTTACTAACTTTGATTGGGTAGGAAATATTGATGATAGAAAAAGCACTAGTGGAGGTGCATTCTTTCTAGGAAAGAGATTAGTGTCATGGAAAAGCAAGAAACTAAATTGTATTTTCTCAATCAACAACTGAAGTTGAGTATATGGAAACTATAGTGAACTATTCAAACATTATGTGGATCAAGCAATTGATGAAAGGAATGAAAGAAGAGATCAAAGAACTAGTGGTTATCTATTATGATAACACTGGTGCTATTAACATTTCAAAGAAACCAGCGATGCACACAAAAACAAAGCACATTGCTATCAAGTATCACTACTTGAGGGAACTAGTTCAAGACAAAGAAGTGAAGTTAGAATATGTGCACACCAAAGAAAAAATTGTTGACATATTCACTAAAGCCTTGCCTAAAGATTCTCATGAATAGCTTAGAGGTTAATTAGGGGTGATTCCCCTAAACAAAGCAACTTAAGGAGAAAAGGTGCATTGCAACAAATTTGCTAATTAGAATATCACACACATTGATGCAAAAAAAGTTCTATTTTGGGAAATTCCCAAGGTAGACAATCAAGTACAATATAATAGATCAGTCACAGACAAATGAAAAAGATCAGCCAGACATGCAAATATCTACATAATTTAGATGTATGAAGTAATTGAAGCCAAGAAAGATAATTATCTTTGGCATTGTTGTCAAAGTGGGAGAGATATACTAAAGAGGGAGAGATGTACCCAAGAAGGAGAGTTATACCTTAAAGGGAGAAAATCAATAATGACAATAATAATGAGACTAAGGATATTGATTGCTCATGATAGTGAAATCTTCTGGATTGCATGGTAACAAAGTGGAAGATTGTATTCCTACATAGATATGTATTGTAAGATGTATTGAGATGTTTACATCAATGCCAAAGAGGGATATTGTTGGAAACTACAATTGGAAGAATTATTGTTTTGTAATTGATGTCAGATCTACTGATGAGACGTGTTGCTATCTGATCTAAATGTCATATCTATTTTGATTGATGAACATGATTTGAGAAGTTAATCATAAAAATATCACCTAGAGGAAATGTTGAGTTATGAAAAGGAAGTTGCAATGTAAATTTGATTAGTTGGACTTTGATAATAAAAATTCATTGTTTATATTAGGAATGTAAAGCTTAACCGAGCAATAAAGTAAAATATTATGACATGTTGAGTAATGATAGTGTCAACCAAGCCATAGTAAGTGTCGAGTAAATTTAGTGTTGACCAAGCATCAGTATCGACTGAGAAAGTTAGTTGACGTTGAGCCATAAGTTTTACAATGACTGAGTGATTAACTAATGGATGAGTGCCAAAACTTAGTGAAATTCAAGTAACAATATTTTGAGTATATTTGAGGAATTATGATTTCCAGCCAACTCAGTTGGTTTCTTGGGATATGGAAATCATGTTGAAGATAAGATTGATGAGTTGGATCATTTAATTCAAGGTGAGGATTAGGTATAATAGCTATGATCAAAGTTGATGGATGAGAAGTTTCTAGAAAAGAAGAATTATGGAAAGATACAATGAATATGATGAACCAAACCATAAACCCTAAGATATACGGTGATAATGGAAAATGACAATGTGAAAATTACCTATCTAAGGAGGCAATGAGTTAAAATAGAGAGAGAGAGAGAGAGAGAGAGAGAGAGAGAGAGAGAGAGAGAGAGAGAGAGAGAGAGAGAGAGAGAGAGAGAGAGAGAAGCAAGAGAAAGGAAATTCTTGCATAGATGATGTTGAACTTGATAAGTGAATATGAAAAGAAGGATTAAGTTTTAAAGGAGAAGGTTGAGTGCTTGAAGGGTTGCCAAGAAAATCAAGAACATAGACGAAAATGGGGAACTTATCAGTGAATCAACACATGAATCGAACAATAATTCAAACTTGCAAAAATGAGTTGTAATCATATAGATCAAAACCCTAATATTTTCTTTCTGATAATTGTAAACATTTTTTATTGAAATCCTTTTAATCAGAGGTTGACCTAATAGTAATTTGAAGGAATTATAGTCTATGTAAATCATTTAGCTTTTGAACATATGATATCCTTTCTTCATGTCTAGTTGAAAGGATTAATGCTTGAACGTTGTATATGTTTAATTTGCAATGAAGGATGTAGGGAGTCTCAACAAATGCAATGGATCAACAAAAATTACATCATAAAGCAATGGATGTAAATGTGCACCAAAGAAGAAGAAGATGAATGCCACAATGTAGATCTCCTCCCTTGATGCTTAAGCTTGAAGAGAAAATGCTCACAAAGGTTCCTTGAATCTTGAATACTTGATGAATGTTTGAAATGCCTTAGAAAATCTATTAGCTTGAGTTTCCTTGCACATAAAATGATGTCTTGTGATGTTGTGAAATGAGGTTCCTAGGCTCCCTTTTATACTAGTTCTCAAGTGTGAAAAAAAATCAAGACAAAAAGGTCACCTGATTTTCAATTTTGGATCCCCAAGATAAAACTAGACCCAAGACCCAAAGTCCCTAAGGAATAGGTTGACTTGGGTCATCATATTCCAAAATAGTTTGACTTGGCTTGATCTATTCCATGGTTATCCTAGAAAGAAGTAACCTTGAGGTACTAAAAGCTACATAGATGAAAATAGAAGAAACAATACTAAGCAAGAGAAAGGGATGATCAAGCACAAATCCATTCATGGTCTACAAAGTCACTAAAGGGTGGGAACTAAAAGGTCTTTAATGATGGGTGATTTCATTTTAAGATAGTACATAGGATAACCCTAAAAAATTGATATGTACAACTAGAAAGATAAAGATTGACAACCCCTAATAGAGATGTAGGAAAATCAAACTTGACAGAATTTGCATTTGACTTAGAAGCGGCCTACTTTATGCATTTCCATACCTCGACAATATTATCTATAGAATGAATTCAAAGTTGATGAAACCTATCTAATTACAATAAATAATTTGTAGGGACAACTGATGAATATTCATAACTATGGTCTTTAAATTATCATGTCCCCTATTCTCCTAAGATTTTGGTTGGTCATGTTATGGTTTTAGGGAAATATAAGTGTTTGGATTGGATGTATTGGGATTTGGATATTATGTAATAAATTGATCATTTAAAAAATGGTTTTGGTCAATGATTGTGTCTTGGTGAATTTTAACAGGAAAGAAAAATATATTTAAAAGTGTATATTTAATCAAGATATGATTTGAGTGAAGGGATGATATTTTATCCATTCATTTCATTCAAAAATATTAATATATTGTTCATCTATTATTGAAGATTGAAGGATGGAAACCCTTTAATTCTAGTAGTTGTTTGGTAGATAAAAACCCCTAAACTAGTCTTAGTAGTTCTTAGAGGAATGGTATTTGGGCTCTATTGTATTCTCATTTAGGTGGATCCTACATAGTTTTTTGTAAAATTAACCAACTCTCTTAGTACCTAGGACTCAAAATTTTAATTGTTAATATCTGATAATAATATTGTTGTTCATGAAAGTTTTGGCAAACTAAAGTATTTATGTGTAATTTATTTTTATGATAGGATGATCAATTAGTTATTACATATTATTATTTTGATGCATCATTTTGCAATGGTTTATCATTCACTTTTAGTTGCTATGTAATTTATCTATCATAAAAGATTTAATTTTAAAGTTGTGTAGGTTGTGTTGAACAACCATGCCAATATTTTATAAAATTCCCATGGACCAAAGCTTGATGAAGAGTTCCAAAATACCATTGGGCTTGAAACTAGTGCAATTCAGGTGACAATCGCACATTACCATCACCTTAGTATTCACAAGGAAGAATGCAAGAAGGTACTAAATGAGCTTTAGATGCATACTATATAAAGTGTAACACCTGCTAGGGAACCCAAAATAAATTAACCTATTATGTCACTAAGTTTGCTAAACTTTTTTTTTTAAAGATTAAACAACAAGAGATAACATAGTGGATTCAATAACTCACACACATACATATGCAATACCATAACAATTACATCTCTCATGGGTTCCATGACATTGAATCACATATATAAGTTTTATTAAGATTAAATCTGATACATACCAAAGTCCACATCATAGGATAACCATAGGTACATAATCAAATGAAATAATATACAAGTACATAAGATGCCACATGGAATAACCAAAATGCATAGTCATCCTCTGCACAAGTCAAAGGTTATGAAATGCTAAAAGAATATACATTAGGATAAGATAAAACATCTCATAGGATCTCAAAAAATTAAAGTACAATAAATCAAAGTATGACCATAGAACATAATCACAGAATCAGAACAATGGAACAAATACACAAGTATATCTAGAAAAAATCATCCAACTGTTAGATCTCAATGGTATAAGAAACACTACCACTCAACCTCGTGGAACCTAAATGGCCCACTTCCACCATGCTGAGGAGATAATCTCAAGTCCCAAATGGATAAAATACAAAATTCATGATAAGAATCTAGGTCAAGGAATCTTGATGGCAATCTATCTCAAAGGATACCAAGTACACAAGTAACATGTAATCCTAGAGGCAATAAAGAAACATAGGAAATCTAACATGCATGTGGGCAAGTGTCATTGCATGAGCCAACTCTAAGGTTACCTTGGTAGCCTTGTTGTACTCCAGCCCCCTAGTGACTCTATGTGGCATACGTATCCTTTCTTATAGACAAGGAATACTAACGAGGCAAGGTCGCACCCAAGCATCCTCTCTATTCCCATTCTAGTCTATACTAGTACTCAAGGCATGGGAGAGGAAAAAACTAACTCTGGTTAATTCATTTTAACTCATTTAATGAAATGTTATCACTTATTAATACAACTCATAATGGGTTACCTAGGCAACCTCTTTAGGGCTTTGGCCTCCATTGCAAGCCACTTCCCAACATACACAAAGATAACCTACCCTAAGCTCATAATAGAAAATCTCATAAAATCACAATGTCCACATCAATCCTATACAAGCAACTTGAACTCACAATAAATAGTTGATCAATCCTTCCAAAGTTTGTATCACGAAATCACAACATTACATAAGAACATCACAACCAAAACACATCCCAAGCCTCTGGTAAACATACCTGTCTGGTCAAAACTAGGTTTATCCCAAATCCCAACATGTAATAAAACATAACATCTCATCAAGTGATTAAAACAAGTGTAGTTATTTACCCATTCCCATTTGCTATAGTAATTCTAAGTTTTTATTTTGAGTAACATTAGAGTTATTTTGTTGGCTAAGGTTCTCAATTGATAAAATTCTCCATTTTAGTTTGATCAAAATAAAATTTTCATTTTCATAGTTAAAACCATATTTTCCTAATAACCATGCATTATCCTCTTAGTTTGATGATCAAATTTCCAATTTTGAAAACAACCCTGAAAACCAAACTCAGTTGAAAGAACCTATTTTAAAGACTAACTGATTTTCAAGTTTAATTATTTTAATTATTAATTATATTTAATTAACTAATTTTAATTATTCATTAAATAATAATTAAAATCTACTCATAATTAAACTTTATATTACATATTATTAAATATAAAATCATTATAATTTTTATAACATAAGATTAATTAAATAACTAAAGTAATAATTAACTAAATCTTAATTAAATTTAAATTATTTTAATTAGTACTTTATACATATTTAATTTAATTATATATTTTTTTGTTTAAAAGAAAAATATGATATAATTTTTTTTTAAAAACATGCAAGGCCTGCGGCCTGCCTTGGCAGATGTGGACTGCAATTGGCAGCCGCAAGCTACCTTAGCAGTCGTGGGCTACCTTAGTAGTCGCAAGTTGCTTTAGTAGTCATGAGCTACCTTTGCCAGCCATGTGTGACCATTGGCCTCGTGGTGGAGAGTGGGGGTGGTGACTTGCCTTCTAGCAATTTTTCTTTAGTTAATTTTTTTATTATTATTAGAATATTTTTAAAAATAAATTTTAAATTTTATTTTTCTAAGAATCTAGTACAGTCCAATAGGGAAAATTTTTCTTGCAACACTTTTTTAATATTAATTCAGAGGTTAAATTAGATCATACTCAATTGTAAATTCTAGCCAAATCCTAGCTAGTTTTTCTACAATTTCTCTAGATTTACATATGGTTATTTGCTAATAACAAATTCACAATTCTTATCTAGGATTTTCAAATTTATTTTTCATTCATGGAAACGTAAAGATTCAAAAATAATAACAGATTTGGCATAGCAATCTTTCTTGTTTCAGGCATGAAGAAGACAGAGAATTTTTCCAAAAGAATTCTAAGAGATTGCATAGATTCCTACCTTAGTTTGATGCTAACAGAATTTGATTCAGCCTTGTGCCTTCCAATTCCCCATCTCCAAAATTTTGCAAGAAAGTCCTCCTGCCCAAAGCTTTGGTTGCTACTCCAAACCAATGCATGGAGAAATGAGCTCTAATCTCCTAATAAAGAATATCTCAACCTAGGGTTTTGATTTTATGAACATGCAAAGTCTGTTCTTTTATTATTTTGATTTATTTAATTCTATGTACATACATGTTTCTTTTTAATTAGATTAAAGTTTATTTAAATTATTCTCACTTTGTTTTAATTAAATAATAAGACGTATTTAGAATGTGTATTTATTAATTTTACTAATAATAATATTTAGATTTCATTATTAAAATGAAACTTCTAAATTAATTATTAATAAATAAAATAAATGTAATTACACCAAATTTGGACTTTTAATTAAATCTTTAAATATATTTCTTCTATTTATTTAATTTCTCAATTAATTAAATATAATTAAAAATTGATTTTTCTTTATAAATTTTTTTGTTACATTAAATCATTTAATAATATCTTTATTTGATTGAATTATAACTGAAAATCACAATAGACCCACAAGCTTAATAAGAAAACCCATCTAAAAGACAATACAAATTCAAACTTAAGGGTCAAAATCTTGAATTCATGTCACTTGACGAATTCAGAAGGGTAAATAACTCAAAAACTTATCTTATATTTTAGGACAATTTTCTCAGTTTAAGATTTGGACTTGAGAACTATCTCCCCTCCTTACCATTGAGATATTGCGATAGGGCACGATTATCTTGGCAATTTGGGGAAGTCGATGATTGGTGCCTACAATCCATATAAAATTTGAACATGTACATATGCCTATCTATATAAACTAAACATGCAATGACAAGAAGTGATACATCATGTAGATCTTGACTAGTAGGTGACTACAACTCCCTGCCTCAACCGCATCATAAATACCAAACATAAAGTAAAACATACACATACACCATAAACATGAAAGTATGAGGTGAGTAACCATAAAAACCACATATAAATCATCTAGCTAACTATCATCATGAAATAGCTTGAAATCACTATATGAAACGTACAAAGCATCATCACTGAAAGAAGAATAATGAACACATGAAGTAATTGAGTATCAAGTAGCTCATCAAATAAATAATGAAGTATGAAATAACATCAATCAAATTAAGTAACCAAGTACCACTAGATCATAATACATAACCATTAAAGTTGGCCTAATAGTATTTGACAATATAACATGAAAAGTAAACTAGGTGTAGGCACTACATCTACCCCCCTAGACTTAGGTTTACTCGTGGAAGCCTATAAAAAATTAGGGATATAAATCCCATAATCTAGATGCATCTTCCCATGGAGCTAATGACTCATTAGTAGGGTCCCATTGGACCCTTACCTATTCTATGGTTTGACCCTTGACCCCTGAGGGTCAAATTTCATTGCTAAAGAATGCACTCTGACTCTAAAGCCAATTGCCCATCCTCAACCAGTAACACATTCCAATCAAGAACATGTGTCACATCAATAATATATTGTCTAAGAATAGAAACATGGAAAACACCATGTACACTAGCTAAGCTAGATGACAATGCAAGATAGTAGGAACCTAGACCTACCCTCTTGAGAATCTCAAATGGCCCCACAAACTAAGGTGATAACTTTAAACCCTTTCCATATCATATTGGACTCTTCTGTGGATGTACTCTCAAGAATACCTTCTCTCCACTGCCAAACTGATTATCTATCTTGTGAGCATCGACATACTTCTTTTATCTATCATGTGTTGTAGACACATGCTCATGGATGCTCACTACCTTTTGCTACATATCTCAAAGCATCTAAGGACACAACATGATGCAATCCTTTAAATTGTCCCAATGCAACGATGTACAACAAGGAAAACCATACAAGGCCTGAAAAGGTGTCATCCTAATAGAACAGTGATAACCATTATTACATACAAACTCTATTAGGTATAGATAATCCTCCCAATGATTTTTCCAATCCATAACATACATCCTCAACATATCCTCTAGAACTTGATTCACTCTCTCCATTTGACCATCTGTCTTAGGGTGGTATGTTGAGATGAAGTTCAACTATGCTCCAAGATCATGTTGTAAGGATGTCCAAAATGTAGATGTGAATATATGATCCCTATCTGAAATGATCTTTCAATGGATACCATGCAATCTCACAATATCACACATTAAGACATTTGATACTAAAGATGTTGTATAGGATGACCTCATTGGTGAGAAGTGTGTCACCTTAGCCAACTGGTCAATGATGACCATGATAGCATTATGTCGACGAGAAGTCATAGATAATCCCACAATTAAGTCCATAGAAATAATAGCCCACTTCCATGAAGGAATGGTACTAGGTTGTAAAATTCTTGTAGGATGTTGGTGCTTTTCCTTAACCCTTTAACACTCAAGACACCTAGCCACAAAATCAGCGATATCATGCTTCATCCCTATCATAAAGTATAATAGTCACAAGTCTGCATGCATCTTCTTGACACCTAGATTTGTTGAGTAAGGTGCATGATGGGCCTCTAATAGGATCAATGTATGAAGCCCATCCAATAGTGGTACATAAATCCTCCCTGTATTACACAAAAGGTCATCTAACTCTAGGAAATAGCTTGAAAATATTCCCTCCAAAGATCTTCCTAAATCTATCTCAAGGTTCACCTCTTGATACTGAGTATCTGTAGGAATTTCTTAAAGTATATGGCTCATTAAATCCATACTAAGATTCCATGCTAATGTCTCATGTCTCCTATGACTCAAAGCATTGGCTACCACATTCTCCTTCCCCTAAATATACTTCACCTTGAAGTCATACTCCCACAAAAACTCCATCCAACACCTCTGCCTAGTATTTAGATTAGGTTGTGTGAATATATACTACAAGCTATGATGATCACTATGAAGCTCAAAATGATACCCCAATAAGAAGTGTCTTCATATTACTAGAATATGAAAAACTGTAGCTAGCTCAAGATCCTATGTGGGATAGTCGAACTCAATATCCTTGATCTTGTGAGTCTCACAGGAAATCACATGTCTATCCTTCATTAGGAATGCGCCAATCCCTTTTAGGAAAGTATCATTACACACCATAAAATCACCTACTAGATTAGGTACTACTAGAATCAATGCACTGGTCAAAAGCTCCTTGAACTTCTAGAATGTTTCCTCACATTTCTCTATCCAAATGAAATTCTTCCCCTTCCTTTGGATGGAAGTGATGGGGTATGCAACTTTGGAGAAGTTCTAAACAAATCTATGATAATATCTGGCCAAACCCATAAAGTTACAAATTTCAGTAACAGTAGTGGGTGCAGGCCAATCTACCATCACTTGGATCTTCACAGGGTCCACTAAGATACCATCTCCTAAAATGACATGTCCTAAGTACTATAGCTCATACTAAAATAAGTCACACTTTGTCAAATTGGCATATAGCTGATTTTCTCTAAGGCACTGAAGGACTAACTGTAGGTGTTCCTCATGTTCTTCTTGAGATTTGGAATATATCAATATGTCATCCAAGAACACAAGTACAAAATGTTCTAGGTAAGAATAAAATACTCCATTCATCAAGCACATGAATACTAATAGAGCATTCATCACTCCAAAAGGAACCACTATAAACTCATAGTGTCCATAACGAGTGTAGAAGGTTGTCTTATGTATATCAGCATCATAAATGCATACCTGATGGTACCCTGAATTCAAATCTATCTTAGAGAATACTTTGGCTCCCTTGATTTGGTCAAACAAGTTATTGATCCTTGGTAAAGGAAACATATTCTTAATTGTTACCTTGTTCAACTATCTATAGACAATGCACAACAATAAATGATCCATCCTTCTTCTTCAAAAAGAGCATAGATGCTCCCCATGGAGAAACACTCAGTCTAATACAACGTTTAGACAAAATTTCCTCTAGCTGTAGGTGCAATTTACTCAAATCTTGAGTGGTCATCTGATAAGGAGGTCTAGATATGGGCTATGTTCGTGGGATGAGGTCAATGCAAAAATTAAAGTCCCTCTTAGATGACATACCTAGAATCTCAGTAGGGAAAACATCAACATACTCCTATAGAATAGGGTGATCTAGGGTCTTCCCTTTAAGGTCTTCCTCCTCAAGTTCACTCATAGTAATGGTGAACACTTGACAATATTTATGAATGCTCTTCTTTAATTGTATAAAATAGATCATCCTAAAGGATATGGGTCTCTAGATGCCTAGAATCTTAGAGTCCTTACCCTAGTCATCCTTACACTGAATAGTCTTCCTCTTGTAGTCAATGCTAGATCTATGTGAGATTAGCTAATCAATTCCCAAAACTATGTCATGTGAACCAAGGGGAATAACTCAAAGTTCTACTAAAGTAATGAATCCTCCTAGGTTCAACTCACACTATTGTACTAGAGAGTCTGTAGGTACCTTATCTCTTAAAGCTAGTTCCATCTACCAATCTATGCCTTGCTTAACCACCTCAAGCTCACACTTTACAACTATAGAAGGTGATATGAAGGAATATGTAGCACCTAAATCGAATAAGATGGAAAGGGGTGTACCTTTGATTGCTCCTGTAGTTTCAACTACAATACCTTGGTGATCTACTTGGCAGTGATCTACCACAACAAAAACTCTATGTGATCTTTCAATGTTACCAATTGTAATCTCAAATGTTGTTGGCCTTAATCCTAGATATAAATATGTACATTGCAAGTAGTTGATTGCATTATCCCTAAACTTTCTACATGAGAAACACCTTATACCTCTGCCAAAACCTCTCACTATTGGAGGTGCACTAGACTGTTGATGGTTGTCTCTACTAGCAAAGGAGTGGTTACTCTAAGAAGTCTAACTATACTGATTGTGCCTATTGGGCTGAGAGTTTCAAAAGTTCCATGAATTGAAACCACCACCACCACTCTATACTAGAGGATAAGATCCCTTCTATTATTGTTATTTTTGTTGTTGTTGACCTTGGTTTCCTTTGGAGTAAGGAGGCTTTCAATTACTACTTGTGCATTGGTTTTGTGTGCCCTTGGACCTTGATGGTGCATGTCCACTAGTAGGTGCCCCCATAAAACCACCATCTTCCAAAGTAACATTCTGCTCTATAAGAATAGTCTAATGAACTGCATCCTTAAGGGTCTTAGGCTATAATACCTTCACACCCCCAATGAAATGGTTGTTTAGACCATGAATTAAGTGATGTACCATCAATGGTGAACTATCACCAATTCCTACATATGGTATGAGCTCATAAAAATTTCTCTCATACTCCACCATGGTCATGGTAAATTGCCTCAAATAATGAAAATCATCCTCCCTTTGTTGGTGCCACTATTCTAGTAAGAAGCGATCATAGAATGTTCCAAGGAACAACTTTGAGGTAATAGTATTCATGTCCCAACCTATCTTATTTTCATCATTATTCCACCACGTGGTAGTAAAGACTTCCAAATGTGTAATGGCATACCTTGCTTTAACATTGGAGTCAAAGTCTTGCATTGTGAAACATTTGTCCAGGAAAATCAACCACTTCTCTTCAATAGAACTAGTACTTACCCTAGTTAAAGGTTTGATCTTGGACAGTTGTAGGTCCCTCATCTATGTGGCCTTGGTTGGCCTCTATCTATCACCATGGGGATCTCCCCAAGGACTCTGGGATCTCTGTCTCTCCTTATTTTTAGTGTGATGTGACCCCCCCTGATCAACACCCTTTGGAGAATGAAGGAACTCTAGAATAATATTCATCACTAGCCTTGGATTGACCTCTTTTGTAAAAAACATGTTTCTCTCCATTGTTCTCCTCCATGTTCTCTTCCTAAATAAGACTCTCATGACTAGTCCTATGCAAGCTGATATCTTAGCCTCATCTATGACCTCTGCCTCGGCTTGAGCTACAACCTCTCACAGTCAATCTAGTCTTGAACACCATCCTCCTACAACATCGAAGAAAGAATTAAAAAATGCCAACAAAATCAATAGGGGCATACTAATGTAAAGCATAGTCATAAGAAACATGTTTTGAAAATCAAATCAAGAGTTATTCTAGTTTTTTCTTTTTCTACATTTAAGTATTTGAGGTTAAATTCCAAGGTGTTCAAGTTGTAATAGATACATATGTTGGGACTATAGATGGAGTAACTAAGAGGGGGGGTGAATTAGTTACTACAAAAAAAATCCACGGATCCCTTACATGTCTTAAATAACTAGTTACTACTAATGCTCGGTAAACACTAAAACATATTGTAACTCGATAAATTAACTTGTTACTGATGTTCAAGCATTCATGCAAGAAAAAGTAAATAAAATGAACACGAGAGACACAAGATTTAATGTGGAAACCCAATATGGGAAAAACCACCAAGTAACTAGCTACCAATTTTCACTCTTCTGAAGTGAGCCCTGTTAGGAGCCAACCATGTTAAAGGTTACAATACACACTATTAGGTGTGACCCTGTTAGAGGATTTAATCACCTTGTTAGGAGTGGCCTTGCTAGAGGTCTTTAGAACAATTCAACCAAACTGTTGCCTTGTTAGAGGATTTACAAAAATGGCTATTAAACCAACTCTATTAAGAGATTTTGAAATCACTGCTACAATGGTTAGAAAGTAACAATGAATTGATCTGAATAAGATGCAACTGAATTTGCTAATTACAGATCTCTATTCTACACTATTAGATCCTTTTCAATCAAATATAGCTTTGCTGCACCTTAATGATCTCTGATCATCCTTCAAAATTTGCTTTCATAATAATTAGTCTTCCTTCTCATTCACATTACATCAAATCCATCACTTTCTTGGAATTCACAACTTGACTTCTTATATATACCATTTAGACTATCAAGTCAGCTCATTCATAAGTTACATTTACCAATAAACCATACATCTGTTGGCTACAAATATTACTTTAAACAAATAAACTTTATTTCACAAAATAATGAAATCCTTCACTAGTCGACTCTACTCGGTAAATACTACTTCCAGAAATAATTTCTTGAGTTAACCGTCTTAACTCGATTAACATTGCAAAATCTGTAAAATCCTTTGGCTGCTGAGTTAACTCGGCAAGAACTAAATTTCCTTCACTGTCCATGAAAGCTCGGTTAGAACTATTTCTTGCACTATTTTCTCTTGATGACCGAGTTTGCTCGGTAGCAACTAAATTTCCTTTGCTAACCTTGAAAGCTTGGTAGTGACTGAATACACAAGGTAAAGCCTGAGAACACTCGATAGACACTGTAAACCTTATTTGCTAACCTTTTGAGCTTAGTAGACTCTATCTTTTGCCTTGTTGACCAACTAAGCTCGGTAGACTCTATTTGATGACTAATATGACATTTTTGTAACATAAAAAACAACACACAATTGAACAATTGTATCCAACAACATAATAAATTTTTAAGTTATGTTTAAGTTAACTAGTTGTTATCTAGTGGTGTTCCAATATACCTAGAGCTCCCATTGTAAAAACTTGGGCCCTAATACTAGATATAATGCCCCACGAGGGAACCCAAAAGAAATTAACCTATTATGTCACTAAGTTTGCTAAACATTTCTTTTAAAGATTAGAAAACAAGAGATAACATAGCAGAAGCAATAATTCACAAATATCCATATGAAATACAATAAAAGTTACATCTCTCAAGGGTTCCATGACATTGAATCACACACATAATTTTTATTAAGATTAGAGCTAATACATAACAAAGTCCACATCATAGGATAACCTAAGTGCAAAATCAAACGAAATAATATATAAATACATAAGATGCCACATGACATAACTAAAATGCATAATCATCCTTTGTACAAGTCACATGGTATGAAATGCTAAATAATATACATCATGATAAGATAAAACAACTCATAAGATCTCAAATAATCAAAGTATAGTAAATTAGAATATGACCATTGAAAATAATCACAAAATCAAAGGAATCAAACAAACACACAAGTATATTGAGCAACACCATCCAATTGTCAGATCTCAATGGTATAAGAAACACTACCACCCAACCTCATGGAACCTAAATGGCCTGCTCCCACCATGCTAAGGAGGTAATCTCAAGTCCCAAATGGATAACAATCAAAAAATGCATAATACGAATCTAGGTCAATGAATCCTAATTGAAATCTATCTCAAGGGATACCAAGTACAAAAGTAGCATCTAATCCTAGAGGAAAAAAGATACGTAGAAAACCTAACATGTATGTGGGAAAGTGTCATTGCATGAGTCAACTCTAAGGTTACCCTAGTAGCCTTGTTGGACTCTAGCCCCCTAGTGACTCTATTCAACATCAATATCCTTTCTTATAGAAAAGGCATAATAATGAGGCAAGGTCACAACCAATCATCCTCTTTATTCCCATCATGTCTATACTAGCAATCAAGATATGGATGAGGAAAAAAACTGACTTTGGTTAATTCATTTTAACCCTAATGCTCCACCAAAGAACTCAAAAGAAATTAACCTATTATGTCACTAAGTTTTTTAAACATTTTTTTTTAAAGATTAAACAACAAGAGCTAACATAGCAGAAGCAATAACTCACAAACATACATGTGCAATACAATAATAGGTACATCTCTCAAGGGTTCCATGACATTGAATCACATACGTAAGTTTTATTAAGATTAAACCTGATACATAACAAAGTCCACATCATAGGATAACCATAAGTTTGAAATAAAATGAAATAATATACAAGTACATAAGATGCCACATGGCATAACCAAAATGCATAATCATTCTCTGTATGAGTCACGGGGTATGAAATGCTAAAAGAATATACATCATGATAAGATGCAACATCTCATAGGATGTCAAATAATCAGTATGATAAATCAAAATATGACCATAGAACATAATTTCAAAATAAAAGAATGGAACAACTGCACAAGTATATCCAACAATGACATCCATCTATTAGATCTTAATGGTATAATAAAAATTATGACCTGACCTTGTAGAACCTAAATGGCCTCCCCCACCATGTTGAAGAGATAATCTCAAGTCCTAAATGGATAACAATCCAAAACTCATAATAACAATTTAGGTCAAGGAATTCTGATGACAATCTATCTCAAAGGATACCAAGTACATAAGTAACATCTAATCCTAGAGGCAACAAAGACACGTAGGAAACCTAACATGCATATGGACAAGTGTTATTGCATGAACGAACTCTATGGTTATCTTGGTAACCTTGTTGGACTTTGGCCCTCTAGTGACTCTATGCGGCATCAATATCCTTTCTTGTAGACAAGACATACTAACGAGGCAAGGTCACAATCAAACATCCTCTCTATTTGCATCCTAGTCTGTACTAGCACTCAGGGAATGTGTGATGAAAAAAACTAACTCTAATTAATTAATTTAAACCCATTTAATGAAATGTTATCACTTATTAATACAACTCACAATGGGTTACTCAGGCAACCTCTTTAGGGCTTTAGCCTCCATTTCAAGCCACTTCCCAACATACACAAAGATAACCTTGTTAGCATGAATGTTGATGGTATTCCTATGGGGGAGTATCCTAATCATTGGAGAGTATTGAGATGTTGGATTCATGACTGTATTTTTCATTGATGTCAACATAGCCATAAGTTTGTGAAGACATGTTGAGTAGCAGATAGAGATTATACCTACATGGCCAAAGTTTTTTACATAAAAGTGAAGCATGTTTAAGGACATACCTTGTGTCTTAATGATGAGGTTAAATGCATAGAGTCTAAGTTGATGATGTACAAAAGTTATAAGTGATTTAAAGAGAGTAGTGTAGAGATAGAGTGCATGGAAAGTAGTTTCTAATGATCCTATTATATGTTCTAGCAAAGATAAAATCTAGTGATATGCAATGAGTTACTGATTGAAGATAGTCTGATGGTGACATTAGCAAGTGTGCAAGCCCTAGTATTGCACATGTGAATTATTTTATATAATATGAGCCAATAGTGCTATTGTTATTTGCAAATCAATTGATTATCTTATTATAATTAATTCATAAAGCCTCAAGGCTGACTCAAGAAATTATTTTGAAGATATGGTATAAAGGAAAGATGTTTTCCTTATTTTTATAATGCGAGTAGAGGATATGTTTGATGTGAAGTGCGAAAAGGAGTAGAGTGTTTGGTGAATGCAAGTAAGAGATCCAAGGGATTATTGAATGTGAAATTTGTGATCTAGCTACAAGATCAAAAGGAGTAGAGGTCTGGTTGATAGGACAGAAAAAGAGGAAGTACATTTCAAAAAAAAAATTTCAAGGAATAACACAAAGATCATTTGGATAGTGGGTTCATTGGTCTTTTCCTTGAAGTTGTTTGGATAGTGGGTCCATCTGCCTTCCACAATGCCTAGCACAGTTGGAATCTCCTAATAGGGATTCAAAGTCTCCTAATAGGGACTGATATGTGCTGAATTTTGTTATAGACTCCTAACAAGGTCCATCCTCTAACAAATAATATTTATATTAGTACATCATCTTGTGGGTATCATCCTCATTGGGGTTTTCCCTCTGATCAACGGTTTCCCTAGTTAACATATCTAGTGTTATTGTGCATGAGTATCTTGTTGTGGTTTTTTATTATATTTCTCACATGGTTAAGTTTGATCAAGGTTGATAATTGTGATAATATGGTCATAGGCTAGAAATCAACTATTCATCCAAAAAAAATTTTAGAAAACATAAGAAAACATAGAAATCCTCAGGCTGCTAGTGCAACACTAGCTATGGGAGGAGGATCCTTATCATCAGAGCCCCACTCAAGGGTGGGGTGAGTAGATAGCTGAGGGGGAGCCCATCCATCATTAGCAGTAGCAACATTATCTTCATCTTTCCCTCCCTCAAGCTTAGGAGGAGAAATGGCTAAGTTTGGCCGAGGAAATACCCACATGGGGTTTGAGTGCATAGAGGGCCAACTAGTAGTAGGAGTAGTAGGTGGAGCCATTGGGGACCATCCCAAACTAGACCTCTAGGGAGGTGAGGTAGAGCGGTACTGACAACCACATCATCTAGAAGGATGGTGCCAACCAAAAGCACCACCACTAAGAGAGCAATGCAACTAAGAGCGAGGTGTGTGTGAGCAGTGAGTAGAATTTCTATGTCCTCAATGACAACCATGAGGAGTATAGTCATTGGAGGAAAAATCTAGCAGAACACAAGCTACCATATAGGGGGCATTTCTCTAATGAGCCAAAAGCTCATGTAAGTGAGCCACCTTCAAAGCCACTTTATCTATTTGTACTTGAATCTATAACTTGATATTGTTATAAATACATGCTTTAGCATACATAGCCACATTAATGTCAAGTGTGTTGTTAGCATAAATAACTACATTGTGATCTTTCCAAATGGTAAATAAGATCTCCAATATGAAAGCATGCCATATCTGGGCATAACTGAAGGGTATCTAAGTATTATCACCCAGAACAACCATATGCCAATAAAAAGGTTATGGACAGAAAGGGCGAAAGAGATCATGGATCCATCACTAGTAACATTGAGCTCATCTACAAAACCAAAAAATATACAAAAAAGACTTTGGTTGACCATAGAAAGGGAAACAGGGGTTAGGAACTCCCAGGTGCCATAGCTAGGGGCCCAAAGGCAAGCCCTGGAAAAGAATACACCAGGTGAAATGCACAATTTTGGGTTTGGTAATGGCATGCCACATAGTGGTGAACCTATATTTCCAAGTACTATGAGAAGATTACAAATGCCATCATTGGTTGAGAACATCAACCATGGGTAGGTGAGGAACCATCCATCAGTAGCCCAACCTAGGCTTATAACTGGTTACTGGGGTGTCTGGATACCATTTCTAGTCTTTCCACCAAGGGCAAGAGGACTAAATGTCCACTTTATGAACAAATGTGGAGGCACCACAGAAACTAGAAGATCAAAAGTTTGTCGATCTGAATGAGTGAGCCAGAATTGAACTTTCATGTCCTCCCATGATTGTAAGCTTGTAGTAACTCTAGAGAAAAGATCTTTAGGGGTCCTTATGCCACATTAAAAAAAATGCAGAGCACTAGCCCTATGCACCTTAGCTAGGGGAACACCTTGGTTAACAAATAAAGGTGACCACCAAAGACTGTGTTGGTTCATGGAGAGCCCATCTCTGAACCCATTACCAACCCAGCAAGGACAAGGCTTAAGTGCTTACTAGGCTTTCCAAAAACTCTTGGCAACAAAAATACCCTAAATCTAGATGGGTTCATGGTGACAAGAAGGATCTAAAACCCAATCCCCTTCTAGGTTGACCAGTGAACTGGAAAGTCTGAAGAAATACAATGTCTTAACAAAATCTTCTAGGCTTCATTGCTAGAAAGAGCTTCAATCACCCATTTGGCACATAAAGAAGTTCCTTGCTTCTAGGTGGACAACAAGCCAAGGCCACTAGACTCTTTGGGAAGACAACAACAATCCCAGGTGACCATATGAAAGCCCTGGTGAGAAGTGTCTAATGTCCAAAGGAAGTCATGTAATAGGCACTCGATTTTGAGGTAAGAGGCCTTTGAAGGAGCCCAATAGGAAGAATAATATACATGGATGGCGGCCAACACTTTGGAGAAAATTTGGAATTTTCCCACAAGGGAGAGAGGTTTGGTGATCTAATATTCCAACTTCTTCTCTATTTTGCCAAGAATTGCATTCTAGAGCTTGATAGCTGAGGCTTGGAAGGAAAAAGTGATGCCTAGAAAATGAAAGAATTCCCCATTCTAAACCCATTTCCATTGATAATGTTCAAGCTAAGTAGGACGAGGAAGGGAAGACTGCCTATAGTAAAGGGTTTTGTGCCACTAAACAACAGACCTTGAAGCAAGACAGAATGTGTTAAGACATTGAAAAGTAGAAGCAACATTCTCTTCATCCTCTATGAGAGTGAGGAAGGAGTCATCTATGAAATGACCATTCACAAGCTAATCAGGGGAATCTAGAAGGGAAATACCCTAGACCCTCCTTTGTGAGATGGCATTTGTGAGAAAATACCCAAAACCTTTTGCTACCAACACATATAAAGAGGGTGCTAGCGGGTATCCTTGTCAAATTGAATGATAAAGCCCAAAAACTTGAGACTGATGGCCATTAATGGAGATGCAAGTAGAGGCATCCCCAAAAAGCATCTGGATTAACTATAAAAAAGTAGGTCCAAACCCAAGAGCTTGAAACATTGCAAAGATGAAAGGCCACTCAATCCGGTCATAAGCTTTGGCAAAATCAATTTTGAGAAAGATGGCCTATTGCTTGGAATGTCGAGCCCATTCCATCCCTTCCCACACAACAATTATATTGTCTAGGATATAATGGGATTTGATAAAACCTATTTATTCAAGGCGAATGATTTGAGGAAGAAGATGATGGATTTTAAGAGAATGCGCCTTGGCGATGATCTTGTAGGAGACATTCAATAAAGTAATAGGCATCCAATTGCATATGTCTTCAGGGTCACCCACCTTAGGTATGAATTTGATATTCCCCTTATTAATAATATTGCCTAGAGAACGAGAATTGTAGGCCTTAATGTAAACCTTATGTAGATCTGGTCCAATCTCATCCCAATTTTTTTTGTAAAATTCACAAGGGAAGCCATCGTAACCAAGGGCCTTATTTTCCACCATGGAGAAGACAGATTCCTTGAGGTCTTCTAAAGTGAGCTTTTTTTCAAACACATATTGTTCTGGAGTGAGTCTTTTAGGAGTGATAGCCAAACTAGCCTGCAAGGCTTGGTCCCGTGCTACCGAGGGACCTTGTACTATGAAAAAATTTTCATAGTGGCAAACAAAAGCTTGGAGAATGTCAGGAAGCTCATAGAAGGTGTGCTGACCTTCCTAAATGTGTTTGATCCCCACCACAAAGCAGCAAGCCCTCAATGAATTGAAAAATTCCTTGGAAGCTTGATTACCAACCTCTAGCTAGTAAAGGTGGGCTTTGAGTTGAGCTCCCCAGGTAGTATAATTGCCTACAACCTATTTTTGGTGACAAAGGTTGGAAAGCTAAACCTAGAGATCCATATCAAACAGATTCATGGTAAGAGCTTCAATGGCCATACAAAGATCTTTGGTAGTGGCCTCATAGGATCTCTTGCAGTAAGTGGCCAGTTGCCTCCCATAAATGTGAAGAAATCTCATAGTATGGTTGATGTTGTCATTCCACCACTTAATCCACCTAGAGGAAGAGTGGGGCCTAGGTTCAAGGATCCAAGTTTGTAAAATATGAGCAGCGGTGGGTGGATGGGACAACATTGAAGTATTAAGGTAAAAGTGAGTTTTACAATTATGAGGAGGGAGAAAATGCTAGGTAATGGAGAAGTGGATGAGAAAATGGTCTAAAAGAGTAATGTCAGGGAGTGGAGTGATGTCAGGTAGCAAATTTATGTGAGAGAAAGAGAAAAAAGATTGAGCAGAAATCATAGCACGGTCCAACATTTTAATGACCCTATCAGCTCCCTCTTGAAAGTTGGACCATGTGTACCAGATGCCATCAATCCGATGGGGATGAACATTAGGATCAAAAAGACCCAACTTGTTCCTCATGTAAAACCAAGTTTCTTGCTCTCCAGCTAACCATTAAAAAGGAAAAAGGCTCACTTTATCAACAGTCAAATCAACCATATTAAAATCTTCATAGAATATGCAAGTGGCAGGCAACAAAAAATCAACTAGCCACCTCCACAAGTGTGAGTGCTCAATTGCATCATTAGGGGCATAGCTATTGACAATGCCAAAAGAATGATTTTGAAAAGATAGAAAAATCCAAACAACTCTCTCCATGGGGTTAGAACCATGGGAAATAACACAAGGGAAAAGCCAAGGGAGAGGAGAGTGACTACACCACCTTGACCAGCTTCATGTTGAGAAGCAAAGCTAAAACCATCTAGCCATATCACACGGCAAGCTAAGTTGAGAAGAAACCTAGAGACTTTGACTTCTTGTAGGAATAGAACATCAATATTTCCAAGCCTATGCTTGGTATCATGAACATAATATTTTCTAGGGAGGTCTGTTAGCCCTCGCATGTTCTAGGAGAGAAAATTCATTATAAACTGGCTTGCATATTCTCCTCATTCTCAAGTGAGGAAGAGATGTTATGCAAGAAACTGAAGGATTCAAATAAGGGGTCACCCAAAGTGATGGCTCTTTATTCATCCCCACTGATAGAAACTACATTCTAGCCTTCAAGGGTGCAAGAGCGATGGAGAGATGGAGAGGAAATCATAGAAGCTACTTAAGGTGCATGAACCCAAGTAGCTTGGAGCTCTAGTTGTTCTATCCTTTGTGATGTAGGGTTTGAAATAAGTGCTGGAACAACCAGTAGAACCTCTGGTTTTGTGGGCACAAGAGGAGCCACACTAGAGTTGGGACAGTTGGGTTCTTGAGAAACAAGGCTTGGCTAAGTAGTGCCCTTGCATTTCTTGACAACCATTGTCCACTCATCTTTTTTAATGACTGGAGCCAGCTTGGGTTCCTACACAAAAGAGCAATTATGCTCAAGAAGAGGACAATCCTTTATCTTATGGCTAGTAGATTGACAACGAAAGCAAGTATTCGGGAGATTCAGGTAAAGCACCTTTTGGGTAAAGTTGGTAGCACCAATCTAAATTTCCACAGATTCTTTAAGGTCCCTAGAGAGGTCGACCTTAACATAAACCCTCTGTTGAGGGTGGGCATTAAAAAAATTGTCTGGTTCCATAAAAATCACTTTGCGCATAGTTTGGAAATTTTTTGGGAGAAATACCAACAAGGGATGGGCAGCCTAGGGAACTCTACCCAAACTAGAACCCTAAGTTTGTAGTCATTCGAGACACAAAAGTCTCAAGACCATCTCTAAAAAACAAGCAAAGACAAGTGAACAATCTAGGACCCATGGCTGAAATTGCTCTCAACTTGGGAGGGGTTACCAAAACAAAACAAAAAAAAGCCCTTATTGAGGTTGTGAACCCCTTCAAGGTGAATCCCCTGGGGGACTAGGCCTTGGAAACCCATTCATGCTGCTTGCTTTCAGATGGAGTGTGACCCACAAAATACCCAATAAGGGTTTGAGTTTCTAGCCATTTAAAAGAAGATTCAAAAGAAAAAATATTCATAACTAGGTTGGGAGAGGAATCACCTCGTGAAATACCTTGGGCACAAATTTGCGTGGGCATTTGCTTGACGGGGCCATTTTCGCATGCAACAACAACTCTAGCACTAGCAATAACTGCTGGGACAAAGAGGGCTAAGGCCATTATATCCTAAAATAAATTCCCACACTAAACGAGGAATGATAGATAGTAAGGCAAAAAGGGCTTAGATGCAAACCATAGAAACCCTAGCAGAGCTCATTTCAGATAGTTCTCTAATTTCCAATTTTGAAAACGTCCCTTAAAAACAAATTCAAATGCAAGAACCTATTTTAATACTGATTGATTTTTAAGTTTAATTATATTAATGATTAATTTTATTTAATTAACTAATTTTAATTAATCATTAAATAATAATTAAAATCTAATCATAACTAGGCAAGAGCCTACAATGCATTGGTAAATTGTGAACCTCTCATCGGAGAGGTCTTGGGTTCGAATCTACTCGAGAGTAAAACATAATAATTAATCTAAGAATAATAATAAAATGAATAATAAATAATCTAGGTTTCGGCTAATTACTTATCATAAAATAAAATAAAATCTAATCATAATTAAACTTTAAATTAAATATTATTAAAAATAAAATCATTATAATTTTTATAAGCTAAAATTAATTAAATAACCAAAGTAATAATTAACTAATTTTTAATAAAATTTAAATTATTTAAATTAGTACTTTATACATATTTTATTTATTTTTATATGTGTTTTGTTTAAAAGAAAGAAAAGATTTAAATATGTATATATAAAGGCAGGGCTTGCGCCCTGCCTTATTAGACGTGGGTTGCCATTAATAGTCGTAATCTACCTTAGCAATCAGGGGCTGCCTTTGGTAGTTGTGTGCGACCATTGGCCTCAAGGTGCAGGGTGAAGGTGGTGGCTCGCCTTTTAATTAATTTTATTATTATTCTTATATTCAAAATTGAATTTTTACATATATATATTTTTAAAAAATTGTTGGTACAGTCCAGTAGGACAAATTTTTCTAGCAGGCCCCTTTTTTAATAAAAAATTTTAGAGTTGAAATTGGATTCTATTAAATTGTAAATTCTATCCAAACCCTAGTTGGTTTTTCTACAGTTTCTCCAAATTTACATATGGTTGTTTTCTATTAACAAATTCACAATTCTTATCTAGGGTTTTCAGATTCGTTTTGCATTCATGAAAACGTAAAAATTAAAAAACAATCATAGATGTGGCATAACAATCTAGACACAAAGAAGACAGAGGATTTTTCCAAATGAATTTCCATGAGATTGCACAAATTCCTAGCTTATTATGATGCTAACAGAATTTGATGAAGCCTTGTGCCTACCAATTCCCCATCTCCAAAAGACCACAAGAAAATCCAACTCCCAAAACTTGGGTTGCTCCTCCAAACTTGTGTGTGGAGAAATGAGCTCTAATCTAAAGAATCTCTCAACCTAGGGTTTTAGTTTTATGTTTTCTTTTATTATTTTAATTTATTTAGTTCTATTTGCATACTTTTTATTTTTTAATTAGAATAATATTTATTTAAATTATTCTCACTTTGTTTCTATTAAATAATAACACGTATTTAGAAAGTATATTTATTAATTTAACTAGTAATAATATTTAAAGTTCATTATTAAAGTGAAACTTCTAAATTAATTATTATTATATTAAATTAATATAATTACACCAAATCTAAACTTTTAATTAAATCTTTAAATTTATTTCTACTATTCAGTTAATTTCTCAATTAGTTAAATATAATTAAAAAATGATTTTTCTTTATCATTTTTTTGTTATATTAAATCATTTAATAATATCTATATATTTGATTTAATTATAACTGAAAATCACAACAAACCCACAAACTAAATAAGAAAACCCATCTAAAAGATAGTATGAGTTCAAACTTAAGGGTCAAAATTTTGAATTCATGTCACTTGACAAATTCCAAAGGGGTAAATAACTCAAATACTTGTCCTATATTTTAAGAAAATTGACTCAGTTTAGGATTTGGACTTGAGAACTATCTCCCCTCTTTACCTTTGAGATATTGCTATAGGGCACACTCATCCTAGCAATTCAAGAAAGTCAATGCTTGATACTTGCAATTTGCATAAAACTTGAACATGTACATATGTCTATATATCTAAACTAAACATGCAATGGTGGGGAGTGGTACATCATGTAGATCCTAACTAGCAGGTGACTATGACTCCCTCCCTCAACCACATCATAAATATCAAACATAAAGTAAGACATACATATACACCATACACATGCAAGTACGGGGTAAGTAACCATAAAAACTACATATAAATGGGTAAAAGCACAGACCTGTGTCACCTTTTTATAAAGGAAAAGGCTAACAAAAGTATAACTATTCACCTTCAATGACAAAAAAATGATATTATTATTTTGAATTTGAACATAAAGTAAACTAATGAAATGTGTAAAAATGGATGAACTTTAGGATTATAATTTTTAATAATTATTTAGAATAAGAATTGATATATTTTAGCTACTGAAAAACACTGAAAATTAGGGGTGAAGCTCCCACCACAAAAATATATGGAAATAAACTTATTTCTCTTTGATCTCATATATATATATATATATAGCTAGAACAATCAAAAGAATTTTTTGTTGTAAACCTATATTTTCTCTTTTATAATTATTCAAACTAAACCTTACCTAAAATCAATAGTTTTCATTTCCCACCACATTTTTGAAAATAAATATATTCCAACTAGGAGAAAAATTATCTTCTAGAAAAGAATTCTCTCCTCTACAACATCATATAATTTTTAATTTTTTTTTATATGATTTAATAATTTTTTTCTTTCTCAAAACCGACATCTTTTTGAGTGTTAAAATGTGTGCTTGTAAAATTTTTTAATTACAATATACTACATCTAATTAAAACACTATAAACTCTATATGAGAATATTCTTAACTTTGAGCTCTATAAAATGGTGTTTATATGTTATTAAAAAAATATCATAAAAAATAGTAAGAGTTGCTGAAATGTCACTTTTTAAAAATAATTTTATTTCTTTAAAAATTGGATGCAAACTAGTATAAAACATGCATTTAAAAGACATTTCCAATTGGAAAAGTGTGAGACCATATATAACTTAGCTAAAATGAATTTATCTAGATCATATGTTTGAACAAAATTGATTTTTAGATAGAAATACTCAAATTCAGTCGTTCAGATAAGTCATCTTGAAAGGTGACACAACTTTATACTTTTACCAAAATCATCCATCTAACTATCATAATGAAACAACTTGAAATCACTATATGAAACATACAAAGCATCATCTTTGAAAGAATAAGCATGAACACATGAAATAACTGAGTATCAAGTAGCTCATCAAATAAATAACTAAGTATAAAATAACATCAATCAAATCAGGTAACCAAGTTCCACTAAATGATAACACATAACCATAAAATATGACCTAAAAGAATTTGACAATATAACATGAAAAGTAAACTAGGGGTAGACACTACATAAAGGAAATCTTTAGCTCATTTATCTCTCTAGTAGTACGAGGGAAAGAAACAACACCACAAGTATATGTATTGACTATTGACATAACTAATATTTTAGAAATATTTTAATGGTATATGGATTAGATATTCAACATACTATTAATAAAGTACATCTTTGTTTTATTTAACGATATCTTGATATATTGTAAAACTTGGTAAGAACACTTGAACTATCAATGAATAAGGGATTTAAGTGAGTGTATAGAAGATTAAAGCTACAAGGGATTATCCACCCTCTAAGAATGTGTAAAGTTAAGAGGATTCTTGAGGTTATTCAACTAATATAGAGAGGTTATGGCCTATAATGTTAATCGATTTGATGAAGAAGGACACATTTAAATGGATGGGTGGAGTTGAGGAGACATTCAACAAATTGAAAAAGTGTAGTGCCTTCTATCTCAAAAATTTATCTTCCTCATGTGATACTTTTGGTGGGTATTGGATTTGATGCAACAATAATCTATTTCTTTTGAAGTTCATATAATACATAGTGTTTGACAAGTTTGTGGTTAAGATTGATCACACCAATATTAAGTACTTTCTCAGTTACAATGACTTGAAGACAAAAAACATAAGTGGTTAAGAAAGTCATGGATATATGATTTTAATATTAAATATATGAATGGTAGGAATAATGTACTTTTTTATGTATTATCTTAAAGACCCACTTTATGCCTGTAGTGCCTACCCCTAGTTTGCATTTTATTATTATTTCTGAACTCTTTTAGGCTAGTTTATGCTTGTTGATTAGTAGCACTATCTTTCAGATTATCAGATATTGTTTCATATTCAGTTGATTTTATGATGATTATTACAATGATTTTAGTTATTGATGATGATTAGTTAGATGGATTATCATATGTTTTTTCTTATGAATACTTACCCCATACTGCATGTGTATGGTGTGCGTGTATATTTTCTTTATGTATGTGTTGGAAATGATTGAAATGATCATAAGAACAATTGTTGGAATAATATATGGAACTGGTAAAAAATGTCCTCAATCATTGTTTTGTCATTGATGTCAAACTTGCTACTTGCAGGGATGACAATTGCTTTAGTGATCCAAATACTATCAATTAGTTGATTGTCAAGGTGGAGGCAATCAATAAGATGTAACTAGAACACCTAGAGAAAGGTTGAAGTTATGATGTTGTAATGAAGTAAAAGGATCAGCTAAGCCATTGATGAAAAAGTGTATTGGATGACATACCAAAAGATACGAAGAATGAGCACACTGAAACATATCAAAGATCTAAGGTTTTAGCTAAGTCTTTTGTAAAGCTCAAACTAAGTTCAAGTGCCAAGCAAGCTAGTAAGTGCCGAGCAAGCGAGTAAGAGCCGAGAAAATTCCTAGTTAAGTGTCGAGTAAGTTCAAGTGTCGAGCAAGTTCAAGTGCTGAGCAAGTTCAAGTGCCGAGCAAGTTCAAGTGTTGAGAAAGTTCAAGTGCCAAGCAGAATCAAGTGCCGAGCAGAACCAAGTGTTGAGTAGGTATAGGTGCCGAGTAACACAGAGGTGCCAAGCACCAGTAAATCAATAATGCCGAGTTGCTGCATTATTTAGGAAATTAAAGATTCGTCAGATCTAAGCCGACAAAGTTGTTATCTAGAAATCTGTGAATTAAAAGGAAGATAAGAATGACGAGTTGGTGGCACAGAACACCATGTAGGACATTTTTAAGATACAACTGGCAAAGTTTCAAGAAGAGAACAAGATATGGGGTAGATACATTGTATCCTTCCTAATCCATTTTGAAACCCAAAATTGGAGAGGGAGAATTGAGCGGCAAAGGAAAATTAGACTTCTATATAAGAAGACATAAGTTAATGAAGAAATATAGCAGAATAGAGGGGTTAGTGAGAGAGAGAGAGCTGTGGTCAAGCATAAAAGCATAAAATGCTGAAGAATGTGCTAAGGAGAAGATAACACAGGAACTTTGTTTGGATTGACGACCACAAGGATGATTGCATTAGCAGAATGAGTAAGAAGACTCAAGGAGACAAATCTTGAGAGGGAAACAAGCAGTCAGAGCTGAAGTGTTTGAAGCTAAGCATAAGGATTGAACTGAAAGAGTGATCTGAAATCTGCAAAGTATGTTGTAAGTTATGTCAGGTCAAAAGATCATTATCGTTACTTTTTAGAAATTGTAACAGTAAGATAAATCCTATGGACTTAGGTTGGTTTAACAGCCATTAGATAAATCCTTTAATAGGGTGACATTCCAAGTGAATGTTCTAAAAGACCTTTAACCAGGCCCATTCCTAACAGTTTGGTGAAATCCTCTAACAAGGTCACATTTAACAGTGTGTTGTAAGCCTTTAACATGGTAGGCTTTTAATAGGGCATCACTTTAGAAGAGTGAGAATCAAGTAGCATGTTACTGGTGGTTTTTCCCAAATTGGGTTTCTACGTAAATCATTGTGTCATGTGTTGATCATGAATGTTTTATCTTTGCATGTTGATTTACAGTAATTTTCTTATATGACTGATTTAAGTTTGAACAGATGAAAAGGGTATGGATTCATAAAAAAAAAACTATTAAAGGTATTAATAGGGAATTTGGACCTTGAATAACTTATTCACCCCCCCTCTCAGTTATTCTAAAGACTTCTAACAGTTGGTATCAGAGCCTGATTGTTAATTCAGTTTAAATGGACTACTAGCAGAAAATATCAAAATGCCAAAGAGAGAAGTTTCCAAGCTCAACAAAGACAACTTTGTTGTATGGAAAAGTTTGACGAAGCTACATCTTGGATCCATACGAGATTATGCCCAAAATTCAATTGTCACTAAACATGTAGATCCAACAGGTGCTCCTACTACCAAAGACATGAAAAACAAGCAAGAACACAACTAGACAATGCTGAAAATTGCCTCTGCACTCAGCTATGCTAAATTTGATGATATCAAAGGATGTGACACTACATTCAAAATGTGGAAAACCCTATCAGACATCTATGGAGGAGATCAGAATGTACAAAGAGCAAAAAGAGAAAGTCTCAGAGGAAAATTTGATGACATGAAAATGAAAGAAAATGAGAATGCTGCTCAGTATGGTGCAAGAATAAAAGAAGTGGTAAGTGCAATAAGATGCTTGAATGGTCAACTGGATGAAGACACTGTTAATAGTAAGTTCTTAAGGACCTTGCTCCCTATCTATGCTATTATAGTATCAGCAATACAAGAGCTAAGATGTATACCATGAAATAATCTAAGCTTTGAAGGTATAATAGGTAGACTCACTGCATTTGAGTTATCTAACTTTGACAACTACAAACCTGAAAATGTTGAATCTTCTTTTAAGGCCAAGTTATCACTGAAAGATGCTGAACAGGTGAAATCAAGGAAAGGAAGAAAAATGAAGTATGTATCTAGTGACAGTAGCACTGATGAGGAAGATGTGGAACAATTGGAAGCATTGCTTGCTAGAAGATTTCACAGGGGCAAAGGAAAATTCAAAGGTAAGATGCCTATCATTTGTTTCAATTGCAATGAAGTAGGTCATATTGCTGCAAGATGTCCACAGAAAAAGGATTCCAAGGAAGGCAACAAATACAAGAACAGAAGAGATGATGATAAGAGAGATTACAAAGAAAAAGGTAAGAAGTGTTATATTGTTGAAGAAAATTCTGATGACAATGATGATGAAGTTGTTTATGTAGCCATGAAGGACCAATCTAATGAAGAAGAAGCCACAACACTGGTGACATGTATAAACAAGAATGACAGATGGATCGTAGATAGTGGATGCTCACATCACATGATAGGAGAAAAAAGTAAGTTTGTTAACTTTACTTAGTATGATGGAAATAATGTTAGATTTGGTAATGATGCTCCATGTCAAATCAAAGGAAAAGGTTCCATTAAGCTCACAGACCAAATTTCATGTGACAATGCATACTATGTTGAAGGATTAAACTACAATTTACTGAGTGTCTCACAATGAGGCAATATAGGTTGCAAAGTGGAATTTGAAAACAAAACTACAAAAATCTATGACAATGATGGTAAACTGATAGGAAAAGGAGATCAAACAAAGAGTAATTTATTTTACCTTGATATGGATGATATTTCTTGTCTACTTTCAAAATTTGATGATGAATGGTTATGGCATAGAAGATTATGTCATGTCAACTTTGACAATCTAGTCAAAATCAGTAAAATGAAGAAAGTCAAAGGTCTACCAAAATTGAAGAAGCCTGATAATATCATATGTAAACAATGTTAGTTAGGAAAGATGACAAAGTCAAGTTTCAAAAGAAAAAACTATACATCTAAAGAGATACTTGAGTTAGTTCACACTGACTTATGTGGTCCAATGGAAATACAAAGCTATAAAGGAGATAAATGCATAATGTTATTTGTTGATGACTATTCCAGGATGATGACTGTTATGTTCTTAAAAAACAAATCTGATGCTTTTCAAATGTTTAAGTGGTATGTGGCCAGAGTTGAAAATGAAACTAGAAAAAGCTTGAAATGTCTAAGATCAGATAGAGGTGGTGAATTTACATCAAATAAATTCGAGATATTATGTAATGACAATGGAATAAAAAGACAAACGTCACCTCCTAGAACTCCCCCACAGAATGGAATTGCTGAAAGAAGAAACATATCTATAATTGACTGTGCCAGAACATTAATGATGGAAAAGAATGTTTCTCTAAAATACTAGAGAGAAGCTGTAAGCGTAGCTGTTCATACACTGAACCGAGTACAAGTCAAGAAAGGTACAAATACAACACCTTTTGAATCATGGTATGGTTACTCACCAAATGTAAAACATTTCAAAGTGTTTGGTTGCAAATGTTTTATCCTTAAAGATGTTAGAAATGGGAAATTTGATGCAAAAAGTGATGAAGGTATATTTCTTGGTTACTCCACTAAAAGTAAGGCATATAAGTGTTTGAATATCAACACTAACAAAATTGTGAAAAGTGCAAATGTAAATTTTGATGAGCACACAGAAGTCCAAATTGAAATACCAAAGAAAATGGAAGAATACAGAACCTTTGTATATTCTTATGAAGGAATGACTGCTAATGAGGATGATGTCAATCAAATTGAAAATCAACAACAAGTGTCAGTTTTAGCTGATTCACAACCAGTGAATGCCGAGTTGCATTCAGAAGTCGAGTTACAGAATGAAGAAAATGCACAATCCGATTCTGAAGATAGCATACATGATGAAGAACAACCTAACAATGAAGTGCATAGTGATCCTGAATCCAAAAGATCAAACATGGAAACAAGAACAGAGCCAAGATTATCCAAATATGTAAAAAGACATCACCCTGCTGAACAAATAATTGGTGACAAAGATGCAAGACCAATGACAAGGAACAGACTAAGACATGAATCATGTCTGATTAGCCAGTCTGAACCCAAGATAGTACATGGTGCATTACAAGATGATGACTGGTATAAAGCTATGGAAGAAGAAATTGATAAAATAAGAAAAAATAAAACCTAGAGTTTGGTTCCCAAACCAAATGACAAGAATGTGATTGGCACCAAATGGGTATTCAGAAACAAACTAGATGAGAATGGTGAGATTACCAGAAACAAATCCAGATTAGTATGCAAGGGTTATGCTCAAGAAGAAGGAATAGACTATGGTAAAACATTCGCTCCTGTTGCTAGAATGGAAGGAGTAAGAACTTTACTTGCATATGCTTCCTACAAAGATTTCAAAGTCTATCAGATGGATGTAAAATCTGCCTTCTTAAATGGTATACTAGAAGAATAAGTCTACATTAAACAACCAGAAGGATTTTTTGATGAAAACAATAAAGATATGGTGTGTAAGTTACATAAAGCACTCTATGGTTTGAAACAAGCACCTAGAGCATGGTATGAGAGACTTCACAAGTATCTAGTGCAAATTAGATTTGAAAGAACTGATGATAACATCAACATGTACATCAAATATGAAGAAGGTAAAGACATTATTTTATCTAAAATTTTTGTGGATGACATAGTGTTTGGTGGTAAGGAAGTACTTTGCAAAGGCTTTGCTAACAAAATGAAACATGAATTTGAGATGTCTATGTTTGGAGAAATCAAATTTTTGGTTGGATTGCAAGTACATCAACTCAAACATGGAATATTTATTACACAATCAAAATACATCAAAGAAATTCTTAAAACATTTGGATTGGAGGAATCCAAACTAGTCAGCACACCAATGGCCACAGGAAATAAGCTATCCAAAAATGATGAGTCAGCTGAAGTCAATCAAACAATGTACAGATCCATGATTGGAAAACTACAATATGTTGTACATAGTAGACCAAACATAGCATTAGTAGTTGGAATAGTGGCTAGATTCTTTGCTAATCCTAAAGAAAATCATCTCATAGCAGTAAAAATAATAATGAGATATCTCAAAGGGACTGATGACTTTGGTCTATACTACAAAAAGAATGGAAAATTTGAACTCAATGCATATATAGATGCCGACTGGGGAGGAAAAATAGATGACAGGAAAAGCACAAGTGGAGGTGCATTATTTCTAGGCAAAAGGTTGGTTACCTGGACTAGCAAGAAACAAACATGTATATCCCAGTCCACTACAGAATCAGAATATGTGGCAGCTGCAGTCAATTGTACAAACATTGTATGGCTCACACATCTATTGAATGGAATGAAAGAAGAAGTAACAAAAATGGTGATATTGTATTATGATAATACAAGTGCTATAAACATATCCAAAAATCTAGTGATGCATGCAAAAACCAAGCATATTGCAATCAAGTATCATTATGTCAAAGAACTGGTAGAAGACAAACAAGTGAAGTTGGAATACATTCACACAAAGGAACAAACTGCAGATATCTTCATCAAACCATTGCCCAAGGATGCCTATGAATATCTTAGAGGCAAGTTGGGGGTTATACCCCTAAGTCAAGCAGTTTAAAGCGACAAGGAAGCTGCCTTGCATCAACAGGAATAAATCATTGAAATATTAACAGGTTGATGCAAAGGATGACAACAGGAATAGAAACTCCAAATCAGTCACAAGCATGGTGATAGAGGGAGAAAAACAACAAGAAGCCAAAGCTTATATTTTGCATAATAAAGATGCTACATCTTTGGAATTTATGTCAAAGAGGGAAAAATATGCAGAAAACTGATCAATGCAAAGAAAGAGGGAGATATATATGAAAGAGGGAGATATATGAGATCAGTAGTGAAAATGCAACAAGCTAACGTATACAATCTTGGTGGTAACTGAATTGATTACTTGATCAGTTTGGTTTGCCATCAATGCCAAAGAGGGAGATTGTTGGAAATGATTGAAATGATCATAAGAACAATTGTTGGAATAATATATGGAACTGGTAAAAAATGTCCTCAATCATTGTTTTGTCATTGATGTCAAACTTGCTACTTGCAGGGATGACAATTGCTTTAGTGATCCAAATACTATCAATTAGTTGATTGTCAAGGTGGAGGCAATCAATAAGATGTAACTAGAACACCTAGAGAAAGGTTGAAGTTATGATGTTGTAATGAAGTACAAGGATCAGCTAAGCCATTGATGAAAAAGTGTATTGGATGACATACCAAAAGATACGAAGAATGAGCACACTGAAACATATCAAAGATCTAAGGTTTTAGCTAAGTCTTTTGTAAAGCTCAAACTAAGTTCAAGTGTCGAGCAAGCTAGTAAGTGCTGAGCAAGCTAGTAAGAGCCGAGCAAATTCCTAGTTAAGTGCCGAGCAAGTTCAAGTGCCAGGCAAGTTCAAGTGCCGAGCAAGTTCAAGTGCCGAGCAGAATCAAGTGCCGAGTAGAACCAAGTGCCGAGTAGGTATAGGTGCCGAGTAACATAGAGGTGCCAAGCACCAGTAAATCAATAATGCCGAGTTGCTGCATTATTTAGGAAATCAAAGATTCGTCAGATCTAAGCCGACAAAGTTGTTATCTAGAAATCTGTGAATTAAAAGGAAGATAAGAATGATGAGTTGGTGGCACAGAACACCATGTAGAACATTTTTTGGATACAACTGGTGAAGTTTCAAGAAGAGAACAAGATATGGGGTAGATACATTATATCCTGCCTAATCCATTTTGAAACCCAAAATTGGAGAGGGAGAATTGAGCGGCAAAGGAAAATCAGACTTCTATATAAGAAGACATAAGTTAATGAAGAAATATAGTGGAATAGAGGGGTTAGTGAGAGAGAGAGCCGTGATCAAGCATAAAAGCATGAAATGCTGAAGAATGTGCTAAGGAGAAGATAACACAGGAACTCTGTTTGGATTGATGACCACAAGGATGATTGCATTGGCATAATGAGTAAGAAGACTCAAGGAGACAAAGCTTGAGAGGGAAACAAGCAGTCAGAGCTGAAGTGTTTGAAACCAAGCATAAGGATTGAACTGAAAGAGTGATCTGAAATCTACAAAGTATGTTGTAAGTTATGTCAGATCAAAAGACCATTATCATTACTTTCTAGCAATTGTAACAGTAAGATAAATCGTATGGACTTAAGTTGGTTTAATAGCAATTAGATAAATCCTTTAATAGGGTGACATTCCAAGTGAATGTTCTAAAAGACCTTTAACTAGGCCCATTCCTAATAGTTTGGTGAAATCCTCTAACAAGGTCACATTTAACAATGTGTTGTAAGCCTTTAAAAAAGCAGGCTTTTAACAGGGCATCACTTCAGAAGAGTGAGAATCAAGTAGCATGTTACTAGTGGTTTTTTCCAAATTGGGTTTCCACGTAAATCATTGTGTCATGTGTTGATCTTGAATATTTTATCTTTGCATGTTAATTTATAGTAATTTGCTTATATGACTGATTTAAGTTTGAACAGATGAAAAGGGTATGGATTCATAAAAAAAAACTATTAAAGGTATTAATAAGGCATTTGGACCTTGAATAACTGATTCACACCCCCCCCCCCCCCCCCCTCTTAGTTATTTTAAAGAATTATGACAGTATGACGTTTCTGATGTGGTTAAGGAAGGGAGTTGTAGTCACCTTCTAGTCGAGATCTACACGATGCATAACTTCCTACCATTGCCTGTTTCGTTTAGCATATATGTGTTTGTACATGTGTGGATTTAATGTAGATTGCAAGTACTAGGTATCGACTTTCCTAAATTGCCAAGATGAGCGTACCCTATCACATTATCTCAATGGTAAGAGAGGGGAGATAAATTCTTAAGTCCAAATCCTAAACCTTTAACCCATTTGTCCTAAAAAATTAGGACAAGCATCCGAGTTGTTTACCTTCCAAATGCATCGAATGATGTTAATTCATGATTATAACCCTTTAGTTGATCTTGTATGTATTTTTCTATGATGGGTTTTCATATTTTGTTTTATGAGCCTTTGGTGAAATTTCTATTAATTAAGTCTAATTAAAAGATCAAATTAATGATTTAAATTAATGGAAAATTATTTGATATGTTAATATTTAATTATATTTAATTAATTGGGAAATTAATTAAATGAAAAGAATTAAATTTAAAGAAAAAAGTTATAAGTTTAATTTTAAGAATGTGATAGTATTTATTTAATTTAATAATAATATTTTTAGAGTTCATTTTTAAATAAATGCTAAATATTATTATTATTTAAGTTAATAAATATTTTATCTATTAATGTTTCAAAAATAAATTAAAGCATGAAAAGATATTAATTTTATTAAGAGGTTTAAAATTGCATAAAGTATGCATGAGATTAAAATACAACAAATAAATTAAGAAGTGAAAAGATATTAATTTATTAAAAGTTTCAAAATTGCATAATGCATGCATGAGATTAAAATTTAATAAATTAATTGAAAAAAGAAGTCAAATGAAAATTAAATAAAGTTATTTTATAATTCAATAAACATGCATGGAAAAGATAAAGAAAAGGAAAAGAAAAGTTAATAAAGAGTTGAAGTCTTGTGAGCAGAGAGTTATCTCGAGTGATCGTGCAATTAGCGCCCCGATTTTAGGAGAGAACTCTTTATCACCAATTGAGGGTTCATTTTCAAAGGATCGAAGTTTTGGAAAGGGACCACGAATTTTGAAAGAGAAAAGAATTCTAGAAGAGAGAAGGTTTAGAGAGGAGGAATTTCTCTAAAATCGTCTTGGGCTTAGCGAATAGCATCAAAGTCGAGGTAGATGCTTGTGATTATTCGCTCAATTTAATACGCTCTTTCTTTCCTATCTTCATTATGTATGTTGAATGATTTTTGAATAATTCTTGTGACGAATGTTTCATATTATGAGTTTCTAGTATATTTGTTTAATCCTTTGTACATGGAAAGGTTTAAATGATCAATATAATCCTTCTTTCAATTGATTTTAAAAAATGGAAATTGAACGGGGAAGGGTTTTGTATTAAATTCAAAATTTTCAATTGAGAATTCGACCGGTTGGTCATACTTCCTCTATTAGATTAAGATTGGAACTGTTATAAAAATAATAATAATAAAAATATAGTCATATTAATAAAAAGGGTTTTTATTTGCAATTAATTGTCTAAATTTTAAATGAATTAAAAATTATATATATATATATATATATATATATATATATATATATATGATTGGGTGGGTGGGGGCCACCAACCCCCCAACCCCCTTCTTACCTTTACCTCGTCGACTTCATAAACTGCTTGCGGCGCAGACTGTTCTGCCGCTAGAGTAGTAGTAATAATTATTGTTGTGTGTGGCAGTAGATAAGCTATAGCTGCACAACAACCACCTTTTAAGGCTACCCGACAGGCCTTAAGTACTTCCTTTGGTTTTTATTTATTTATTGTTTTTAATTTATTATTCAATTTTATTAAGTTAAAATTATATTAAAATTAAAATTATCAAATTTAAATTATTATTTATTAATAAATTTATTGATAAATTTTATTAATATTTAATAATTTAATAAATATTAATGATTTTTAATATAGTTGTTATTTTATTAATTAATTTTAATTAAATTAAATAAAATTTGTTTAATAATGAAAATTAGTTAAAGAAGATGTGAATTTATTTTATTATTAATTAATGACATTGATTTTAATAAAATCATAATTATTTTATTTAAAGATCAATAAGTATTATTTTAATAATTTAAATAAATAATTACCCAAAATTATTTTTGAATAATTGACTTAAAATCGAATAGGGGTAAATGTGCATTTTATTTGAATATAAAAATGAGTTAATCATGAATTTAATCTACTTGAAAACTTATACTAAAACAAGGATTGAAACCTTACTGTAAATTGAAACTATGTGTGTTCCAAAATCAAACCAAACTATGAGACTATTCTATATTCTATGTTTTGTCTATTCTTTTGGGTTTCAGGTTTTGACCTAGCTTTGACCAGTCTTAGGATGTTACCAGAGGCTTGTGGATTATGTGAGTGTGATGTTATGATGTTTCATTTCAATCTTTTAAACCCAATCATGGTAATATGTCTAGTATGCTCTATGATGTGTGTTGATCTATTGATTGTTATTGCTTTCTAGTGTTCTTGTGTGACGCCGAGGTGAGTGTATGACCCAGTTGACTTAACCATTTTTGAGTCCTCAATCAGTTATATTTGATGCTTTCTAGTCACTTTTACAGGACTGAGGTGTTTAGGTGATTTTTTAGTGGTGATGTCATGTTATGACATATTTGACTTAACTATTTTGAGTCTTCGATTAGTTATTTTTGGGATGCTTTCCAGTTGCTCGTAGAGAACTGATGTGTTATTGTGAATTATCTTTTGATTCTTTCCAATCACTTGTATAGGACTGAGGTGATTTTATATGATTCTTTGATTTGTACTTTTATGAGCCTAGAGTAGGTTATCTATATGTAATGTTGGGAAGTGGCTTGCAATGGGGGTCAGGCCCCTAAGTGGCTTCTAGGGTAACCCATTGTAAGTTGTTTAATAAGTGAAAAAACTACACAAAATGGGAATAAAATGAACCTAATAAGAGTATTTTTATGTTCTCGCCCATGCCTCGAGTGCTAGTATAGACTAGGATGGGAGTAGAGAGAACGCTTGGTTGCAATCTTGCATCGGTAGTATGCCTTGTGAGTACGAGATGATACTAGTGGCTGCATAGGAATAACTAGGGGGCTAGGGTCCTAAGAGACTACCAGAGTAACTCTAGCATGATTCATGCGATGACACTTGCCTGCTTACATAGTAGGTTTCTTATGTGTCTTGGTGTGTTTAGATGTCGATTTATCTTGAAACCTTTGTGTTAGATTACTTTTAGGGTTTCCTAGACTTAGAGAGTACTTTTGATATTTGGATTGATATCCTATTTGAGACTTGAGACTATCTCCTTAGCGCGGTGGGAGTGGGCCTTTGTGGGTTACCACACAGTCCAGTGGTAGTGCTTTTTACTCTTACCTTTGAGATTCATCCATTGATACCATGGTTGGAGTTTCCTTATCTACATTTCCTTTCATTATATCTTTATATCTTATGATAGATGGTTTCATTTCTTCTATTTCACTTTGTATCATGGGTGCAAGGAGGATAATGTAATTCTATTTTTATAAATATATATTATTTTAGCCTTTCATACCCTGTGACATGTACAGTGGATGATTGAGCATTCCAAATTTGATTGCCAAGTGGCATTCAAAACAATTTTATATTATTTAAATGGACATTGGATTTTTAATTATTCTTTCATATGGATGTGGTATTTATTAGACTTAGTTTTTAATTAAATTTAAATATGATTCAACATCTTGGGATCCTTAAAGAATGTAGCCTGTTATGTATGCATATTGATGATGATATGTTATTGCTTATGCTACTTTATGTTTGATGTGTATGTTATTCTTTCTTGTTTAAAAAAAAAAGGTTTCGCAAACTTAGTAAAAAATTTAGGTTAATTCTTTTGGATCCCTTGGCGGGGCGTTACAATGCCCTATTTTTCATTTTTTTTGTTGGTTTGCTCAACACAATCATGTTTGAACATGTCCAGGACTTTTTTGATTCTAAGTTGTTGGATGGATGCGTACAAGATAATAGGTTCAAAGTTGTAGGATACCTAACGTTAGATAAAAGGGGGATCTATTTGATCTCAAAATAAAACATGAAGGATAATATTTTAAGAACAATGTACAATACTTTATTGGTTGTATATATGAGGGTATAATAAGACATATAAATGGATTATAAAGAGTTTCTCTTGAAATATAATGAAATGGGATTTTCTCAAGAATATTTCAAAAAGTCCATCTTGTCAAGGTAACAATACTATTTACTTCAACTATTTCCAATTTTTGAAATAAATTGAAAAGCATTTTCATGAATTTTATGACTAAGCTACCCAAAATAAATGACATTTTGTACTTTTGTTGCTATTAACATGATCAACAAGCATGTAATTTTTAATGTTATTTCCTCTCATTATAATACTTACTGGTCTTTATTGGTACTAAGAGGGGGGTGAATTAGTACCGACTGCAAAATTGGTTACTCTCTTAACCATTTCAAACACATTATACAACCACTTAAACACTGGTGCAAGTTTGAATACAGTAAGATAAAAAACCATAAACTCACACACAAAGGAATTCATCAATGGATACATAGATTCATACATGAAAACCCTTGATGAGAGGCTGAAAACCACTACGGGGACTATAATCACCCAAAAATAGTCATCTAGACTATGAGCCCCCTTTCTATCAATTTTGCAAAAAAAATTATTACTTATGCTTGATCAAATCATCATTTTCCTATTTATTTGATTATAACCTATGGTTTGGCCACTTTATCCTAAGTCTTTTATTCAATTGAAAGAACTTGCTTCCTTTTAATTAAATAAAATCCCCAAAGTCCTACTTATCCTAAGTGTACCATGAAAGATATTATTCCTATTTTAAAAATTTGTTTCACATGAGGTGCACACTTTCTAAGGTGGGTGGAATCTTTATTCTCCTCCACACATATTTTCTTGCTTAAGCATAGCTATTGATTTTTCCTAGGTGAGATTCTGATGCACATGGATCACTCAAGACTCATTCTCCATCCTTGATTTTTCCTCTTATTCTTTGTCATCCATTTATCTTAAAAAGAGAAGCCCTCTTCTCACTCTCTAATTTATTCTAGTTCATGCTAATGTTATGGTGCAAGTTTTTTTAGAGCTTTTGGGAGTACTTGGAGCACTTGGGAGCACTCACTTTGCACTCATCTTACACTTGCATTATCCTATATGCATTAGCTTTGTATCTCTTCTATGCATAGCTTAACTTACATAGACTAACTAGGTGGTTTCGTAACTCTTCATACTTGTTTGCTTAATCTTGCATCTTCCATCTCATTCTAGTTTACTTGCATTTGCATTGCACTTTCTTGGTTCTTGGATATTGGAACTCTTGCCTCTACTCTTTGAATCTTCCATTCTATGGTGCACCTTGAAAGGTTTGCTTAATCTAGGTTCATTTAATGTGGTCTAACATTGAAAGGTTTGTTGATATGACCAAGATTTAATGTGGTTCACCCAATCCCTAGGCTATGTCCACCAACAGCAAGTCCAATATTAATATTATCCAATGATTATAATCTACAAACTCTTATAGCTCAATACTGCCACAAGAAGCTACAATATCACCATTGCATTATGAAATCCCTAACCCTAACCCATTTTATACAAGATTTTTCTACTTACAAAATTAGGGCTAGAATAATTTGTCCAATAGAAAAAATAGAAACCAAAACCTTTTATAATATAAGGTCATTTTTGGCTTTGTGGGCACTGCCCCTGAAAACCCTCTTGGGGGCATTGCACCTTGAATGGTGTTCCATGTTAGACCTAGCTACAAGCATGTCATCAACATATAAACATAACATAATGTAGCTATCATCATCTAACCCCTTAAAGTAAATACAATGATCTAAATGACACCTATTGTATCCATGCTCATGCATAAAATTATCAAATTTCAAATACCATTGCCGATGTGCTTGGTTCAAGCCATATATACATTTTTACAATTTTCACACTAAGTTCTCCTTACCTTTGACCTCAAATCTTTGTGGTTGTGCCATATATATATCCTCATCAAAATCACCATGAAGAAAGGTTGTTTTAACATCAAGCTACTCCAAATGCAAATCTTCAGTAGCCACAATACTTAAAATATTATGAATAGATGTCATTTTAACAATAGGAAAAAATATCTCATTGAAATCAATGCCCCTTTTCTGTGCAAATTCTTTTACCACTAACTTGGCTTTAAATATTTTCTTACCACATCCTCTTCTTTCAACCTATAAACACATTTATTGTGTAAAGCTCTTTTACCTATAGGAAACCTACATAAATCCCATGTCTAATTTTTCAGCAAAGAATCCATTTCTTCTTTTATTGCAAACTCTCACTGAGTCTTTATATCCACCCGCACAACTTCACATTAACATTTAGGTTCACCATCATCAATAACGTGTGTAGTATTGTTGTTGTGATTGTTGTAGATCATGAGGAACTATTAGAACATCATCTTTTGGAGTATCATCCAACACTACAAAAATCATTTTCTTTCTTCTCATGTTGCTACAAAAAATATTTGTACACCAATTTCTCATTGAATATTATTAGTGAACAGATTGTCTTCCAAGAAAATACATACAAAATGACCCTAAATGCCCAAACAAGAAGACTAAATCAGCACTAACAGTTGGATAGGTTATCATTGGATTGATAACCTTCCTCTAAATTTTATTGGGTATAGCTTCCCATGTAGGATATACAATGAATTCAAATAAATGTAAATACGAATTCTTTTAACCCCAAAGCACAAAAGGTATACAAACATCTATTTGCAAACACAACATAGATGCGGAAAGACTAAGTAATTGAAAGAAAATGAATAGAAAATGACACAAAGTTCATTTTCCTAAATGGTGTATTATGAAGAGAATGAAAAGAAAGAATTTATTTTCCATTCTCTTGAGAAAATGAAGAATTAGAGCTTCAAAGATATTTTGAAATCAAAATGTATTTAGGAAACTGCAACATTTAAATGCATTTAGAGAAAACTAGAAGTCATAAAAAGATCACAATTAGTGAGAAGAAAATTGTCCAAATCCCAAGTTCTGTTGTACAGTTATCTACCAAATCTCCCTTCTCTAAAGCTTGAAAGATAGCAAAGATCCTATTACACATTGCATCAAAAAATCACAATATGAAGAAAACATAAATCCCTCCCCTGCATTACATTTAAAATCAAAATTTTCCCTCTTTTTCCAACACACAGTTCAGAAAGATGAAATGAAGCTCTGGTCTTCTACATCCCCAAAGTTTTCTTTCTCAAAAAAGAAGAAGAACTAAAAAACTGGAAAACTCTTCCCTCCTGCTATAGCACACAGTCTCTCCTTCAGAAAGAAAAGTGTGTAAGAATTTGGTATAGCTCTGATACCATGTAAGAATTTTCCTTAGGGCAAGATTCACCCAAGATCGTAAAACTCAACACAAGCATAGCTGTAGACCAAAAATGGATATGATCAATTAATCAGAGTATGTCCTAATACATTGATTTGTTCAGTATGTGATGTGATGTGCAAACACACTAAGAGTGCCTATATATAAAGGCCTCTCAAGAAGCACATAGAATGTCTCTAGAAAGAACTAGGAGATAAGATAAGCATCATGACAACTAAGCACATGCCTTAGCCATCATTCTAGATGAGTGGATAAGAATGAGATGGTTGTAGACACCATGTGCTTAATTAGTGTGCTAACTTCTGTGTTGTAGACAACATGTACATAAAAGAGGTGCGAACTCCTGTGTTGTCAACATGACAACCCATAAGAGTACGCATACTCCTAGGTGGCTAATAAATAAATAAAATAATGCATTAACCTAACTAAACTTAAGTAAGTGTAAATAGTAAATAATTATTTACACCAACACCCCCCCTTAAGCTTACAAAAACTAGGATAAAGATGAGTCCCAGCTACTAGGCTATTTTAGGTACCCATGTACGTAATGCAAATGAAAATCTCCCATAAATCAAAGAAAGAGAGAAAACCTCATATGAAAAACCCTCCCCCGAAAAGAGAGATAAAAGAGGATGCATGGATGGATGAAGTAATCAAGGTCCCCTCATTATGACATACATCTAGTATATACAAGAGAAAAATGGAGAAGGACAAGACCCCCTAAGAGGAAAAAGTCCCCCCCCAAAAAGGAGAAGAAGGAGACGAGGTAGTCCCCCCCCCCCAAAAGTAGTGTGCCATCCAATGAGAAATTCTCTAATGTAGAAGTTGATCCATGATCTCTAAATGATGTTCCTCCCATTTGGAAGAAACAAATGCAAGGGTACCTGTGAGATGTGTCCCCCATATGGAGAAGGAATCTCTATGATGACCGATGTCTTTGAAACCTATTCAAAAGTCACTGTGTCGATACTGATGATGGTTTCCTCCAAAATTGCTGAAAAAAAGTGCAGATCAAACAAGGAGTGTGGTAGAACCTACTTCAGGAAACCAATAGTCTTCTCAAATGTGAAAGAGACCTCTTGCAGATGTTGTAAAGAAGAATCCACAATCACGCCAACCTTAAAAGATTGATCATGTAGAGAATGTGCAATAACTATAGAAGAATCTACCTCAACAAAGAGAAGCATTAAATCATCATAAAAGTCTCCCATATCCGCTGTGTGTGACTCCAAGAACAGAGCTGAAATGTCTGGCAAGAAATCATCACCTAGAAGACCATGTGTACCATTCAGTGCTGAAGTAAATGCATCTATCTCTGAGGCAAATAATGAAGTATCCACCTCAAAAAGAAGATGAATATCATCAATAATGTCTCCCACATATTCAATGTGAGACTCCATGAATAGGCCTACAAGGGTGGGAAGGAAGTCTTCACATGAACGTAATGTAGGAAGACATAAAGTATCCTACTACACTAAATCTGAAGCATCTGTGGCTGTAATAGGATGAGTAGAAGCAACAAGAGCTAGAGGTGTGATCTCATCTGGAGTTGAAGAAACCATAGCTGGAGTGACTGGGTGGAGAATGTCCTCTAGAGATGGAGGAACACATGGATCTCCATATGCTTCCCAAATAGACATCCAAATATCATAAGGAAAATGTGCCAATCTAAGACGAGAAAAATATTCCTTACTCATACTTTTAGATAGAAAGCAACGAAGGTTGACAACATATGTCCAATTAAAGTGTGGTGGCAATGTATAGAGATAAGGAAGCAATTTCGGATGGTTTCTTAGATGGTCAACTATCAAAGTACTCCATTTTTTATAGTTCCTTGTTGTCAACTATGGTCTAATACTAGACTGACAAATCTAACAAAACTCCATGAGATCAATCAATGAACCTCCAAGAAATCAAAAGAACCCCCCCAATTTATGATTTGGCACTTAGTAGCCACTTGCAAATTTAGAGCCTATTTCTGAAAGTAGTATTTCTATCCATTGAACCTATAATATGATTATAGATCTGAAAAGTAGACAAAAAAAATATGCACTTTCAAAAAAAAATGAAACCTGATTTGGAGTCTAGATTAGCCTGTACTAAGCATTTTAAATGGAAAAAATTAGGATTTTGGAGTTGTAAAAAAAAAAAAGAAACATAGATCTCAAACCACCTGCACCAATGTGTAGATCATGAAATTCTACCCCAAAAAAAAAAAAATTGCTCGCAAAAAGGAGTCTGTATGAGGGAGACATCACTGTTTGAAAATCGCTCCTGCTATTATTTTTTTTGAATCATCGTTGTGCCTCCAAAAATCAAATGGCTATAGGTTTTGCTTCAAATGTCCAATTTGGATGAAACAAAATCTAATTCGGGGATTTTTTGACCTTTTGAATGTGATGCAAATATTTGATTTGCACTAGCAAGCTTCAATTTTCACCTGCAAAAAATCTCTTCTATGGTCGATGGCCAAATTTTTTTTGGAAAATAATGAAAATCTAAAAATATAGCAGAGATGTAGATGAAAAAAAATGGAGATATGAAAATTAAACGTACAGATCTGAAATGATCATACCAAGTCTGCAAATTAGTCCTTCGGGTGCTGGTTTGAAAAAAAAATTGCCTTAATTTTGACTATGACTAGGGTAGGCAACTTTATAGTCAATCTTCACCGAATTAACATTTTGGATGCAATGGCAAGGTTAGATCTGGCTCTAGACACTCCCAATTTCTATAGTACTCTAGATTCAGGCTGAGGTACTGAAGCAACAATGGTCTCAAATGGCTATGTGATGAAAAAATCTCCAAGCTCTGATACCATGTAAGAATTTGGTATAGCTCTGATACCATGTAAGAATTTGGTATAACTCTAATACCATGCAAGAATTTGCCTTAGGGAAAGATTCACCCAAGACCGTAGAACTCAACACAAGCACAACTGTAGACCAAAAATGGATATGATCAATTAATCAGAGTATGTCCTAATACATTGCTCTGTTCAGTATGTGATGTGATGTGCAAACACACTAGGGGTGTCTGTATATAAAGGCCTCTCAGGAAGCACCTAGAATGTCTCTAGAAAGAACCAGGAGATAAGATAAGCATCATGACAACTAAGCACATGCATTATCCATCATTCTAGATGAGTGGATAAGAATGAGATGGTTGTAGACACCATGTGCTTAATTAGTGTGCTAACTCTTGTGTTGTAGACATCATGTGCATAAAAGAGGTGCAGACTCCTGTGTTGTCAACATGACAACTCACAAGAGTATGAATACTCTTATGTGGCTAAAAAATAAATAAAATAATGCATTAACATAAGTAAACTTAAGTAAGTGTAAATAGTAAATACTTATTTACACCAACAAATTGGAACCCCTACTCTACCTTTCTTTGGCCTATGTAAAGTCTTCAAGTCCACATGAATGATCCCTTTTACTTCTTGATACATCTTGTGTCTTAAATATCCTTCTGTTGTGAAGGAAATATATATTCAATGTGATATGCTCCTCAACAATTAAGATAAACTTGAGATTTTTCATCAACCTATAACATATCTATTCCTCATAATTGATAAGTATATATATATAACTTGATGTTTAAAAGGTCCTCTCCACATTGACACTGGGTGATATTACTTCCACTAGTGTGGATATATAAAACAACTTCACCTATCTTTGCAACTATTTTAAATATTGTGGCATGTTGGGTTAAGAGTACATAGGACATTGATGTTTATTGCCCCTCGAGCCATTGTTAGTGGTGTTGACCTTCTATCAAAATATTAGCGTGCATTACCCATCATGATCTAGTTTTGGACTTTTGTGATTCAAGGCACCATTAATAAAACTTGCGGGCTCTATGTTCTATCTACTCATTGATGTGGATAGCTTCACTCCTTTGGTAACCGACTCTTATCTCATGCATACATCCTTTCATGTTATTGTAGAGGACCCAAGAATGTGATCGGGTCTTATTATGGGGAAGCCTAATCTACTTTTGGTGATTGAACATTGGGATTTGATGAAACCTGCTAGATCTTCCTTTCTCAAATTCTTTATGAATGAGGATAAATTAATGAATAAGAAAATACAGTGGATAGTCTCTTACCACAAGCTATCTGAATGTCACAGACTTGGAGTCTCCATGTATTGGCTTGCGGGTTTCACTATCTTTATTGGCCACTTGAATGTATATATATATATATATATATATATATATATATATATATATCAGACATTTTGACAAACAATTTATGTGTATCCCCTACCAACACACGACATTTCTTTGGGAATGTCTCATGCATGTTTAAATTGTTGGGCACAATCACTTTTGGTCCGTTTACATATGTTTCCATGAAAACATGACTCGACCCTTTCATTAGAGTCAACAATCCAGGCTATGTTGAAACTTTTATGTGTTGGCTCACGGCTTTTACCCTGAAGATCCAAGCTCACCCTTGCTTTTATTCTTTTATGGTTATGGCTCACATGCATGTTAGGTTTGAATTTTGCACATATGAAATACGGTTTCCAAAATTCAAAGATCTTGACTCAAATTATCTTTGTAACGTGTGTTTTCCTCATAAGAAGCCAATCATGAGTGGATAAAGGAATAGAAGCTTTTTGTTGTTCTTCCTTGAAACAAGGCAAATCGGACTTGAGATACATGGTCTTGACCATCTTAGACTTCATTCCTTGTGGAGTTGGGCTCCTTCATTGGAGTGGAGATCTCAGAGGGGCCTATCAATTCTTTCATGGCATCTACAATGGGTATAAACACATTTACCTTCATGACATACCATGTGTGACCTTCCCTCACATGTATTAATGTTGAGCACAACCTATTGACTGTTACATTTTGTCAAACAACCCACATAATGTGTGAACATTCTGTGTCTTTAAGTGCGACCATGAGCCTTCCTCGATGTTTTTCCCTCTTGTTAATGTGATATGAGGCTCAGGTTATGGCAAATGAAAAAATTTGGTGTGCGTTCAATTTTGCATCCTTTAGATGCCTAATGCCTTTTTATTGTGTTTCCTAATTCAATGTCCACATTCTTATATATGAAGCTTGAATGCCAAATTGGGGTGATCATGTAGAGTGTCGATTGGAAGATTATCATTCCTGTGCCTTTTCAAATAGACCTATCATGATTATCTTGATATTTTTTTTGTTAATGCTTTGAGACTTTAGTTTTATGCATTATGCACTGATGAATCATGACTATTTGCAAAGTATCTCTACATGCCTACTAAGCTCAAGAGATCTCCCAAATATTTGAAGTGTATTCCATCAGGAATATCACACACCTCTTTTGCAGATTCCTTGTTAAAATTTCAATTTGAGAACCTTGAAATCTGAACAATTCAAGTATGGTGTCTATGAAAGTGGAATTTATTAAAATGATTGGATTCGAGATCATATTATTGAACCTCCAAACATGAACTCTGAAAATTGTACTTTAGAACCTAAACTGGTGAACTTACACATCAAAATCTGATTTTGGACCATGGATCCAAAATTGAAAACTATAGATGTTGGGTTTTTCAAATTGTCAAACTTAAACTCAAATTGTAGACTAGAAGTTGTACTTCAACTTTGACAAAAATGAATTTGCATTCAAACCATGAATTTGAACTTTTCTTGTACCAAACCTGCAAGATGGACCATTTGAACCGTTGAACCACTTCGAATTACTTTGAATCTTGGTTCAAACAAGTTCAAAACCATAGATTGAAAATTTTTAATATTGGGTCCATATTGAGTAACAATAGGGGTTCTAACTGTGGGACTATTTTTGATGCAAAAATAGAGAACTTCAGTAATCTCTAGTAAAAGACAAGTGCCTTATCCATTGGGAAATAGAGTCACCAAGAAGAGAAAACTAGGAGATGCTTGTAGAGAGGGTGGAGGGTAGCAGGGCAAAGCCAACAAACCAAAAACCTCTAAATTTACTAGCAAGCATGAAGCTCGCACATTATTCAAACTACCACTATGCACACCAAAAGAATACTTATAAAGTATATACATAGGTAGGAAGCAAAACCTACCACAAAACCAATAGTAAGAAAAGAATCATGTAAATCCATTTATTGACTAGGAGAAGTAGGAGCCTTTCCACATCATCAAACCATGCCTCAATAGAGTAGCTCCAAACCACTGCCTTTTGGCAATCTCTTCAATGTTGAAACTCAATCTCATAGTATGCAAAATTTTGGCAACCCAACATTCTGTTCTAAATAGCCAAAGCTCATCATAACATTCTCCATCTTTAGGTGGCCTTTGTACATCATTTTTCAAATCAAGAAAGATTTTGAATTGGGAAGAACAATATTTAGGAAATTCTTCATTAGCTTGCTCACTATAGTTTACAAAGATCTATTGTTTCTCATAATCATGAGAATCATGTCTCACACCATTAAATAGAGAGAATTCTTCTAACATGGGATCAAATTTATTAAAAAGAAAATTCTCCAACTCTATCAAGAATCAGGGCATCATCAAATATGTGAAACATTTGATCTTTCTTTTCTCCTGACACATCTTTAGACTTCATAACATTATCTTCAATAGGATCCCACTGAAAAGAAATGGAATGAATCACCAAACTGACCTTTTTAGCCCATTTTTTTTGTATTCATACCTTGGCTATTCAAAGAGGAATCTTCTTGCTCAAGAGATGATAAAAATTTGCTTATGACATCTTCCTCTTCCTCGTAGATGAGAGTTTCACCTGGTGTTTTAGTAGAGTTTTCAACCAGCTAGGGACTAACTCCAACCTTTCCTCCTTCCATCAAAATTTTAGCATTTTCTAATATGGAAGAAGTGAATAGATTTTCATCATTTAATGATGAATCTTGAGGCTGAAATAGAGGATTTTCTTTGATAGCATCATTCTCATAAAACCCCATTGGCAAGAAAAGTGGATTGAGTTCACTCCAAGTGACTTTATCTCCTAGATTTTCATAATTTTCTTCACTCTTTCTTGTTGTTGCTGAATTTTTTTGAAGCCGGATTGCCTCTACTTGAAGTGCAACATGATCATCTTCTTGAAAACTGCTCAACTCAGAGGTCTGCAGATCTATATTTGTTTCAACATTCTTATCATTCTGAAAGGAGATCTCGTGTTGAAACTTATCATCTTCAAATTTAGTTAGTGAGTCTATCTTCTCAAGAACAGCAGGAAAATATCCTCCTTTTTTATCTTCTATGCATGACAGAAAAGATTTCAGCTCATTACTTTTAGCCAGATTCAGATCAATAACTGAAACACATTTGGAGGGATCCTCTTGATTATGGAATCTTTCTTCTTCTTTAGCAAGAAGGGAAACATTAAATGTTTTCAATGGATTATCTACAAGCTGAAAGTTAGTGTCAATGCTTTCCTTCTCTTGGTTGTCTTGGCTACTATAATTCTCACTCTCAGCCCAAATGTTATTGTTCTTCCATGTCTAGCTTTCTTGTGGATGGGTTATTGTAATTGGGATTCCTTTCTCACCTAGCACTAAATAATTACATGAGATGAAATGTGAAGACATAATTGATGCCTCGTCATCATCCACCTCCAAATGTTTCTTAAATCGAAACACTTTCTCCTGAACATCTTGCAAGTCTTTCAACTTGTGAAATCTCGTACAGAGGCTTTTCCATAGAAACCAAGATGAGGCATCATCTTCAAGACTTATATTATTCCAAACAGCTTGATAAATGCTTTCTTTGAAGCTATCCAAAAATTCATGCAATACTTTATCATCCATTTGATAAATTTTTGGGAGAGAAGGGTTTGGCCTTGATCTTCTCATGAATTTTATAGTCAGCATGATCTTTGCAATAAATTCACCAATCTCCTACATAGAGATAATCAGAAAACTAAGGAAACAAATATAAATATTGATCTTCATTTTTGGAGTCCCCAACAAAGTCACCAAAATCCTATTAGTGAATAGATTATCTTCCAAGAAAATACATATAAAATGACCCTAAATGCCCAAACAAGAAGACTAAATTAGCACTAATAGTTGGATACATTATCATTGGATTGATAACCTTTCTCTATATTTTATCAGGTACAGCTTCCCATGTAGGATATACAATGAATTCACAGAAATGTAAATATGAATGCTTTTAACCCCAAAGCATGAAAGGTATAAAAAAACCTATTTCTAAACATAGCATAGATGTGGAAAGACTAAGTAACCGAAAGGAAATGAATAGCAAATGACATAAAGTTCATTTGCTTAAATGTTGCATTACAAAGAGAATGAAAACAAAGAATGTATTTTCCATTCTCCTGAGAAAATGAAGAATTAGAGCTTCAAAGATATCTTGAAATCAAAATCTATTTAGGAAACTATAAAATTTGAATGCATTTAGAGAAAATTGAAAGTCATACAAAGATCATAATTAGTGGGAAGAAAATTGTCCAAACCCCAAGTTTTGATGTACAGTTATCTACCAAATCTCCCTTCAAAGATAACAAAGATCCTATTACACATTGTATCAAAAAATCAAAATCTAAAGGAAAAATAAATCCCTCCCTTGCATCACATTTAAAATCAAAATTTTCCCTCTTTTTCCAACATAGTTCAGAAAGATGAAATGAAGCTCCAGTCTTCTACAACCCCAAAGTCCGCTTTCTCAAAAAAGAAGAAGAACTGAAAAAACTAGAAAACTCTTCCTTCTTATTGTAGCACACAATCTCTCCTTGAGAAAGAAAAGTGGAACCCCTACTCTACCTTTCTCTGGCCTATTTAACACTTGGTTATCTTTGGAACAATTTAGTTACATAACTGATTCTTGATAATCACCACTTCCCCTCATATGGTCCAATGTTTACAAATATTATGTCTATAAGGTTTATAATAAATACAGTTGGCACATGATTCAAATAAAGTTTTAATACCATCACTTAGGTATGCATTTTAAACATGATCGCTTGAATCACATATATTTCCATTTACATCTCTAGGCCTTTTTTTAATTTGTTAGTTCCTCTACGCATTTATATTCAAGATTGATTTGCATATGACATTTGTTCAGTTATACTTTGACTAAAAAATCTCTGGATCTGTAGCTTATGTAAATTCTTCAAGTCCACACGAGTGATCCCTTTTACTTCTTGATACATCTTATGTCTTAAATATCCTTTTTTTGTGAAGAAATATATATTCGACGTGATATGCTCCTCAACAATTAAGATAAACCCGAGCTTTTTCATCAACCTGTAATGTATCTATTCCTCATAATTGATACGTATATATATAAGTTGATTTTTAAAAGGTCCTCTCCACATTGACACAAAGTGACTTGACTTCCACTGATGCAGATATATAACACAGCTTCACCTATCTTTGCAACAGTTTTAAATATTATGGCATATCGGGTTGAGAGTATACAGGACATTAACATTCATTGCCCCTCAAGCCATCATTAGTGGTGTCAACCTTCTATCAAACCATTAGCGTTCATTACCCGTCATGATTTGGTCTTGAACCTTTGTGATTCAAGGCACCATTAATAAAACCTATGAGCTCTATGTTCTATTTTCTCATTGACGCGGACGGCTTCACTCCTTTGGTAACCGGCTCTTATCTCTTGCATACATTCTTTCATGTTATTGTAGAGGACCCAAGAACATTATTGACTCTTATTATGGGGAGGCCCGATCTAATTTTGGTGATTGAACATTGAGATTTGATGAAACCCGCTAGATCTTCCTTTCTCAGATTCTTTAAGAATGAGGATAAATTGAGGAATAAGAAAATGCAGTAGATAGTCTCTTGCCACATGCTATCTAAATGTCGTAGACTTGGAGTCTCCATGCATTGGCCTGTCGGTTTCACTATCTTTATTGGCCATTTGAATGTTTTGTGTGTGTGTGTGTATTAGGCATTTTGAGAAACAATTTACATGTATCCCCTGCCAACACAAGACATTTCTTTGGGAATGTCTTATGCATGTTTAAATTGTTGGGCACAATCGCTTTTAATTCCTTTAATATGTTTCCATAAAAACATGACTTGACCCTTTCCTTAGAGTCAACAATCCTGGTTATGTTGAAACTTCCATGTGTTGGCTCATGGATTTTACCTTGAAGACCCAAGCTCACCCTTACTTTTATTCTTTTATGATTACGGCTCACATGTATGTTGGGTTTGAATTTTGCACATATGAAATACAATGTCCAAAATTCAAAGATCTCAACTCAAATTATCTCTGTAACTTGTGTTTTCCTCATAAGAAGCCAATCATGAGTGGATAAAGGAATAGAAGTTTTTTCTCGTTCTTCCTTGAAACAAGATGAATTATACTTGAGATACATGGTCTTGACCATCTTAGACTTCATTCCTTGCGGAGTCAAGCTCCTTCATTGGAGTAGAGATATTGGAGGGGCCTATCAATTCTTTCATGGCATCTGTAATGGGTATAAACATAGTTACCTTCATGACATCCCATGTGTGACCTTCCCCTGTATGTATTAATGTCAGGCACAACCTTTCAAATGTGACATTTTGTCAAACAACCTACATAATGTGTGGACATTTTGTGTCTTTAAGTGTGACCACGAGCCTTCCTCATTCTTTTTCCCTCTTGCTGATGTGATATGAGGCTTGGGTTATGGAAAATGAAAACATTTGGTGTGTGTTTGATTTCGCATCCTTTAGATGCCCGATGCCTTTTTATTGTGTTTCCTAACTCAATGTCCACATTCTTATATATGAAGCTTGCATGCCAAATGGGGTGATCATGTAGAGTGTCAATTGGAAGATTATCATTCCTATGCCTTTTCAAATAGACCTGTGTCATGATTATCTTGATATTTCTTTTGTTAATGCTTCAAGACTTTAGTTTTATGACTTATGCATTGATGACTCATGACTATTTGCAAAGTATCTCTACATGCCTACTAAGCTCAAGAGATCTCCCAAATATTTGAAGTGTATTCCATTAAGAATATCAAACACCTCCTTTATAAATTCCTTGTTAAAATTTCAATTTGGAACCTTGAAATCTGAAGAATTCAAGTATGGTGTCTCTGAAAGTCGAATTTATTAGAATGATTGGATCCAAGATCATATTATCAAACCTCCAAACATGAAATCAAAAAATTGTACTTTAGAACCTAAATTGGTGAACTTACACATCAAAATATGCATTTGGACCATGGATTCAAAATTGAAAATTGTAGATGTTGGGGTTTTCAAACTGTTGAACTTAAACTCAAATTGGAGACTAGAAGCTGCACTTCAACTTTGACAACAATGAATCTACATTCAAACCATGAATCTGAACTTTGCTTGTACCAAACTTGAACCGTTGAACTACTTCAAACTACTTTGAATCTTGGTTCAAAGAAGTTCAAAACCATAGATTGAAAATTTTAAATATTGGGTCCATATTGAGTACCAACAAATATGACATCCCTTCTTCTTACAATTTTATGATTTTCAAAATCCCAAAGCCTATAACCAAATTCATCAATGCAATATCTAAAAAATACACATTTCTTTGACTTAACTTCCATCTTCGTTCTGTTTTCAAAATCTATATGTTCAAATGCTTTACAACCAAAGGTTTTGAGAAAAGAATAACTCACCTTCTTACTAGTCCATGATTCCTATGGAATACCACAACCCAAAGGAGTAGAAGGACCTCTATTAATCAAATATATAGTAGTATTCATAGTCTTTTCCCACATGTTTAAGGGCAACCCAACATGAAACATCATGCTCCTTGCACATTCCATTATTGTCTTGTTCATTCATTGAGCCACTCCATTTTATTGTGGGGTCCTTGGAACAATTTTTTGTCTATGAATACCATTAGTGAAGCAATAATTTTCAAATTCATGACTGCAATGCTCACCACCATTATCAGATATGAGACATTTTAGCTTTTTACTAGTCTCATTATCAATCAAGCATTTCTATTTCTTAAAAGTTTGAAATACATCAGATTTTTGTCTAAGGAAATAAATCCATACTTTTCTAGTTGCATCATCAATAAATGTACATAATAATGAGAGACACCAAGAGAAGATACCTAAGCTGGTCCCCATACATCTGTATGCACAAGCTCTAATTTCTCATTCTTCTTTTCCTTCCCACTCTTCACAAAACTCACTCTCTTTTGTTTTCCATATACACAACTCTCACATAAATCCATATATACATATATAAACATTGTAATGGCCCATACCAATAGGCCATTAAAAAAACCCTAAATTTAATGCCCGGCTAAAGTATATTGCTGAAATAAAAGAAATAATAGTGCCAGTGTATTCATTCAATAAAAATCAAATGTTTTTACAAATGATATGGAAAATTTCAGCACCAAAACATTATGACATAGCACATTACAAAGAAACCCTAACTGGCTGTATACAATTGAGAACTTGTTGCAACTACAAATTGAAATAAAGAACCTGGATTGATCAAATGATGGAGACTGAATGCTGTAGATGATATGGTGAAAGTGCAACTCCACTGGAAACTCCAAATCAGCAATTAAGCACAAATGAAAAGATCGAAATATCCTTCCCATAGCTGCAATAATTCAGGTGATCTCTCACACCCTCAAAATTGCATACCAATTGAGAGTTTTCATTCTCAATGGCCAATTGTGACTATTTTAAAAAACCCTAGGCTCCACAATGCACATAAGCAAAATCAATAATAAATCTCGATGATAGACAGTGAGCCCTCAATTCCTATTTATTCTTTTTTCCTTGATAGGTCGGCCTCCCTTTTTAATTTTTCTCTACTTCTTCCAGCAACCTCTAGAAGCTTTTCTTTATTTAATTTATAAAGTTACCTTATAATATATATTTTTTTTAATTGATAAATTTATAATTAACTCCTCCCAAAAACAAAAAATAAAAAAATGGGACATTACAGGACTGCCCCTCCTAAAATTGCTTGGCCTCAAGCAATCTCAATGCTGGATGCTACAAAATCACTTCTCCCTCCCAAGAAGCATCTTCAATAGGCAAATCTTTCCACTTAACTAGATACTCTTTGATTACTCTCCTGCGAAGCTGCTTCTTTCTACTATATAGAATGAATTTTGGCACTAAGACCGATTTCCCCTCATCATCCAAGGGAGGTAATACTGCAAAAGGCATCACATTCTGACCCAACACCTTTTTGAGGCGTGATACATGAAACACATTGTGCACTCTACTGTCTGTTGGAAGCTCCAACTCATAAGCCACCTCACCAACTCATTTGATGATCCTGAATGGTCCATAATAGCCTGGCTTGAGTTTCTCTGCACCACTCTTCTTGAGAGTGGACTGCTTATATGGTTGCAACATGAGGTAAACCATATCATTTACCTTAAAACTATGCTCAGTCCTCTTCTTGTTTGCATACTGCTTTTGCTAGTTTTGAGCTCTAGTAATGTTGTCTCTAAGAATAGCAACTATATCCTTACTTTCCTATAATAGTTCACCTACACGGGGTACTCGACTATCTCCCAACAACAAATCTAAGAAACTAGGTGCCTCATAACCGTAAAGTGCCATGAAGGGTGTCATTTGTATAGTCATATGATATGTAGTATTGTAACAATACTCACAGAGATATATCCATCTGACCCAAGCTCGCTGTTGATCTGCCACATAATTTCTCAAATACCCTTCTACCCATTTGTTTACAATCTCTGTTTGACCATCAGTATGTGGGTGATAATTGGTACTAGGTGTAAGCTCAGTGCCAAACAACCAAAATATCTCCTGCCAAAAGTGACTCAAGAAGCAGTTGTCCTTGTCACTCACAATGCTCTGAGGTAACCCATGTAATCTAAAAATCTCCCTGAAGAAGACCTCTACCACTTGAGTTGCTGAGTATGTAGTAGCGATAGGGAAGAAGTGAGCATATTTTATCAGCCTATACACCATCACATAGATACAATCACACCCCTAGGCCCTAGGCAAGCCCGTAACAAAATCCATAGAGATGCACTCCCACTTCCTGTCAGGAATAGGAAGTGGTTGTAGGAGCCCTACTATATAAGTGTGCTCCTGTTTGTTCTATTGGCAAACATGACACTCACACACATACTGCAAAACATCAGCCTTAAGTCCCTTCCAAGTGAATTGTTCTCATACTAACCTGTAAGTCTTGAAATACCCAGGATGGCCTACTATAGGTGAATTATGGAATGTTCTCAAAATCAACTGCTTGACTTTCGATCCTGGGACTAAGTAAATCTCATTCTTGTAAATGATCAAATCATCTATGAGAGTGTATCTGGTGTCGATTGTTGTCCCCTCCACTATAGAAGAGTCCCACATGTCTTTTACGTATTCTGCTACAATCAAGTGTCGCCAATCCTCTAATATCTGAATCATACAAGTGAGGTGTGGCCTACGGGATAAAGCATTTGCTACAATATTTCGTGTCCCCTTAACATATGTGATATCAAAATCATATGACTGTAACTTACTCACACACTTTTGCTGATGATCATTCAGGTCCCTCTGTCCAAAAAAGTGCTTCAAACTATTATGATCAGTTTTAATACAAAATTTGCTACCCACAAGATACTGTCTGAATTTGGCCAAGGCATGCATGATGGCCAGCATCTCCTTATCATATATGCTAAATGATCTCTTGGCCCCTCTGAGTTTCCTACTCTCATAAGCTATAGGATGCTTGTCCTGCATGAGTACAGCACCAACTCCCTCTCCAAAAGCATCACATTGAAGCTCAAATGGCTTTGTGAAATCAGGCAATGCTAATACTGGGCATGTAGTCATTATTTCCTTGAACTGCATAAAACACTCTTGTGCCTCCCGAGTCCACACAAATGCCCCTTTCTTCAGCAAACCTATCATGGGCATTGCATGTCATGAGTAGCCACTAACAAACTTGCAATAGAATCCACATAGACCAAGGAACCCTCTTAACTATGTGAGGTTCTTTGGTAGTGGCCAATCAACAATAGCACAGATCTGTTTAGGATCCATTCGCACTCCTTCTGCACTAATGATGTGTCCAAGATACAACAATTCTGTCATCCCCAAATCACATTTGGACTCCTTGGCATACAAGGACTTGTTCTGTAAAATGCTTAATATTTTTTCCAAGTGCTCTAAATGTTCCTGCCATGTCCTGTTATAGATCAAAATATCATCAAAGAACACTAGCACAAATTTCTTCAAATGATGGTGGAAAACATTGTTCATAGTGGACTGAAAAGTGGTAGGTGCATTAGTCAAACCAAAAGGCATGACTACAAACTCAAAATGACTGTAATGACATCTAAAAGCAGTTTTTTCAATATCCTGCTCTCGAACTCTGATCTGGTGATAGCCTGATCTCAAATCAATTTTTGTGAAATAACAAGCCCCATGCAATTCATTTATTAGCTCATCGATGTGTGGGATGGGATACTTGTTCTTTATAGTTTTCTTATTCAACACCCTATAATCAATACATATTCATAGAGTTCCATCCTTCTCTTTTACCAAAAAAATAGAAGATGCAAAAGGTGACTTACTTGGTCTGATGTGTCCCATTGCTAGCAACTCGTTGATGGTCCTCTCGATCTCATCTTTGAGTCATTTTGGGTGCCGATATGGTGTGATCATGACAGGCTTAGCACCTTCCTCCAAATCGATAATGTGCTCAATACCTCTGTTTGGTGGCCTGCCTGGTGGAATCTCACTAAATACCTTCCCATACTTGATTCTCAATTTTTGAATGTCTGGATGATATTCAGTCTTATATTGCTCCCCCTAGGTAGGCATCAAGGCACATATTTCTGCCCACTCCATATTATTATGCCTGGCTAATCTCTCTAACCACCTAAATGAGATAGTACTAACATTACCATTATGGATAGCCTTTAGCACATGAGTCCTACCATCCACCACGAATCATATCTCCATATCCTCCAATCTCAGGGTAACCTCCTTCAAAGAATGTATCCATTGCATCCCAAGTACTATGTCCATGTCACCCATGTTGACCACATGATAGTTTGCCTTAAACTCATAGTTGTTTAGGCGCAAAGGTAGATCTCGCACCATCCTATCACAACGAAGAGTATATCCATCAACTACCTTAACTCTTAGTCCCTTGAACTCCTCAGTAATGAGTCCACGCCTCTCCACAAATTGTGCATCAATGAAATTATGTGTGGCACCTGTATCCAACAAAGTAATAATCTTTTGTCCTGCCAAGACTCCTCAAAATCTGAAAGATCCCTCTCTTTGAATACTAGACAAACATGCCTCCTATAAATGTATCTCTAGAGTCTCTTTTTTTTTAGCACTATCTACCTCTTGTTCACCCTCTACCTCATCAGGATCCTCATCAGGGTGCTCTGAGATGTCTGAATCTGAACCTTCATAATAAGCCCACATCACCCGGTTAGCTTTCCCCTTAGGCTTCATAGGACAATCATGACCAAACTCATAAAGACCTTTTCAAAAGAAGCATAGCTTCTTCCTACGTAGGTCATTAAGTGTTTCCTTATCACAAGATGCAGCTAGCTTGTCTTTTGAGTCACTAACCTTCTCTTTACCCTTGCTGAATTCCCTTTTGTTATCTCTAAATGATGAAGAACTCTTTGAACTAAACCGGTTTTCTGTAGCTACAAGTTCCATACTACAGGGGATCAAAGGCCTTTACCCACCCCTTGAGTGATTTAGTTAATCCCTCTGTGAATAAAATGACTACCTTCCTTTCTGAAATGTCAGGCACCGTCACTGCAAGCTTCTAGAAGTCATTAATAAATTGTTCTAAGCCTCCTAACTGTCTTAATTGGGCTAACTCCTGAAAATAAACTTCAAGATTTTTTTTATCAAACCTTTCTATCAATCTATCCACAAACTCTTGATAAGTGGTTACCTGATTATGTTGCAATGTTATCATGCCATGTGTCCACCAATCATGTATTGCCCCATCTAAGTGTAAAGTGGCATACTTGAGTGCTTCAATTTTTGTCATAGTCTTCAGAGATAGGAAAGTATCCACCTTATGAATCCAAGCACGAGCAGTCATTTTTCCACTGCCATCAAATGTGGGTAATACCAACTTGTTGGTGACCTGTTGCAACTCATTGTGTTTATCTACTTGCTTTTGCCTAGCAACTCTATAGTTCAGGTACCTATCAAATGTCCATCCATCCTGTACATATTTTGGTAATGAATCCCACTCATTCCTTGCTTGTTAGAGTTCATCTACAATATATGTTACCATAGCATCAGGTGTGCGTGCTGGAGTTTCTTCTCTAAATGTAGGACATGTGGGTCCATCAACTGTTCCAGACTGTGTCCTATGTTGTGATCCTGCCATGCTTCTATCATCCTGATCATGATTATTTCTCCTATTTTCCCCAATCAAATGTTGCATCATAACCATCATTGCCTGTGTAGTTTCCTCTATTGACTGTAGAAGCCTCTCCTATTGTTTTAAAGTCTCATCATCTCACACACTTCTGGATGGGCTTGGAGAATGTCTCTCAACCATATTCTTATTTATGCTAGTTCCTTTGTAAACTAAATTAAATGGTGGCTAGGTAACCCTATCAGGCTGGTAGGAAACCGCTCTGATACCACTATAATGACCCGTACCAATAGGCCACTAAAAAAACCCTAAATTTAATGCACGACTAAAGTATATTGCTGAAATAAAAGAAATAATAGTGCCAATGTATTCATTCAATAAAAATCAAATGTTTTTACAAATGATATGGAAAATTTCAGCACCAAAACATTATGACATAGCACATTACAAAGAAACCCTAATTGGCTGTATACAATTGAGAACTTGTTGCAACTACATATTGAAATAAAGAACCTGGATTGATCAAATGGTGGAGACTAAATGTTGTAGATGATATCGTGAAAGTGCAACTCCATTGGAAACTCCAAATCAGCAATTAAGCACAAATGAAAGGACTGAAATATCCTTCCCATGGCTGCAATAATTCAAGTTATCTCTCACACCCTCAAAATTGTGTACCAATTGAGAGTTTTCGTTCTCAATGGCCAATTGTGACTATTTGTGGAAACCTTAGGCTGCACAACGCACATAAGCAAAATCAATAATAAATTTCGATGATAGAGAATGAGCCCTCAATGCCTATTTATTCTTTTTCTTTATTTATAAAGTTACCATATAATTTTATTTTTTTTAAATTGATAACTTTATAATTAATTCCTCCCAAAAACAATAAATAAAAAAATGGGACATTACAAACATTTTAGAGCTAGTAAAACTTTCTTTGAATGAAGTAATTCCATACCTTTCTCACTCATGTGCCCAAGTCTATGGTGCCATAGCGTTGTATCAGAACTTATAGCATTTTTTTGTTCTCCTTGCTCAACTATAGCAACTATTTCTGAACATTCATTTTTCTCTAAAACAATCAAATTAGAAAGAACATTATGACCTATACAAATATTTAAGGTGCCTACTTTCTCACATTTTTCTACTACAAGTGAACCTTTTGAAACCTTCCAATTTTTATCATTAAAAGTACCTACACAACCCTCATCACCGAGTTTCTCTACTGAAATTAAACTCTTACTCAACCTTGGAACATGTCTTACCTCATGTAGTAGCCAATGATTCCATTCTGCAACTTAATCTTAACTTTCCCTTTCCTACAATCTAATAGGGTTCATTATCCCCCAAATAAACAAGCCCAAAATCCCCTTGGATATAATCAATAAAATAACCTCTATGGGGTGTAGCATAAAATGAAGCACCAGGAATCTAAAACTCATGAATCATCAACACTTTCTAAAGAAAGAAGCAAAGCATCCTCTTCGGATTTGTTACTTACTATGTTTGCCTACTTCTTCCCTTATGGTTTATCTCCTTCATTATTCTTTTGAGTCCAATAGTATTTCTTCTTATGCTCTAGTTTACCATAGTACCAACAATCTCTTGGTCCTCTAGATTGAGACCTCTACCCCTTTGACTTTCCTCTTGATTTCTCACAATTTCCAAAATTATTTCCTCTCTCAGTTGTTCTACCTCTGCTTTGTGCAATCAAAGAACTTCCTAATGTAGATCTATTAGAATTTTTCCTAAGAGTTTTCTCACTCAAAATAACACCAATAACATCATCAAATTTTAGGGTATTAGATCCAAAAATAGAATTACTCACAACCATTACTAAGCCATTCCATCTTTCAGGCAAAGAACACAAAATCAAGAGAGCTCTAATTTTTTCATCAAAATTGACATTCACATAAGATAATTGGCTAGTAATAGTATTAAACTCATTTAAATGGTCTGCAATGGATCCACCTTCTACCATCTTCATATTAAATAATCACTTCATGAGAAATACTTTGTTTGAAGTAGAGGGTTTTTCATACAATTTCACTAGGGTTTGCATCAACTCTTCTATCTAATTTTCTTTTGTAATGTTAAATGTCATCGATGGTTGCATGCATAATCAAATACTTCCATGTTTCTTTCTATCTAAAATCTCACAATCCTCGTATGTGATAGTTCCTTATTTTCCTTTCTTTCATAAATCCTTATGATAAAGATAGTCCTCCATTTGCATCTTCCATAACTAAAATTTCTACCCATTAAACTTCTCCACCTTTAGCTTACCCTCATCTACAATTGCTCCTACTCAACTATGAGACTCCCACTCAACCGTGAGATCTTCCTGTAGAGGATAGCTAAAAAAGAAATGATGACCGTATGGCTAAAAAAAATTGATGATTGTTTGGCTCTGATACCACTTGTTAGGATTAAGCTCAGATAGAAATAAAATTTATCAGAAAATAATAGATCACAAAATATAAAAGTTCACCCAATATCAAAAAATAATAGATCACATAGAAGAGAACTAAAGACACTAATATTTAACATGGTTCACCCAATCCTTAGGCTACATCCACCAACAACAAGTCCAATATTAATATTATATAGTGATTACAATCTGCAATCCCTTAGAGCTCAATACTGCTACAAGAAGCTACAATATCACCATTACATTATGAAATCCCTAACCTTAAGCCATTTTATACAATCTTTTTCTACTTATAAAATTAGGGCTAGAATAAGTCATCCAATAGGAAAAAAATAGTAGGTAACACCTTTTACAATATAAGGTCATTTTTGGCTTTGGGGGTGTTTTTTCTAAAAACCCCATGGGGGCATTGCCCCTTGACCCCACCTTGTATTGTGACAAGGAGCATGCCTAGGGTGGTGCCCCTTGATCCCATCTTGGGGGAAAACCCCCATAGAAATAATCTGGTTAGAAACCATGCTAAATAAACCTCTGATTCTGATTAGGCTCCACATCACAACACTCTTAACCTTCTTGGTGAATTAGAGATTGACTCATCATTGGATTAATAAAGTGGGTGGAATATTCCTCTCTTTAGTGGTCTTGATTAAATTTTTTTGCATGTTCAGGGGAAGAATTAGGGAATGGGAGAGTATGCTCTTCACCTTCTTGATGAATCAAAAATCTTGACCTCTTTAGTGTGGATCCATTTTTTTTAATCTCTTTGTGAGATTCACTCCTAGAAAGATACCAATAGGAATGACCCAAAGTGGAACAAGAAAAACGTAGCTAATCCAACCCACTATAATCATAAACCTCTTGAAAAAGGAAAAAGCCTTAGGGGGCATAACACTTGACTTCACATACTAAGATTGATTGTGGGATTGTGACCATGAGGAAATTATTAGGTGGGTATGCTTAATGTACTCTTTGGATCCAAGGCCTTTGTCCTATATTGAAATAAAGAGAGGTGTTATGAACGAAACTCTTACTAGAAAACCTTAGGATTTAGAAGCCACCCTAATTTTTTTCTCAGTATCATGGTGCAAGGATCACTCTTAGCGGACTATCCAGATCACCCCTAAGATTTTACAGTCACCATATGTGTTCCTTTAGTTGTGGGTAACCCATCTTTGAAAAAGCTAAAATATTTTATGGGAAACCACTTTGTGTGAGGCAAGGAAGAATCAAGTGGGGACCAAGATATTGAGTATTGAGTCATGTCCTTTAGGTATATCTTGCTTCAATGTGTTTTTGAATGTGCTAGACCCATGGAAATCATTAGAACATACAAAAATCAATAGTATCATAGGGATTTTACTTTCAAAACTATCTAAGTGTTTGTATTAGCAAGGCTTCTTTTTCCCTTGTCCAATTAGTTGAAGACATATATTTTCATCATAATTGTTATAAACAACTTGTTGTTTTACTATTAACTAAAACTAAACATTGTTATCACAGTCACTCTTGAAAATTTAGTTGAAAAAATTGGTCAAACTTATGTCTTCCAAGAACAAAAGGTCACTAATTATCTTCACTAGTAAACTGTCATAGTATTGTTGTGAGAAATATTGTACGATACCTTTGGTTTTTGCATAGTATTACCTTAGATACTATGTCATACTATTATTTACGAAACTATCATCTTGTCATACTTCAAAGTGTCATACCACCTGAAACTATTTGTTTTCCTTTTGGAAAATGTCCTACAAGACTTTATGTTGTTCTATTATCATCATGTTTGTTGAACTCTATCACCTATCTCCTATACCTAGTTGATTTGACTTTGACTTCACTATTGTCTAATTTAGGGGTGTCTATACTTGATCACTTTGGTCCTCTGATATGAAATATGCATGTTTATGATGACTTTTAGGCTGAAAATTATCACCTTAGCTCATTGGTCACATACTTGAATTGGAAGGTGGTTCACTTGTCATTTCACTTACTCGTCTACATGGCTACTTTCCTACTTACTTATCTATTGACTTGAGTCATTGGTGTTGTAATTACTTGGGCACCTTGCTTGAAAAGTCACTTTGATAGCTCCATTTACTAATACTCTTTGATTAGTGAATACTTTAGTCTTCTAAGTTTGGAATCCAAGTTGTCTTGTGTCATCCTACTAAGTTGAATACTATCTCTTGCATATTGGTTACAACTAGATTTCAAGTTGGTCAAGGAAGCCTTCTCTAACTATACACCTACACAAATAATATTTTGAGATATTCTATCTTTGACAAAGAAGAGGAAGATAAATCTACCACTTGGTACGATCCTCTTAGACACTCCACTTGAAACCTCTAGGATTGAAAATAGTGTGCCTTTCACCATGAATAGTGAAGAGAGAAACATGCACTTAGACAACCTCTTTGTTGATAGATTGGAATAAATAGAAAGAGGAAAGAAGGCTTACTTAGATGAATAATATAGAATCAAGCAAGAAAAACTTGAAGAAGTAAGACGCGTGGCTAGTAGGATTAATGCTAATGTGTTTTGAGAAAATGATACCCAAAACTTTAGAGACAAAGATAATGCTAATGCTAATGCTAATTATAGAAAATCCTTTGTGAACTTTGGAAAAAATGGAAACAAGACCCCTCCTAGGACTCCAAGGTCTCATCTTGAAGGTTATGTGTCTCCATCTAGACATTCCCATCATGGACGACCTTCACATAGGTAACAACATGGAAGTGAGGTACATAATAATGTTACTAGGGAAGATATTATGAAGTTTCAACAAGATTATTGTTTTTAAAAGCTCATGCTCAAATCTTTGGAACAAAATTTAGATCAATACTTTATGAACTTGACCTCTAGGGGATGGACACTGCTACATGATTTTGATGTTCAAAGGATTATTCAAAAGAGAGAACCTGTTGAAATTGATATTTTGAGGAAGGAAGTCCAAGAGCTGAAAAACAAACTTGTATGTATGGAAAAGGAAAAGGAAAAACCTAATTCTTCATTCTCCATAGAAATTATATGTCTACTCCCTTTTGACAAGAGTCTCCACATGATTCCTTTTCCATGAGATGTTAAGTTCCCAAAAATGACAAATATGATGGCAATAGGAATCCACATGATCATATTAGATAATTCTATTCTCTTAGTATGGACTTCATGCTTGATGATACTTACCTCATAAGACTCTTCACAAGGAGTTTGAATGGACAATCCATGGAATGGTTTACAAAGATCAAAGCTCCCCTCAAATATTTTGATGAGCTTGCACAAAGGTTAATACAACATTATTCCTACAACATCCAGCATCATGTCAATATGTTTGGCTTGTGAAACATCAAAAAAAAAAATGTGAACCTTTTTTCACCTACTTACAAAGATAGAGGAAGTTAAATTCTAGGTACTTGTGTTAAATTCCTGAATAATGAAAATATTGACATTTTTTTTAGCACTCTTGTACCCAAAATATACTATGACTTAAGGAAACAAGTATTCCTTACTTTTAATAACATGATTAAGAGTGTGTAGTGCATATCAGATAGAAGACATTTCTATTAAAAAGGGAGAGATAACCTTGAACAAGGACATGACTAATGGAAAAGATAAGGGTAAACCTTTTAACAAGAACAAATATGTTGTCAATGATGAGGTAGTGGATGTGCCTAAAAACAAAGAGACCATATTCAACTTGGCTTATGTTGTTCTAGCTACCAAACAACAAGAGGTTGCTAAGACAAATGGCTCTAACAAGTCTAAGTTCACACAAACCTCACAACCTAAACATAGTTTCACTCTTTTGGTTGATTCTTATGGTGTGATACTCAAAACTTTTCTTTCTGAAAAGATCTTTACACTACTCAACAATTCACAACCCTACAATCCCTCTGTTAAGCCTCCATGGCCGAGAGATGATCAATGTTGCAATGATCATAGGAATAAGGGTCACAATATTGAAAATTGTATCAAACTCAAAGACATCATCCAAGATCTTATTGAGGATGATGGATGATGATTGTTGGTATGGATGGGCTCATTAATAATTATGATTACAAAGATTTCAAGGACCCTCTTCCTAAATATGAGAAAGGGGGGATTTCAAATACTAATAAGAAAAATAATTATGCTACGATCGAGTATACCTACACAAACATAGATAACATCATTCAAATCTTGAACTTATTGATGAGAGAATTGACATGGTGAGACCTTAGTATGATGAACCTAACTATGACATAGATAATGAGAGACCGAAGCTAATTTTGAGGGGTCTTCATTCCACAAAAATGAAAAATTCTAGTAAACACAAGCCAAGGACCATGCATATGGGTGCAACCTCTTTCTCTCATCGTGAAAGACTAAATATTGTTACTAGGAGTCAAGCAAAGGTTGTCCTTAATGCTAAGAATACCTCCAAATAGTTGAATCCTAAGAAAATAGGGTCTTCATCTTTCAAGAAAACATATACTACTACCAAATCTACTTATGACCTTGTGGATCGATTGCAACGTACCCCTGCACAAATCTCAATTTTTGAGCTTCTAGAGTTATCCCTTTTTCTTAAGGAGATCTTAGAGAAACCACTATGTAAAACTAGTCTCCCCACTGACATTAATGTTGATAAGTTCAAGGCTATGGTTGATCATTCTCCACTCTATACTACCTAACATTTTATGAAGAAGACACCAAAGCACTTAGCTATCTACATAACCTTGCACTCCATAAAATCTATTTGAACCAAGTCATACCTATATTGATAGATAATGGTGTTGGGTTAAATTGTAATGACCCTTTCCAATAGGCCACTAAAAAAAACCCTAAATTTAATACATTTCTAAAAGAATATTGCTGAATAAAAGAAATAATAGTGCCAATGTATTCATTCAATGAAAACCAAATGTTTATACAAATGATATGGCAATTTTCAGCACCAAAACATTATGACATGGCACATTACAGAGAAACCCTAACTAGCTATATACAATTGAGAACTTGTTGCAACTATAGATTGAAATGAAGAACCTGGATTGATCAAATGGTGGAGACTGAATGTTGAAGATGATATGATGAAAGTGCAACTCCAACTGAAACTCCAAACCAGTGATTGAGCACAAGTGAAAGGACTGAAATATCCTTCCCACCACTACAATAGTTCAAATGATCTTTCACACCCTCAAAATTGCGTACCAATTGAGAGTCTTCACTCTCAATGGCCAATTGTGACTACCTGTAGAAACCCTAGGCTCCACAATGCACATCATCAAATATCAATATAAATCTTGATGATAGGTAATGAGCCCTCAATGCCTATTTATTCTTTTTTCCTTGATAGGTCAGCCTCCTTTTTAATTTCTTCTTCGCTTCTTCCAGCAACCTCTAGAATATTTAATATTTAATATTTAAAGTTTCCTTGTAATATATATTTTTTTAAATTGATAACTGTATAATTAACTCCTCCAAAAAAATGGGACATTACAGGTCCACCCCTCCTAAAATTGCTTGGCCTCAAGAAATCTTAATGCTGGATGCTGGAAAATCACTTCTCCCTCCCAAGTAGCATCTTCAACAGGTAAATCTTTCCACTTAACTAGATACTCTTTGATTACTCTCTAGCGAAGCTGCTTCTCTCTGCTATCTAGAATGGATTTTGGCACTAAGATCGATTTCCCCTCATCATCCAAGGGAGGTAATACTGCAGAAGGCATCACATTCTGACCCAACACCTTTTTGAGGCGTAATACATGAAACACATTGTGCACTCTACTGTCTGTCGGAAGCTCCAACTCATAAGCCACCTCACCAACTCATTTGATGATCCTGAATGGTCCATAATAGCATGGCTTGAGTTTCTCTGCACCACTCTTCTTGAGAGTGGACTGCTTATATGGCTATAACATGAGGTAAACCATATCATTTACCTCAAAACTATGCTCAGTCCTCTTCTTGTTTACATACTGCTTTTGTTATTTTTGAGCTCTAGTAATGTTGTCTCTAAGAATAGCAACTATATCCTTACTTTCCTGTAATAGTTCACCTGCACGAGGTACTTGACTGTCTCCCAACAACAAATCTAAGAAACTAGGTGCCTCATAACCGTAAAGTGCCATGAAGGGTGTTATTTGTATAGTCATATGATATGTAGCATTGTAACAACACTCACAGAGATATATCCATTTGACCCAAGCTTGTTGTTGATCTACCACATAATTCCTCAAATACCCTTCCACTAATCTGTTTACAATCTCTGTTTGACCATCAGTCTATGGGTGATAACTGGTACTAGGCATAAGCTTAGTGCCACACAACCGAAATGTCTCCTACCAAAAGTGACTCATGAAGCGGCTATCCCTATCACTCACAATGCTCCAAGGCAAACCGTGTAATCTAAAAATCTCTCTGAAGAAGATCTCTGCCACCTGAGTTGTTGAGTATGTAGTAGTGATAGGGAAGAAGTGAGCATATTTTGTCAGCCTATCCACCACCTCATAGATACAATCATGCCCCTAGGCCCTGGGCAAGCTCATAATAAAATCCATAGAGATGCACTCCCACTTCCTATTAGGAATAGGAAGTGGCTATAGGAGCCCTGCTGGATACGTATGCTCTTGTTTGTTCTACTAGCAAACATGACACTCTCACACATACTATAAAACATCAGCCTTAAGTCCCTTCCAAGTGAATCGTTCTCATACTAACCTTTAAGTCTTGAAATACTCAGGATGGCCTGCTGTAGGTGAATTATGGAATGCTCTCAAAATCAACTGCTTCACTTTCGATCCTGGGACTAAGTAAATCCTATTATTGTAAATGATCAAATTATCTATGAGAGTGTATCTGGTGTCAATTTTTTTTCCCTCCACTATAGCAGAGGCCCACGTGTCTTTGGCATATTCTACTACAATCAAGTGTCGCCAATCCTCTGATATCTGAATCATAGAAGTGAGGTGTGGCCTATGGGATAAAGCATCTACAACAATATTCTATGTCCCCTTAACATATGTGATATCAAAATCATTTGCCTGTAACTTACTCATCCACTTTTGCTGACGATCATTTAGGTCCTGCTGTCCCAAAAAGTGCCTCAAACTATTATGATTAGTTTTAATACAAAAAAATTTTCCCACAAGATACTGTCTGAATTTAGCCAAGGCATGCATGATGGCCAACATCTCCTTATCATATATACTGAATGACCTCTTAGCCCCTTTGAGTTTCCTACTCTCATAAGCTGTAGGATGCTTGTCCTGCATGAGTACATCACCAACTCCCTCTCCAGAAGCATCACATTGAAGTTCAAATGGCTTCGTGAAATCAGGCAATGCTAATACTAGGCATGTAGTCATTATTTCCTTGAACTGCATAAAACACTCCTGTGCCTCCCGAGTCCACACAAATGCCCCTTTCTTCAGAAAATTTTCCATGGGTGTTGCATGTCGTGAGTAGCCACTAACTAACCTACGATAGAATCCACATAGACCAAGGAACCCTCTTAACTGTGTAAGGTTCTCTGGTGGTGGCCAATCAAGAATAGCACAGATCTTTTTAGGATCCATTATCACTCCTTCTGCACTAATGATGTGTCCAAGATACAACAATTCTGTCATCCCCAAATCACATTTGGACTCCTTGGCATACAAGGACTCGGTCTGTAAAATGCTCAATATTGTCTCCAAGTGCTCTAAATGTTCCTGCCATGTCCTGTTATAGATCAAAATATCATCAAAGAACACTAGCACAAATTTCCTCAACTGATGGTGGAAGACCTTGTTCATAGTGGACTGAAAAGTGGCAAGTGCATTAGGCAAACCAAAAGGCATGACTACAAACTTGAAATGCCCATAATGAGATCTAAAAGAAATTTTTTCAATATCTTGCTCTCAAACTTTGATCTGGTGATAGCCTGATCTCAAATAAATTTTTGTAAAATAACAAGCCCCATGCAATTCATCTATCAGCTCATCGATGTATGGGATGGGATACTTGTTCTTTATAGTTCTCTTATTCAACACCCTGTAATCAATACACATTCGTAGAGTTCCATCCTTCTTTTTTACCAAAAAAATAGAAGATGCAAAAGGTGACTTACTTGGTCTAATGTGTCCCATCGCTAGCAACTCCTTAATGGTCCTCTCGATCTCATCTTTGAGTCATTTTGGGTACTGGTATGGTGTGATCATGATAGGCTTAGCACCATCCTCCATCTCAATAATGTGCTCAATACCTCTGTCTGGTGGCGTGCTTGGTGGAATCTCATTGAATACCTTCCCATACTTGATTCTCAATTTATGAATATTTGGATGATATTCAATCTTATGTTGCTCCCCCTAGGTAGGCATCAAGGCACATATTGCCACCCACTTTATATTATTGAGCTTGGCTAATCTCTCTAATTGCCTAAATCAGATAGTCCTGACATCACCATTAAGGATAGCCTTCAGCACATGAGTCCTGCCATCCACCATGAATCATATCTCCATATCCTCCAATCTCAGGGTAACCTCCTTCAAAGAATGTAGCCATTGAATCCCAAATACTATATCCATGTCACCCATGTTAACCACATGATAGTCCGCCTTAAACTCAAAGTTGTTCAGGCGCAAAGGTAGATCTCCCACCATCCTATCACAACGAAGAGTATATCCATCAGCTACCTTAACTCTCAATCCCTCAAACTCTTCAGTAATGAGTCCAAGCCTCTCCAAAAATTGTGCATCAATGAAATTATGTGTGGCACTTGTATCCAATAGAGTAATAAACTTCTATCCTGCCAAGACTCCCTAAAATTTGAAAGATCCCTCTCTTTGAATACTAGACATATGTGCCTCTTGTAAATGTATCTCTGGAGCCTCTTTTTTCTCAGCACTATCTACCTCTTGTTCACCCTCTACCTCATCAAGATCCTCATCATGGTGCTCTGAGCTGTCTGAATTTGAACCCTTGTAATAAGCCCAAATCACTCGGTTAGCCTTCCCCTTAGGCCTCATAGGACAATCATGACCAAACTCATAGGGACCTTTGCAAAAGAAGCATAGCTTTTTCCTACACAGATCATTAAGTTTTTCCTTATCCCAAGGTGTAGCTAGCTTGATTTTTAAGTCACTAACCTTCTCTTTACCCTTGCTGAATTCCCCTTTGTTATCTCTAAATGATGAAGAACCCTTTGAACTAAACCAGTTTGCTAGAGCTGCAAGTTCCATACTATAGGTTTTCTTCATGGATTCCCGTAATGTAGGAGGATCAAAGGCCTTTACCCACCCCTTGAGTGGTTCAGTTAATCCCTCTGTGAATAAAATGACTAGCCTCCTTTCTGAAATGTCAGGCACCATCACTGCAAGCTTCTAGAAGTCATTGATAAATTGTTCTAAGCCTCCTGACTATCTCAACTAATCTAACTCTCGAAAATAAACTTCAAGATTTTTTTTATCAAACCTTTCTATCAATCTATCCACAAACTCCTGATAAGTGGTTACCTGATTGTGTTGCAATGTGATCATGCCATGTGTCCACCAATCATGTGTTGCCCCATCTAAGTGTAAAGTGGCATACTTGAGTGCTTCAAATTCTGTCATAATCTTCAGAGATAGGAAAGTATCCACCTTATGAATCCAAGCACGAGCAGTCATTTTTCCACTGCCATCAAATGTGGGTAATACCAACTTGTTGGTGACCTGTTGCAACTCAATGTGTTTATCTACTTGCTTCTACCTGGCAACTCTATAGTTCAAGTACTTGTCAAATGTCCATCCATCCTGTACATATTCTGGTAATGAATCCCACTCATTCCTCGCTTGTTAGAGTTCATCTACAATAGGTGTGTGTGCTCGAGTTTCTTCTCTAAATGTAGGACGTGTGGGTCTGTTAGCTATTCCAGACCATGTCCTATGTTGTGATCTTGCTATGCTCCTATCATCTTGGTCATTATTATGATTATTTCTCCTATTTTCCCCAATCAAATGTTGCATCATAACCATCATTTCCTGTGTACTTGCCTCTATTGACTGTAGAAGCCTCTCCTATTGCTATAAAGTCTCATCATCTCGCACACTTCTGGATGGGCTTTGAGAATGTCTCTTAGCCATATTCTTAGTTATGTTGGTTCTTTTGTAAACTAAATGAATTGGTCATTGGGTAACCCTATCAGGCTAGCAGGAAACTGCTCTGATACCACTGTAATGACCTTTCCAATAGGCCACTAAAAAAAACCCTAAATTTAATACACTGCTGAAAGTATATTATTGAATAAAAGAAATAATAGTGCCAATGTACTCATTCAATGAAAACCAAATGTTTTTACAAATGATATGGTAATTTTTAGCACCAAAACATTATGACATGGCACATTACAGAGAAACCCTAATTGGCTATATACAATTGAGAACTTGTTGCAACTACATATTGAAATGAAGAACCTGGATTGATCAAATGGTGGAGACTGAATGCTAAAGATGATATGATGAAAGTGCAACTCCAATTGAAACTCCAAACCAGCAATTGAGCACAAATGAAAGGACTGAAATATCCTTCCCACCACTGCAATAATTCAGATGATCTTTCACACCCTCAAATTTGCGTACCAATTGAGAGTCTTCGTTCTCAATGACCAATTGTGACTACCTGCAGAAACCCTAGGCTCCACAATGAACATCAAAAAAATATCAATATAAATCTCGATGATAGGCAATGAGCCCTCAATGCCTATTTATTCTTTTTTCCTCGATAGGTTGGCCTCCTTTCTAATTTTTTCTCTGCTTCTTCCAGCAACCTCTAGAAGATTTTTTATTTAATATATAAAGTTACCTTGTAATATATATTTTTTTAATTGATAACTTTATAATTAACTCCTCCAAAAAATGAGACATTACATAAATATTTGTTCTTTCAATGTTGTTAAACAATTGGGTCTATCTAATTTTTCTATTAAACCTAGAAGAAAAATTACTATCAAAGCTTATGATGAGGTTGAACAAGATTCTAAAGGTATTGGGGTCTTGCCCATTTGAGTTGGTCCTATTGAGAAAGATGTCATCTTCCAAGTCCTTGACATGTTTCTTGTGTATAACATTTTTCTATGAGGACCTTGGTAACACAACATGCAGGTTATCCCATATACTCATCTCCAATGTATCAAGTTCCCTTTCAATGGTACAAAAGTTTCTACTAATCCTAGAGATAATTATATGTCAATCAACACATTCACTATTGTTGAATCCTTGGTACCAAATAATAAAGTTTTTAATGAGGCTAGAACTACAAAATATGATTGTGAAAGGAAGCTTAAGATGATGAATATTGGTATGAGAGAATACACTCTCAACTCCATTACTATACTTCCAGTTTCCCCTTGTTCATATATGAAATTGTTTGAATACATGAGATCTTCATCTTCATCTATGATAGTCTATGACACTTTTGTTCAGTCCTTAGTCCCACTAGAAGATGAAAAATAAGATCAAGCTATTAAGAATTGGATCTATGCAATGCATCCCTACTAGGCCAATCAAGGATGTAGTGTGTCACTACCTGGGCCCTATTTTGGGTTTTCTTTATGGTTCCCATGTCTAGATTATTTCGGGGTGTAACTTCTATGTATTATCAATCTATGGGAAAATGTTAATTCAGAGCCCTTTAAAAATCCATCGATTTTCTTCATTCTATATTATGAATTCTTATCTCATCTACACAAGCATCCATCATACACTTGAGCTCTTAAGTTCTCAAGCATTGTTCAAGCATTAAAGGAATTCAATAAATCTCTCCATTGAAGATCAAGGATTTATGCATCCAAGCCATTGAAGGAGTTTATGCAAATCTTCCATAGTATTCTCAACATTCAAGATCTTTTTTCCTACATTTCAAGATCCTTTGTTACATCTTCTACATTCATCTCTCCAACACCTATATTCATCTACATTCATTCCTAAAGAGGATATCAAGAACATTCATTCATGGAGGTTTTGGTTTCACTTTGATTTCCTTTCTAGGGCTATTGCATCTACATACTTGATTACATTCCAAATTTAAGAGCATATTCATAGATTTGCATTGCTTCATGTCAGATCTATTTCTACTACTTGTTAGTATTCTCTACTTTCTATTCTAATTCAAGGTTAATTCCTTAACTAGGGTTTGACCAAAGCACCCCCCCCCCCCCCCCCCCCCCCAACACACACACACACACAAAAAAAAAAACAAAAAACAAAAATCCTTTTATTTTGTAGGTTTCAGATCTTGGAGAGGTGAATGAGTTATAGACTCAAATACCCTTTTCATCATTCACCAGAATTGTGAAATTGAAATAAATTTCATATATAGTTGATTAGGGACACACTACTCCCCTTCTTTAGGAGAAAGTTACACTCATACAAAAGTCGCCCCTACTAGATTGCCAAATAAGTTTTTGGTTTTGTTCACCTTTCTATTTTTAGCTCAGATTGTATCTTGCAAGGTAGAATATCATCTTCACGTTATCATCTTCGTTTTCTTATATTTTAGTCTTACATTGCATATCTACTCACTTAAACTCTCTTAAGGTGGAGGTGAGAGGGAATTAAATCCAAGTTTTTCATTCTATTGCATTAGGTTATGAATTGATACTTCCTTTTGTATTGATCGAGCCTATCTTAAGAGGTGAATATTGGTTCCCCCCCTTTATTAGGTGTTAGGGTGGAGTGTCTCCAATTTCCTCCTACACATCTAATAAAATAAAGGAATAAAAAATCACACATAGAAAATTGGAACAAGAAGACACACAGATTTAACATGGTTTATCCAATCTTGGGCTACATCCACCAAACACAAAGTCCAATATTATTATGTATTAAATCAACTTAATTACACTCTAAATGTCCTTTCAACTTAAATACCACTACAAGAGGCTACCAAATGCACATACGAAAATATCTAACCCCAATCCATTTAAAGTACTTATGTTAGTTACAAAATGGGGTTAGAATATATCAACCAATTAGAAAAAACAACTCATAGTTCCTTTGTTCAAAATAAAAGACATTTTTGTCTTCATGGAGTTTTGCCCCTCAACCCTCCAAGGGATATTATCCCAAACCCTCATTGGAAAATATTGGAAGGGGGGAATTACACCAATAAAAGTGAGGGAAAAGGTAACCTCGGAGTCTTGTTAGGCTTCATATAGAAAAAATATTTTCATTTGCAATTGTGAATATTAGAGATTCAAATATTTAGTAGAGAAATAATTTTGAGCAAAGAAAAACTAGTCATATTATAAAAGGTTTTATAATTGCATTTTTAGACTTTAACTATTATCAAAGATGTCTTATTATGTGGTTGAAATATCTATTACAACATAAATCATCTTACATTTTCTATGAAGAATACAACTTCTCCATTATTGTATTGCTAGTTATTTAAGCAATGCTACTCAAATATGAAGTTATGAGATAATACTAAGTATAGGATAACTCATAATGGTGGATTGGTAATTTGACAATACATACAAGAATTATTATTATTTTCCTTATATAAGTAAAAATTCAAATAAGAAAAGGTTGAGTTAGATCTTTTTTCTATTTAAAATCATAGACCAAGTGAACAATTAACAATTTATAACATACCTTAGTGTTCTAATGGATTTTAAATGTGTAACTTTTCTTTTTGTCCTCTAGTAGCAACTGAGTGCATTGAGTATCATTTAGCATTTTTGTAGGAAAATTAATTACATTTGCATAGACTTGTCACTAGTGAATTCAAAACTTTGAAACACATGTAAATGTGTACTAAGAAGCACAAATTCTTAAGTATTAACTATAACATCATAACTATCTCATAAAAATGTGTACACTTGTTAAGATGTTGACATTGTTGTCATTGATGTCAAAGCCCTTGCACTAGTTGGTTGTGCTCAACAATGTACAAATTTGATCTATTCTATGCAAATTTTATGTTAATAAATTATGTGGATGGATATCCCTACTCCAATAAAGGTAATATATATTTTTGGTACATCTGTAGTATTCAATAATTGCAGAGATGTGAAACCTTCAATGGACATCATTGCTTTTTGTATTCCATAGCTCTTTCAGGTATGTTACTAGTTGGACATTCATGGAGTGTATTGGAATATTTTGAAATTATATTTAATTCAATTTTGGGAAGGTCCTATCTTGTGTTATTCTTTAGTTGGTATAGAATATTTGTAGATCAAAATATGGTATGTGTTGTTGTGTTCCCATTTGTCCAAGAATACATTTATCTTTTGGTAAATATACTACGTAAATTGCATATCTCATGTGTAACCTATCTTTGGGTCATGTGGTATCATGGTATGAAGTTCTAAAAAATGTGTCATATATTTTAGGTCATGTGCTAGTGTGTTCTACCATATTGAAATATTTTGTATTCAACATGACATGGTTTTACTAGTCCAACATATGTATTTTTTCATCATATGTATATATAGAACATATATTTTGTATCTAAATATGAGAGAGCATGAGCATGTTGAAGGTGATATGATGTAAGCATGATTATGTGAATACTCAATAGTGAAGTGTGCAAGCACAAATAAAAAAGTCTGAAAATAAACAATGAAGGTAGAGGATAATAACATAGAGGAATATTTAGTTTTTCAAAAGTTTGGTGAATTCTGGAAGAATATCTATAACCAAATCTACTACAATTAGTTATTGTTTTTCTAATTAATCAAAAGTGCTCCATGCATATGCATATCCAACATTATCAATTCATATTTTATCTGTAACACAATTTTGTAATCAATCATTTATATCTTTGTAGTTAGCTCAATCAGCAATGAGCCTCTGTAAAAATCACCTTATTCAATGTTCCATTCATGAGAATTAGTTTTTGTGTGATTTTTCTCATTTTGGATTTCCATGTCAATTCTAGTGTGATGTTGTCGATGTTTGTATACTTATAATTTCTTTTATGTTTTAGTTATTAGAATGGTTTAATTTGAATTTAATTAATTAAGTTTGAGAAAAAAATTAATAACTACTTCATCTCCCTCTTAGCTATTCAACCTATTCAATAACTGGTATCAAGCTTGCTCCTTCAAGAAGATTGAGCTTAATAGTTTAAGGGAGACCTTGACAATTTGAATAGATGGAAAGTAATTTCAAGTATGAAAAGAGTTTGTAGCCCATGTTGGATGGAATGGAATGCATTAAATTAGAGAATGGTGAATTGAAATAAAATATTAAGGAAGCTAATACGTGTATCTCAAAGATGAGGGACCAAATCCAAAAGTTCAAAACAAGACACAAAGAGGTTATGTCATGTCCCCTTTTCAAATAATTAAAAAATAATAATCTTTGCTAAGGCAGGCAGGCCCAAGAAAGTGAAGTTTCGGAAAAAGGAGGTTAATCTTTGGAAACCGTTGAACTAATAAATGAAAATTATTATTAAAATATGTTTCATTAACCTCTCCTGGACGTGAGTTACAGTTATGCCCTCTTTTAAGGGGTTTGGAGGCATTTTGGGCAGATGCCAGAACTTGATTTTTCTCATTTCTTTGTTATTCTTCAGAGGCTGCCAAACCTGTGGAGAAGGAGACCCAAGAATGGGAGTTTGCAGGTTTCCAGGGAGACCCAAGAATGGGAGTTTGCAGGTTTCCATGAAGGCTAAGGATGGGAGTTTGAAGCCATTCCATGTGCATACTCATATAGAGTTTTCCTTTGTGCTGAATAGTGCAGATTTGTGAGTTTTCGGGGTTGTTTTTTGGTATGAGTTTGATGTTTTCAGTAGAGTATTTCATATCAGTTTCGGTTGCTGCTGTATTTCAGACTTTAAGATGTTAAAATAGAGCTGAATATATGTATTGGGACATGATTAAACTTCTGAGATAGTTTATTAGTGTTTTGTGGTGTTTCCAGGCATTTTTGTGTTAATTTCGGGAGCCTGATGAGCATAGTTTTTGTCCTACATTTGTGAGCTGTTGTGTAAAGGCTATATAGATCTAGAAATGTCATTTTGTAGGCCGTTATGCTGCTGAAATTTTTGTAAAAATGTCCATTTTCAGATTTATTAATAATAGGTGAAGCTGTGAAGCTTTGGGCACCATTTTTGGCATACCCGATTTGGGGTTTCTTGAGAAATTTGGAGGATCTTTGTGATATTAGTTGTTTGATCTTAAAGATCTGATTAAAGGTTGGAAATATCATACAAATTCAGAAAAGGGACATTTCAGTGGTATCAGAGCCATGATCTTGCCAACCTGAGGGTTTGTAGAAGTTGCATGTCAATTTTGACAACTACCCAGATCTTGCATTTCAGTTTTGAGAACTACCCAAATCTTGCATGTCATAATTTATGATTGCATGTTGCTTCTAATCAGCTGCATGTCAAAATTTATGGTTGCATGCTACTTCTAATCATTTTCATGTTAGTTCTTGGTGAATTTGGTGGTTGCATGTTGCTTCTAATCAGTTGCATGTCAAAATCTATGGTTGCATGCTACTTCTAATCATTGCATGTTAGTTCTTGGTGTTTGAAGAAGTTATATCCTATTGGGGTTACACTCTACTTTATCCAGAATGGATAGGTATAGTACAGAGTCTCAGAGGACACGATCTTGGACAATTGATATCCATAGTCAAAACAGTAGAAAGGATGGTTATTTAGACATTCGAGATAAACTTATGAAAATAAGCCATGACATGTCTGAACAATTGGTTGAGCACCACCGTATAATGAATGACATGTTGTCCAACCCAGCTAAGGTGGATAAGTTGACTGGATTTCTATTTGGCAGATTTTCTCACATGACAGATGACACAATTCCCAAGAACTTGCATGAGGAGTTTGAGAAACTAGCTGATAGCCAGGTAGAGGTCTTAGATTCTACTCTGCCACAGGAGGTGGTGGGAAAGGATATTACACAGATTGATAGTAACAGTCAACTTGATACTCAAATTGAGACAATTGTTTACAGGTTGTCAAAGGGTGATGCCATAGGTATTCAGGATGGTATAGTTACAACAGGCAGTGACTACAGTGTAGTGGGTTCAGATGATGATTATGAGGATGTTGTTGTGTAGGATGGTGAGATACCTGGTAGAGATGAGAAGACATTGAGCATTCATGACTTTGCTGAGAAAGAGTACTAGGCACAGTTAGATGGTGCATCACATGAGGTTGAGGCCGGTAGTACTTCACATGATTTGTCCAGCCAGCTGAAGGTGAACAAAGATAGTATTGTGACTTCATTATCTCATCATGACAAGTATGTGGAGTTAGTTGGTATTGGTCATATTACTCAGGTGAGGAGTTTTCTTGAGTTACCAGTTAATTCTAGTTTACGGATATGGACTCGAGATTGTTATATTGGCATTTGGGATTCAGTTGACTGGAGATCTTTAACACTTTTTGGTAGCAGTGTTTGTTTGGGTGCTATCATGGATTTGATTAGCAGATTACACGGTGTTGTCTTTTCTTGTGCCAGTATCTTGTCCGATGTTGGTATTAGTTTTTATACACCGATGTTGGGCTTTGTTCATATATCCAGTCGACCATACTTGCTAGAATGTGTTGATGATATTTCATATTTGGCAATGTGTATAGATGAGTCCCAGGATCATATTGGCATTGATGACATCCATGAGGATGCAGTGGGCAGTTTTGAAGACTTAGTTTCCTTGGGTATAGAGGAGTTGGATAGCAATGCTAATGTTTTTGATACTCCGTATGTTGATATGAGCTTTAGATTTGATTCACAGGATATGGATGGTAATACTCTAGAGACTAGTAACTTTGAGGATACTCCTTTAGACAGTGCATCAGAGGAGGTTTGTAGGAGACAGTCAAGCCAGTGCCATCATGTGTCTAATCAGTTGAGAGTTAGTGACTGAGACATTGCTATCACTTGCTAGCATTTCGATGCTGCTCGTCAGTTGTTAGTAGTTTATGGATAGGGTTCTCCTACTAGTGATGAGCAGGAAGGCAGTTATCTTTCCTTGACAGAGATCCACTCTTTATGGGAGGCTATTCAAATTTTGAGACAGAATTATATGCAGTTGGTAGCTGACAGAGATTATCTTATGGAGTGGGACAGTACAGCATATGATGCATTGTTGGCCAAGGAAGATGAGGTGAGTGAGCTTACTGAGCAGCTTGAGGTGACTTCTGAGATTCTTGAGAGTACACAGTTGGCTTTCAAGGAGTCACAGTTTCATTTGGCTAAGGTGACCATGGAGTTAGAGTGACTACAGTCTTTACCTGATTCTATACAGTCACAAGCTATGGTGTTTGGTGATCCGAGGATGACCATGGCCGAGATTGTCAGAGACAGTGGAGATGGGGATGCATCCATCCTTGATACTAACATTGGCATATCAGGTTCATTCCCACTAGAGTCAGGTTCAGTTGAGTTGGGTGTTGTAGCAGATTGTTGTATGCCTGACATGGTGGTGGCCTCTAGTACTGATGGCACAGAGACTAGAGATGTATCAAAGATCGTGTGTGATGTTGGTGAGTCGACAGTTGGCATGGTTCCTGCTAGTAATACTACTCCCTTGGTGATATCTTTGGAGGTAGTAGTCAGTTCCAACATGGTTAATGATCAATTGCAGTTAGTTTCATCTGGATTACAGTCTGAGCCACTAACTGAGATTGGCACATTCTATCGGCATTACACTATGAGGTATGCTCATCAATTTACCTTTGATGACCATGTTGATGAGATTATGATACAAAGATGTACTTTGGTTCCTAGTGCTTATCATCAGTTATGGAATAGTTTGATGCCTCAAGATGAGAGTTGTGATGGGCACGACATGGTGATAGGTCCTGCAGTTGATAGCTTGATAATACATGACTTAGAGCAGGAGTTTTGGAGTGATGCTTCAACAGGTGTTGTTATTGATTCTACTCCTTTGGCTATAACATCTCCTGACTTAGCTAGTGATCAGTCACAGTGGGTTATATCACTTTTTCATGGTGAGTTGTTGACTGAGGTTGGTTTTTTTAATCAACATTATATTGCAGGGTATATACATCAGTTAGCAATTGATCCTTGTGTTGAGGAGTTGATGGCAGGAAAATTTGGTTTGGGTTCCATTTCTTGTTGTTTATCTTGTGATGGCTTTTCACCATCAAGGGTGCATGGGAGTTATGGTTATGAGACAGTGGTCGATGATCTACAGAGTTGTGTTGACTGCAGGAGTTGTACAGTGTGTGGATTCTCCATACTTGGTATAGTTTCATTTGAGAGCATTCACCATTGTTGCAGAGTTGGATTGTACATTCTGTATAGGCCAGTGGAATGCATTGATGGTATTTACTGTGTTGGTAGTCCACTTTACTTGGGTTTTGATGTTCTAAGATTTTTTCTCTCGTGGGTTTCTGACTGTGGAAGTTGTGATTTTGGAGTTTGGTTGAGCTATAATTGTCAGTTTGATTATGGATTCCTCTTGGTCATATTGCAGAGGATATTGCAGGAGCCTGTGTTAATTGGTAGTAGTATAGTTTATGACTACATTTGGGATCCAGGTGGATTGATTGGTTTATTGTTCAGCCATTGCTTGAGGATAAGCAATGTTTGGGAGGGGAGGACTTGTCATGTCCCCTTTTCAAATAATTAAAAAATAATAATCTTTGCTAAGGTAGGCAGGCCCAAGAAAGTGAAGTTTCGGAAAAAGGGGGTTAATCTTTGGAAACCGTTGGACTAATAAATGAAAATTATTATTAAAATATGTTTCATTAACCTCTCTTGGACATGAGTTACAGTTATGCCCTCTTTTAAGGGGTTTGGAGGCATTTTGGGCAGATGCCAGAACTTGATTTTGCTCATTTCTTTGTTATTCTTCAGAGGCTGCCAAACCTATGGAGAAGAAGACCCAAGAACGGGAGTTTGTAGGTTTTCAGGGAGACCCAAGAATGGGAGTTTGCAGGTTTCTAGGAAGGTTAAGGACGGGAGTTTGAAGCCATTCCATGTGCATGCTCATACAGAGTTTGCCTTTGTGCTGAATAGTGCAGATTTGTGAGTTTTCGGGGTTGTTTTTTGGTATGAGTTTGGTGTTTTCAGTAGAGTATTTCATATCAGTTTGGGTTGCTGCTGTATTTCAGACTTTAAGATGTTAAAATAGAGCTGAATATATGTATTGGGATGTGATTAAACTTCTGAGATAGTTTATTAGTGTTTTGTGGTGTTTTCGGGCATTTTTGTGTTAATTTCGAGAGCCCGATGAGCATAGTTTTTGTCCTACATTTGTGAGTTGTTGTGTAAAGGCTATACAGATCTGGAAACTTCATTTTGTAGGCCGTTATGCTGCTGAAATTTTTTTTTAAATGTCCATTTTCAGATTTATTAATAATAGGTGAAGCTGTGAAGCTTTTGGCACCATTTTTGGCATACTCGATTTGGGGTTTCTTGAGAAATTTGGAGGATCTTTGTGATATTAGTTGTTTGATCTTAAAGATCTGATTAAAGGTTGGAAATATCATACAAATTCAGAAAAGGGACATTTCAGGTTAGCCAAGAGTTGAAAGAGTCAAAGAATAAAGTGGTAAATGTGAAACAACAATTAAGTGATTTCAAGAATACTAGATCATTTCTCAAAGAAAGTATCAAGTAGAAAATGGAAGAATGGAAGAAGACTGGAGGAAATTTCAAAAGCATTATCAAGAAGATATCAGATGAAAATGAGAAGTTGGGTCAAGAAATGAGGAAGCTGAAATTTGAAGCAAAGACTTGTGAAAGAGACACTATTTTGGATCAAATTTTGGCCCTTCAAGAACATTAGAAGGAAGGATTAGGTCTCATCGGAGAATGTTCTAAACGGAAGATCAAAGGTAAAGACAAGGAAGTTAGAGCTAAATAAAATTTTGATAACAAGAAAAGTGTAGAATTCAAGATCATTGACAAGAATAGCTCTAGTCACCCAATTTAATGCTCTAAGGTGCATGTCTTTTAATAGTCACTATTTTATATACAAGAATTTTGTCATAAGAATGTACGATGCAAGAGCGGTAAAGAAAAAAATGTTCATTATTTAGTTGTCACAAATTTGATCATAAGGAAAATCCATGCAAAAGTCAAATATTTAATCCAATTAAGATAAATGGGAAGATCAATACTTTTTTATGGAAATAGGGCATATCTATGGTTCAATCAGTAAGATCATGACAAAGGAATGTAAAATGTTTGAAATGTGGTTAGACTAGTCATTATGCTAACACATGTAGATTTGTTGTTTCTCCTTTTTTTTTTGTAAATAATAAGATTGTTACGATTTTAGGTGAACCTTAGAAGAGGGTCATGGCGAATCTTAGAAGAGATTTTACAAGGAAGTTAGTAAGGAGAACTTAGTGGCACTAGATCTAAGTACTATATCTTTCAATTAAGAATACTACTTTGGCTTGTGGGAGTTTTAAAATATAAAATTTGTTGTTAACCCCTATCATGCGTGACACCAATTGTATATGATGTGTCTCTTGTATGAATTAAATAAGGTGTATCATGATTAGTTTGATTGATTGGTGTGTAATGTACAATTGATTGCATCTGCACTATAAATTTGTGGCAAGAAGAGTAATTATGAGAAGTTATTATTAAAAGGGTAAAATTTCAAAATATTTGTCAATATTTACGAAGGAGAAATTGAATAATTTATAGAGATTTTGAGGTTTGATAAATTTAGTCAATAATGAAAATGGACTCAAGGTTGATTGTTCATGAATTTGATGATGTCATGTCACAAAATCTAAAAATAGTAGAATTTGAAGAATTTGATAATGAGAAGATTAGGCAAATTAAAGTAAGGTTAACTATTAAAAAGTTCCAGAGGGCTTGTACATTCATCATGGACATATGGGGATAGTTTTCCTTATTTAGAGAGGAGCTACTATTATTCTTATTAAGTCAGTTCAAGGATGCAAATTTGGTGTTTGAAAGACCCTATGCCTTGAAAAAAGAAGAAATTGAATACCTTACTAGTTTGAGTGATTTGGAGCTCTTCCAGGAAGCAAGTCAATAAAGTAAAAGGATGTGTAAGAATTTACTAGTTTCGACAAATAATTATGTTCTATATTGATTAATACCCTCATTAGTTCAACATTACATATAAGATTTATTTTTGAAATTGTGAAGGTGTTATGTTTGAAATAGCAATTTATGTGGCACATAAAATGGTCAAGGAAAGTGTTTAGTTTGATTTGTGTAGTCTACTGTTAGAAAATTTATTTGAAAATGCTAAAATGTCATTGGAAGATTATTATTCCTTCTAGTTTGGGTCTCTAATTATGTGTTTGGTATTCTACTTTCTAAGACCATATTTGATTAAGCTAAAAATAAGTTTTGAAGGGACTTGAAACCCTTTACAACAAAACCACATAAAGATAAGAAATAGATGGATGTCCCTATTCTGGTAATGGTTATACATATTTTTGGTACATCTATGGTATTAGTGATTATATAAATATAAGATTCTGGACAGATATAATTGGTGTTTATATTTTAGATCTCTTCTAGCTATTTTTTTCTTCATTGATATTCATGTAGTGTATTAGAAGATTTTGGTATAGCAGTTGTGTTCAATTTTGAAAATGTCCTATCTTGTTTTATCCTTGGTTGGTACATAGTTTTTGTAAATCAAGGACATGGTCTTGGTTGTGGTGTTCCCATCAATCCTAGAATATATTATCTTTCACAGATTATACTATGTAATATGTGTATCCTATGTGCAACCTATCCTTGGATCTTGTGGTGGCATCAATTATAGTTCTCAAATGTGTAACCAATATTTTAGGCTCAGTGCCAACACGTTAAAACATATTAAAATATCTTTTTCTATTCAAGATAAGATATTTTTTTCTAGGTCGACATATGTATTTGTTTAATCAAATTATCCAATGGAGAGAGAGCATGTGTGTATTAAAGGGGATATGATGTGATCGTGATTATGTGAATAATTAATGGTGAAGTGTGTGAGAAGAAAAAAGAACTGTAAAGCCTAATTGTAAAGGCAACAGACAATAACAAAAATGAGTATTTAATTTTACAAAAGGTTGGTGAATGCTAGCAGAAGATCTCTAACTGGATCTACTACAATTAGTTACTACTACTTTACTAACCAAAAATGTTTCATGCATGTATAGATGCAAAATTATCAGTTCATGTTTTGTCTATAAGAAATTTTTCTAATCAGAAATTTTATATCTAAGTATTTAGCCCAACTGGAAATGATCCTTACCTAGAGTGAGAAAACTAACAATGAGCCTTTATTAAAAAAAATACCTTAATTGGTATTTTATTCATGAGAATTAGTTTCTCTATAGTTTTTTCCATCTGGGGTTTCCATGTTAATTTTGGTGTTATAGTGTTTGGTGCTTTCTACTTTCAAGTTCTTATATGCTTTAATTGTTTGAATGGTTAAGTTTGTACCAAATCAATTGAGTTTGAGAAATATTGTTTTAAAACCAATCCCCCCACCACCACCCTCTCATTTATTCTACATGTTCAATAGTATTCCCTTGAAAGTTTTCACTTAACTTCTCTAGATGCACTTACACTCATACCTAAATCTCACGTACCAATAAGTGAGTAAACAAGTATACACCTCTCCATACTCATCAAATCAATAAAATAACTCCATCAACAAAAAGTACACATGACATGCTCTACATGATGGCTATTCAAATTTGAAAATGAGACTGTATATGCAAAAGTTATAACCAAAATAGTGTAAAAGAGAACATTTGGCTACCAAAACTAAAAAATGTGTCAAAAAACAAAATTAGGGAACCAAATATGTACTATAATGTAGTACTTGAATTTTCTAACAATTATAAGAAGTCAAAAAATTAATCCCTTGGGTACAAGTTACACTCATTAGGAAACAAATAATATATTTAACTACAAATGCAATAATTAGAGGATTATAAAATATTTTTCAATCTGCTTTAATTTCACATTGCAATTTTTTTAAAGTGGGGATTGGCCTTGGATTAAACCAAACCCCAAAATTTAAAACATCTAATTAAATTTTCCCCCAATTAATATTTTGAATGACATTTACTAATGTTCAAAATATATTTTAGAGATTACAAATTACATTTTCTTAACTATAGAACATTGGGTGTCTTCTTGGTGGAAGGGGGCTTCTTCTAAACACTTAATTGTTGCTAAGAAGCTTGCCTAGGCTTCCCTCAACATTGATTCTTCTCAACATGTTGATCCTATTGCGCCTAACCATGCTCCCGTTTAGATTGTTGCTACTTGAGTTAGTGTGGTGGATGGTTTGGATGCTGTTGAAAGTTCCCCTACAATGACGAAGGCTGATCAAGTTAAGAACCCTAATAGATCCAATGTTGTTGTTGGTCCCTCTGTTGGATCTAGTGCTCCTGGTTCTACCTGTGTCTCTTTTGTTGGTTCTAAGGAAGATTTTCTTTTTTGCAATTGTAGGTGTCAGTTTTGTTGGTTGAGGAGGGGTGGATCCTTATCATTGGAAAACACCATAAGAAATCCTCTCCTCATTTCGAAATGGATCTTCGCTCCAAAAAGAAGAGAGGTAAAGAAAAATCCTAGTGTTTTCCTTTTTTCATTTGGTTGAGTCCTTTCATAGCTAGTATGTCTTTGACATATCTTTCGTGGTTATTTTTTGTTGATTTTTAGTTGACTGCTAGACCCTTATTTGTTTACTTGGTGGCAAAGTTTCATGTTGGTGGGGTTCTAGATCCCCTTTAAAATCTATTTGTACAGGGTTTTAGGTCCCCCTCAAATTAAACTAGCATTTACCGATAATAATAGACATTAGACAAATTTTCCTTTAAAAATGGGTGGTGTGAATATATTTTTAACATGGGTGTTTAAACCCCACAATGGTGGTAGATCCCCATGAGATATTGGTTTTTCCAACATATTACCAAGTTAACTCTATAAATAAGCCACTTTTAGCTATGTTATTGATTCAAGTTTAGGGATGGATTTGAATTTGAGTTTGAATTCATGGGTTCGGGTAAAAAAATTCCCATTTGGGTGTGTGTGTGTGCGTGCGTGTGTACAAAAATGAGAGGAACATGCATAATTGCAAAACTTAGTCATTTCATAGTATGAATATATGTTTCTTGATCATTGAATAATGCCAAATGTCAAAGATAAATATTAAATACCTGCCCATTAATCTATGTTCATGATTGTAAAGAAAATCATACATTGAATTACTAAATTGCAAAATGAAATTTCAAAACATAGAGTAGTTCATTAAATAATAAAGTTTGAAACATAATGATAAATGGAAAGTGATTAATAGTTTATCAATGATCATAGTATCAACTACCCTTCAAGGGTCAAATGGGTCATCAAACAATGAGGGATCAATGGCTTCATCCCCGGCTGTAACTATATCTATATCCTCATCATTGAAACAAACAATCTCTACAACCTTCTCTTAAAACTTGCAAAATGGGCACATCGAAATGAGAGATCAGATGAGTGAAATATTTTTTAGTAGGCTTGTTTTAGGGTTACATTAAAAAAACATTATTTTAGGTTGTTTTATTTCATTTTTTGGACCATATTGTTGTGAGTCCTAGATTTTCCCTTAATCGTGCTAGCAAGGACCCAGATGGACCCACAATCCAAAACTCAGACCCAACCCGAACCCGCAACAAACTTGAATGTAAATTCCAACCCGCACGAACTTGGACCCAAATCCAGGTTATAGTGTGTGAATCCAGTAATGAAGAATTTTAGTCAACAATCCCTTGTATGTGACCAACTTGAGAGGATTCAAACAAGGAATTAATTTGACCTAAATGCCCTATTTTCTAGGCTCTATTAGACCTAGGTGGGTGAACTTTCAATATCCTTGTGATTATAATTCTTTTTCAAGTGGATAATGTAACAAATTAGCTCTTAGTATATGCAATACAATTAAATGTTTGGTTACAAGCAATATCATGTCTTATGGTTGTCCACCTTCTTGGGTGTGGGTTTTTGTAAGTGTTTTCTTGCCTCTTGTTTTGGTAAACAACAACGAGTTTCTCTTTCTTGATTGTCTGTAAATTGGAACCCTGACATAGTAGTTCCAACTTGAGTTATTTGCACAAATCTAAGTGATTTTGAGTCTAATTGGAGAAGTGAAGTTAATTATTTTTTGTCTCTCAATTGAAGCATAATAATGTACTTGCCCTCTTTCTTTGGTGAAGTTTTTCCTAAAAACATTTCTCCACATTAATTCAGTGTCTTATTGGATTGTTTTAATTTTTCATCGATATTGAATGGTGTAATCATAATTATGTTTAATATTTCTAATCTTATTTTCGTATTTGAAATCACAAAAAGAAGTGGTAATTTTAATTTTGTATTTGAAATCGCATGAAAAATTTTATTTACAAACTTATTGACCTTTTTTTTTAATCAATCTAATGGATCTAGTGTGGTAGAAGTAATGCATTAGGTTTTATTGCTTACTTGTGTGTCACATGTGATATACAATTAATAGCTTCTTAGGGCTCATCTACAAAAATCCTAAAGTTTCAATGAACTTGAGGATACATAGAAGCATAGGATGCATTTATGGGATATCCAATGGCATAGTTTATAAGACAACCCCTTTGACCTTCACAATAACCTAAATGTGGAATTCAAATTTGCCTATGACATTTCTTATGTGAATTTTAAGACCCTTGTTTTAGGATTTATATTCTATAAAAAAGAAATTGCTACAAAAGTGGTAAATTTTAGTGTCATTACTTCCATAACCATTTTTTGGCTATTGTCATCCTAAAGAAGTGACATGAGAGCAATGTATGGACAATGGCTCAAATTGATACAATTATTGCAATGTAACTCAATCATATAAAGATCTCTAATATTATGTACTGGTCCTATTGGAAATAAATCATCCATGAACATAAAATAGAAAATAATTCTAAATGAAAACATTGAATTGATAGAAATAAATTGTAGAATATTGCTAGCCTCTTCAAGAGGAAAAGCTCCTTTTCCTAGTACTTAATACAATACATATAGGTGATTGGATAGTATTATATACATCATATCTATAATAGTTCTAATCAAGCTAACTACTAATTCCCAAGTTTATGGTATTTGCTCATAATAATAAAATGACTTAAAAGCATATTTCCAAAACCCATTTTTTAACAAAGGAGAGGGAAAGAAATCCTAACATCTATATTTAGTGGCTTATGATTTTAGTATCCTTTAAAAGTTTTTGTAGATTTCAATTTTAGTGAAGAATTGTGATTTAAGGAAGAATTATTTATCAATCTAGATGGTATTTCCACTATTGGATTTCATTATCATATCTTCAACCCTAGGTGATCTTATCCTCGCACATTCCTTTATCCTTGCATGTTCACATCTTATGTGCCTACATATATATGCTATAACCTTACTTCTGTAACTCTACTGTTAGCAAGCAAGATTGAGGAGTCATATTCCCCTCTTAAATATGTTTGTTTATATGATTCCATTTTTTATTTATGCTCAACTCAATATGATGTTTTTTTGTTCACTTTTTCAATTTGCAAAATTGAAGTCTAAGCTTTCAAATTTTAAGTTAAAATTTAAACACTTTTGACACAGCTAACTAGTAAAGATATTAAGGCAAATAAATTCCACATGTTTTCATTTGAACATAATGTTATTGAGAACATTTATCACATGCTTTTTAGATTTTAAATTTAATTATATGTATTTAACCAACTCTAAGAACAAATATTATTACTAACAAACTAATAATTATGATTGTAATTGTTAGCCTTGGTCATGATTTTAATTTGCTTCTAGATAGAAGCCTAATTTTTTTTTTCCCTAGATGTATCTCTCTCTCTACATATTAGTGGATCCCTACATTGTTAGTAAATAAATATATTAGTCTATTTATTTGATCTCTTACTTCTATGTCAATTTTCTCCTTTATCTTTGTTCATGAATTGACTATTCTAGAAACAATAGGCACTATTCATTGAGGGGAAATATATGTATTTGTAGGATTGAGGAAATATATGAATTTGTAGGATTTGAGATGGAGTGTTCATTTTGAGAAGAGCGCACATAACAACCATTTATATGATTTCGATAAGTGTGAACAGTTACATTTTAAGTCAAAAGTTTCATATGAAAGTTAAATTGAGGCAAAATGTAATTATAAGATTTACATATTTCTATTGTTTTTAGAACATTTTGACCAAATAGTTTTAAAGTGATAAGGACTAAAATAAAAGTGAAATATTTAGTAAACAAATCCACAAATAATGTAATACCTAACTAATTCCAATTGCAAATAATCCTAAGTAATTATTTATAACCGTGTTCCATTTTCACATGGTGCTAGGAGTTAGTTATATGTTAGGTACCTACTATCTATCTCATTGTATGATCCTAAAATAATATATTCCAAAATATAAATAAGTTGAGCACTTTTGGCACATTTAACCTCAACATTAATTATACTTAAATCTTTGAGCTTACAAATAAAAATGATATCTTTTTCAATAAATTATATCATTGTTTATCAATTGATGACATGAGACTTCCACAATCTAATAATAATGACTTTGATGTTTTAAGATTTGATTGTGTTTTCTTGCATCAACAATTTGGATCACACTACTTGTTCCATGCATAAAGAGATAATTATTAAAGGCCATCCCCTAAAAGTGATCTGCTATATTTCTTTTTTTTGCATGTACTCCAACATATGACATTGCATCCATTCCAATATATGATCTACTCCAATAAATGTTAAAACATTTTGATGACCTAAAAATAGGGCCTTGATCACCTAAAAATGGGTCAAATCCATATCTACAAAAGTGAATTCGGTTCAGTTCCATAATTTACAAAATTGAACCCTCGCTGACTTCCTCCAACTAGCCATTCCAGATATAAAGACAAATAGATTCTAAACTTGCGTCAATCTATAGGGCATATTATTTGCCTGTACTATCTTCAATCTTTGTTTCACACAACTCACTCGGTGACGGGTTTGACAAGGAAGAAACCCGTAGCCAGATAGTATCTCAATAGTATCTCAACAGTGTTTATAAACACCAATTCTTTTCAAATGTAAATTGTAAAAATCAAGGCATATAATTCATCTGACAAAGTTGGTGAAATTCGGATCTGCCAGCTAGGTTAAGATCAGTCTTCGGCATAACAAAATTAATTTGTTGAGTTCATTTTAATGGTGCCCTGAAACAGAAATGTCATAATATAAAGGTGACAAAACTATGAGGGGCATAAATGATATCATTTGTAGACAAGTAAATTAATTAAGCAAAAAGTAATCAAAGAAATGAAAATCTTTTAAAATTTATTTTGGCAATTACATTTATTAATTTACAGGTTATTGTTGCATAATATTGTTTTTCATTGCAACGAGTTTCAACAGCAAAGATAATAAAGAAACAAACTGAAAGTGAAAAGCCAAAAACTGGAGGAAGCCTTTTCCAGGTGAGCACACAGGAAGACAGTTACATAACCATGCAGTTATGAGTTCTTGAGCACGCATAACATTGATGCTGCCAACAAGGATTCCACATGGCAATCCTAGTCGGATATCATAATAGCATTAATCACATTAATATTGAAGATGCCGTCTCTTAAGAAAATTCGGAAACAATCAAGAAGCTGAGAATCAAGAGTATGAATGCCGTCGGTGGACACACTTCCTCCAATAAGGAGATATCGGACGAAAACTTACGCTGAGCAAAAATTAAACACTCGAACATGAAGGACTTCGAGAACAGGAATCGCAGGGATATTGAAAATAAGAAGACAGCAGCTCCCCAAGTGACAAGATGAAGCAGAGACAGAGGCGAATGATCAGGTAGAGCAACTGCGTGGCTTCTGCATGCATCCAGCTCCCTGGGAGTGGCTTCGGCCAGCTTCTGGACACATCTGCACCTGTAAGCTTCTGCCTCTGCCTCCAGCCTCCAGCAGGACGAATTGGTATCTAAAGCTATTTCTGGATTCGGTTGTCTACAAGAGTCTTTGTCAACCTAACAAAAAACTTTATCCCAATTCCAATTTGGTATTAACTTATTAAGGAAAACCCCTGAAGGGGCAATTTCTTTTTACCATGACAAATTGTTGTTTCTCCTCATCAGAAAAAGTTAGCAGTCATGAACAATCTTAGTTCTAGCTACAATCTAGAGTTCGTTCCAAATTACTAGGCCCTACATTGCAAGTGAGTGAAAAACTTGCAATAGAACAGAAAAACCTTTAAAATTAAAAAGAAGAATCCAGAATGAGAAAATAAGGGTGGAAAAAACTATAGAGGATTCAGACGAATCTGAAAATGAAAAGAAGAAAACTAGTGTGGATGTGAAATGAATTAAGTGTATATGTCAAACACAGCCTCTCCTTGTAACCTGATTTAATCCATGGATGTTTTTGGCTAAATTGTTCGGATGGGTACTACTTAGTCATCTGAAAGCTGTAGAAGGATAGTATGTACTGTTAATGTGCAGCTGTACGGCCACTGGATCATATAAGTGGATATATATCTGGATTTATGCTTGAAGGCTTCTGGATTTTAGCTCTGTATCTTTTTTTGAATTAACATTTCAGATCATACTTCATTTCTCTTCTTTAACTCACTATCTTGATGATGGATCATGGAGTATGATTTGAATAATTGCTTCAAAAATGATACAGTTAAAATCTAGAAGCTTTCAAGCATATTATAATGGACTGTGGAAACTTAATGTCTTTGAAATCTTAACTTATTTATCATAACAAGGTCCAGCAACAAGTGGAGACTGGCTAGAGAAAACTGAAAATTAGCATAGGCAAAATTAAGCAACAGGCATATGCCACTTACAAACACATTATTTAGCACTTACTCTCAGAAGCTTCGGTTTCTGTTCCATCCACTAAACCAGGCACATACATTGAATTTGGTAGCGAACTTATCAATGATTATTCTTTCTACGGATTCCACATTGTGGTTGCAACAGTCCATCCTGTAATTTAATTTGAAACAAACAATTTTAACTTTTGGTCAGAACCATTGCAATACCATTGATAGCAGGAATGTTGCAACTTAATGTGTAATTGAATACTAAAAGTCATTCAGAAGAAAACCTTTCGCCAATCAAAGCCATAACCAGACATTTCTTCCAATCAGAGGATGCAAAAAAATATAATACTCAAGTTGTGTATAATGGACACGTTGCTTTGAATAGTCAGAAGTGAAAGTTGTAACAGGATATGGCTAAGTGTGGACATAAATAAGGTGGTTACATAAGAACTCAGGACACTAGATATCAAAGATTGTCAAGAACATGCACAATGGCACAATAAGCTATACATTTTCAACTAGTTGATCTTTTGTACATGTCTCAGCACTTTGAAATGAGACAATATTCAAATTAAATGGTGTACTGAAAAGAATGGATGCTAAAGTTTCACTACAAAGTCAAAGAAAAATCAAACACAGCGCACTGCACCACTCCGAGAAGGCAACAAAGTTGAACATAATTAAGCATTTTGATCTGGCAAGTATTGGAGCATAAGAATCTGCTCAAGTGTGGTACTCATCGACAAAAATACAGGTTAGAACCTAAACAAGCACCAAACCTTGTCAAGGTTCATGACAGAACCCTGAATAACATAGAAATGAATTATTCATCCTCGAATGGGTTTTGTACCAGCACTCTTATTTGCTGAAATGCCACTCAAATAGCCATTGGAGTGTTTTAAGCCCTCCAGTGTCTTTGCTTCCAATTCGGCAATTGACTTTTTAAGCTGCTCCTTTCTCCGATGTTCTGTAGAAGGATCTGCACCAACTTTGATATTTTGACCTGGCTCACAACTGTCAGGTGGGCAATTCAATTTTGCAGTATTTACTGACTGAGGCTTCTCCCTTTCTACAAGGGGTAATTTGCGTGGCTGCTCCACAACTGATGCACAGATTACATAATCTGACTTCTTTATTGAACAAGGAACAGAATGTACAGCAGCAGACTCTTTGCCATGCTCCTGAAGCATCTTTGGTATAGAAGGAAGCACTTCACACCCAACAGGCCGAGTTATCCTACCCTCATGGGATAACTGATTACTGAGCGTTACTTCAGCTGCTAGATCTTTGCCCCTTGAGTCATGTGACTCAATATTCAGTAAAGTCGAAATTATTCTTGGTTCTTTTCTATTCATTGCTAAAGAATGAGATAAGCTTTCTTGATTGGTACTTGAAGGCATCCCAGAAGGTCTACAAATATGAGCTGATGCCAGACACTCATTCCTGGAAATTTCTTTGGATTGTTTGTTTGTTCTCAAATGGGAGCCCTGCAAATCATTACAACAATCGCCTGTCTTAAACATAATATATGCATCACGCCCAATTCTTGTGCTGGTGGATTGGTTTGTTGGCAGCTTTCCCGCACTAGAAAAATCACATGACTCAATAACAGGGACTTTTCCAATGGAAGTGTTTGGCAAGTCAATTGACTGGTCTACATTTCCTTCATATTCTCTATTTCCAGATGCTGAAAAGGCCATACCTTCCCCAGTTGGGACTCTGGAGCACAAGGACGCATTTGGAAGCATTCCATGACTCACACAGGTATTTTCAGGATTTTCGTGCATGTTGGGAAGGAATTCATTTTTAACTTCCAAATTATCAATATTACTCTGTTGTTTCTCTGAAGAACAGGAAGATACAGAATGAGTAGATGTTTTCTTCTTCTGATTCCAAGCCCTCTTGGCTTCATCAACAGCTAGTTCATGCCTCCTGTTAAGCTCCTGCAGTTCATGCTGATACTCAAGTTCAATCAGCTCCAATTGTGTCCGTAACTCTTCATCTTCAGCATCAGCAAGGAGTGATGGGGCACTGTCAAAAGATGGCAGGCTGTCTGCAAGATCTTTTGAGGATTTTGAGTTGTTCTTAATGGAACAAGAGATTCCAGAGTTCCCAAACTTTTCCCCACCATTCACATGTGGCTGGTCTACATTGCCAATATCTTGATCGGATAATATGAAAGTATCGACTATAGCCAGATCACTACAGCCATTGCTCTCAGGGGTGCCTAGTGGAAGGTTTTCACTTTCTAAATGTGGTGATCCAAAAATCGCGTTGTCTGATGGCAATGAATCTTGAGAAGCCTGATCTTCACCCAAATGTACACGAGGTATAATTGAGCTTGAAGGAGAACAATCTGAACTGCTGGGATTATAGGTGAATTCTTCAAATCTCCCATATACGTTACTTTCAGATCTGCCTGGCAAAGAATTTTCTGCAGAGGTAGTTTCTGATGGCAGAGCCATATCAGGCAATGAGGCATTGTTTTCTATAGTTTCCTCCTTGGAAGTGCTTATCATAGGGAAATAATCAAATGATCTTTCCATTTGGTCTTCATCAACCACATGCAAATGGTGGTCATCAGAAATGTTCTCAGCAGCATTTTCACTTATGTAATCATTTTCATCAATCGAAACACCAACCTTCCATTCAGGAACTATGCCAGCAATTACAGTATCTATGAGTTCTGCTATTGGCATCAAATCTAGATCTGACAGGTCAAGTTGCTCAATCATTTCCCTTGCAACACTGAAAGCTGTATCACTATCTAAAAAAAACAGAAAATGAATATTTCTTGCATGACCTGCAAAATAGAATTTAGTTAGTTGATCTGTCTAGCATGGTCTAAAACATGAAACCAATATTATATGCAGATTACATACAATTTAACATCACAAAAGAATTAGACACAAAATAACAGAATACAGAAGAACAATGAACATATTACCTCCATGATCTGCAATGTGGAATCGCAAGGATACGGTATTATCATTCTTTTTCTTCCCTTTCAATTTCATGTTTCTTTTACTTGTTGAGCTTCGCACTTCCAGGCTAGGCAAGGGCAGACTATAACCATCTTTCTCTATCTGGGAACCGGAAGAATAATTAGACTCCCTGTCACTATCATCGATAATAGACTCAGATGTGGAATTAAAGGCAGCTATCACATCATTAACAGCTGATGTTCCGTCAAGATGCACAGAGGAAGACCTTGATCCTGGTATAGTGGATGCTTCAGTGTTTTCTACAGGAGGCCCAACAGAAGATGGAATATGAATGTATTCTACAGACTGTTTACTGCCATCACACAGGAGAAAAGGATCCTTCAAAAGCTCCCTTGCAGACAACCTATTGGGCGCTGCTACAAGACATTTTTCAATGAATGCCTTAACTTGTGGATCTTTTATTTTATTCAGGGCAGCAGGCTTTATACCCTGAGGAAGTATCCCAACAATTAAAGTTATTCCTGAATGTAATGGCCAAATTTTCACCCAGTTAACATTAGTCACAAATTCTTATCAACATAATAAATTATTGATCACAAAAGAAGAAAGGAACTTACAGATGTCACTTTCTTATAAATTTGAGCTGGATTTTTACATTCACTGTATGGATACTCAAAAGTCACCATCTCTAGTAGGCACATACCAAATGAATAGATGTCAACCAGTTCATTATAATCTTCTTCATAAAGTTCTGGAGCCATGAACTCGGGAGTTCCTGAAATTCACAGATGGCAAGTTAAATTAAACCAATTGATAGCTACCTCTAGACAGTGCATGTACAAGCAAAATAAAAGGCTATCAAAAAAACCTACCAATGACACTGTGAGCATGTGCTTGCCGCAGTAAAGTGGCCAATCCAAGATCCCCAATTTTAACCTCTCCATGGTTACCATTAACAAATATATTATCACATTTTAAGTCTCTGTGAATAATAGGAGGATTATGACTGTGGAGATATAGTAAACCCTGCAGAATTTGTCTTGCCCAACCCTTGACAGCCTTCATGTCAACATGTTTATGTTTCTTCCGATATCTGCACAAAAGTTTAAAACAACGTATTGATCTCCACAATGATATACATGATACCTCTATGAGTATAATAATAATAATACTATAAATGCTCCTTGCTAACTTTAACAAATGCTAAAACTACAATCTTAAAGAATTTATTTTAGGGTTAAAAGAATTTCAAAAACTAACTGTCTCAGAGTGCCTGATGTGAAAATCTCTGTTATGATATTCACAGTCTTGTTTTTGTCATCCACCCATGAATTGTAGAACTTGATAATATTATTATGCTTCACAGTCTTCAACAGATGTACTTCTGAATACAATCTCTCTAGATCATCTGGATTCTGCAGAAGTTCATCGATCCTCACTTGGTTCCAAGCAACTTCTAACCCCTCAACTTCGTCAAATGCCCTATAGCTGTATGATAAATTAAGGTAATAAACAATACAAACGTTCCCTCAAATAATAAGTGAGAGAGAAATGTATATCTACCCTAGAAAACAAACAAACAGACAAGGATACACAGTCTTGAAAGCGCCTTTACCCAGCACATCAGTGTACTGCATTCATTTACAGCAAATCCAAATCATTAATGTCGAAATCAAAACAATTATCCTTCTAATAATTGAAGATTAATTAATAGGATTACCTACATCCACTGACAAAAATAGTGCTCTCTATTCCTAACAAGGTAAAGAAGTGGAAGATGAAAGACGAAGACGGAAATGCAGATAGTAGCTATAATAAACAAGACTGAGTATCATAATAAACAAATAACTCAGATGATTCAGTACAAGAACACAAGGGGTAAAACTCATACGCTCTGCCATGACTGGTAATGCTAATAGTACTATTTCTAAAAGTATTGGGAAAAAAAGCAAAAATCCAGACCAGCAACCATATTTGCAAACCCTAATACTGGCAAACTATCAAGGAAAAACCAATTTGACAATCATATAAGATTACGGATTTAGAAAACAAGACTCACCCGACCATATCGTCCTGTAGGATCAACTTCCACAAATTCGTTATCGTCAGGTGGCTCGGCCGCGGAAGAGCTTCCATCACTATCTAGTTTACCTTCTGGCATTTTAACAATTACTCAAATCAGCCTGCCCACCCTTACCCGCCTGGAAGCACGCTACTAGTGAAATTCCACGCAATCTGCGTAACCAGAATGATAATCAAACCCTAAAAAAACAACTGCAGCAGATGTGATACAGCGTTTATTGAAAGAAGGAGAAAGAATAGAAACGTTCATCCATTCCAAGATCAGCAATCCTAGCACAAGCTGTGGCGGGATTAGTCCTCCCGTAGAGACAACGACGAACGAAATCAAGCCACTTCTACCTTCCATACTAAACATAACCCCTTAATTCCACATAATATTTCACGTGCATCCACAATCCAAGCCAAAAAACTAAAGCTACTCCAATTGCTTCACCAAAACCCTTATCTGCCGACCTGCATGCTAGAGTGCTCCATTCTCCAACCCAAACAAACAGCAGATGAAAACCAAAAGGGCCATATCCCGATCAATATCTAATTAAAAAAGCTCCGACTTCAAGTAGCCGTCAATTCAAAAAAGCGCATGCTATGTTTAATATTTGCTTAAAATAGCCAATCTATCCTATCAATTCGCCCGATACTCATTCCATCAAATCTAGCCAATACAAAGCGAAATTGCACAATGCACAGATCCGCCGTGGCTATTTTTGACAAATCTACTAAAATTGGCCAAGCAAGGGCAAATATCGAAAACGCCGCAGCTATTTTAGACGAATCTACTAAAACGGGCCAAACCTGTGCCAATTCGTCGCCATACTAAGTGAATTCTTTCCTCAGAAAATCCCTACGCTCAATTTCATCAAATTTCGAAGCAAAATTTAAAAACATGCAATAGAAAATGCAATCAATAAAGCCTGAATTTATCACCGCAGGAGAGCTATTCAGAATTTAGAATTACTTTCCCTTTCCACCGACTTTGCTTGGTCCACAAATTAACAGCCCAGTTGTTCTTCGCTGAAAACCGTATAATTTGTGTACAAAGGAGAGTGGGACCCCATTAAAATACATTTCACTTCATACAACAACCATAGATTCAAATTCAGACTTGAAAACCGCATGATTTTTCGAATTTCGAAGCTCTTCAAGACGCGGCTAAAACCCGTGGCCCAAAACCTCCATTTCCTTGAACTCCATCCTGTCCATCGAAATTAAAAACCCCTAATCTTTGCCAAAAACAAAGAAATATCGTCTTTCATTTATAGTACGGTTAGATTTGGTTGAAGGTTTTTCTGCTCTGGTACAGTACCTAGAATCTAAGCTGCTGAATGTATCTGTCAAATTCCGTTAAAACCCTAGACGACGACGATGATGATGAGTGGGCGTGAGATTAAGGTTAAAGGTTACGTGCGTTGAATTTAACGGGGCGATTATTATTGAAGGCCTTTCTTTTACGTAAAGGACAGAAAATTCTAGTTGTCTTCTATTTAGGAGGCTCGCTACTCCCGCTTATGTTTTGACTTTGTAATATTGCTTATATATAACACTTGTACATACGTTATTCCAAGTCAATGGGGAACCAGTACACACTTCTATAAATTGTTTCATAATCTGAGTTCCTTTTTTAAGGAATGTTGTTTATTCAATTAAAAAATTAGATTTTGTTGATTCTTATATATGTCTGAAAGAAAATCCATCTAGAAAAGGTTAGAGAGTTATTATTAGTTTAAAAGGACATTGAATTTGTTTCTTTAAAGGTTGGAGAATTAATAGTTTTAAAAAATATTGGATTATATATATATATTAGAGGTCATTAAGAGGCAAGGACTAAGGGGTATCCATTCCACCAAACTCATTGGGAAACCATCTCGGCCTCATCCATTGTCAATGTCGGAGCCACTCACTAGCGAGACTTGATTTTTGGTGGGTCATTGAGAGCCTTTCAACTTCATTGATAGACCAAGGGCCCATTGACCTTATATCAATATTCAGGAAAAAAAAATACTACAAAAAATTATTAATGTAAAAAATGTAGAAAAGGGGGGTTTATTTGGTAATGTGATAGTTAAGTGATGACTTTATGAATTGCGCTCATGGACTTTATGCCTCCACTTGAACTACCTTGTATTGAAGGTCTTTACTCTTAATAAAAATTATAAAAAAGAAACATATTTTTTTTATTATTATTATATACTTTTTCAATACATAATAATAATAATAGTTCTCATTTTATTGTATTAAGTAGATACATTCCATTTTCTTAAAAACTAATGGAAAAACTACTCGTTGATACGTTTGTATGTTGTGCAGAGAGTGGAAGTTAAAAGTGTGGAGGGATGGAAATCGATGTTTTGAAAAGGTAACACATATTAATGTTGTTGAGGTATTTTTTTGCACAATATGAAATGTTTGGATTTTATTTATTTTTAATTAAAAATATATCTAAATTGAAAAAATTGTGATTGTGAGTACATTAAAAGCAACGTTTATTGCAAGAGAACATGACATTATATATAAAATATTGTAGAGATTAATTTCCAAAGCAAGTAGCATGTTGTTTGTAACAGAGTGGTGGTGTGGTGGAGGTCTTGAAAATAGAGTCTGCTCATAGTGGTGACAAGTGGTTGATTTGTGTGTTGCATGGAAGGAATGTCCCCTACAAGAAAAGGCATGGTTATTATTAGTTGATTGCATAGAACTATATAGATAGGAAAAGTGAATGCAATGAGGAGTAATGAAAAAAATGTGTTAGGCATTAGTAGTTTTAAGAAAAAGCAAAGTAAAAATAGTAGAGTACATACTTGGAAATGCAAGTGAGAAGTGTTTTTGAGGGAGCAATAAGTAGTGAGTTGTTGGAGATGTGATGTATTGATTCCAAAAAATAGCAAAAGGCACAAGATATTTTTTGTTGTGTAGAGGAATTGATTTTGGGTGTGTTGGATTTGTACTTACAAAGCAAGCCAAACAAGGGGAGCAACCAAAATATGAAAGAAATATAAGGTTGGTAATTAGAAAATGTCATGGTTTGATAGTGTGCATCAGTGGGACATGTTATGTTTAAATTGAATTGTAGATGTAGAGTACATAAGTTTGTAATTGTAAACCACCTAATATAAATCCAAGATACTAGCACATGAGAAGCTTGGATTGTATTCCAAGCTGCCTAAATACCCATTGGTTTTGTGGGATTAAGGTGCATTAGATATACTCTTTGTGTTTAATAAGTAGGTTTGTTTTTTCTATTATTTTGGCGTAGTTGTTTGTGAAGGCTTAACCCTTTTGTGGTATTTATTACATTAGCACAACTCTTCATCATTGCACACCCACTCGAGCGACTCAAGCAAGTGTTAGTAAAGTTATGGTTGGTAAAAAAATATTGTTAGTTTGCTTATGTATAAGGTGTTTTTCTCTCTCCTTTTATTTTGTCCATAAATTTCTTTGAGATTCAATTTCATTCTATTTGAAATTATTGAAAAAAATATTTTATAAATCATTAACATGTGAAATAGTGTTAAAAGAGAATTGCAAGGATATTGATGAGTCATTTCATAGTATTTTAAGATGTCATTATGTGCACACCTAAAAATACCATTTTTTAGATTTGCATTTGATATGGTATTTCCCATCTGATATGGCATTTGTTAGCTAAATTAAGAAATAATAATTCAATGCACAATAATAATAAAATACATCAAGATATTAGAATAAACATGCTTACTATGATCATTATGTATGCAAACAAGAGAATAGTTTATTATTGTAATTGTTATTTATTATTTAATAACTAATATGCATAAGAAAAAAGACACTGTGGTCAGAGAACAACTGTCATTGGTAAGGTTGCAGTAGTTAATATAAGCAATAGTTTAAAGGATTTTGAAAAAGTCTTTGAGATGTCTACAAAGATGGAAAGTTGTTAAAATGTGTTAAAATGTTAGAAATACCAATGTTTATGATTTAGATACAAAATTCCACAAACTACAAGCTAAATGCTGATAGAATTTTTGTTTAGATGGAAGTAACGAAAAGGACATGTAAAACATCACACAACTACAATGCATATGATGATTTTAAATAAGAAAAAAGTGTAAAAGTGGAGCAATAAATTTGGGTATGTTGAACACATGGAGAAATGTAAAGTAAAAGAAGTATAGTTAACTAGTTTGTTGATACGTAGTTTGGACCTACAACTTCCAACAACTCTCCAATAGCTAGGAAGTCCAACAATGGAATGATGACTTTAAAAAACATGCTTGTCAAACATTGTTGCCCCTGAAAAAATAAACCAAAAATTTTAATCTATTATTATATTTATAAGGCAATTTATAAGAGAGTAAAAAGTATTAAAAAGGAAAGTAGAAAGGTGAGTATCGGATGGTAGTTGCACATTGAATTTTTAACATCTTGATGAAGCAACAAAAGACTTTAGATGGTAGGGTTCCAAATAATTATCATTGGTAATTGTTTGTAAACTGATGGTAGTAAAGCTTTCTACACAGGACAAGTAAATTTTTTTTGACATTTTAAAAGAAGAAGAGTTAAATACAAGATACATAGGCATAGAGTAAGGAGCAACTCATGTGAGGGGAACCTTCATATTCTTTACAAAAGTAATATATGCCTAAAAGGAAGGTCATGCCAAATGTGAGCCTTGAACAACATTAACTTTGCCAGACGTTTGAATGGACAATGTTCATGATTGTGCCTCTTTTTTTTTCCTAATTGTTGTATAGGCGTTATTTTGCATTTTAGCATATCTTTCATAAGAGAAGGTTGGTTCAAATTGTAAATCTTAAACTGTCCTTTCTCTTGAGATAGTTGTAATGTGAGTCCTTTCTTTTCAGTTGTTGTTACTTTTTTCAAAGTCAAATCTTGAGATTTGTGTATGGTTATTGCCTAGGCCATTGTCAATGCAAGTTGTGTTCAATTTCCTCATACTCAATGGGGATCTACTTTGGATTTTTAATTTTCGATGCAGGTTTGTTGTAATTTGGAAATTCAATGACAACATATAGGCAGTTTTGGTCGTTTAGATTCCTTTTTGTAGATAGTTTCTTTTAATTGACCAACTGACCCGTTGTCAAGCCCAACTTAAATCTATAGATAAGTTGCTAACATTATGTATTGATTTACAAATAAATATATCTCTAATGGTAGCTACTCATTATTGTCATATTCAAAATATATTTGTCAATTAAATTTTGCAATATACAAAGCAATTGACATATTCAATTGTTTAATCATTTTTTAAATCAAGTTGGTTTTGTTGTTGAAATCTTATAATATTTCTTGTGTGCTCCATAAGATTTTTACAATCATTTTTAGAGGTTTTAGTATTTCTAATGTTTTGAAGAATTGATTGAAATCTCGGTTATAGATTAGAAGTACTATATTGGCATAATGTAGTGTCCATTATAATGACAATTGTTAAACTTAGCCATAAAGTGAGTTCCTTAGAGTGTGATGCATATATGGATTGTCCATTACAGGCAGTAATTTTCTGAGGTCACCATTGAGAATAATAGATATGTCACAAAAACATCTATTTTATTAGTTTCAAAATTCTTGACATAATCGACTATCAATTATTAGCAATAATTTAGGCCCTAAAAAGCTCAACTCTTCAATTAATATGTATATAAATTGCTTTAACTATTCTTTGAATATCATTATAGTTTATCCTTTCAAAGGGATGTGAAGAAATGCATGTATTGTTGTTGCTTGTACATTATAAGAAGTAACAACCATTGATTTAAGAACTAGCAATGGGTTCCCTATGCCAATTGAAGATGTGTTAAGCATTTTTTTGATACAATTGATTAGGAATACTTTGTACTAGTTCCTATTGTACCTTGAATGATCATTTGTAATGGTGATAAATGGTCTATATTAGTATGGTAATAAAGAATTGTATTCATTGCAAGCTAGAAAAAGCTATTTGGTACAAATGGTACATGATTTGGAAATGGTTTATAATGGATTTTATTTGTTGGAAGAAACTAGAAAATACTATCATGCAATTTTTGTTGAATTGTATTTGTGTTACAAGCATTTTTTAATCAAAATCTTATTTACCCAGCATTTTAAATTCATTTGGAACAATTTTATTTGTAGATACCATATGAGAACAAAGCTCAAATTTATATAGGTTTAAATTATTGGCATTTTCAGAATTATTTACATCATTTGCATCATCATTTTCATGTTCAATGTTATCTACAATACAATCAACATTCCACCATGTGTAATGTATCATGTTAAATAATTTCCAATTTATTATCATGTCATCTTTTCATGATTCTAATGTGTAAAGACAATCTCACTCTAGAAAAATATTTCAAACTCATCACATGCTACATTTGTTGGGTATTCAAAATGAGGATCAATAATGATAATTTCTTTCTTCTCTCTTTCTTTTCACATACATTTTTTTCGTTGAGGAATTTATGAATAATTTTGTGTTGATAGTATGAGAGAAATAGAGAATAATTTAGTGGCGAATATTCGCATTTTGGCGATCCCATCTCATGGGTCAATTGTCATTTGGTGAATAGCACATGCAACATAGGCCAACCGCATCGTCAGATGTTTATCAGATTTGGGTTCAATGCTCGTGGTAGTCACCCATTAGTTATCACATGATTGGTCAAAAATATCGGTCCAATCACCAATGCAATATACATTTTGGATACATTTATTTTAAACATTTTGCCACTAGCCTTTGCATGTTTGTTTCTTATTAGCCCACGTTATTCTGCCATTACTACAACCAAATAATTTTCCCTTGGGTTGGGCGTCGCCTACCATTTTCCCAACATGTGTTGACCACCAACCTCGTTTAGCCAACTGTTTCCTATTGTGGGCTTGCATAGGAAGGTGCGCTTCACCTACGTTTGACATTCCCACTTGATAATCTTGCATAATTCAGCAACCTAGATTGGATTATAAGATATTATTATTCTACACAATTCACTCTTTTCTAGTCTGGAGACTGGCATTTCTTATTACCGTCAAAGTTTCAAAGTGCTGAGTGTATTGTCCATTGACTCGTGGACCCTAGTTTTCATAAAAGGCAAGTGATTTTTAAATTTTTTTAATGTTGACAGTGGTACTACCATACCGGTATAGTGGTACTAGTTATTTTTTAGTTTTACTGTCCAGTGTCCACTAGTGATTGGACATCTCACATGCTAAGATAGCCTATAGGTTTGTGAATTATATTGGGTAGTACCGTAGCAGAAGTACCATTTTTTGGAGAATGAACCATATTATTGTTATTATATGTAGTCTAAGTAGTCTGCTATCATTGTTCACAGTCTTTGAGTCATCACTATTTGAGTCTTTTGTTCAACAACTAAGTTGATTTATTTTTTGCAGCCTTTATCAGTTTGCAATGTCCAACAAGAGGGGTAATAGGGGTTCCAGTAGGATCCCTAAAAGCCAAGAGAGGCCACCATTACCAAAACGCAGAAGCATAGTGGCATATTTTGGTGGTGGAAATGTTGGCAACCTACAAGATTCACAAGTTAGATCTCCAATGCTTATTGAAAAAGGAGATTCATCACAAGTTGGAGACTCAAACCGTATTGAAGTTCAAGTTGGTGAACCTAATATCTCAGTCGAGGATGAACTTGAACACAATTTGGAGGCACTTCCCTTGAGTAAGGAGTTAGAAACTAATATTATAGAGTTGAAGTCAGTCCCAGACCAATCAAGTGAGAAAACCAAAAGTGATTCCATAAATCATGTTCATGCACAAAAGGGAAAAATAAAATTGGAATCAAAGAAAGATTGATCTTTCTGGGATTTTTCCAAAAGGAATTTTCAGTTAGAATGGGTGGAAAAGTAATGGTTCATTGAACTAGTGGCCAATCCAATTGATGGTGAGCCTCCTGTAGAATGAAGATGTAAGATTTGCACAGAGATAACAAAGAAGGAGAAGAGGTTGTAGCTTAAACTTGATACCATAGAAAAGCATGTTAGTAAAGTTTACAAAAAGGAAACTATAGATGGAGTTGAAAAATCCATGCTAACTTGGAAAACAAAGGACAACTATCTGCATATTAGGAATGCCGAAATATATGAGTTACACCAACAAATACAAGAGAAGCATTCTGCAGTAAAAGGTTCCATCAAAGATTTTATTAGGAAAGCAATGGAAGTGCAAAATATGGGAAAAGTAGTTCAATTAAGTGTAGTCTTTTGTATTTTGAGTAGAGGACGTTCTATGACGGACTACCCTTCAATTACTACCTTATTGCACTTTTTCAAACTTTGAAACTATCCGAACAGTCACTGGTCAGTAAACAGTGAGTGGGAATGGGCTAGATGTCTTGCAAAGGTTGAAAAAGAAGATATGAAGGAAAAACTTAAACACTCAAATTTCATTGTATTGTCTCTAGATGAAGTTACAACAATTGATAATACTTCCTGGGTGTGCATGCATGTTTATACTGTAAACAATCTTTGGTGTCAACCCTTTCTACTATTTGTTGATAAATTGAATTGTAGTGCGACAACTAAAAATTTATATGATTTATTAAAGAGTACTCTAATTGAATGTGGAGGTTTGGATAAAATGGAGATTGCCAAAAAGTTGGTGTGTGTTGGAGCAGATGGAGCTTTGGTTATGCAAGGTCATAAAGGCAGTCTTTGCAAAAATATCAAGAATGATTTGGCACCCTACACTATTCCCATTCATTGCATGGCCCATTGAATGAATCTAGCTTTTGGAATTGTCAACGATTTTGGTTGTGCAAGTAAAGTGGAATCTCTAATCAAAGAGATTTGCCAATACTTTTATCGAAGTCCAAAACGAGTCTGAGAATTTCAACACTTTGCTCAAAAGACTTACTAATGGGAGGAAGCTTCTTAAAGACAATGATACCAGATGGATCTCTTTGGATGGACTAGCGCATCGAGTAATCTCTGAATATCTGTCATTGCTTAGACTAATCCACTTTGTGTAAGACAGATTCCCTCAGCTATATTCAAATCTAACTAATGTTAAGATACTCTTAACTTTAGCAGATATTCTCCCCATGCTACAGGACATGAGAAATATTATAAAAAAGGTTCAACAAAGAGCTATGTACATTGCAAAATATAATAAGCTACATAAAATGACATATAATAGTCTAGATACTCTGTATCGATTACTACCATTAGATGAATTAAAGTTTGCAAAGTGGATAGAAATCACAGATTTGAACAATCCTAGGAACTTTTTACATATCAGTGCAAATAATGAGGTTTATGCCAGGGTATGTAGGGTTGACATACCAATGCAGTACTATGCCCGCATCAACCCCAACTCCAACCCCAACGAAGCAAGAAGCAAAGTTGAATCAGAACCAGGGAAAGTACTTTCATGTGTTACAAGTGAAGACTTCAAGAAGATCAAAGACTTTGATCTTGACTCTATCAAGTGAGTTTGCTACAATCTTTTGTTAGAAATTAGATTCAGATTCTCCCTAGAGGAACTGCTCGAAGCAATGTCAATTGTTTTTCCACAATATTGGTCTTTAAATTGTCTGACTGATTTTCGAAGAAGGATGATGACTTTGATTCAACATTTTTTTAAACCTAAAGTAATCAATGGAGTAACTATAAATGGAATTTTAGATGAAACTTGACTGAAAGATCAATCATATTCTTTTGCAAACATAATGAGGGAACAATATGATCTTATGGAGAACCCAAATGAAGAGGGAGTGGTAACAAAGCTTTGGAAAAACCTTGGTGAGAGCAATCAGTTGAGAGAGTCAATACCAAAATATTTCAAGCTTAGTGATTTATGTTTGACAATGATATTGGGTTTAGTGGAGGATGAGAGAGTTTTTAGTACTTTGGGCTTCCTAAAGTCAAAGGTTAGAAACAAATTAGACAAAAATTTGGATAATTGTTTGAGGCTCTACAATTCTAGGTGTGAGGTAGATAGTTTCCCTTATGACAAGGCTCTTAGCATTTGGAGAAACCAGTGTCAAAGAAGAGGGATCGCCAACATTTCAGACCCAAGTGGCAGTGGCAGTGGTAGTGGCGGTGGCAGTGGTTCATGTCTTGATATTGTAAGCAATGAAGATGATGTTGATTGTGGCATGCATATTGATGTTGATAGTGAATTTGAAGAAAACACAATGAATAATGAAAGGTTATATGCAATAAATGAGGAGGATTCTAATGATAGTGATGATGAGCCAGTCTAGGCGGATTGACAACTATAGCAGCTTCTCAACCTCAAGTTCTAACTTCTGCATGAGTCAAGTAGTAGGCTAGTAGTAGTAGCTCTAATCTAAGACTCTATCTACTAATTAATTATGTTTGTAGAAGTCAATTTATAGCCTTCATTCATTTTCCTTTTATAGATGCTTAAATTTTTTTTTGAACATGTTGATGTTACAAACTTACATGTTGAGATTTTCATTGGTTGTATTTCTTTAACATGTTGAGATTTTCATTGATTCTAGTTTCTTTAAGAAATTGTAACATAATGCATTTAACAGAATAAGCTCTATTTTTTTAAAAAAAATGTATTATAATTTATAATTATAAATTAGCATGTAACATTATACATTTAACAATTACAACCCTTTGCAAATGACTCGATGTTAAATTGAAATGACCCTGAATTCCCTTTTGTAGATACAAGGGAGCAACAATAGTTGTAGGTCGATTTGTAATTGTATATATAATCAAATTATTACTACATAATACATTATGTGTATACAATCACATTGTCAATTGTACAATTTTTTCAAGCAGTAGAAAAAAAATTTCCATCTGCTCTGTGTAGTAATAGTATGCCAGTGCCTGGCTGCCCAACTATCTCGATATGCTAGCTCTTGATTCTTGTAACAATTAACATTAAACAAAGTTGAAATTAAATCCAAAATTTGAAATTAAAGAGCAACAAGTAATAAAATGATTATAGTACTATCACTTACTAGGTTTTGACTACTTAGTGCTATCAACTATGACTACCACTAACAGTAATAGTAATAGTTTGAGAAGATGACCCTGCTTCAATGAATTTCTTTAGGGCACTCCATTCTACATCATTTGGAAGCTCCATTTGTTTGAGGTTGTAGCTAAATAGTTATAACCTCATCAAAAATGAATACTTCAGAGAGATAGTTTTACATTAATCAGGGAATTTATCTATAACTACATTCATTGTTGATAGTGGTTTGGTGCAACTTGCAATTCTTTTTGGAATGGTTTCCTCAAGGAAGTTGCCTATATCAGAATTCATGCTATCTTACAACTTTTTCATGTAATCTTCTTTTCCAATGAATCTGTCGTCTGAGTTAGTTGGATTTGGTAATCCAACATTTAACAAGTTTAGTATGATGTGATTCATCTTCATCAAGTATTTGGAAGTAGATTTGAGAGCTTCAGCTATTTCTATTACTTGTTCACAATTGTGACAAACATCAATGGTCATTACAGAGGCATCCAAGTAGTTGTTTATTCAATGGTTTGCCAAATCCCTATTACTGGATCTTCATACTTTATTCAAAATTTGGTCAGCAAGATTTTTAAGGAATTGGTGAAGATTCGTCTTTTACCCTGAACATCATATTTTACATTTTCAAAGACAAGTTTGAGATTGTTATTTAAATCAAGCCATTTAAACAAACTATCACTATTCTTCATTATTTTGTCCCAATTTTCTTGTTTGATAAGCTTAACCATGTTTATTGTAGTATCCTTTACATGATGGTCTTTGGAAGAGATTTCTCTATTTTGTGCAATTACATTCTTCATCTTTTTCTTCATCTCAAACATCTTGTTTTCACTCTTTTTTTGTATTTCCTCTAGTTACCCTTGCCTATTAGTTTCTCTCTTCCTCTCATCCTCCAATTTATTCTTCAAATCTTGGATTGTATTTGTAGTAGTTACCTCTTTTTTCTTCTCATCCTCGAGTTCCCTTTTCAAATCATGGATTGTCTTTGTAGTGGACTCCTTTTTCGTCGCATTATCCAATCCCTTTTTCAAATCATGGAGTCTTTGAGTAGACTCCTCTTTCTTTGCATTCTCCAATTCCTTTGTCAAATCAAGGATTTTCTTTGTAGCTGACTCCTCTTTTTTCTTTGCATTCTCCAATTCCCTCCTCATATGGTGGATTGTGTTAGTGCTTGCAGTAGCACTAGACTCCATTTTATTTGCATTCTCCAATTCCTTCTTCAAATCAAGGATTATTTTTGCAGGTGACGCCTCTTTTTTTTCATATTCTCCAATTGCTTATTCAAATTGTGGATTGTGTTTGCACTAGACTCCTCTTTTTTCTTCTCATTTCCCAATTCCTTTTGCAAATTATAAGTCATCCTTGCCTTAGACTCCTCTTTTTTCTTTTCATTCTCCAATTCAATCTTCAAATTATTATTTTCCTTGATAGCAGAGTCCATGTTAGTTTTCAATTTATTGTTGACCTATGCACTACTCTCTACAGATTTGAACAACTGTGTAGTAGAGGCTTTTTCATGCTGAAGTCTTTTTTGACACTCATCCAATTCTTTAGTCAAATTTTGCACTTGTTCATTCATCTTTTCTTGTTGGAAAATTTCCTCTGTAGGAAAAGAATTATTTATCCTATTTTGCAATTCTTTGAACCTATTGTCTATTGCTTTCTCCTTGGCCTTCACATTATCAAGATCTTCCTGTAACTTTTCTATTTTCTTTGTAAGCCTTTTGATTTTTCCCTCTTCGCTTTCAGAAGTGTAGAGTAGACCATTTTGTTGCTCTCTTCTGATATATTGATTTTATCAATATTTTTCACTTTTGAAAAATCCATTTGAAGACTAGTAACTTGTATATCGTTACAATTTATTACATTTTTTGGTGGATTATTATCTCTACCCAGGGGCATAACAGCCATGAAGTTCATCATTTCATTGTTTGGATCGTATGTTGGAAATATTCTATTAGTAGATCCCTAACATTCAACAATTGCATCACTTTTCAAAGTCTTCATAATTTGCCTATTTCTTTCACTTGTTTGCTCAAACTTTGATGCAAACTCGTTCAAACTAAAATCTAGGTTTGCTGACACAATTGAGTGTTTGAAAAGTGAATTATTAGTTGTATCGTTGTATGCTCCTCCAACTCTAGTTAAAATTACTCCACCTACAATTGTATTTTGAGGATTTCCGACAGACTAAAGATGGCCCATTCCAAATCATGGCATTTTAGGACTACTTTCTGAGTTTTGTACAGAAGCTACTGGTGCATACATTGGGGAAGTAACTGCTGACATTGCTTTTGGTGTAATTGTCATAACTTTTTGCTTTTTTGCACAAGGTTCATCCATGATAGTGCCAGTGCTAGTGCTAATGCCAATGGGATCAACTACAATTGGATTTGAAGATTTAACAAATAATGTGTTGGGATGACATTCAGAAGCAGAAGTATAATATTTTTTGCCCTTTCTAGATGAATCATCTTCAATCTCAGAGAGTCCAATGATTGGTTTACATCCTCTTTTGGGTGGGTATGTTACTGAAACTGGATTCCAAATCCCTTTACCACATGCACCAATGGGCCCTATACCCGCATAACCCATTTTTTGTATCATAGTTTCCCCTTTACTATATGTTTGTTTAATAGAATCACTCATTTGAAGTTTAATAATATCTTTGCCCTTGATTAACCCAAAATCCTGAATACCTTGAATGTTGGCATCAGACTTGAGGTCCTTTTGTCTTTCATTATCACTGTCACTACCAAAATCATATAGTATAGTTGGATGCTCTTTATTCCAATAATCGCTGAAAAGTTCATCCTCCTCAATTTCCTCAAAACCTGTTGATGTCCTTGGTTCACCCAAATTTTTCCTCATTTTCCAAAAATCAATCATCTTGGTTTGACACCACAAAGCAGATGTGCATGCCTCTTTAATTACTTTCGTCATAGACCTCTTAGAAGGTTTAGATGCTTTCTCATAGAAATTTAAGTATGTCAGAGGCTCTGATTTGTGTGACTTTGATATGTGCAATGACGTAATTTGGGATGACAATTCTTGCATTGAAATATTATTCTCTGTTGCATGTTTCTCCATCTCTTTCTTAACCTCATCCCATGAATCCTTGTTTTTTAACCTTTCTATCAATGGCATCTCTTGATGTTGATATTTGCTTGTAGAGTTCCCATTGGCAATAAGTCTCATTTTTATTATGTTCAGTGGATCATAATTTCAATGACTGACAAAATCAAAGCCAAAAAAAGTTACCAATTCATTTGCCACTTTGAAAGACTTTCTCTTAAATGTAAGGCCTCTAATTGTGAAAGGCAAGGAAGGAAATGTCATTTTCTTTTGTTGTTCACTGAAAAGTTCATCTGCGCACTCCATCTGCCGTACATATTCCAGTGCAAAAACCCTTTTTGTAACATGCATTGGAAGTTTGCAGGGTTCAACTACCATACCGTAAAATAATAAGATAGTGTACTCTTCCATGAAGAACTAGTCAGCCAATTGAATCTGACTTCCAAGTTGAATGCAATCTTTACAAGACACAAGCAATCTAGGCATCGAAGTGCCTATGATTTTTTGGTAAATAGATGCCAAAAAGAAGTCTACAAAATGGTTGTATTTTTTATTTGTAGCAGTCATCCTCATCTTATGTGTCCACTCATATACTAGACTTAGAGTCTCTGATTTCTTCTCGATTTTCTCATCAAACTTATAGACCTCAATATCAAGCTTGTTGTTCTCTGTCTCAAATATTGGGCGATGCTTTGCTAAAAGAAGGTAGCACAAGTAACTTGTGAACCTAAATGTCTTTGTCTTGCCTGTAGTTGTACTTTGTTTAATCATTAGTAATTGTTGTTGCATAGATTCAACAATGTGCTAAACAAAATTATATCTTACATCTCTCTTCTCAACTGACTAACCTTGACAATGGATATTATAAATCATTTCAAGAACACTGACCCCCACTTCCTTGTTACTATCCAATCCTAGACAAAATGATAACAAAGAAATAGTATTTTGAAACCATGGCACAAAATTATCATACTGATAAGGAGGCTTATGGTCTATGTCCAATGTAACACTGGTAGAGGACTCTGAATTTATTAAACCCCTAATAAATGAATCTTGAAAAACTCTTTCCAATTTGTCATAAGCCTGTGCTAGTTTATCTAAGTTAATGCACTCGTTAAAGCTTTCTGGTTTAAACCCTAGCCCTAGGTCTAACAAAGTGAAAAATTCACTCTCAGTTATGGATAAAATTTCCTCCTGAGTGTTTTGGTTTAAAATTGTCTTTCTATTTTCATCATAATTCTGAGTGCATAGCATTACAATTTTAGGGCAAGGGAATACTTCGGGTACAATGATGTTTGCTAATCATGTAACTAGAGAGCTAGTTTATTTGTATGTGCACAAATACTGTTGTTATATTTGTAATAATTTCTTCCCTTTTGTGAATCTTTCCACTTATTAAACAATGAATTTCTAATTCTCATGATTCCAAAATTTTCATGGATAATAGGATAAAAAATATCATGACATTCATCGGTGAAACTTGGGGTTTGTAGCACTTGCCTGAGTTCTATAATGTGTTTCTTTTTCTTTATGCTTGCACTCGTATGAGAGGTTTTTTACTTTGTTTTGTCCATGTTTCTTGACAATAGTGATAGCAGACCCAAATTTTATCTGAAATTCATCTCGAGTCATTCCTGTTGGCATTGATCTAACTTTTACTTAACAATTGCGGCATCGTCGAGTCCGGATTAAGTAATATTTTTTTTAAAAGACTAAACATAATTATTAATAAATTAATCAAGTCCTAACACTTAATTGAGCTTTGCAATGACTGGACACGTGTCATGATTTTGGATGAATGTAGGCACATGGGAAAATATTCCCCTAATCGACCCAAAATTCATCTCGGGTCGTCGATCTTTCTTTTAGTCAATGGTCAAGATTTCAGGTAGAATCTTGGAGTACATGTGTCCCAATTTTAGGTTAATTTAATTATTTATATTAAAAAAATAATAAAAAATATAATTTATAATTATTATTATAATAGTTATAATATAATATAAATAAAGGAGATCTTCTTTTCTATTATAGAAATGATTTTCTTTTCTATCATAAACTTTTTATTGTAAAGATGATATGAAAAATTCAATGAAGATATATTAAATTTTATAAAATAAAATTGGTGCAAGATATGAAACAAGTGCCATTAGTACTTGCCTTTAGTTTTTATATAAATCTAATTTAAATTTAATAAATTTATTATAATATATAAAATATTTTAATTAATAAAAATGTTATATAATTATATTTTTCTATAATGATGTTAATTTAAATTTAAATTTTATTCATAAATATAATCATTGATATATATGTTCTATTACATATATATCATTCGGTTATAATTATATTATATTATATTATATTATATTATAAATAATTATATTATATGTTCTATTATATAATAAATAATTATAATATAAAAATAATAATATTTTTATAATAATAATAAATCTTAAATAATTATATAATATAAGTAATATTATTTTTAATTGAATGACAAAAACATATTATAATTTATAAAAAATGCATTATTAAAATATAAAATATAAACCAATGTACTTACATTAAAAAAATAAAAATATATATGTTAATGAATCACTTTGAAAATGAAATATTTAGCTCTTAGCCCTAAGCCTACCATCAAATACTAATAATAAATTATAATGACAATAGTTTAATTTAAATAAAATAATTTAAATTTAAAAATATAATTACAAATGTTATATTTTTATTCATATTTATTATTTAGTTTCAAAATTAATATGTAATATAGTTTAATTATCTATAAATTATTAACATATATTGATAATTATGATAATTATCAATGAGTGGATACGTGTCATGATTCCAGATGAATCTAGGCATATGAAAAAACATTTTCCAAATCGGCCCGAAATTCATCTCGGGACGTTGATTTTTCTTTTATGCAACGATCAAGATTTTAGGTAGAATCTTCGAGTACACATGTCCCAGTTTCAAGTAGAAATAGACTTTATCTTCAATCTTATAAAATTTGGCCCAAAACAGAGCCACGATCATTGAAAAGAATTTACATAGCATATTAATTAATATAAAGAAAAATGTTGGAATAAATATTGTTAAAGAAATTGTTATTAATTATTATTATTTTACTTTTAAGCTTGAGCATGTCAAAATCATGATGTTAATTTAATTATTTATATAAAATATTATATATAATATAGTTTACAATTATTATTATAATAGTTTTAATATAAAATAAATAAAGGATTTTCTTTTCTATTAGAGAAATGATTTTCTTTTCTATCATAAACTTTTTATTGTAAAGATGATATGAAAAATTCAATGAAGATATATTAAATTTTATAAAATTAAATTGGTGCAAGATATGAAATAATAATGACAATAGTTTAATGTAAATAAAATAATTACAATTTAAAAATATAATTACAAATGCTATATTTTTATTCATTTTTTAAAATTTAGTTTCAAAATTAAAATGTAATATAGTTTAATTATCTATAAATTATTAACATATATTTTTCTATTAGATATAGAGAGATCAAAAAAAGTTACACAGGACTTCGAGCACTACAAAAGAGGCAAAGCCTCAAACTAGAGCCAAGGTAACAAAAGATCAACTAAAGAACATCAAAGAACAACAAAAGCCGAACAACAAAAGGCTAGTACAAGATATCACAATAAAGATCAACCCAAGCAGTCCAACCGAGAGGGCCTTCCATCCAAACAATAGTTTTTTGTTCCTGAATCTAGGACAACATATAGATATCCTCCTTCCTGGCATTATGGTTCCTCTTAATAGCTTCGATCAGCTTCCAACACATGTGCTCAAACATCCGCAAATTATCCATAGTCCTTCGCCACTGATAGTCATACTTAAGATCGTGAACAAAGAAAGAAGTCTGTCCATCTTTAAGAAATCTGCTTAATTTGTCCTTTTCAATAATCATGGTGTTTTGCACTTATAAGAATATTTTAAAATGTGTGAGTTTTCGAAAAAACTCAATAAGAACCCTTGGCTTACCTTGGTATTTTTCCTCATTCTTGCATTTCCAAATCTGCCAAAGAATGTTAGAGGACAACATATTCCAAAAGAAATTACCATCTTTACTAATCCCATTAATATGGCCATTAACAATTTCAATGATGCTCACATTAATAGGATAGTAAATATCAAATAAATTCCAAATTTCTTTAGCAAAGAGGCAATCAAATAATATGTGTCTACCTGATTCAGGTAATCTGCAAATATCACAAATATTAGAATGCTGATTATCTATTCTAATAGGAAGTCTATCAATTAACAACAACCATTTAAAACATTGAATTATAGGCTCGCAAGGGCCTTTCCAAATAGAATTCAGCAATTTATTCCAAACTTTAATATCAAAAGAACAATACCAGAGTTTATTGACATGGGCAAGAATATCCACATTATGAGCAATAACCTTATAGATATTCTTAGCTTTAAGCTTATCTAAAACAACACCGTTAGGCCACTTGCATTTAACATATCTATAAGAGTCCACATGGCAAAGAGAAGGAATATCCTTGGAAGCTAGAGAAATTAAATTATAGGTTTTCCTCTGAGACTGAGGTAAATTAAATCTAATCTTGAGATCTTCCCAAGGGATAAGAGAATCATGCTCAAAGATATTAGCAAATTGAGAAATACCAACTTTAGCCTAGGATTTGGCAAAACACCCCTGGTAGAGGGCTAGGGGCTTGTTATTTAGGCTCAGATTCCACCAGATGGATCTCTCTCCATGAAGGTGATAATCATGATAAAAATCCCTATTGGTGATAAATTCTCGAACATGCTCCCAAGCACGCCAGATGGATCTGAAAATCGGTGATCCTTGGACCACAACCGAGAACTTACCAACAATAAGATCACATAAAGGGAGATTTTTCCAAGATCTAGCCTGCTTCAGAAAACCTCTCTCAATGTTGTGTCTAACAAGAACTTTCCAAGGACTATCACCCTCCATAGATTGAAAAATCCATTTGGCAGAAAGGGCTATACCTTGCAGCTTGAGATCTTTTAATCCCAGTCCCCCCAGGGACTTATCAGTATGACACCAATCCCATTTAACAGCATGATACTTTCTATTACCCTTGCCATTGGACCAGAGAAATTGCCTGATGGCCTTCTGAATCTCAAGAATTTGGTAGCTATTGAACATCCAGGCGGAGGAGTAATAAATACTATAAGAAGATAAAAGCTTTTGACAAACTTGAAATCTCCCAGCCAGGGATAAGGATCTGTTAAACCATTTATTAAGTCTATTCTCAATCTTGGCCTTAACCCAAGCCCACATGTCCTTGAGATAAGGATCAACAAAATAGGGGATACCAAGATACTTGACTATATTTTTGGGGCCTCCCCATTGAAACTTGTGCTGGAAGAACCAATCAGGAGGCTGATCAGTCCAACCCAAGCAAATAGACTTAGCTTGGGAGATTTTAGCACCTGAGATTGTTTATAAACTATTCTTCATCATTTAAAAGATTTCATAATGAAAAAAAAAAAAGGAATAGGTGACAAGATAGGTATGAAATAAAAATTTGACACAAACTATCAAAATTATATTTAACTTTGTTAAGAGTATAATCTTTAGTTTTACTTGAAATCCACTCTTAATATCTTATCACTCCATTTTTTTTAACCTAAACTAATCAGAAAATAGATCAAAGAAAAATAGTTTTAGAAATTACAAAACTTTTAATTGGATAATTTTTGATTGAATAATTTTTTACTATAAATCGTTAATCAAATATATTATATGAAACCATAAAGGGAATTGGGATTGTTGAAACCCTTTTTTTTTTTTGTTTCTAACTCTAAGTTTTAAGTTCTAACTTTATAACTATTAACAGTTAATTATTTTTAACAAAGTCATAGACTAACATTTCAATAGTGCATTGAGAATTGAGATGCCAAAAAAAACAGTCGTAGACTAACAAGAACAACGATTTGAGAAGCTAAAAACTATTGTTTTCATTGATAATATTTTAGATTGTACAATGTACATAATACTAATTTATAGCATAGATATTTAAAAAAGATGATTAAATCAACCTAGTTTTACTATTTCGTAATTTACAAAAAAGGGCAAGGCCCAATCCAAATAAAAATACAGATTTCTTAAAAACATTTTTTTGCCCAAAGGGCAAGGGTTAAGGAAATAGTATTCAAGAAACTAGGAACAAGAAACCAGGGAGGCTAGAAGCATCAGCGCGCTAAGGGGCCAAGGGCTTGAAGCCTTCAATCAGAAAAGTCTTCAATTCCCTCCATGAAAAATTTGTTGGAGAAGATGATGTCCCTGAACTCGTCCAACCATGTGAAGTCGGTCTCACTGACATCGTCCAACAACAACCACTTTTATAGAAAATCCCTTCTGAGCCGCACCCACTTCTGATGGCAAGTCAATTGTTGTTCGTTCATGCTGAGCAGGAAAGGATACTTATGTATAATGCACCCTATGCCTTCCTCCCAGCACTTGTCTGCTACATCTTCAAAAGGGATGCCAATGTCTGGCCCCGGTACCTGATCAACCAATACAAGAATTTTGACATTATCTTCTAAAAAGGTCTCCTTAAAAACATTATGTAGAAGCATCAGAATGTCTATTTGACTGCCTCCAAGGTCAAGAAGAGATGCGAGGAAGCGGGAGGTAATATTTGTGGACACATGATACTCTTATCATTTCTCAAGAATTCATGGCTGAGGACCATGAATATAGCATGGTGGATAAAAGGACTTTAGGCATTTAGCTTGCAAACCATGGCAAGGACATCGTTAGGAATCCTACCCAAAAGGGCTTCTACAGAGCCATTGTAGTGCATTTCAGGTGAATTGGTGTATCCATGACTAAGATTCAAGAAACTCTATAAAGTGCAACTTCAAACCAAATTCAAATTGAAGAATATGAGAAATGATAATGAAGGGGATTTGAAGAGGCTATTTAATGGTAGTTGAATTAAATTCTTTAGCATTCGTGATCTTTCATATCTTATTTTTTTGTATTCCTATTAATTTTCAAGTGTGCAAAATATCAAAATGTACTAGCATTAATGTCAGACAGTCAATAGTGCATGACATTGAGTAATGATTTCCATGCAAACCTTTCCACGTGTCTCCATTTCGAAGAATTTCATGCGACTCTAGGTCTTTTCAAGCAAGTGGCCCCAAAATGCATCTTTAGTTGTTGATCTCTAATTAATCAATGGTAAATAAAACTATTGTATTTACTATTAAGAATACAAAAGTGACAGTAGCCTACTTGGTAATCGTGACACTAACGTAATGATGTTATGACATTATTAATAATAGACCTAAGACAGTACACAAGTGGAAACTTCAAGTGACTACTTAGTAGTTAGTATAGTCACTAGCCATTACATGTGCAAATTTCTCTTTCAGGTTAAACAATTTTTTAGTTTACCACTGAAGATTAGCCAAGATCATTAATATTCATTTTCTTTCAAAACAAGTAATTCACCTCTAACATCATTAATTTATTTTTGGCAAGAAAAAAATCTCCAACATATAATATCTTATTTCCCTATATGGAACAAAAAAATTGCCCTCGACATTAAAAATTCTTGCCCACAAACTGTTGGATTCGCTAGCATTTTAGGCTTTTTTTTTCAGGAGGGGTTTCTTAAAGTTATCCCTGGAGAGAAATAATCTCAATATTAAATGGTCTTTCCATATAATGGTGTATATAGGTTGTTGACATTTCATTTTTTGTATTCCAATTTTATAATATGTTGCGAGATATTTCTACCAACATTTAGCAATACAAATATATAGATATTGCTAACAAGTGGTATTTTTTGTAACATATGGTAGGTTTTGTACACTCCAATATCATGACCTACAATGATACCCATAAAAAAAATTGGTATGCTAATAAGACCTTATCGTAGGCTTAATTGCATCTATTGTGTTTTTTAACATTTCAACACATGTATTAGATTTTTTTAAGGTATGATTTTGAGATGTGTTGCAAAAAAAAGTTTAGAAGTTACAAGTTGATAATCAACATTGACCCTCCAAATTTTAAACAATTATAGGCTATGAATATTTAAGTGATCATCATCCTTTCAAATCTGAAAGAAACATTTGGTTATCATCCATTGATAATGTGGACTTTTGTTGTGTGGGTCATTGTTCTCTATAATGGCATTATAACAATGAGCATATTTTTAGGCATGTATATTTTAAACACTCTCTATCTTTGAATTGTATTAACATATACTTCATATTTTTCAAGAGTGTCCATGGAAAAAATATGTATTTTGTTAGCATTGTGTGAGTCATCTAGCAGATAATGTTTGGTTAGATTTTATCTATATTGTGTGGTTTGAGGAGTCCATGAAAAGGAAATGCTATCAAAAAATGTTGTGTTGTTTCAACATCAACATTATTGGACCAATCAAGCATGTCCATTTTGGGTGCCTCGTGTATCCACAAGAATTCGTGGATGTAATTTAAGCTACATTGTTTCCCTTCATATTTGTACCAACAATCAAAAGCCTAAAAACATTTTTGGATAAGTTCCTCTTCACGAAAAATTGTGAATCGTTGGTGAATGTATAATGTTGTATGTAATTTGTGAGTTCTTAGTAATATTTTTCAAGAATTATTTTTAGGATAATTATTTTCTTTGTTGATGCCCAAGATTACGCTATGTAAGTCGAGCCATTTTGTATCAATTGAACTCATTATAAAATTAGGGTTGGAGTTCCAATTTGATGTAGCATAGAAGTAATCTCTTTGTTGTGTTTGTTCTAATATGTGTGAGTGTCTCTTTGTGATGCATTAAATTACATAGTTGATTTGGTAGTTTGTCATCACATGTGTTTTGAAACCTTTCTTGAAAAGAGTGAAAACTTAAAGGAACAATGTCTTCTAAGTTTCTTTTGAGGAAAATAACAATAGATTATTGGCATCATTGCCTCATAATAAAATTATAAAAAAGTAGTGGAATCTATGGTGCTTTCCAACTCTTTGATCATGGTATCTCATCAATGCAAAGTGTATTCATGCAAGTATACATATTTTTCCTAGGACTGAAGGAGACAGGCAACACCAGTTGGGTACAAAGTAGGAAAATCCATGTCTAACAATCCTATATTATTGTATTCATTTATCAAAGAAGGGTTTATTTTTGGCCAAGGGAGGGCAGTATTCACTTCAAAGCCAAGCTACAATATTGTTTTATTGTCTAGTATTTTTGGAACAAATGATGATGAGGGTTGCAAATTGTTTTCATTGTCTAATTTATAATTGTTGTCTATTGGTGAGATAGCTATTTAATTTGTGTTGTATTTTAGCTTGTGCAACATATTTGAAACATAAGTGGTAGAATTTGGCAGAAAGTTAAGAGCATCAAAATAAATAATAATGTAATTATAGTATTAATCAAACTTGATTTTGTAATTGATAGCATCCATAACATCAAACTTATTTACATAATAATTATAATTTTTCCCTTGTATATTTTATCTATGAATAATAAGGACTTCTAGATCTTGTAATTTTTGTGGTGAGATACATCAAATATTTGGGATATATTGGGGGAAGCTTATTGTGTGACCATAATATTTGTATTGGCTCCCTTTTGCATGAGCGACTTGCAACACTAGACAAGCACTAGAGCTCTTCAACTTGAGTGAGCCTTAAGCCCAAGGGGTTGGTCATCTAACTCCATGTTATTTAAGGAAGATAAATGTTGAATCCCTTCTTTGGCAAATAATCTTGCATAGAACATTTTTAATTGTTTAGTACATATTTTTGATCTAGCATATACTTCATTGTAGACTCTAAATGTGTGTAGCTTTGACAATGTGTTTATTCATCATCTAAAAGATTCCAATGATAATGTATATTATATAAAGGATAATGTTGTCTCAGTTGAGCCTATGGACACCTCATCTCTTAGCATGGGTTGATCATATAAGTTTTGAAGAGACTCAAGTTATTCCATGTTGTTTAATGATCTAGAATACATGGAACTATGTTCCAATGCAGGTGATCCTTGTTAAGTGGTGTCTCCATCCATGACATGTCCTCTAGAATGGAAAAATCATTATAAGAATAACATAAGATTGTCATAATATTGTTTGGATGGGGTCCTCAATTTTCAAGCTTAACCATTTTGGATGTATTATTTTGAGATCTCTTATGCATTTTAAGCATAATATTGTTGATTCATTGCTTTCATTTTAGAAGGTCTAAGTTGGTAGATATATCCTAAAAAGATTTTTTAGAAATTTTTGGACAAGAAAAATGTATTAGAGAACATATAGATGGGAAGTTTTGTATGGTATTTTTTTATGTTTTATTTTACACACATGATAGGGTATATAAAAATATTGACATAACAATGTGAATATATATATATATATATATATAGTTGTGTATCTATGTATGATAATTATTTGTGACAAAAATTAAAGTTCAAATTGGAAAATAAAAGGTAAGGATATCAGCATCTATATATGTAAAAGTATGCACATCTCTATCTATCTATCTACATATGCATACACATGTATATACAAGTATTTATATATACATACATAGTCAAGTGCATACATAAATATATGTTGTATTTGTAGAAACATAAATTTATAATTATACACACAAATATAGACATTTTTTGATACATCCATACATTTATAGTGAAAAAAGATAGATAAATGCAAATTAATAACTTTGCAGATGATGATCTATATACATTGATTTACACACACACACACACACATGTGTGTGTGTGTGTGTGTGTGTGTGTGTGTGTATATACATATAGATATGTATATATATATATATATGTATATTTATATATATATATATATATGTGTACATATATATATATATCTATATTTATATATATGTATATATGTATAAATGTATATATAGATATAAATATAGATATACATATATATATATGTATATATGTATATATACATACATTTATAGATATATGTATTTATATGTATATATAGATATATATATAGATATATATATATATATATATATATATATATATATATATATATATATATATATATATATATATATATATATATATATATATATATATATATATATATATATATATATATATATATATATATATATATATATATATATATATATATATATATATATATGTATGTATGTATGTATGTATGTATGTATGTATGTATGTATACACACACACAGACACACATATATATGTGTATGTATACATATATAAATAGATATATATGTATGTATACATACATACATACATACATATATATATATATATGTATATGTATATGTATATATATGTATATATCTATATGTATGTATCTATATATATGTATATATATAGATATATACATATATATACATATACATATATATACATATATATACATACATACACATATATACATACGTACATGTATATGTATATGTACAGTGTACGTGTATGTGTATGTGTACATGTAGATGTACATGTACATATACATATATACATACATACATATGTGTGTGTGTGTGTGTATAGAGAGAGAGAGAGAGAGAGAGAGAGAGAGAGAGAGAGAGAGAGAGAGAGAGAGAGAGAGAGCATGTCATCACTACGTGGAGACTCATTGCAAAAAATTGGTGATGGCAAACGACTACGAAAGGCTACTAAGAGAAAATATCTAAGATGACTGACATCTTTTTATCAACAAATCCCCAAATAAGAAGCCTTTCAGCCTAAAACAAATACAAGCTACAATAATTTGGACATATAATTAAATATATTTATATATTATTGTTTATAAATGTATATAATTTTGTAACATTTGGACAATGTATTTTAACCATGGGACAAGATGTTTCTTTGGAGAAGACAATATTTGAAAGGGGAGAGCAATGAGGATGTACATGCACAAACATAACTAGATGGACATATTGTATAAAATAAAGTTGAAATATAGAAATTAAGATATTTTGAAATTTGGAAACTTTTTATTTAGTGGTTCATTTGAGTAAGAAGTTGTTGCGTATAGGTATTGTAAATAGTGAACATGTGAGATTCTTTGACCTTAGGATATTCATAAAAGGATATGTTTTAATAGTTTAAAATGTAGAAAATATTAAACACCCCCCATTAAGCTACAGTATGACATGCATCCTTTAAATTTAACATGAACAAAATCTTCTAAAATAAGGAATTAATCACAATATTTTAACCAAATACTCACAAACAATGCCAAAATCAGTCAAATTTGAGAAGGAAATCAACTACTTATTATGAAAAATTAGGAACATCTTTTCATGAATGAACTATAAATTATAAATGATCAAATGCAAAATCAAATCTCCAAATTCATAATTGGAGAATAAGAGATACAAGAGGGCCATTTCTAGATGAAAAATCTATCAAGGTTGAGAAATAATGAAACTCAAGTTAATGGAGTGGTCAAACTACCAGAAACATGTAGTTAACCAAATATAAACTCCTCAAGACTCATACTCTATCTATGCAACACTCTAAACTAATGTAGAACTATTTAAAACTACCTCAAAAGTCTCAAAATTTGATGCAAACCTCAAGGATAAAAAATGAAACAAAATCCCCAAAATTAGGGGCTAGATCTAACAATCAATGTGAGTAAACTACTTTGAAGGCCATCTCAAATGATGTACATTTTTTCATATTGAGCCTAATCAAATTTAGCTCCGATATCAAATTTTTCCACTTTTTTCAACATTGTATCCCCCCATTTTTTTAATGAGGGTTTGTGGGTAGTGCCCCAAGATGGGGTTAAGGGGCAATGCCCTTAGTATGTAGAATTTTATTATTGTATAAAGTTGTCAAGAGTTAATTTATATTAACTGACATATTTTAAACCTATTTTTGTAACCGACTTTAGTCTTGTTAAAATAGCTTATAGCTATGGCTTTTCATATGAGAGTTTGGTAGCTTCTTACAAAAGTACTGAGTTGCAAGGGATTATAGATTGTAATCAATTTGATTTACTAGATAATAATGTTGGAATCTCTATTTCTTGGATATAGCCTGAGATTAGGTGAAACACATTAAATCTTTATGTCTTCTTCTTATATTTCTATGTATTTATGTTGAGATAATCAACATTGGAAGATAAAAAGGAAGATAATTGGCATTACCTAACCATTTCCTATATTGAAAGGGTATATGATTGTCAAATGGTTTTCATTGATGATAATCATGGTATACTTACTACTGATCAGTGACAACTAAGTTGGTCATATCAATTACAAAGGAAAAGGAAAGACACATGTCATGATCAATGATAATTGAGCATTGATAGGGGAGTATGTGATAGAGTGTGAATAGTTTGCATAGAGATCAAGGAAAAGGTTAAAGTTAGACATGAAATTACATTGGATAGTGTGAATCTAAATAGTGAAGACTAAGAGAAGATACACATGTTACCTTGGGATATGTAATATGTTTAGACTTATTATATAATATGTTTTGACTAGTCGAGGTGGCAGACAAGTAAAAAGAAATGAAAGCTAACCCTATTATGTCTAATCATTGAGATTCATGAAAAAATTTTAAAACCAAAGAGAAAAACAAGAAGTTCAAATGAAGTGTTGGAATTAAGAAGCTAAAATATCACATGTAAATATAAAGGATCTATAATAGATAAATTGTATGTTATATTGAGGAGAGAAGAAGGAAACAATAGAAAAGAAGACGAGTGATAAAAGCTAGCAGAAGTGAGCAATATAAGAATTGCGGTCAAGATATAGAGAAGAGAGGTGCACATTGCAACATAACCAGAATAGAGAGCATAAGGGATCTCATAGGAAAGGAGTGTAATGTATAGATCATATATTTAGTTGTAAGTCCCCTAACAAGGTAGACTCTTAATGAGTTTTGTAAATCCTTTAATAAGTTAGATCTGAGTAGATTTATTTGTGCTTATAACAAGGGACAAATTCACTCCTAATAGGGTGAATCCATAGAAAGGGTAGTTGTATGCTCTTGATTGGGAAACTCATTTATTATAGTGGAGAAGATTTTTGGGTACCATTCCCAGTGTGGTTAATACTTTATAACCAAGGATTAAAATGAGACCAAAATCATTGTGTCATGAGTCACATGTGTGTGATGATATAATCTTATTATGCTTTATTTGTTGATATCAATTATATGTTTAACCATTTGTAAAGTAGTATTTTAGTTTTATAGGACAACAACTACGCTTTGGAATCAATTGGTTGTACTAATTCAACCCCCCCAATACCTCTAATTCCTAACAGTTGGAGTCAAAGTGTTAGTCCTCTTAATATTAAGTATAATAGCTTGAGGGAAAGATCTATGATCATGGAGAGGTATAGGTATGAGAAAGAGGTTGAAGAACTAGATAAAATTATTTGTGATCTATAAGGAAAGCTAAGGAAATATCGTACAATAAGAAAATAGATTACTATGTAACTAAATGAAAGTCATGACTACATTAACATGTGAAGAAATTGTCAGAAGGTGTTATGTTAAAAGAGTTTGAAAATTTTATTGAGGAACTGATGGAGAAAAATGAAAATTTGAAAGAAAAAGTCAAAAACTTGAAAAGGGAATTGGAAAGTAAGCTAGTTAGAATGTGTGAAGATCTATAAGGAAAAAGAGTTTCAAAAGATGCTAGGAAACTTGTTGAAGCTGGAAAGAGAAATGAGGAACAACTCTTTAGTATATTAAAAGAGAATGTCATCATGCATGAACACCTTCATGCAAATACTTTGGAAAATATAGAGATTGCAATTGAGAGCCTAAAGTTGAAAGAGGAGAATGAGAAATTAAAGAAAGGACTGCAAACAAACAAAGAGACAAATCAAAAGATGAAGTAGTATAGTGAGAGCTTGCAAAAACTTGATGAACAATTAAAGAACTAGAGAAAGCCCAATGATACAATTGGACTTGGATACAAAGGTTAGAAGGAAAACATGATTGGTGAAACATAAAAATCCAAACATAAGAAGCACTAAAACAATCTAAAGGACACCACGAGGAAATTATTTAAGAGGTTTGCCAAATCCACTTGCTTCAATTGCAAAAGGATTGGTCATAATACAAATGTGTGTAGAAGTAGACCTATCAGTAAGTCAAATTATTTTGAAGATGGTTGCTATAATTGTATTAAGTATGAGCACACTACCTATGAATTTAATTTAATGCTAAAGATAATACTATTAAATTTCATGGTTAGTGTTACAAATGTAATAAGTAGAGACACAAAGCTAAGGAATGTAGATCTAAAACTCCTAAATCATAAGTTCTACTGGTAAACACCAATAGAAGGGAATGACAGATCAATCCCACATGTTTAGTGTGTGGAAAATCAGAACATGTAACAAAAATTTGTAAATTTAGAGCACGATAAAATAATTATGGAGATTATCAACAAATGATATGATTTCCATAGAATAGGGTTGGACATCTTGCAAAAAAATTGTAGGTTCATAAACTGGTCTACTAACAGATGACATAAAGGAAAGATGAAGAACCCTATAAGTATTGATGACATAACAAATATAATAAAAAATACTTAAATAAATCTTGAAGAAAAATAGGAACAAGAAAATCCATCTATAGAAACTTCACTGTCACCAAGTGCAGTGAACTCATCATCAAACTAAGCAGAGTATTTTCTTTGGGGGGGGGGGGGGGGGGGTAAGGTCACATAAAAAAATTCTACCTACTGGTCCCCAAAGTTGAGTAAGGAAGGATGGAGAGTTAAAAGATACGATGCTAAGGAATGTTATCTTGAAAATTGAAAATTATGACTAATTATGCAATGAGTAATCATAAAGGTCTTGAGTTATATTAAGTTGTAATCGGTCATATATGTTCAAGAATGAAGAAATCAATAAATTTTCATTAACAAGTAATGAGACACTATTCTTACCTTAGTAAAGGTACTATGTCAACCATTAGAGATAAAAACATCTACCTTTCGATGATGCATAGTGGTAAAGTGATTCATTTCACACCATTACTTTCACTTGTCTACTTAAGAGAAAAATTGGGCATTATCAAATGATTGATCAATAGAGGTATTAAGAGTTGAGAAAGAAAAGTGGGATTGAGCTTATCATGAGAACTAATCAGTCACTCATGAGAAAGCAGTTTTGATTTATTGTTGAGTATTATTCATACCTAGAAGACTAGCAAAGAATGTTGCAATACACAAGTCAACTGAATAGAAAATTAGAAGTACATTTGGTTGGAGCATTATTGACTATACCATTAGGAGTTGTACAACTAAAAGGTACTCAAGCATATTATCCACTAAAAATTTGAGGAATTGGGAGTTGAAACTATTAGAGGTTATTATAAGAACATGTGCTTGAATGGTTTTTTGAAAGATGAGCACAAGAATCTACCAACAAAAGGTTTAACCTACATTGTAGACATCCCCACTAAATTTCATCTTGATTGGATAAGCATTGTACTAAGTGGATTGTATGAACATTATATATGGTTGGATAAAATACACATATTGAAAAAGATGATCATTCATAGAGTTATAAGATGTTGATCTCAAGGCAAGTAATGCATAGTTCAAAAAATATCAACTCATTTGGTTACCAATCTAACTAAATCAAAGTACGATGGTCAAGTAATGACTATAGGGCATATCAAATACCTTAAAGTAATTTTTTTCTTCAAGAGTGATTGGATACAGAGTGTATCACTTTAGTAGAACCAACAATGTACCTACAAGTGCAATACACACCATGTACGAGATTGTAAAGAATGATGCAGTTTATGACATGTGAAATGGTGAGGACATAACTCCTAGAGAACATGAAGAGAATAAAGAAAGGAAACAAGAAATTAGTATAGTATGGAGCCCTACATGTATGTGTTTTTTTTATTAAAAAATATTTCCCAAGAAAAGGAAAGGTTAAATGGACAAAGAACACATTGATAATTACACAGAAAGGTGAACAAACAAGGGAGCAAGGTAGTAAAATTAATACTATTATGAATTAATACTTTAGGAATTTTCAAGCTGACATGTCTACTCATGCAATAATTCCTATTAGTGTCATCAAAAAATAGAAGGATAATATATTTTTTCTAGTAGACACGAGTTGTCATATTCCATAGGTATTTGAACCCAAACCCCATTGGTTAGAACCTATATTGAGCTACGAATACAATAAAGAATAAATTACTCTTCATGCTCACATGTTATCATCTAAACTTATGGAAAAAATAGGAAAATGTTTGGTACTTTTTAAGAATTTTTTGTAGTTATTACCAAGGAGATGAATGCACTAGTCACAACATGAAGGAGATCTATCGATCAAGCCCACTAGATACCCAATAAAGGAGAAAGAACATTAGTTAAAAAAAAGTGCTGATAGAGGTTCCATCTTCTAACATCCCCTCCACTTACAAAAGGATAAAGAGAAAGTCTGCCTGATCAACTACTAAAAAAGAAAATGTTGAGACAGAAAGGAAGAAGAGATATGCTACCAAGGAAGCTACTAGGAAGAAGAATTTTGACAAGAATCAATGAGGTTGATGAGGACGCGAGAAGCATTGAATTAGATCAACAAGTATCAAAACTAAATAAATGAGGAGTACAGAGTAAAGTACCCAAAATTAATGATTTTGTTAGAGGTATAGAAAAATTAGGAGGCTTGGCAGTAGTGAAGAGAAGATATGATTTGGAAAATGAAGAGAAAAAGAAGAAAATCGAAGAAGTGATTATTCTACACTTGCACAAGTTCAAGAGAGCCCCTCTTGAAATACATTCACTACTTCCTAATGAATTAGAATGTCTTATTAGTGCAAGATGGATATATGCATTACAAACAAATAAATACATAATTAAAAATCTTTAATGAGAGCTCGACAAGAGATATGTATAGATGATTCAAAGACACCACATGAAGAACACAAGAATAAGTTTGGAGTAAAAGAAAGAGCAACCAAAATATTAGTGGAAGATACACATAAACTACATGATGAGATGGTTTAAATATCTAAGAGAAGTATTCTGAAGCTTGATGAGAAGTCACAAGGTAATACAGGAGCATCTTGAGTGTAAGGGAAATCTTGTATCACCCAAAAATATGTGTTTTTATGTCTTTTCAATAAGGGCTATTTTAGTATAGAGTTATTATTTGTGGAAACTTACTATTTTTAGTAAGTGTGTCATATGATCTCAAAATTTTATGATTTCACAAGTGGAGCTTAATCTTAGTCATATCAGCCTACCAGTGAAATTGTATTGTCATACCATATGTATTACATAAATTATTGAGGTTCTTGTGTACAAAATCTTTGAGATCAATTTTGAAGGCCTTTAAGGCTTCTAAATGAGGCCAAACCTAGGCTAACAAGCACTTACACCTCTTAAGCGATGTATATCAAAAGCTGACAATTCTTAGAAGTACTTATAGTTGAAAATCAAAGTTTGTAAGCCAAAGTTATGGCCTCCAAAAGATGGCCTACCTAAAAATATAGTCATGGATGACCTTATGTAATAAATAAGAAAATAATAGTTATTTGGGAGTTGGTCAACCTCAAGGGTCAGGGTTAATGTTTACAACCTTTCCAAGTGGTGAGAATTTGCCTATATAAGGAAGGCATGTCTAGGCAATTTTGTGTAGTAGTTCATGGCTATGTCTTGAAGAATACTATAAAGAAATCACCCATGTGGGTTTAAAGATTGTATTTTAGAATTTTGTAATTCCACATTTATGGAGATAATAAAAAGATCATATTTTGTTCTCGCAAAATTTTGTTGTTTCTCTATTTTTGTTATGTGTTTGTGGTATTAAGGGTAGCACCCTTCATCAAGTTGTGTTAGAGGAGGATTTTTTGAGTGTGTAGACAGATTGCTGGCTGTGAAGTGATTTATACCATGAATCTGATTTGGGTTGAGTGTGTAGGAAAACTATCGATTGTGAGGCAATTTGCACTAGGGTTTTAATGAAAGCATTAAAAAGCCTCCACAAAGGGAACATGGTGGAAGCGATTGAGGTGTTACAATTGAGGGTTTTAAAGCCCTCTAAAGATAACTAAAAGAATTGGAAGAAAAAATACATAGAGGGATGAATCTTGTCATAAGAGATGAAAGTGAGGATGAAGGAGAAGAAGATGGAAATTTTGAAGAAGATGAAGTTTTAAACCCAGAAAAAGAAAGACTTTTTAAGGCCATCTCCAAGATTAGAAAAAAGACATAAGTTTGAGTTTCCCACACTTTCAACAAATCTTAACCCAGATTAATTGATCAATTAGATCAATGAATTAGAAGACTTTTTAAAGTGTGGAGATATTGAGGATCTGGATAGGGTCAATTTTACAAAAGCCAAACCAAAGGGTCATGCAAAGATTTGGTGGCAAGAGATTCAATTGTGATGAAATAGAAGAGGGAAGGAGAAAATCATAAGATGGGATCATATGATAGCTAAATTGAAGTGATTATTCATTATCATTGATTATGAGCTTGATATTTTGAAGCATATGCAAGGGTTAAAACAAGCAAGAAGATATGTTCAAGAGTATATCGAAGAGTTCTCCCAAGTTCTCATTCGAACAAACCATGCAAAAGTTGACAATGAGAAATTTTCTTGTTACCTTAATGGGTTGAGGCCAAGCATTTAGGAGGAATTAAGTCTTGTCTAAATGAGTAATATTAAAGAGGCATACTAGTTTGACTAAAAATTGAGGAAAAGTTGAACAAGAAGTTTGAAAATAAACAAAGAGGAAGAGGTCGTGGTGGCAGATCTGGTAGATGGTGTTATGTGTTGAGATAATGGGTGTTGCACACATTGCATAATATTGTTATATTGTATTATTTTATTTTATTATGTAATGTGGCACCTAGATGGACATGCAATATGGAAAGATTCCCACAGGATATACTTGATGAGTTGTATTGTAACATTGTGATAATATTTTATGTAATTAATTAATATTGGGGAAAACAATTAAATGCCCAATATTAAATGTGGGGTCGGTGGGTTAGGTAGCACATGGTTTATGTAATACCACTTGGTGGTTTTGTGGGACTTGCTACTATATAAGCAACCACAAGGGTAGTTGTTGGCGTGACAAGGAGAAGACAAAAGGAAAGAGTCGAGTGGGACAAGGCTTGACAAGTTAGCCAAGGGAGCATTTGTGAAGGTTGGAAGCATGGCATGGGATGTGTGGATTCATGCTTATTCACATGGATTTCTCAGTGGTGGCTATGGCTTTGAAGGCTTCCATGGTTGTATTGCAATGGTGATTTTTTGTTGAATAATACATGGTGATGGATGCTTTTGGAGGTTGGTTTTTTTTCCTCAATAAGGGTTTCCCAAGGTATATCTTGTGTCACATTTATATGGGTATGTTGTCTATTCTCTTACATGTGGATTTTAATTGCATGTTTATTTCAAATCTATTATGGGTTATGTGGAAATGGTTATATTATTTGTTGCAAGTTTCCTTACAAGTGGTATTAGAGCTATGGTTGTATTATTGTAACCCTAGATTGAATCCATGGAAATGCATGAGAGGATTAAAAAAGGCAAGATATATGAGTTGTTTATTGCAGATTTGAGGGTTTTGGGGTTTTTTGTATTGATGGGATGCTGGTAGATTTTGGACATGTGAAAATTGTTGGACAAAAGGGATTTTTGGATGTTTCATTTAAATGAGGGTTTTAGGGGGGAGCTTGTAGAAATGACCTCTTGGGTAAAAATAGACCTCACCATTGGATATGGATCGACGTTTTCATAAATTTTGATATATAATATGCCTTAGTTTGGCCATGTTTAGTGGAAATGAAAGAGTTTTTTTTTAGTTTCAGCATGTGATGGCAATCAAATTTATCTTGTTAGAATTTTTGTCACAAAAAAAAATCGTAGGGAAAATGGTAAAAAGACTATCTTAGTAAAATGACCATAACTTTCTCTTAGGATATCAAATTTTAGACTTCATATAGGTGTTGGAAAGCTAATTCAAAGCACTAAAACTTGGTATAGGTTTGGTTTTGTGATTTTGATATTTTGTCAGGTTTTAGGAGCCTAAAAGTAAGATGTTTATTTTGAGCATGAATTAGGGCATAACTTGGGCATATGGAATCAGATTTTGGACTTCAAGTAGTCAACAGAAAGCTATTGGAGAGCTCTACACATTTGTTTAGGTTTGGTGTAGGTTTTGCATGATTTATTTGGTGATATATTAATCTAAATAGTTTATGGTTTATATTGACTATGGTAACATTGTGAGTTTATGACATTGTATGTTTGGAGATTTAAGATTTGATGTCATTGTATACCTAGTTCATATTTCAGATTGGTCTTATGATGATATGATTATCAGTGTTTGGTTTGGATATGTATGATGACTTGTTGGATCTACAAGTTTTATAGTGTTTTAAGAGGTCTATACTCACAGTTTTCATTTATGGCTTGGTTGTGAGTTGTCTTTGCCCATTGATCTTTCATTATTGATGTATATTCAGATTGGTGGCTTGGATTTGGGTTGTCTATGCCCTAAGTCACATGATTTGCTAATTTTTCTTCATGTAGAAGGGATGAGATGTTGTTACCAAGTATAGTCATGGTGGAGGATTGTGGTTGACTATTTTATGCTGACGAGTTGGACATATTGAGAGTTAGATGCTCGGTTCATGGGTGTGATCATGGTGCCATACATTTTGGCATGACATGATTGGATATATAGGTACATACTTGATGTTCATTGGTTTAGATTCTTGATTTGGTTATGGTGGTATATCTTCTTGGTTGAGGATCATGGTTATATGGTTTCTTTTGAGGAGCTCATGATGTGCACTTTGAGTTCTTTGATGGTTTTATTCTTTGGTTGATTCTAATGGTTAGAGGATGGTTTTTCATCATGGTGTCATGGATAGCTTGGATACATGGTTTAGTGGGAGCTTGTGATAGTGATGGGGTGACAATGCAGGATTAGTTCTCGATTTGGTTTGTATCTTCTTGGTTTGGAGATCTTGGTTTCACTTGGTGATGACACTTTGGTTGTATGGGTGTAGACCTAGAGGATCTTCATGTAGGAGATGGATTTTATGATTCCATGGGTGACTTGGTACCATGGTTGAGTGGGAGTTGTTGGAATTAATATATTTATTGAGTGTTTGTAGATGTTGGAGGTTTGTCTTAGATCCTATTGCTATAGAAACGTCTTTGACATTTGCATGGTACACTTGGTTATCTTCATGGTGTGTAAAGATGGTTAGATCTTGAGAACTCAAGGAGTTCTTGGTTATCTTCATGGTATGAGGAGATGGTTTTTCTTCATGGCTTGTGGACATGGTTGCATCTTGAGGACTCATAGGGTTCTTGGTAAAAATGTGGTTTATGCTTTTATTTGACATGTTATCCTTTTTGTGAGGATGATTTCATTTTTTATGTCATGGTATACTCTTGATATGCATTTAGAGTTTTGACATGTGTTCATATGGAGCATGTTGTCTCTTTTGAGATGGTAAGATCAGGCTATCATGTTTATGTTCCTAAGGCCATGGTTGGAACTTTGACATTGATCTTGGTTTACTTTCTTGGTATTGAGTACATTGATCATAAGTTGGATACTTCATGATATTGCTATGTTGCATTTGGAGTTGGCATGGATTTATTGGTTATAGGTGCTCATGGATACTTAGAGACGGTGGTGATGCTAATTTCTCTTGGCTAAAGAAGTATTTGTTGGCACAGTTGATGGTTTTAGCAGGAAGTTCGAGGGGTAGTCATCTGATATGGACTTGAGAGGAGATTGTTCATAGATAAGTCTTGGTTGGAGACTTGGGTATCTTGATGAGCATTCTCATTCCCCACTCTTGGTCTACTCAACAGTTTGCTACTTGAGATTTATAGCCTATAATTTTTCTCTCAGTTGCATTATATTTATGCTTGCCTTTCATGGATATAAATCTTGAGCTATGGTACATGAGTTATTTATGGAGGGTTTATTTGACAGATGGTTTAGCATTGGTTATCTTCATTTGCATTTGTTGTTATGTTGGTTGAGTTTGGGAGATGGTTTTATATTGGGCATATTCCTTGGATCGGGAATGGTTTATGAGTTTAATCTTCTTGTGAGAGGCTTACATCCATGATTAGTTATATGGTATGGTTTGGGTGTTGTTGCAGCTTCTTGTCGAGGTTTTATGGAGGAGATCATACTTGCACAGTTTATTTCTAGAGGTGTGTGTAGAAGGACATGATACATGTTATGATTTGCATGGTTTATCTTTGGTCTTGGTTATCTTCCTAAATGTTAAATTTCACTTACATTGGATTTGAAATTGGTTAGAGACTGTGATCACTGGTTTGTGTTCATGTATGTCATGTGAGAGATGACATTGTTAATCATTTATCTCTTTCCTCTGTTGGTTGTGGAGAACTTGGGAGAATGTTGGAGACTTGATATGAGGGTTGTTCTTGTAGGTTATTAGTTTATGTATTGTGGATGTCCTTGATACTACATGGATTCACTTCTTTGAGATGTGAGTGGATTGGTTATAGATTTGACATTATCTTTTGTAGTGGGAGCTTCTTGGTATATATGTGGCAGGAATTGCTCTTGAGGCTTGTGATTGCAGGTTACAGATTAGATATGTCGGTGATGTGAGATTCACTTGGTATATACCTTTGGGGGTATGGATAGTTGGATGGGTTTGGCACTTGTTGTGGGTGTTATTTCAGCTATGGATATTTTGACAACTACGGATACATGTGATTACCTTTGGATTAGGTTTTTTTTGTGCTTGGTATTTTAGTTGGTACGGGATTTTATGATCTTCTAATGCAACAGGTTGGGTGGCTTTCTCTTTGGATGACTTCTATGTATGTCCAATGGTAGTGGCATGATAGGAGGTGAGATCATTCATGTTTGAGATGTTGGATACTTTGATTTTGTTGTGGGTATAAGGATGGAGCACTTCATGTACATTGATCCATGATGGTGGATGTGTTGGGAGGGATTGTTCCCTTGTTCATTTATGTGACTATGGATTGACTCTATGCAATGTATACAACAAGTGGGAGATTGTTGAGATAATGGGTGTTGCACACATTGCATAATATTGTTATATTATATTGTTTTATTTTATTATGTAATGTGGCACCTAGATGGACATGCAACATGGAAAGATTCCCATAGGGTATACTTGATGAGTTGTATTGTAACATTGTGATAATATTTTATGTAATTATTTAATGTTGAGGAAAAGAATTAAATGCCCAATATTAAATGTGGGGTTAGTGGGTTAGGTAGCACATGGTTTTAGTACATAGTTTATGTAATACCACTTGGTGGTTTTGTGGGACTTGCTACTATATAAGCAGCCACAAGCGTAGTTGTTGGTGTGACAAGGAGAAGATAAAAGGAAAGATTTGAGTGGGACAAGGCTTGACAAGTTAGCCAAGGGAGCATTTGTGAAGGTTGGAAGCATGGCATGGGATGTGTGAATTCATGCTTGTTCACATGGATTTCTTAGTGGTGGCTATGGCTTTGAAGGCTTCCATGGTTATATCGTAATGGTTATTTTTTGCTGAACAATACATGGTGATGGATGCTTTTGGAGGCTAGGTTTTTGCCTCAATGAGGGTTTCCCACGGTATACCTTGTGTCACATTTGTGTGGGTATGTTGTCTATTCTCTTGCATATGGATTTTAATTACATATTTATTTCAAATCTATTATGGGTTATGTGGAAACGGTTATATTATTTATTGCAAGTTTCCTTACATTATGGAGGCCAAAATGAAGATAAAAAAGAAGAAGGATGAGGCTAGCAATTAAAGTCAAAACTAGAGAGGAAATCATTTCAATCGCTCTCATGATCATAAAAATAGAGATTAGAGAGGAAGAAGAAGAGGACAAAGATATGGAAGAGGAGGTTTTCATGGAACGTGTTTTCACTATAGAGAAGAAGGGCATAGGGAATTTGAATGTCCTTGGCACCAAGGAAGGACAAATAGGAAAATAAAATGTCATGCCAGAGTTATGCATGTTCTAAGTGCTGGGAATGAACCTAATCAAAGGAGGAGCTTGTTTTGCACCAAGTGCAGGTGTGAAGATAAGTATTGTAATGTGATTATTGATGGTGTAAATATCAATAATTTGGTGTTAGAAAATATGGTCACTAAGTTAAAGCTCAAAATACAAAAGCACTCACATCCATATTTTATATTTCCTGGGTGCAAGATGACCACAAGATCATGGTCAATGAACAATGCCTAGTGAAGTTCAAGATTGGAAGCTACTAGGTCGAGGTACTATATGATATCATACCTATGGACATATGCCATATGTTTTTAGTTAGGCCATGGAAATTTGACATGCATGTTGTACATGATGGTCATGTGAATACCTACACCCTAACATAGGATGGAGTGAAACATAAGTTGACGTCATTGAAGGATAAAAAGGAATAGGTATGTTGTACTACCAAAGTATGTTTTGTTAATAGAAATAAGTTCCTAGAAGGTATGAGGTGTGAACATATGTACTTTTCTATAATTCCAAAAGATGGTAAAGAAGAAGTAGAAAAGTTACTAGTAGAAGTTGTAGATTTTTTAAATGAGTTTCGAGATATTTATCTAATAATATTCTTGATGGATTATCACTAATGAGGATGATCAATCACCAAATGGACTTGATTCCAGTAGCCAAATTTCCAAATGAGGCATCACACATAATAATTCCAACAAAAAGTGATGAATTGAATAGACAAGTACATCAGTTGTTATAGAAAGGGTTGATTCGAGAGAGTCTAATCCATCTATTGTACCAACATTATTAGTACCAAAGAAGAATGAAGAATGAAGGATGTGTATAGATTCTTAGGCTATCAATAAGATCGCAATCAAGTATGGTTTTCTATTTTCATAAATGGATGATATTATGGATTGTCTAAGTGGAGCTGTTTATTCACAAGGATAGATCTGAAGAGTGCATATCATCATATTTGGATCAGATAAGGAGATGAGTGGAATGCTACCTTCAAGACTAGGGAAGGATTGTATGAGTGGTTAGTCATGTCTTTTAGGCTAACCAATGCAACGAGAACTTTCATCTAGTTTATGAATAAGGTATTGAAGGAATTTATGGATAAGTATGTCATTGTTTACCTAGATGATATTTTGATCTTTAGTAAGACACTAGAGGAGAATATCATTCATATTGGTAGAGTGTTTGAGAAGTTGAGGGGAGAAAAGTTTTTGATTAATCTGAAGAAGTGTAGTTTTGTGAAAAAAGAGTTAGTGTATCTAGGATTTGTATTTTTAGCAGAAGGTCTCAAAATTGGCCTTGAGAAAGTGAAGTCTATCATGTAATGGTAAAATCCAAGGAGTGTTATGGAGGTAACATATTTTCATGGTTTGGCTAGCTTTCACATAAATTTATTAGATATTTTAATAGTATTCATGGGCCATTGACTAAAATAATGAGAGTGGATTTGAATAAATTTAAGTGGACCATAGGAGTAGATAAGAGTTTTAATTTGTTTAAACAAAAATTTATTAAAAAAACATATTTTAGAACTTCCATATTTTAACAAGGTGTTTCAAGTAGATTGTGATGCTACTAGTATTACAATAGGAGTTATTCTAATTCAAGAAGGTAGAAATGTTGCCTATTTCTATAAGAAGCTGAATGATGCCAAAAAAAACATAATTTGTTTATGATCAAGAATTTTAAGCTATAGTTTAGGCATTAAAGTGGAGACACTATCTTCTTCCTAATGAGTTTTTTTTGTATACTGATCATCAAGATTTGTAGTATTTGAATAGTCAGGGAAAATTGAACCAGAGACATTTGAAGTGTGCTGAGTTTTTGCAGAGTTACAAGTTAGTTTTGAAATAGTGGAGTGGAAAGTCTAACAAAGGTGCACATGTTCTTGGAAGGAGACAACTTTTGTTGACAAAGATGCAGATTGAGTTGTTTGGGTTCAAGGAACTCACGAGTTTATATCTAGAGGATATTGATTTTGGTGAAGTTTGGAAAGCACATACAAAACATGTCACACTTGATAGGACGAAGTGGTTGGATTTCATAATCGAGGATGGTATATTGTTCAATGGAAGTCAATTGTGCATTTCAAGAAGCTTTATGAGGGAGAATATCATCAAGTAGAATCATAGTGGAGGATTGGCTTGATATTTTGATAGAAATTTAACTATTGATTTGGTTAATAAGAATTATTATTTTCCATAGTTGTAGGAAGATGTCAAGAATTTTTTATAAGGTTACAAAGTATGTTAAATGGTGAAAGGAGTGAAGCAAAATATAGGGTTGTATCTGTCATTACATGTACCAAAGAAGTCACAGAAGGATGTCAACATGGATTTATATCTTGGTTTTACTAAGGACTCAATGAGGGGGTAATTTAATTTTTGTAGTGGTTGATAGGTTTTCAAAGATGACACATTTCATTCCCTATAAGAAGACTAGTGATTTTGTTCATGTGGTAGAGTTATTTTTCATAGAAGTAGTGAGACTACATGGTTTGCCAAAGCGTATAGTTCCAAATTGAGATGCCAAGTTTGTTGGGTATTTTTGGTACACATTGTGATTAACCTTAGATAGAAATGATAGTTACATGCAAATATAACCAATGTCAAAAAATAATAGATCACACAAAAGAGAACACCAAACACCAAGATTTAATGTGGTTCACCCAATCCTTGAGCTACATCCACCAATAGCAAGTCCAATAATATTATTATCTAGTGATTACAATCTGCAATCTCTTATAGCTCAATACCACCACAAGAAGCTACAATATCACCATTACATTATGAAATCCATAACCCTAAGCCTTTTTATACAAGCTTTTGTCACTTACAAAATTAGGGCTAGAATAAGTCGTCCAATGGGAAAAATAGCAATTGACGCCTTTTACAATATAAGGATATTTTTGGCTTTGGGGGCACTACCCTCGAAAACCCCTATGGGGGTGTTGCCCCTAGACCCCACCCTATACTGCGACAAGGAGGGCACCTGGGGTGCTACCCCAGGACCCCGCAGGGGCACTGTCCCTTGACCTCATCTTGGGGTGCTACCCCCAAACCCCTGTAGAAATAATATGAGGAGAAAACCATGCTGAATAAACCTCCAAGTCTGATTAGGCTCCACATCACAAAAATCTCCCACTTGGAGATTGATCGGACTCCACAATAATAACCTCCCACTTGGAGACTGATTATAGCACTACTAAACCTATAGCTCCCACTAGAATATCAAACCACCCTAGACTATGTTGTTCTTTTATTCTGTTCAGTCTAGAAGACCAACTGAAGCTGAAGAGGAGTTCAACTTCTCCCTTGTTACTACCTTGGTAAACATATATGTTGGATTATCATTTGTATGTATCTTGTCCAGCTTTAATTTTCCATCATCCAGAACTAATCGAATGAAATGGTACCGCAACTTTATGTGTTTTGTCTTTGAATGTAGGGCTGAATTATTCACAAGATGAATAACACTCTAACTATCTATAAATAAATAATTATCCTTCTGAGGGTGTCCTAATTCTTCCAAGAAGAACTAAAGCCATATCATCTCCTTGGTTGCCTCTGTAGCAGCAACATAATTTTCCTCTTTAGTGGATAAAGCATTAACCTTCTGCAATCAAGAAACCCAGCTCACAGCTTCCCCACCAACAGTAAATACATAACCTAGAGTAGGCTTCCCCACCAATAGTAAATACATAACCTATAGTACTTCTCCTAGTATCAATATCCCCTACCAAATCTGAGTCAACATATCCCTTTAAATTAGTAGTAGAGCCCCCAAAGTGTAAACACTTATTAGATGTACCTCTCAAATATCTAAGAATCCATTTTATTGCATTCCAATGCTCAATTCTTGGATGACTCATATACCTACTAACAACTCCCATTGCATGTCCAATATATGGCCTTGTACATACCATATCATACGTCAAGCTTCTTATAGCTGAAGCATAAGGTACCTTGGACATCTTGTCCTCCTATTCTTGTGTCATCCTTAGTCAACTTTAAATGACCAAGTAAAAGTGTGCTAGAAGCTTTAGCATTCTCCATAGAGAAATGTTGCAACACCTTCACAATATAATTAGCCTGAGCTAATGTCAATTTCTAGTTCTTTTTATCTCTTCAAATCTTCATACCAAGGATTTGTTTTGTTGCCCCCAAATCCTTTATAGAAAATGTGTGTGCTAACTAACATTTCAGCCCCTTAATGTGATCCATGTTAGACCTAGTTACTAGCATATCATCAACATATAAACATAAAATAATGTAGTTGTCATCATCTAATCTCTTAAATTAAATACAATGATCTAAATGATGCCTACTATATCTATGCTCATGCATAAAACTATCAAATTTCAGATACCATTGCTGAGATGCTTGCTTCAAGCCATATAAACTTTTTTTCAATCAACACACTAGGTTCTCCTTACCTTTGACCTCAAATCCCTATGGTTGTGCCATATATATCTCTTCATCCAAATCACCTTGAAGAAAGGTTGTTTTAACTCCAAGCTGCTCCAAATGCAAATGTTCAGTAGCCACAATACTTAAAACAATGTGAATAGAAGTCATTTTAACAACAGGAGAAAATATTTCATCAAAATTAATGCCTTTTTTCTATGCAAATCCTTTTACAACTAACTTGGCTTTAAATATTTTCTTGCGTTCATCCTCTTATTTTAACCTATAAACCCATTCATTATGTAAAGCTCATTTTCCTACAGGCAACTTGCATAAATCCCAAGTCTTATTTTTCAGCAAGGAGTACATTTCATCTTCCATAGCAGACTCCCACTAAATCTTAGTATCCACTTGTACAACTTCATCATAACATTCAGGTTCACCAACATATATTAGTAAAATAGAGTACAAAGAAGGAGAAAGTCTCTCTGGAGGTCTACTTAGCCTTGTTGACCATCTAACATTCATTGGTGTGTGTGGTATTTGATGTTGCAGTTGTTGCACATCATGAGGAATTGTTGGAACATTATCCAACACTACATAATCATCTTATTTCTTCTCATGTTGCTACAACTGATCTTTGTACAAAACTTTCTCATTGAATATGACATCTCTGCTTCTTACAATTTCACAATTTTCAAAATCCCAAAGCCTATAACCAAATTCATCAATGCCATATCAAAAAAATGCACATTTCTTTGACTTAGCTTCTAGCTTGGTTCTATTTTCAAAATATATATGAGAAAATACTTCATAACTGAAGGTCTTGAGAAAAGAATAACTCACCTTCTTACTAGTCCATGCTTCCTTTGGAATACCACAACCCAAAGGAGTAGAGAGACCTCCATTAATCAAATATACAATAGTATTGATAACCTCTACCCACATGTTTAAGGGAAAACTTGCATGCAACTTCATGCTCCTTGCACGCTCCATTATAGCCTTGTTCATGCATTCAACCACTCTATTTTCTTGTGGAGTCCTTGGAACAATTTTTTGTCTATGAATATCATTAGTGGAGCAATAATCTTCAAATTCATGACTACAATAATCACCACCATTATCTAATTTGAGACATTTTAATTTCTCACAAGTCTCATTTTCAACCAAGATTTTCCATTTCTTTAAAGTTTAAAATACATCAAATTTCTATCTAAGGAAATAAACCCATACTTTCCTAGTTGCATCATCAATAAATTTAACATAATAGTGAGAGCCACCAAGGGAAGACACTTGAGCTAGTCCCCATATATCTGTACGCACAAGCTCTAATTTCTCACTTTTATTTTCCTTCCCAATCTTCACAAAACTCACTCTCTTTTGTTTTTAATGCACACAACTTTCATAGAAATCCATATTAACACATTTCAAACCTGGTAAAACTTTCTTTGAATTAAGTACTTTCATAGCTCTCTCACTCATGTGCCCAAGTCTATGGTGTCATGGTGCTATATTGGAATCTATAGCAACTGTTTGTTCTCCCTGCTCAATTACAACAATTGTTCCTAATTATTCATTTTTTTCTGAAACAATCAAAGTAGAAGGAACAATATGACCTGTACAAAGATATAAGGTGCCTATTTTCACACGTTTTGCTACTACAAGGGAACCTTTTGAAACCTTCCAATTTTTATCATTAAAAGTAACTACACAACCCTCATCATTGAATTGGCCTGTTGAAATTAAATTCCTACTCAGCCTTGGAACATGTCTTACCTCATGTAGTAGCCAATGATTCTCATTCTGCAACTTAATCTTAACTTTTCCTTTTCCTACAATCTGATAGGGTTCATTATCCCCCAAATAAACAAGCCCAAAATCCCCTTGGACATAATCAATAATATAACCTCTATCAGGTGTAGCATGAAATGAAGCACCAGAATCTAAAACCCATGAATCATTAATACTTTCTAAAGATAGAAATAATGCATCCTCTTTGGATTTTTTACTTACCCCATTTGCTTCCTTGTTCCCTTCCAGTTTATACCCTTCATTTTTCTTTTGAGTCTAGCAATCTTTCTTTTTATGCCCTGGTTTCCCACAATACTAGCAATCTCTTGGTCCTTTGGATTGAGACCTCTTCACCTTTGACTTTCCTCTTGATTTTTCACGATTTCTAGAATTATTTCCTCTCTCAGTTGTTCTACCTCTGCTTTATGTGTTCAAAGTGCTTCCTGATGTAGATCCACCTGAGGTTTTCCTATGAGTTTCCTCACTTAAAATAACACCAATCACATCATCAAATTTTAGGGTATTATATCTAGAAATAAAATTACTCACAACCATTACCAATCCATTCTAGCTTTCAAGTAAAGAACACAAAATCAAGAGAGTCTTAATTTATTCATCAAAATTAATACCCATAGAACATAACAACAGACTAGTAACAATATTAAACTAATTTAAATGATATGTAATAGATCCACCTTCTATCATCTTCATAGTAATAAATGCTTCATGAGAAATACCTTGTTTCAAGTGGAGGGCTTTTTGTATAGTTTCGCTAGGGTTTGCATCAACTCTTCCATCATATTTTATTTTGTAATGTTAAATGTCACCCATGGTGCCAAGCATAGTCAAATGCTTCCAAGTTCCTTCCTGTCTAAAATCTCCTAGTCCTCATCTGTCATAGCTCCTTGTTTCTTGGATTTTCCTTCCAACAGCTTCCATAAATCCTTTTGATAAAGATAGTCCTCCATTTGCATCTTCCATAACTAAAAGTTTTGCCCATCAAACTTCCCCACCTTTAACTTACCCTCATTTTTCATTGCTCCTACTCATCCGTGAGACCTTCCTACAGAGGATTGCTAAAAAAAAATGACGACAATCTTGCCAAAAAATATGATGATAGTTTGAGCTATTAAAAAAAATGACAATTGTTTGGCTCTAATACAACTTGTTAGGATTAACCTCAGACATAAATATTAGTTACATGAAAATATAACCAATATCAAAAAATAATAGATCACACAAAAGAGAACACAAGACACCAAGATTTAACGTGGTTCACCCAATCCCTAGGCTATGTCCACTAACAACAAGTCCAATATTATTATTATCCAATGATTACAATTTGTAATCCCTTATAGCTCAATGCCACCACAAGAAGCTACAATATCACCATTACATTATGAAATCCCTAACCCTAAACCTTTTTATACAAGATTTTTCTGCTTACAAAATTAGGGCTAGAATAAGTCATCCAATGGGAAAAATAGTAGTCGATGCTTTTTTACAATATAAGGGCATTTTTGGCTTTGGGGGCACTACCCTAGGACCCCACAAGGGCACTACCCCTTGACCCCATCTTGGGGGTGCTGCCCCCAAACCCCCTTAGAAATAATATGGGGAGAAAACAACACCAAATTAACCTCTAAGTCTAATTACGATCCACATCACAACACACATTTTGTAAGAAGTTGGAAACACATTTGAAGTTTAGCTCATTACATCATCCACAGACTGATGGACAAATAGAAGTTGTGAATAAGAGTTTAGGCAATTTTTCGAGATGTTTGGGTTAAGATAAGCCAAAAGGATGAATTATGATTTTACCATAGGTAGAATTTGCATACAATAATTCTATCAATAGGAGTATTGGTAAATCACCATTCTAGATTGTCTATGGGATCAGTCCCAAAAATTGAATTGAGGAAGTTGAATAAAGGAGGAATAAGTAGTGTTGAGGCTAAGGATTTTGTAGAACATTTGATATACATCCACAAGGAGGTGAGGAAGCACATTACAAGGCTAAGGTGGATAAGAAAAGGAGGAATAAGGAATTTCAATTTGGGAGTGAAGCCATGGTTCATTTGAAGAAGGAGCATTTTCTAGTAGGTAAATGTGACAAACTAAAAATGAAGAAGTTTGGACCATGCAAGATACTGAAAAAGCATGATTAAAAAAATGCCTATGAAGTAGAGTTACCTATTGAATTATATAATTTACCAATATTTAACATTTCAAATTTGACAGAGTACCATGAAGGAGGGATGTAGATGAAGTCATAAAAGCACAATGGAGTGTTCTAACAACTACTTCAACTACAAAGGAGATTGCGGACATACTAGACAATCAAGTTGGTAAAAGTACAAGGAAAAAGGAATATGAAGAATGTATAGTCAAGTGGAAAGGACAACTTATTGAGGATTCATCATGATTGACAAGGGAGGAGGTTATCCACCTTAGTTTTCCTCTGAACACATGAGACATGACATAATCACTTCTCAAATTACCTCAAGTGTCTAATGCAAGAGCATCATGTGTTTAAAGACAATCTTGCATCTCCCAAAATTATTATTATTATTGTCTTTTTAATAAGGGTTATTTCAATATAGAGTTGTTTTTTTTGTGGAAACTTACTATTTTTAGTAAGTGCATCATACAATCTTAGAATGTTTTGATTTCACACATGGAGGATCATCTTAGTCATATTAGACTCGCAATGGAGCTACATTATGATACCATATGTGTTGCAAAAGTTATTGAGTTTTTTGGGTACAAAACCTTTGAGATCAATTTTGAAGGCCTTAGAGGTTCCAAAACAAGGTGGAACTTGGGTTGGTTGGCTTTTGTGCCTCTTAGAAAATTTAAATTAGAAGCTAACAATTCTTAGAAGTGCTTATAGTTTAAAATCAGAGCTTGTATGAAAATTTTATGGCCTTTGGTAGTTGGGCTACCTAAAAATATAGTTAGGGTCAACTCTAAATTAGAAAATAATAGCCATTTTGGGGTTGGTCAGCATCAAGGGTTAATGTTAATGTCTAGAACCTTCCTAGGTAGTGAAAACTTACCTATATAAGGAAGGCCCATAGTAATGTCTAGGCAGTTATGGGTAGTAGTTTGTCACTTTGTCTTGAAGAATATTGTAAAGAAAGCACCCATGTGGGTTTGTATATTGTATTTCATAATTGTATAATTCCACATTTGTAGAGATAATAAGAAGCTCATATTTTTTCTCACAATTTGTTGTTGCTTCTTTAAGTTAGTTATGTGTTTGTGATATTAAGGGATCACCCTTCATCATAAGGATACTCATCACCAATACAAATTGATGATACTTATGCCATTGAATAGATAATTGGAAATGTGGTATAGGACATTCTACAATAGGTAGAAGAATTAGAAGAACAATAGGTTAGGTCACCAGCTAGTGAAACCAAAGATGTTGACACAATCGATCAACTGGAGTTACCTTAAGGACAAAAGGAGATAATTGAATTAGGAAAAAAAAAGAAATGGTTGAAGAAATGCAAAAGGTGCAACCAAAAAAGAGTATGTAAGAATAACAAGTAAGAAGTAATCTCAACCTTGAGCCAGGTATAGTGAAGAAAAGGAAACTAGTGAAACTTCTAATTGAGGAAGAAGTTGAAGATAGGTGAAGAGAAAATTATTCCTAAACCTATTTATGTGAATAAATTGAAACCCAGATGACGGAGTACTCATAAAAGGTAAAAGTGAAGGCTATCATAGATAAGAAGAAGAAACAAGTAGTAAGACATGATAGGAATATCTTAGTATTGTTAGTACTTGAAGCTAAATATAAAAGGGATGATCTAGTGATTGATCAATTTGACATGTAGTGTCTCTCATGTTTGTAGTTTGTACCTTGTTTATTTTGATTCGAGAGATACTTGTACTCATGTTATTGTATGGAATTTGAGATGACCTGAGGATCAGATGTTATACCTTGAGTTCAGTATTATAGATGTTAGACTACTATGTTGTTCAGTTTATTATATTTGCATGATGATTCCATTTTGAGATGATAGTAGGTTTTGTGATGATATCTGATTATTTGGTATTTGGAGATGTCTCTAATTATGTTATGTGATGGATTTAGTGCTATGGTTAATTACTTCATTCTTGCTTCATTATGCTTTATGTGAATGTGAGTGATGTAAATGGATTACTTAAATATAATTGAATAAATGGTTAAATTAGGTATTTAATGCATTTATTGCTTGGACTATGTTATTATATGCTATTGCACTTGATCATATGTTTTAGTGTGTAGGATTTATATCCCTAGCAATGGTGCATGGAGTTAGTGATTCAGTTGTTCATATATTACCAATGTCACCCATGTATGGTCAACATATCCTTATTTTATTGTTTAAATTAAGCCTTTTGAGGATTATTAAATCCGAACTTATTTTTATTATGTGGCTAGACCTGTGAATGTGTTTGTGCATTTAGAGTTCACATTGTCACGAAGGTTGTTTAGGATTTTATGTGATTTTTGGTTTTTGGGCTTTAGATTTTATTGAATTTAACTTATGGTAGTTTTGCCATAGATGAATTCCAATTGCTTGGAATAACCTATTTTCATTTGGGTTGATTCGGGAGCTAACTACTCATTCTAGTTGTTTTCCCTAATTGATTATTCGCTCAAAAAGTGAATAAGTATTGAAAGAGGAAATTAATTCATCACTTCTCACCTTTGGAAATTGAGAATTTGAGAAATTTTTCAAAAATCCTCTTCTAAAGGAGTACGTTTATGTTCATTGCGAGAGCTATGGGCATGAGATCTTCATGAGGTTAGTCTCATTGGATCTAGCTTGGGGAGACCTTGTTGTGCCATGATTTCTGGCATCTTTGGTAGGTTATTTATTTTATTGTGTTGTTTCTTATTTTAGCCCCTTTCGTTGTCAGGTGGGGCTCTCCCATTTTCATGTTTTAGCTCTGTTTCTAGTTGTGTTTCTGGTAGTTGTTTGTTAGGAGGTTGAGAACTAGTGTTTCCCTCTATTTGTGTTTGTTGGTTATGCCTAGTTGGTTAGGTGTGAACGTTTTCCCTATTTTTAGGAAGAGGGTTTAGGATTTCACACTGTTATGCTGGTTATTTTTGCATATGGTATTTGAACCCAAATTTTATTGGATTTTTGTGGCTTTTGTACCCAAAGACCAAATGGGTTTTAATTTTTGAATTTTTTGAGTTTTGAGGTTTTTACCTTATTTTGTGTGCCACCCAATTTTCTCAAGTTTTCTTGGCATATTGTTGATCGTGGACTTGGATCATCCATAGGATGTCAACCAGATTATTGTTGTACTTTTATCTTGCATTGGGATGAATGCCACATCTATCCTCTCGAGTTATTATCAGTCGAGAGTGTTTTGCTTGTGTTCTCATCAAGCCCTTGTGTTTGATCTTCATGATGGTGGTGCACCAGACACAAGCACATGCATGTGCATTTGTCGGTTGACTTGCGAGGCCCAATCTTCCATTTATATTTCAATGGATTTATGTTCATTTTGGGTTGGGTTGGGATATGCATGCCTATAGGAACTCATCATGTGATGAGCATAGATATGTAGGGTAAAGTAGTGGATGGTGCTTCTCTCGTAACCCATGTAGTGATCTCGATGTGGTGTACATGTAGAAGCTTCTAATAAGTGATAATTAATTGATAGAAAATTAAATAAGATAAGAAATTCAAAGTCAACCTCCCAAGGGTGGTGCTGAGGGGAACGATCAATATTTCATTACCCTTGTGGTATAGTTGGAGACATAGCATATCAGGCTCCCGAGGGTGTACCTAGGGGAACAGTTTGTTAGCATGTTCATTGATTCTCCACCATAGTCCATACATAGTTACCCATAGAGTGTCTAATCAGGACCTATTGTACTTTTATGGTTGCACGATCTTGGTTTCAGTCATCATCATTTTCTAGCGTGGGTATTAGCCATGGACATTTTCTCTTTGTGTTTTTGTAGTTGGATCATTATCTCCATCAGCATGGTAGGAGTGGACCTGTGGGTTTCACATGGTTTAGAGGCATAGCTACCTCTACCACTACTAGGGACTAGTGTACAGAGATGGTCTATCATTCTAGTGCTACCATTGCTTGATGTTTTCACTTGATACTTCAAGTTCCAGAGTATGTTTTCTTATGATTTATGCTTACAATGGAATGCTTAAATATAATGTTTAGATGATGTTAGTTTATTTGACGCATTCTCTTATTATGATGTTTAGCATATGAATAGATGATGTTATTAATTTCTTAGTTGGAGTAGCTATTTTTTATTGGTTTAGTATGTTATATTTCTTGTTCTTATGATGTTATTACACTTTAGTAGTGACATCCTCATAAGATAGCTTTGACTATCTAGTTGGCAGTTTGGGATGTTATGCATGGGGGATGGCTAGGACCTTCGAGATCTCATGATGCTATTATGGTTGGGAGGAACTATACACTTAGTTTTTTATTTCAGTATATTGCATTGTTGCTTTTAGCTATTTTTTACTATTATGTTTTGATGGTTAGATGTAGTTTCCATCTTGTAGTTATTGTTCAATTGTCTATGCCTCGATTATGGATCCAATACTCCTCAATGTGGAGGTTTTGACTACTTATTTTATGCCTCTTTTTTTCCTTGGAGCATTTCTTACTTTTCCTGGGTGATAATGTGTTAGTATTGAGCGATACTTATAAATTATCACACACCCAAAGAAGAAGAATCATGTGATACTAGAAAGTATCGTATGCCTTTAGGAAAAACTATCGTGTGATACTTGAAAGTATCACACACCCTTTGAAGAACCATCATGCAATACTTATAGAGTATCACAGTGATTTTTCAGAAGTGTCACCCAAACCCTGAATGTATCGCACAACCTCTTGAGAAAGGTCACATGATACTAGAAAGTATTGCATAGTGTTGCATGAAAGTGTCACCTAGGTCTTAGGAAAACCTATCTAGGTGGACAGCAGGCACTTTTAAGTTTGTCCAGAAGTTTTTGGGAGGTGATTTAACTACCCTCTAAGGTGTTCTTAAAATCCCTTGGTTTTGGATTTTGAATTTGAAATTTTTTAGATTCAAAATTGTTTACGCTCTTCCATGGTTTGTCATTTTTCGGTTAGTAGTGATGTTTGGAGATTCGTTGGCATTTGGATGTTTGTTTAGTCTTCTATTGTGATCTTTTTGATCCTTGTATGTTGTATATCATGTGCATCCATACTTTATAATAATAATAAAATTATCTTGGCTTATATTATCCTTGTTCCAAGGATCTCTGAGTAGGGCACTACATGACACATTGGTCAAGGTTATCTATGATTAGAACATAGATTTGTAGACTGTAGCTAGGGCATGGTCAAGAAGAGATTGGAGAAGATGGAAGACAAGATAGAAAAGAAAATTACTAACATCAAAGGGTCATCTAACAAATTTAGTTACAGACTGACAGAGGCAAGGAAAGTCTTTACCAAAATATCAAACTATTCTAAGAATGTAAAAGACTTGAAGCAACAAAAGTTGATGCACAAAAGGAATTGGAGAGTCTATATAGCCAACTCAGTCCATTATGTGCAAGCTCAACTGCATCGTTCATTGAAGTGGTGAAGAATACTCCAAATAAGGTAAGATAATTACAAGAAGAACATGATAGGAGAATGATGAACATATTATAAGTACAAGCACTTACATCCCCTATTATGAAAGCTACTTAGAGAAGCATAAATCTAGTAAAAGAAGATGTGGCACTACCAAGTGTAGAATCAATTGATATAATGTATAAAATTTGAACTAGGATGCAAGAATATGTTATTGCATTAAGTTGTCTGAAGAAGGCTTGGGAGGCATCTCGAAGGTCAAAAAGATCTAGTTACAAGTTTATCCTTGACAAATTATAAATTAATGGTTACATGTTGTCAAAGATTACACCTTTGGTTTTATTTTCAAAGGGGGAGAAGACCTAGATGGGGAAGACTAGGGGAAAAGAATACAAATATTAGAGGAGAATAATAGTGATTACTAGTTGAAAGAAGTAGGAGGATGATCTAAGAGGGAGCAGATTAGAAGAAGTGAGCTAAACTAACTCTCATAGTTCACTCAGTGATCTTATGTATCTTTGAGAATTAAAATGTTAATGGTATTGACATCAATGCCAAAGGGGGAGATGGGTGAGATAATTAGCATTGAAAGACAAAAAGGAAGAAAATTGGCATTACCTAATCATTTACTATAATGGAAAGGTATATGATTATCATATGGTTGTCATTGATTACAATCATAGTATAATTACTACCAAACAATTAGAACTAATTATCAATAAGAACTAAGTTGGCCATACAAGTGACAAAGGAAAAGGAAAGACACATGTCATGATTAATGATCACTAAGTGTTGATTGATGATTAGATGATGGAGTGTGAACGGTGTGCATGGAGATCAAGGAAGAAGTTAATCACATTGGGTAGTGTGAATCCAAATTGTGACTACTAAGAAAAGATACTCATGTTACCTAGGGATGTGTAATATATTTGGAATCACTATGTAAAACATTCTAACTAGTCAAAGTGGTGGATAAACAAATAGAAATGAAAGTTGACCCAATCAAATATAATAATTAAGATTAGTAAAATGTTGGAAAAACAAAGAGGGAAACAATAAGTTCAAATGAAGGGTTAGGATTAAGAGGAAAAAATGATCATAGGTAAACATAAAGGACTTGTAATAGATAAATTGTATGTTATGTTGAAGAGATAAGAAGAAACATATGGAAAAGAAGATGATAGGTGGAAGCTAGAAGAAGAGAGCAATCTAGAAATTGTGATCAAGATACAGAGAAGAGAAGTGCAATATAATCATATCAAAGAGAGTAAGGGATCTAAAGGGAAGGGAGTGACATATACAAATTAGAGATTCATTTGTATCCTAATAATTACAACCAGTAAATCCCTAGATCGAGTGGACCCCAACAGGTTCAAAGTTGTAAATCACCTAGAGGTAGACTCTTAACAAAGTTTTATAAATCCTCTAACAAGGTAGATCATAGAAAATATATTTTTACTTCTAACAAGGTACAAAGTCACTCTTAACATGGTGAACCCCTAGAAAGGGTATTCATATTCTCTTAACTAGGCAACTCAATTACTGCAACAATGAATATTTGTGGGTGTCATCCCTACTCTAGTTTTTACTTTCTAACTAGGGGTTTCTACAAGACCATAATCATTGTTTCATGAGTCATATGTATTTGATGGTATAATATTATTATGTTTTATTTGTATATTGGTTATATGTTTAATCATTTAGAAATTAGTCATTCATCTTTATAGGACATCAATTAAATTTTGGAATCAATTGGTTATATTGATTCACCTCCCCCCCCCCTTACCTCTAAATCCTAACATTTTACTCCTCTTCTTATTAGTTAAATTTTCATGTAACAATTAGATATTTTTCTTTCAAACACTAATAGTACAACTAATATCAACTCCAAAAAGACTAAAACACCACACAAAATGCACAAAAACAATAGAAAATTCCCCCCAATTACTTCCTTAGTTGCAAAAAATAAAATATCATCCCTCTCAACAAGCACATGTAAGGCATCTCCAAAATTAGGACTTCAAGCTAAAAAATCCCATTCGTACGATTTTCAAAAAGAATCTAACTTTTGTTATCTTTTTTGCATCTCAAATTTAATGTCTCTTTATCTTTGCACTATCAATTTAATACTTATTGCATGATTTATATAATATCACATAATTTAATTATTATTACATTATATATTTATGCAAAATAAATGAACCCCCTATCTTTGTAACTAGCATCTCCATAAAATTGTAGGGTTTCACCTAATATCATCTCACCCATAGAATTATAGGGCATGAAGACTCTCTATCTTGAACACAAGAATCTGGATCACTAACATGAGGAACTAAATACCTAGATACAAAAACTAACTCTCACTTATGAGATTTGAATAGCTGAACTTGGAACACCACCCTACTATTCTATAGGGCTATAGGGAGTCTAACCTTACCATCCATGGCCCTAGTAACTATAATGGTAGTTAGGAATGGTTTACCTAGTTCCATCATTTGAGTGGGAGGGAATCATAGGGTCGTCACAAACAACTTTTTTCAAACAAACCATAAATTCATTCATGTTGCTCCTTTTGGGCAACCATATAATTTGAGGGGCATATAGGGTCATATGCTAACAACTATACCCAACCTTGTACATCACCTAGAAGATTATCTTAGGGGCCTCTGCACACACCATAATGCCCCCAATATAGTAAAGAGCCTATGCACCAAAGGGGGTTATTGTTGTGTGTTCTCTCTCTATTACTTGCCCCTTGATTTCTATTAAACTAGGGATACAATCAAGACAAAGAGATATTTCACAACTAAAAGAAGGGGTAGATGCCCGAACAACTATGGATATAATGTTTCCATAACTCCCAAGTGCAAGCATTTATATCATTTCAATGATTAATTACACGTCTCCCCAGATGTAGCTATAGATGAAACTAGAGTAGAGATTGTCTATCCCACAAATTATTGTTACAATATTACTAAAGTAATACCATTTTAGAGGTGTAGATCTAAGCGATGGCTAGAGGTCTTATAATTTTGTAGAGTTATGATTCTGCATGCAGAGCTGTAATTCAAACTACTAGGCCTTAATTTTCCAATAGAGACATTTTTCCTTTCACACATCACTAGTGGATTGGTTATGTCTACATGACTCTCTCATTTCATCTTTGTTTGACTAGTGATAGTGATAGTTTTCCCAATGCCTTTCTATAGTATCATGATTATTGGTAGTTCTTTTTATCCTACTCAATTATATCTTTTGTCTATTCCCATAATAAAATAACTACTATTCTAGGCAAGGTAAGGGATAACTAGTGATCAATTCAAGTTCTTCACATCCATTTAGTAATCATCATGATAGTGGTGTGAATGTTGCCCCAATTCATTCTATTGAACCTCATTCTTCTTAGATCTCCCTTAGTACTAATGGTGTGGATAATGTCAATATATGTACTTCAATGCCCAAATATTTCTATGAGAATTTGCTCGACTTTTCCTCTAGCCATTCAATGAATAAAATAAGATGTCTAACCAGTGCAATTATGCCCCTACACCACCCCCCACCCCCCCACCCCCCCCCCCCCCCCCCCCCCCCCCCCAACCCAAAAAAAATTAAGTTGTTCAATAGTTATCTACCTTTGCATGCACCAACCCTAGCCCCTTACAATAGTATAGGGTAGAGGCCATATGCATAAGCCCTTTACATGCACCGATAGACAATATACATATACATACCCTACATCTGCATTCACCAAATAAGGGGAATATAGGGCCGTGTTCAACATAATAGGAGGGGGGGTGCATGTGAATGCAAGGGACTTAGTTCATGAAGGAAATTTCTATATGTAACCTTAGGGGTTGGGGCAACCTCATCCCAACCAGTATGGCAAGTGAAAGATCACATGAACTAAGATACACAACATGTGAGATTCCACACCATTATATATGTGATACCCCTATGCTATAGTAGTCGTCGATTAATAGGGATGAGATCAGTTCTCTATTGTCTCATGTTGAGCACCCCCCCCCCCCCCCCCCACAACTAGAAAGGGGTGCCTTGTTGAACCCTCTCCTACCCTAACCAACCACTAGTCAACCATGTCCCTACTATTCAATGCTAAGGGTGAGAGGCAACTATCCACATTTTATGTTCACATTTAACAAGCACACTTAATAAATATTAATAAAAAATATAATATTTCATGTCATATATTTATATTTATCAAATGTATTTCTTGGTAAATGTTAATATTAAATATACATTACCTTATTTTCTCTAAGTTGTCAAAAAATATTTTGACCCTGTTGGACATTACAATGAAAAAAAAAAAATACAATGGTAATAAGACCTTATTTTATTTGATGACTTTAGGGTTTCAAACCCTAACGCAACATGCATTTCCATTTTTTTTAATTTGATACATTTTTCTAGTTTTTTTGGGTGCTGCCAATACTAAAAGGGTTTCTTTGTAAACAAGAGGTCTTTCTTCAAGAAATTTTTGTGGATTTTGGAGGGTTTTCCTATAGGTTTTTGTGCATTAATACATTTAGCCTTCATTTCAATGCCCCAAGTTGATTCTCTGCTTTAAATCCTCATTCTTTAGTATATTTTGTTGTAATTTGATATGATGAAATTATGATCATTCCTTGGTTCAATTGCATAGATTTTGATCATCCTTGTTTAATAAAACATATAAACTATGTGGGTTTTGTATTCCTTGTCAAGTGATGGTCCTAATTTTTTAAAGCCCCCATTTTCACATATAGTTAACCAATTTATTAATACATAGTTTAGAACTGCAACTTCCAATAGCTCTCCAATAGTTAGAAAGTCCAACAAAAGAATGATGGCTTAAAATAACATGGTCATCTAGCGTTGCTGCCATCGAAAAAATCAAAAAAATTTAATATAGAAATATATTTATAAGAGAATAAAAAGTGTTAAAAATGAAAATGTAAAAGTGAGTATCATATGGTAGTTGCACATTGAGTTATGAGCATCTCATGTATGATGAAACACCAAGAGACTTCATATGATAGAGTTTCAAATAATTATCATTGACAGTTGTTTGTAAACTAATGGTACTACAAAATTCCAAATAGGACATGTAAAAAAAGTTCAATATTTTAAAAGTATAAGAATTAAATTGAAGATGTTCAAGCATAGAGTGGGGCGAAACTATGAGGGGAACCTTCATATTCTTTACAAAGAAGACATGTCAGCAATAAAGGTCATGCCAAATGTGAGCCTTAAACAATATTAACTTTGGCATATTTTTGAATGGATGGTGTTTGTGATCATGCATATTATTTTTTCCTAATTGTGGTAGAAGCATTATTTTTCATTTTAGCATATCTTTCATAAGAGAAGGTTGGTTTGATTTATATATCTTCAAGTATCTTTACTTTTGAGATAGTTGTAAATGGAGTCCTTTCTTTTCATTTATTGTTCTTGTGTTCAAAATTATGTATAGTTATTGCTAAGGTCATTATCAATAGAAGTAGTGTTTGATTTCCTTGGACTATTGGAGCAATGGGGATTTGTTTTAGATTTCCAATGTTCCATGTAGGTCCATTCTAAATTAAAAATTTATTGCCAATATATTTAGGCAATTCTAGTGGTTTGGATTTATTTTTTGTAAAGAGTTTCTTTTATTTGTCCAACACACACATTGGAAAGCCCAACTTGAATCTATAAATAAGTCATTAACATTACATATTTATTTACACATCAAAAAATATCCAACTGAAGCTACTCATCATTATCATATTAATAATTTTGTTGCCAATTGAATTTTGTAACATACAAGGTAATTGGCATAATTAATTTTTTGAGTAGTTTTTAATATGCGCTATAATTATATGATTGGTTATGAATGAATGATTGATGAGTCAAATTATTTTTGTTTTTGAAGTCTTGAAATTTTATTTGTGTTCTCCATAAGAGTTTTCCAATCATTTTTAAAGGTTTTAGTGTTTCTAATATTTTAAACAATTGATTGAAATCTTAGTTGTGGTTGAAAAGTACTTTGTTGGAGAAATAAAGTGTCCAATATAATGACAATTTTTAAACTTAGTCATAAAATGAGTTTCTTGGAGTGTGATGCATATGGCTTGTCCATTATAGGTGGTAATTGTCCAAGGTCACCAATGAGAATAATAGATATGCCACCAAAACTTTCATTTTGTTGGTTTGGAAAGGCTTGATGTAATCGACTGTCAATTTTTAGCAATAATCTAGGTCCTAAAAAATACATGTGATTTATTAATATGTATTTAGATTATTTTAACTATTCTTGGAATGTCATTAAAGTTGCCCTTGCAAATGGATATGAAGGGATGCATATATTATTGGTGTTTGCACATTATAAGATGCAACACTAGTTGGTGCAACAACTAGCAATGGGTGCCATATGCTAGTTGGAAATGTGTTAAGCATTTTTTTGATAAATTTGACAAGGAATAATTTACTAATGCTTGTTGTACCTTGAATGGTCATTCGTAATGGTGCTAGGTGGTATATATTAGTATGGTACTGAAGAGTTATATTTATTTTGAAAGTTTTTGTTTCATTACAAGATGGGAAAGGATATTTTGTACAAATGGTCTATTGTTAGAGTAATAAGATATTGTATTATTAATTAAATTTTTTTGTTTTAATTATTAAGTCACTTATTATCTCTAGTTTTCTTAAGCTAAACTTTAGGCATGCAATAATTAATTCTTTTATTAATTGTTATCATACACTAAGGTAGTTACCTTTTAGGGTTTTGATCTCATTTTATAAGGATTGATATCTCTTTGTAATTCATTCATTCAATACAATTTGCAATTCTTTTTTTGTATATCAAGAATGTCTCATCTTCTGTGGATCTCTGAATTTGAGTCCCCATAGCTTTGCTCCTCTCTTTCTATAACAAGTGTTTGCATGTAGTGATTCTTGAGAGTTGTGGGATTGATATTTCATCAACTTAAACATGGTATCAAAGCTCTAGACTTTCATACCCCTCTTCTCTTCATGAAAAGTACAACAGGTCTATCAACACTGATAGTAGTATAGGTTATTTGTACTTTTGATGTTGTTTGGTTGCATGTTTATGCAATCAAAGCTAGGGTTTCTATTTTACACTTTGGGAAACATATCTTGAGCATCTGATCTCCAATTTGGGAATTCTTTATATAATTAGAAAGGTCTTTCAGATCTATTTCTAGTGATACTAGTTGTTTTTCCAAATTCTTCTCCATGCACATTCTATTTTGTTTTTTTGCATTTTTACATTCTGGTGGATATCTTAGTTGTTTCAGGTTCAGGGATCAATTTCATTGCTTCAGATGACTCTTCATGGGTTGTACTATCTATTTTATTAGCCTTATGTCTCTTATGGTCTTTTTAGATATCATTTGTATGCATTTTTGTAAACACACTAAGATAAAGTGCCATATTCATTCTATATCTTTATTTTAGTTATTTTGTCGTATTTTTGCCTTTTAATTTGAGCATTGTCATCTGAGGAAACACGTGAATATTATTATATTATTGGGATTCACCATGTCTTGTTCCTTATTATACATGCACTACTCTAATTAAGTTCCATAGGGGGGTTGATATTTTTCCTTTGTCATTGAGTTTTCCTTCCATAATAATAGCCTCATGACATGACTTAGATTGATCACCTCAATACACATATATGTATTCTTTGTGCATCTTGATCGTGGTTCCTTGACATGCAATTCTATTGGCTCACTTTTCTAGTTGCTTGTCACCTCACCCTTATCTATATTGGGGGGGTTTCTTCCATTATTTCTTACGCTTCCTTAGTTCAATAGAGTGAGCTATGTATTCAATATTTGTTCCTATGCACTAGGTAGATGAAGTGGCTTGGTACCTATGCATTTTAGTTAGATGGATCATTTACCATATAGACACTCTTATTTTTATTCTTACTTTGCTTGCAGCCTTCCATGTTCGAATGATCAACTCTTTAGGCTTTGGTGTTTTATGCATATGTATATTCAAGTTTAGTTGTTTGCCTTTGTGTGCCTCCTAATTCAAGTAGTGTCTCCTAAGAGAACTGATGTAAATTATAGTCTTCTCTACTTGGTCAAGTTCTATTTTAGTGGAGGTTCTTTAGATCATCTGTTAATATTGATAGAGCTTTGCAACTTCTACATGATTTAGTGGTGTTCTTCATGATCATCCTTTTGTTCCTATCTTCTAGGACATTCACTAGTTTGGAGGATTCTTTAGTCCTTCACTATTCCTTTCAAAATTCTTTCTATATCTTCTTGGAGTAGTGTATTTCCCACATATTTTTCTCTATTTCTCCTCTTTACAAAGATTTAGTTGTGCTTGGGTACCTCATCAAGTTTTGTTGCCAAGACCCAAATTTACTTTAAGTAGTAGTTTCTAAGTTTTTAGCTACTCCCTAAGTTTATCTTAAGGGGGGGTGTTAGGGTAATAAGATATTGTATTATTAAGTAAATCATTTTGATTTTAGTTATTAAGTCACTTATTTCTCTAGTTTTCTTAAGCTAAAATTTAGGCATATAATAATTAATTATTATCATGCAACCTAGGCTAGTTATCTTTTAGGGTTTTGATCTCCTTTTCTAAGGATTGGTCTCTCTTTGTAATTCATACATTCAATACAATTTACTATTCATTTTTGCATATCAAGAATCTCTCATGTTCTGTGGATCTCCGAATTCAAGCCTCCATAGCTTTGATCATCTTTTTCTATGAAACATGTTTGCATGTAGCAATTCTTGGGAGATATGGGGTTGAGATTTCATTAACTTCAACATATATGATATAGTGATGGTTTATAATGGGCTTTACTTGCTGGAATAAACTAGAAAAAAATCTCATGCAATTGTTGCTGAATTATATTTGTGTTTGCTGGTTAATAATTTGTCTTCCTTGGTTTGGTTTGTGCCTTGACTCTTGATATGCCCAATGTAGTGAAAGAAAAAGTTGTTAGCAATAGAATGGGTCAATGTAGGTGTTCTATCAAGGAACCCTGAATTGAAAAAGTACAATGCCCTTATATGAAAAGATTTACAATGAATGTTGTTTTTAGTAGATCAACAAGATTTAGGGGTATGATCTTGACTAGAGAGCACAAGAGGTATGACCAGATTGCCTAAAGACTTAAAAAAACCCAAGTAGATTTGAGATGTTGACTCACAAAGCTCCACATCTATGAATTTACATGAGTCATTTTAAGTTTTCCAACTTCAAAATACAATCTACCCTACTTACTGAATGAGAGATGCAATGATGCAAGACTAATTATCAATGTATACTACATAAGAGAAGAGAAACGATAATAAATTAAGAAATTCCCAAATTGCCCAAGTTATTGAGGTTTCACAACTACCACTTGCTTCCTACTTAGTAGCTTATAGTAAACAAATTTGGAACTTCTCATACAACAATGAAAATACTACATGAACTAATTTTTAGAGAACAAAGGAAATGAGATAATACTATGAATGAAGAAAATAAAGCTTATAATCACTAAAAGGAAGGAACAAAACCCAATTTATTTCGAAGCACATAACATTCTTTAACAACACATTTCATTCCTAGGCACCATACAAGAACTAAAACTAAAATAACATGAATAACAAAATCAAGATATGGGCACAGAGTCTCACATATTAGTCATAGCTATAGGGGTTTGCCTAAATCAAAAATTAAAAGATCTCATTTAGTTCTCAAAAATTTACATTTATGGGCCCTTTTAGAAATGGCCAATTACATTTCATGATTACTCAATGGAGCATCTTTGAAAATTCTAAAAATAGGATTGACTGGTTAGTCATCCATTACAAAACTTTAGCCTACAAGGAGAATGCCAAATATGGCTAAAATATCATAAAGTGAGAGAGAGAAGAGGTGACACTTGTCATATGTTTGCAGGGAGAGTATAATCTTCTATCAAAGCTTATGTATGCCTTCATTGCATCAGTTACACTCTTTAGCTCATGGACACTTGGAATGAAAATGTTGTTAGCTCTGATCATCCAATAATCATGCATTTTTGTCAATTCTTAAACTCTCAAGATATTTGATTGGAACTTCTTTGATGCAGGCTTCAGAACACAAACCACTGTTAAGAGTTCCAAAATCTTTTCCACCTGGAGATTTCATGGATTAGTAGCCTCCTCAATAACTACTAGAAACTTAGTCTAAATTTGTTTGATGTCTACCAACTTACCATTATTGGTGACATATGATTAAGTATGTAGAACCTTTAAATTTTTGAATATATTGTCCATTACTTTCTTTACTAAATCATATACATCCTTTAGCTCATGCTCAGACTTTATTGAGCTGTCAATTTTGAATTCCAATGAAGCAATGGTTCTTAACCTAATTTGAGTATCTTGAGGGTCATAGCAACATTAGTCTTCATTTTAGTCACATCCTAAAATAGGTCCAATTGCTCTGTTAGGCTCTTTGATGCTTTGTGCATTGAAGTCTAGTGGCTTGACATTGCCTCTTTCAAATTTTCAATGTCTAACAATAGATTTCCAAGGTTCTCAATAAGACAGTGACCTTGGGCCTTAATTTCATCAATCTAGTCACAACCAACTAGACCAAATTGTCTCTCCTACTATAACTTAAGTAGAAAATTCTTTTTGTACTCATCACTTGGTTCAAATTTGCATGTACAGGTACTTCCAAGTGCAACTTTGATGTAATCTATCAATTCTTTGTTCAAGGCTTTCAATACCTTCCTTTTTAACCTTAACTCCTCCAGTCTATCCTCAATCTTCACATTTATTGATCTCCAGATGTTGACCATAGAATCTTGCACCGAAATGCCTATGTCAACTATTCTAATCTAGAAATCATTAGGAGTTAATTCATGAAAATTTCCCTCCTTCTAAGGTTCTATAATCTCCACTAACATGTGACTAGTAGATGAATCTATGGCCAATGCAGCTACAGTCTTCTACTTCTTTGCCTTCTTTTATGCTAGATGAGCTAAAGTTTCTTGTATAATAAGGTGATTAGATGGAGCACTTTCTTCACATCTCCTCGTCTTTTGATCAAAAGTCTCTTCCAACCATGACTCAAATGAAAGGACATTGATTGTTGACTGTAAAGTTGTAGGATAAAAAAGCTTCCTTGTAATTGGAGCTATTACTTTGCTTCGGTTGGTAGTAAGAAAGTAACAAAGAGGACTAGAGTGTCACCTTGCTAGGATGATTCCTTCTCTTGGCCATCCAAAGTGTTATTGTCACCATCGAGGTTGATGACTGGCACAGGGGAGGAAGGCTTGGCTACTTATTTCTTCTTCTCCTTGCCTTTCTCTTCATCTCCACCTTTCTCATATCTGGCAAAGATCCTCCATCATAGGTTGGGGTGATTTGAACAATCTTTTTAGTAGGTTGGTCTACTCCTCCACTAATAGATTGTGTTGGTCTAGCTGATGTCAATATAGTAGCAATAGATTGGGTTATCCCAAAAGTTATTCCACAAGTAGAACTTGCAATTCTATTTCTCTTCTTCCTTCCTCTGCTCCACTCCATCCATTTGTCTATCCTCTTGATGATACCATGCATCAAGACTTACATTGTGTTAATAACAAGACCTTTAGGTGGAGTTGACACTATGGGCATGTTCTTGATTTTCACATAACTTGATGGATGCATGTAGGAGACATCATCTACAAGATCACTAACATCAATAGTGCCATTATACAATTTAATTTCATCTATTGTCAATCTAGACCAATACATTTCTCTGGTTTGGTATTCATCATAACACCTGGCCCAATAGTCTTCAATATCCAAAAGATGCCTATGAGTGTACCCTAGCTTCAGATGATCTTTTACAAAGTTAACAGGGTCGTATTGAGGTCTTATTACCTCATAGTCAATAAATTTAATCCTTCTCTCAAAGTCTTTAAGTAAAGTTTGGGCATCAGATATTGAGGCACACAAATAGGGCCCTACCACTATTGGAAAACGAATATCGACTATTTTCTTCACATTCAAACATAAGGTGTTTACCTCTAGTATATGCCTACACAATTCAAATAGAACTACCTTATCTTTAGGATATCTAGGAAACCTCTTGGGCAAGCCATCGAATGTACCAATTCATAGGTAGGAGAAAGATGGAAATTGGATGAAACAATACCTGAATGGGCTGACTACTGATATGGCTTCTAGTGAAAATCTCTGCTTAGGGCACCCTTGCAATTCCCAACATAACCTCATTGTGAAGGTATCATTTACCTTTACATATGCTTAGAAACTCCTCTACAATTGTAGGTGAGGGTAGAATTCATACACCTTGGTGTTCTCATCATAGTCTTCAATATTGGGAAGACTAGGCTAGAGATGATGGGTGGGTAAGGCATATATCAAATATGAAGACATAAAGAACTACTTGAATGCCTTTTCTAAATTTATCTAGGAGGCAAGCTCTTCACATATAATCTGATCCTAGTTAATTTGCAGTCCTTTAGGAAAAAGAACCTAGACCAAGAAAAAGTGATGTTCAGTGAAATCTAGAATCTCCTCCATTCCTTTTTATCTTAGCAATAATGCCAAGATATCCATGATTTCCCTCTTTAGGTTAGTTTTGAAAAGAGTCGTGTGTATTTTACTCTTTTTTCTATGAGGAGTCTAAAACCATGTCCTCTACATGTCTTCTCTCCTTAGATTTCTCTTTTCATTGAATGTCAATGTAGTGGAATTAAAATCAATGTCATGATGTTATTCCTTTACTAGGATTTTGAGTGCAAATTGCATCAACTCCTTGTTTACGAAAAGTAGAATAGATTGATCAGGCAGATTTATCTACTTTGTCTCTAAATTGTATCTTTCAATATATTCCTTTACCAATTATGGCATTTACATGGCCATGGGGAACCTAGTAGCTTCAACTAATCCACTCTCTTTCAATTTCTGAGTAATTGAATGGTTAGGCTAGGTATTGATTCTAATGTGTAGATCACCCAGGTCATAAAATTTGAAGGAAGTGTCAGAAAAGGTCTCCAATTCACTCTCAAATTCAACCAAGTGATCATACCCTACTTCTTTGATTTTCATTAGCCTATACTTTCTCAGAGAAGACAAATTACTTTGATAAAATAGTTGTTATGACATGAAGAACTCCATTTGGGAAAAATCCTATCATATAGACTTAAAAAATCAAACGTTAGTGCCACACAAAAAAAAACTCACAACTAACGATCGTAATGGTTGGATTTGCAATAAATCAGATAGATAAATAGATCTTTAAAACATTTTACTCGTACCCATATCATCATTCATAAATTTGACGAACATGAAATTCACTTAAATCTCTTATAGTAGTGAGATTATTCACTTACTTAATCAATTGGTTTTGGTTTTAATTGAAGTTACAATTTTAACTTTAGAAAGTGGAAAAAGGGTCTACACTACAATTATTTATGAGTGGGAAGGAAACATAAACTTATCTTTCCACAAGCTTGCCTTTTTCTTTGATTCGAGGTCACATCACGAGCAATACTCCTTCGGCACCTTGGGTACCCTATCACTTTCTTTTCTACACAAAGTTTAGCTCATTCCTTGGAGAATACATGAAATAAAGTTTTTTCCTTGAGGGATTAGACTATTATCTTCTTTAGTCAAGTTCACACTTCATGAACTATTCCATTGGAAACAACTTTGTGGTATTTCCAAAGAATCTCCTCACATCTAGATTTAGTATTTGCACATTTGATATAGAGGCTAACATTTCTCTTAGAAAAAAAGTATCATAGAAGCATATTCTTTTCATGGATTTTGAAAATTAGAATTATTTATCTTCTTTTCCTAACATTGCTTCGAAAATGAACTCGAAGACATTCTCTTCCAAGGGAAAAGAACTCAAATTGATGGAAATCTATTCCTCTAGATTAAAATGACTTTGAATTCAAGTTGGTAGTGTGAGAGTTGCATGGTTGTGGATCCTTGTTCTTCTAATCCTCTCATTGTGAATTAACCTTTAAATACACTTGGATATGTCAACATACTTTGTTCTTCAGAATGCTAGCCGACAAAGTGTGCAAGCAATTGGAATTCGACAGCACGGGCTAGAATTTGAAAGGAACGCCATGCTAGCTTTAGGAGTTAATTGTGGAGTTCAAATAGGCTTCCTTTTCATCAAAAAGACATTTAGATAGAAACCCAACGAAACCTAGATCACCTAAGACCTTGTTGCAAGGAAAAAGAAAGAGCCCCACATTGAGGTGTCGAGGGAAATAGAGCATGGAAAACCTAGAAAGATCAAAAAGGAAAGTCTCAAAGATGCTTAATGATAAGGGAGCCACCTAAGGGATACCTAGACAAGGAATCAAACATATATGCAATGAAAACTAACCAAGCTAGAAGCTTTAAAATGGAGGGACTAAAATTTGGTAACAATGTTCCAAGAGTTTTTAATCAAAATCTTGTTTGCTTAACATTTAAAATTCATTTAGTACAATCTTATTTGTAGATCCCATATGAGAAAGGAGCTCAGATTCATATAGGTTTAAATTATTGGCATTTTGGAAATATCTGCATCATTTATATTTAAAAAAATTAGGGTCAATGTTATCTACAATAGAATCAACATGTCATAATGTGTAATTTATTCTATTAAATAATTTTCGAATTGTTATTATTTCATCTTTCATGATTCCATTATGAAAATGTACACAATCAAAATATTTATACAAGACAATCTCACTCTAGAAAAATATTTCAAAATCATCACCTGCTTCATCTTTTGGGTGTCCAAATTAAGGATGAAAATTATAATTTATTTCTTCACTCAAGTTATTTCCAATTATAGTTTTTTTATGAGGACTTTATGAATAATTTTGTGCTGAATATATGAGACAAATCTCAATATGGAATGGTCATTCCATATAACTATTGGAATTACAAGTAGGAAAGATAAACTACTGAGGGAGGGGGGGTGGGGGGCGGTGTGAATCAGCAGTTAAAACATGAACCCATAAAACTTTTCACCACTTATCCATCTCATGCATTCAATAGATAAACTTGAAATAACATGCAAAGCGCATACACATAAAACATGTAAACACATAAGAAATCACACATTTGACACCTGATATGATTACCCAAAAACCCTCCAAAGTGAAGGTAAAACTAGGGTGGGGATGACACCTAATTCTTCACTACTGCAGCAATAAAGTGTAGCCAATTAAGGTTACAATGATTTGACCATGAGACATGATCTACCCTGTAAAAAGCCTGCCTTGTTAAAGGCTTACAAGGACTGTTAAGTCCCACCTTGTTGGAGGATTTCAACACCCTATTAGAAGTGTGCCTAGCTAAAGGACTTTAGAACATTCACTTGGAATGTCACCCTGTTAAAAGATTTACAAAAGTCTATTAGGACTACTTCACCTAGGAGATTTAACTAAAATCACCTGTTAGGATGTTTCATCATAGATCTTGTGATTAGCTTTGGTAGCTTGATTAAAGATCAAATCTATATAGTGTCCTTATTGATCCTCTTTGATCTGATATGTCAATGTTGTATCCTCTATCCTTTGTTCTTCTCAAACTAATTTTGCAATTCTCTCTCTGTATCTTCTAAGTCTCTATGAATGTTCTATTCTCACATGAAAACTTCACTATTCTCCTCCTTCAATTCCTTACATGCTCGTTATGAAGTTTAGGGTTTCATCCTCCTTAAGAAGACTAGAAGACTTTGGGTTGGGTATGAATATACGACTGAGATTCATTCTTTTTGCCACTTATTCCTTCCCTTTTTCTAATTGGCTGCATGCAATTTCATAGGGAATTCACATACAAATTCATCCTTATCTTCAAAAGATCATATTCTATCTTTAGGTCAGCTAAAAATTGGTTTACATAGTTGTTTGTGCAATCACAAACAAATATGTCCAATCTATGATGCTTGACACTTGAAGTTACCGATGCTCGACACACACTATAATTTTGTTTCTGACTTGGCACTTGAATTGCTTAGCATCTACTTGTTTACTCGGCACTTGAATCACTCGACATGTATTGTCTACTTGACACTTGGGTGACTCGTCATGTATTGTCTACTCGGCACTTGAGTGTCTCAACACAGTCTTGTATTTACATATCACACTCAGCATGCATTACTAGTTCGGCATGAACTTAGTAAATGACTTAAGTGTGTTGACACTCAATTGTCAAAACCAATCTGAGATCAACAATAACAGTGTATATAAGTTGTTGAGAATTCAATTTTGCAAGGTGTTTCAAAATATTTCTACCAACATCGAGTCATATAATTAAATGGCTTTTGCTAACAAGTGGTATTTTTATAATATATGGTAGGTTTTGTGCACCCCAATATTGTGATCTACAATAATACCCATCAAAAATTATGGCATGCTTAGAAGACCTTATCTTTAGGTTTGCTTGCATCTATTATGTTATTTAACATTGCAACATATATATTAGATTTTTTTTTGAGTTTGAAGCATATTTTGAGATGTATTGTAAAACAAATTTTCAAAAGTTATAAATTAATCAACATTGACCCTTGAAATTGTAAACAATTATAGGCTATGAATATTTAAATTATTTTCATCCCTTTTAGGTTTAAAAGATAGACTATGGTTATTTTCAATTGATAATGTGGACTTTTGTTGTGTGGGACATGATGCTCTATAGTGACATTATAAAAACAAACATATTTTTAGGAATGTATGTTTTGAACACTTTATGTGTCTTTAAACTATGTTAACTAGTGCTTCATATTTTGTTGTAGTGTTTATAGAAATTTTTTGTAGTATGTTAGTTATGCATGGTTCATCTAGTAGAGAATGATTGGTTGGATTTTATCTCTATTGCTATGTTTGAGGAGTCCAGGGAAAGACAAAGCTATAGAAAAAAAATATTGTTGTTTCAACATCAACATTATTGGACCAATCAAGCATATCCATTTTGGCTACCCTGTGTGTCCACAAGAAACCATGGATGTAGCCTAAGCCATAATATTGCCCTTCAAATATGTACCAATTATCAAAAGCCTAGAATTTTTTTCAGATAACCTCTTCAAAAAAAATTTGAATCATTACTCAATGTACAATGTAGTAATGTGTGAGTTCTCAGTATCATTTCTAAAGAATTATTTCTATAGAAATGTTTTTTTTGTTGATGACCAAGATTACTCTTTGCAAGTTGTGCCATTTTGTAATAGTCAAAATCATTGTGAAAAACAAGGTTGGAGTTATAATTTGATGTATCATAGAAGTATGTTCTCTATGGTGTTTATTCCAATATGCATGATTGGCTCTCAACTCTCAATGATGCACCAATTGTTACAAGCTAATTTGGTAGCTATTCATCACATGTGTTTTGTAACATTTCTTGTAAAGAGTGTAAACTAATTGGAACAGTGTCTTTTAAGTTGGTTTTGAGGAGAAAAATATTGATTGTTAGCATCAATGCCTCGTGATCAAATTGTCAAAAAATAGTGAAATATAAGATGCTTTTTAAATCTTTTATCATGGTATCTCATGAAATGAAATGTGTATTCATGGAAATATACATGTTTTGTACAAGACTAAAGGAGAAGAGATACACTAGTTGGGTACAAAGTAGGAAAAGCCATGTCTAACAATCCTACACTATTGTAATTATTGATTGAAGAAGGATTTATTTTTGGCCAAGGGAGGGGGGTACTCACTTAAGAACCAAGCTGAAATATTTTTTTATTGCATGGTAGTTTTGGAACAAATGATGATGGGGGTTGTGAATTATTTTATTTTTGAATTTAGAGTTTTTCTCTATTGGAGAGATAGATATTTCATTTGTATTAGATTTTAGATTGTACAAAATATTTGAAACAGTAGTAGTAGAATCTAACAACAAGTCAAGATAAACAAAATAAACAAGATTGTCATCATACTATTGATCAAAATTGATTTTTTAATTAAGGGTATTCATAAAATCAAACTTAGTTACATAATAGTCATAACTTTAACCTTATATATTTGATCCATGAATAATAAAGATTTTTAGATATTGTAATTTGTGTAGTAGGATGCATGCAAGATCTAAGATATCTTGGGGGAAGTTTATTGTGTTGCCATAATATTTGTATTGGCTCCCTTTTGTATGAGTGACTTGCAACACTAGATAAACCCAAGTTATAAGAATCTCTTAAACTTGAGTGAGCCTTAAGCACAATGGATTGGTCCCCTAGGTTAATGTTATTTGAGGAAGATAAGCATTGAATTCCTTATTTGGAAATGCATCATGCATAGAAAAATTTTAATTGTTTGGTATATATGGGCATACCAACACATTTTTCATTGTAGACCCCACATTTGTGCAGATTTGACAATTTGTTTATTCATTGTCTAAAAGAATCCAAAGATTTTACATAGTTCACAAAGGAGAATGTTTTATCGATTAAGCTTATGGATTCCTCATCTATTAAAATGAGTTGATCATATAAATGTTGAAGAGACACAAGTCATTCAATGTTGTTTAATGTCCCAAAATACTTTGAGCTTTCTTCCAATGTAGGTGATCCTTATTGTGTCATGTCTCCAAACAAGGTAATGTCCTTGTATAATGGAACAATCATTGTAGGAATAACATGAGATTTTTTTTAATAGTGTTGGGATGGGGGCGTCAATTTTGAGACTTAACCATTTTGCACATTTTTTGGGATATCTTTTATATTTTTAGCATAATATTGTTGATTTTTTGCTTTCCTTTTAGCTCTCTAAAGGTCAAAGCCAATAGATATATCCCACAAGGATGTTTGATAATTATTAGACAAGAAAAATTATTATAAAATATATAGATGGGAAAGTTTTGTATGGTATTTTTCTTTTGTTTTCTTTTGTACATAAAATAGGGTAATTCCAAAGATTGAAATAATGATATGAACATGTTTATACATACATGCATGTATATACATATTTTTCTCTCTATATATGATTATTATTTGTGATAATGAATATATATATATATATATATATATATATATATATATATATATATATATATATATATATATATATGTCTATTGTGTTAGACTAGGGTTGGCATTGCACCAAAAGATTGATATGTAAATGCCTGATACAACAACTCAACTTATAGTACACAAGAGGCAATTAATCCCTTGTCAAAAATCTCGAGGGAAGCATTGAACAAATTTCCAACAATCTCCCCCTCAAGGTTACCTGGGGGTCTAACGATTCAAACCTATGACCATGCTCTAATACCACTTGTTAGAGTGGGGTTGTCATTGCACCAAAAGACTGATATGTCAATCCCTGATATGACCACTCAACTTATAGTACACAAGAGGTAGTTAAGCCCTTGTCATGAATCCTGAGGGGAGCACTAAATTTTTTTCCAAAATATTGAAGTTCAAATTGAAAAACAAAGGTACAAATATCTGCATCTACATATGTAAAAGTGTGCTCATCTTTATCTATCTATCTATATATACATACATATGTGAATATATGTATATATATACATATATATATATGTGTGTGTGTGTGTGTGTCTATATATACATACATAAATATATGTGTATATACATATAAACATACATACATATGGATACTTTTTGACACACACACACACACACACACATATAGTCAAAACAAAGATAGATAAATGCAAATAAATATGCATATTAATAACTTTGCAAGTAGATGATGACATGTATACATTGATACACATAATGACACAAAGGTACAAAAATTCATAGACACATCAATATATACATATATAAATGTTATATATGTATACATGTGTGTGTGTGTGTGTGACATATATATATATATATATATATATATATATATACACACACACACATATGCATATACATATACATATACATAGACAAATACATATACATTTATATATATATATGTATGTATGTATGTATGTATGTATGTATGTATATGTATATATGTATGCCTATATATATGTATGTATATATATATATATATATATATATATACACACACACACACACACAAATAAAAATGAGAATGTGTCATCACTATGTGGAGACTCGTAAAGACTTGGTGATTGTAAATGACTGAGAAAGGTTGCTAGCGGAAAATTTTCACGATGATTGTCAACTTTCTAGAAAAAAAAATCCCAAACAAAATTTTTTTTGGCCTAAAACAAATGGAAGCTACAATACTTTGAACATATAAATAGATATATTTACATACTATTATTTGTAAATGTATATGTTATTGTAACATTTGGACAATAGGGTTCTAACTATTGATAATCTCCATAAAAGGGGACTCTATATTCCTAACAGATGCATTCTATGCAAAAACTAGGTAGATTTAGTGAATCACTTGTTTATTTATTGCACTTTTACAAGAGAGGTGTGGTCTAGTTTCAGTCAAGGTTTTGGTTTGGACTGGTGTGCCGCAGCCTTGACTAATGACTTCTTCAAGAAATGGGACAATACTTAGAAGGGAATTGGTCTCTATTTCATTAGCAAATGGGCTCTTCCCCACTTTAGTTCAGGAATATGGAAAGAACACAATAATTGTATCTTCATGGATGCCAACCTTCCTGCCAAGATCATGTTAGGTAAAATTCCAAATGCCCTTATGGAAAATTATCTTTTTTGCACAAGATCTAACCATTTTTGAAAGAGACAACTGAAGAGGTAATGACACACAGAAAAGAAGAAATAAATGTCAATTTTTGTTGCCCCCAGATGGGTGGCACAAAGTGAATTTCGATGGGGTGACAAATGGTAATCTGGGAGAAGCTAGAAGTGGTGAGGTGATTAGAAATTTCTTTGGTTATGGCATAGTGGTTATCATCTTCCCTCTAGGGCACCAAACTAACCATTTTGTTGAGGCTTGTGTTTCCCTTCACACTACTAAGTTGGAAAAAGAAATTGGTGTTAGATGCCTCTAGCTTGAGGGAGATTCTAATAACATCATAAAGTTCCTTAAAGTTGAACACTATCCTTCCTAGTCTACTGAGAATATGGTGGAAGAAACTAAACAAATCCTGCTTACTTTTGAGAGGGTCTATGTGTCACATGAATATAGAGAGGCAAATTCGGTAGCTGATTAGATGGCTAACAAGGTGGTCAAAAGGGGCATGTCAACTAGGTGGATTAATGGTGATGGGCTCCCAACTATAGTTAAAAGAATGATTAAGAAAGAAAGAATCTAGGGAAGGATGGCTAGTATAAATAGTAATGATGAAAGGTAATGTTGTCAGTTCCACATATCACTTAATGAAAGCTAAGCATGGGTCAAACATGAGAAACTTAATTCGGTGGATTATTGGCATTCTTTCTAGGTGTTTAGTAATCACAATTGCTCTTGTATTCCCAAGGACAAAAGAAAGCTTAGTTTTGGTGAGAATTATCAAAGGTTTTTGTTGTCACAAAGGTTTGCACCCTTGTCCAAAGTTTTTACCTAAGGACAACCTTATGAAACATGGAAACAACCTCCAAGCTATGGGACTTGAACTGTGAGGTTGAGTCTCTGAAGAAAGCCGGCTTCCTTTCCTATCAGGGTGCACCTAACTACTCTTGGAGAGGAAAAAGGGAGAAGGAATGCATGAAACCAAATTTGCCTAATCTAACCTAAGGGGCTGATGCACCAAAATAGAGTGTTCAAACCAATCTCTTCCCATACATGCACTATTGAACCATCATGACACCAAAGTATATACACATTCAAACTTTTTTTAATCTAACAATCACATGCAGATCAGAAAACCCAAATGAATGACACAAGGAAAGAGAAGATTCACTTATATATCATTCACAGGTCAAAAGAGATACAATCATGCAGGATTGTAGATCTCTACAATACACCAATGAGAGGCAAATAGTTCTTGCACTTTACATCAATGGCTAAAGGAGATAAGGTAGAATGTCATACAATTCAGAGGAAAAGGGAATTTACATATGAAATTGCAGAGCAATATCAGAGAAGTCAGAGAAGAGTTGACCTTTACAAAATCTACAAAAAATTCCTTTATAGCTCAGGCATAACTGGGATATTTCCCCACTGAAGTTACTCTACAACCACTTCCATTAAGCCCTTCAGAGAATAATCATGGAGATTCAAAGAAAATCTGATCTGAGTACAGATCTAGATGCAATGATATCTGATCTTGTTGGAATAGGGCCCTGAGAAGACAGAAATGGTGTCATTAAATAGTTATAACTAGGTAGATGGATTAGATCAGAGATGGTGGAGTGTTTCTCATGTTCACTAAGTTTAGTGCTCATTCGAGGTTAGTTGGCATTGATCACAAGGAATGAATCGTGCAACAAAACTCAAATTCCCCTATTTCTAGCTCATGAATCAGTAAGATTAGTAGGTCAACCTAACTTTGGCACCAAGATGAGCCACATGGACCAATGATCTTCTTTTATTTTTCCACTCTGTAGAGTCCCCATGTGGTTGACCACATCTTCTTATTAACTATGCCACCTCCTCAAATCCTAACTGTGATGCAAATGCCAACCACCAACCTTAACCACGTTGCCTAGCTGCAACGTATCTCCCCAAGCTTATGAGGACACATGGCATTTAGGTGCTTCCCTACAATGTTTAACTCCCTCATACTTTCATATTGCGGGCAAGCACTGATCATCAATCTGTACAAGATCAACGATTGAGAAAGACTCTCCATTCACTGTGCCTGTCCATGAAAACCTGGGCACACGAAAACACTCGACATCTAACCTAGCTTGACTTGGCATTACCTTGGCATACAACTGGTGCCACTTGGAACAAAAATGACCCCACAAGGACACACAATAGCAAGGCGCATGCCTACATTCCTTAACATCCCAGCATCTTTATATTGTGGGCACTCGCCAACCACTGATTTCAGTTGAATCTACGACGATCAAAACTTTGTAGAAATGCATACCTAGGCAGCTAGATGGGCCAATGAGATGCCCTCATTGTACTCTAACTCATCTAAAAATTTCCATGGGAGATGAGCTGTCATTACCTTCCAAGAAAAGTGGGCCCATAACATCACATCATGCCATGTGTCGTAAGGGTGCATACCTGCATTGTTTAATTTCCTCACAACTCCTTATTGTGGGCATGTGCTAGCTATTGATCCTTGAAGATTTGATAGTGTAAGGTACAACCAAGAACATGTGAGGTCATGGGATAGGTGTCATAAAGGGGTATGCTCGCATTGTCAAAAAGCCTCACAAAAGACAAAATGCGAGAATGCGGGCACCAATCAAACTACAAACTCACCTTGCCACCCTATCCACCCTATTTGTGGTAGCTCAAAGAAGATAGACCCACCTGCCAGGTTGCTGAAAAGCACTTCCCCGCATTGTCAGGAAATCTAACAAAACTCAGAATGTGAGAATGTGGGCACCAATAGAATTGCCAGCTGGACTGAGACTTCCTCCCTCTGTGGCCCATAGAAAGAACACAGACCCACCGATCCACATGTCACAAAGGGGCTTCCCTGCATTACATAAAGGTCATACATTTGGAGAATGTAAGAATGCGCCTATCGTAGATCACCAAAGATCTAACAGTGCGGAAAGCTACAAAAAAGAAGAAGGTCCATTTGATCATTTTATATAATTTTTTTGCATTTTAAATTCTCAAGCATTAAAATAGTATAAAAGATGGGAAATAGCCGTTGGGTGGGGTAGCATTTAAATTCAAATTTTGGCGGGAGGCAAAAAATGGTAACAATTTGTTCTTCTCTTTTGAAGTTTACAAAGAATCATCCTAACTCATAACAAAACTATGGTGGGAGAAAGGCATTACAGAGAACTAGAGGATAAAGCAGTGAAATGGAAAAGGAGTTTGAAGGTCTAGGAGAAGCTAAGGGAAGGTGGCATTTCAAATTACATTGATAAATTGCATGGTTGGAACCCAAAGGTGACTGAAATTATGGTCATGTCTTGGAGAGAAGGGAAAGATAAAATTGACAAAATTGATTTCCAGGTTAATGAAAGTGTCATTGAAGAGGTCACTAACTCCCCTTCTGAGGGCATCAAATTCTTTAGGGATAAGTAGGTTTCCCTCAATGTTGTCAAATATTTTTCCAAGAATGATAAGGAGATAAAGGATTTGGTGAATGCGAGACCATACTATGAACCAAATTCAATTAAAAAAACTCTAGAGGTTCATTCTTAGGGTGATCATCTCTTACATGATGTTGGACACAAGGTATGATGGATTTTGTACCCATAACTTTTTCATCCTCAACCACTTCAGGTATGGTACTAAGATCTCCATCCCCTACTACCTCTTCTTCTTTGTAAATAAGAATATCATGGGATATAAAAAGAAATATTATGCTAACTAGCTTTCCATGAGGGTTGTTGTTACTGACTTATGAGAACTTTAATGCTCAAACCCATGGCAGATCCATAGCCCATAAAATGGAGTCCTCTAAGGACATAGAAAGCTCCTATATCCCATCTAACACTAAGGATAGTGTTAAGCTTCATTTGGATGATGAAGAGGAGGTAGCCAAGATTATAAAGGATTTGGGAAAAATAAGAAAAAAAGTGAAACCCAAAAAGAATATAATCAAGGTTGGGAAAGGCTCGGTGGGTAAAACCAAGTTTAATTCTACTAAGGACTATAACGAGGATGATGAGGGAATGGACACAAAGGAGGAGAATAATATGAAAGAGAAGGTTACTAGCAAGGTCCCTATTCATAGGAAGGTGGAAAGCCTATCCAAGAGGAGAAGGGGCAATGAAATGGACACAAATCAAGATTCTAGTAAGGGACAGGAAACCCCCTCCACAAGCAAGAGGAGAGAAATTATGATTATGGCATAAAAATACCACTTGTACTTTCAGCTCTAAGGGCAGGAAAATATTCTAGAGGAACTTTGAAACTCAGATTGTGAAAATGGGCATTGTGAGAGAAACTATCCAGCCCAAGGGCTTGGAGGGAAATGATGGTAGAATTCATCTGGAGGAACTTATTGATCCAACCATGGTGATTCTCAGTGATAATGCTAGGGAGGTGGAGATGAATCTCCTCAATAATGCCCGAAATAGCATGGTGGACAATTTTTGATCTATTAAGTCAATTTCTCATGAAACTAAGGAGATGAAGAATAGGTTGTAGGGTCTGGAAAGGAAGGGGAAGATGGGATTGACAAAATCAAAAAACTAGATAACAGGGTTACTGAGGTGGAAAAAAGAATGGAAAGAATGGAGATCTCTCTCCAAAACACTACAAACTAGAGCTTCAATATTATCAAAGCCTTAAATGATAATATCAAATAGTTGCATACTATGATGGAGGTTAGCACAGGGATCAAAGAGGATATGGAAAATGAGGACAAAAGGGAAACAAAAGATGGTGTCAACCCCCTAGATGAGAGCCCGAGCGATAGAAAAAGATCAAAAAAGAAGAAGAGGGATGGGGATGACTCTCCTAATGACATATAATTGATTAGTGAAGTAGCTAAGACAATGGAAATGCTAGAGCTCAAGGCTACTGAGTTGTTCAAAAATATGGTGCCCTAATTGGTTCCCCTAGCTTTTCTAATTTTCCTTTGGGTTTTCATTTGCAAGGCATGTCTACTCTTTCAGAGGTTGTGTTTTATTTAGTCATGTTCTCCTATCCTTCTATGGCCTATTGTTTCTTTGTTGTATAGCTTCATGCTTCGGACTTAATATTAGTTTCTTTTGTTTACCACTGGGTTTTAGGCTCCCGTTAAAACCTTTTTTACTCAATCAAAAATATTTAGACAATGTATTTCAACCATGGGATAAGATGTCTCTTTGGAGAAGACAATATTTCAATGGGGTGAGAAATGAGGATTTATGCACAATTAAATAAAGTTGAAGAATGTAAAATGAGATATTTTTTAATTTGTAAATTTTCTATTTATTGGATCTATTGAGAAAGAAGTTTTTGTATGTAGATATTGTAAATAGTTTATATGAGATTCTTTGATCTTATGATGTTCATAAAAGGAGAAATTTTTACAATTTAAAACATAGAAGTATTGAAAACTCCCCATTTTCTTACATTATAACATGCATCCTCTAAATTTAACATGAAAGGAATCTACTAAAGTCAAGAATTAATCATTATATTTTAACCAAATACTCACAAACAATGTCAAAATGAGCTTAAAACCATGAATGAGAAGATGCCAATTCAACTCTCCAAACACATAATTGGAGGATTAAACATAAAAGAGGACCACATATAGATGAAAAATCTACCAAGGTTGAGATATAATGAAATTCAAGAATAAGTTGGGATCAAACTACCATAAACATATAGTTGACCACCTCAAAACTCTCCAACATGATCATGTTTCAAGGTTCCTATTTAGTCTCCAGAAGAACACCCAACACTAACTTAATAAAAAATCATAGAAGAAACTATTCCTTCAAGGAATGAATGAAGGATGAGTTGAACCATTGGACCTTATGAAAGGAGGAGGCATTACACAGTTTAATTGGGATTATATGAAAAGGATATTCCTTAACTATTCTAGAGATACTATAAAAAAAGAAGAGGATACACACCTAGTATGGGGAAAAATAAGGTGTTTGGTGCTTGAAGGATGAAGATATCCAATATTCTACCAAACTTCAAGAAAGATATCCTCAACAACATGGCAACTCAGGTGGATATAATACAAGCTAATTAAAAAAAGAGGAGCATAGCCTATGTTGGATGAATATTGCCCCCATTGTAGGAAGAAGAAAAAGGATTGTAGATGTCAGGTGGTGGCCAATATAGAGACCAAGAAACTTCCAACTAATTTCAAGCCAATTGAGGGAGATGATGAGAAACTCTTCTTTGTAGCACAATAAAGGCCATGGGCTTTGTTACAAGGTATTCCATAGGATCCTTTAGCCTTTACTAGTTCTTATTCTAATGCATGTAATCACTGACAAACTTCCTTTAATTAAAAGTCTCATCCATGAAATAATCCTCCACCCTAGTGGCCTAATTATCAAAATCCTACCCCCTAATGAAATATCCCTCATGGAATTAGAAACAACCTCAAAATTTTTGGCAACCACCCCAAGGGAAATTAAAGCCACCTCAAGGTTATTGGAAACAAAACCCCTAATGGAGAAGAAACTAACACTAGTAGAATTAACCACAAGGATTCCTTCCATCACCCCCTCATCCTTAAAAACCAACCCTAATGCTACATTTTATAGCTAATGTTAATCTACTATATCCTATGTAGTTTCCTTCTTAGACTTGACCAAATCCAAATAAGAAGCCTCAAAAGAAAATTGTTTATTCTATAGACCCTAACTAGTAAATTGCTTATACATTTGCTATCAATGATATCCATTTAAGGTCTACTATCATATTACCTGCTCTAACATCACCAATTATAATTGGAAGGCCATGTGATGATTATGAAACATCTAATATACCCCCTATTCCTACCCAAAATAATATACTCAAAGCAATTAAACAAATTAGGCAAGTAGACCCACCATTTCCTAAAAGACTAAAGTTGACATAACAAAGACCATTGAGGTAATAGCCTTTGACAACATTGATCAAATCAAGTATATTTGTATAAAAATCCCACTTTTTCAAACAATCAAAGATGTCCCTAAATAGTAAAGCTATTAAGGAAGCTTTCTTGAAGAAACCCAATAGGAAGAAAAAGGATCCTTATATTGTTCATATTTAGAGATGACCTACATATATCATGCTTGTAAATATTGTCATACTAAAGTATTCTAATCCTAGGGGCCCAATCGTTGAAGTTATTATTAACAAGACTACAATAACAAACTCACCAATTGACCTAGAAGTTCCTACTAATGTCATGAAAAATGATACTATGCAAATTTTTAGTATCTTAAACCTCAGAACCACTCCAATTTTCCTATGGCTAGAAAATAGTTCAATAGTAAATCATGATGGGGTAGTATATATAGTGGTCACACTAGACTCTTAGGAACATCCTCCTAATTTGATGATTCTATCTCTAATAGCCACACTAGGAGGATATCTTATTATTCTAGGTAGACCTGGTTAGTTACAAAAAATACTTATAAAGGCTTCCACTTAGGAGATATGATAATCTCTAATGGATTAACCACAAAAAAGTTAGCATTATACCCTCCTTCTCAGTTATAGTCTGAACTTGCATTGATTGTTTGGCTAGATATAGGGAGAGATGTAGAGGAAGCTAATTATGTTGTGCAATTGATGATGCTAAAAAGGGATCATTTTCTAAATTTGTAGTAAAAGGATGAGTTCATTGCTAATATTATGTAGAACAACTATGAGGTTAGAGAGAAAGCCTTTAGATGTTCATCCACCCAGAAATGCTCATTGTAATCCTTGTATCCTAATTCTAAAGCCTCTAACCTTCCTATGGCTGAGAAAGTTTACCATAGTTTACTCTCTCATGAAATCCTTATACTTGCAATAACATAAGCTTCCATGGTTGAAGAGGTTGTACTAGGTTGTTTTCTTAATATAAACAACCAACTCACTCAATAAAAGAAGTTGTCTCTGATTAAGCTATTACTGGAAAAAAATCAAGATTTTTCTTGGGATTATGGAGATATGAAAGGACTTAATCCAAAATTGTGCACCCACAAGATTTATATTAGAAAAGATTAGTACGCCTGTAAGAAAACCCTAGGGAAGAGTTAATTCAATCCTCAGATAAATAGTAAAGGGCGAATTATAGAAGTTACTAAATGTTGGTTTTATATACCCTATATTAGATAGTTAGTATGGTGCAAGAGGACCTTGAAAATAAAATAATATTCATGGGATTCCATGAATCTACATAGTGTGTCTAGGTGTTAATATGATGTTTAGGTTCCTATGAACCAACAAACATGTAATAATGACCCAATAAGTAAGACCATTTTCTTGAGAAGCATATATAATCCCTCATATTCAAACTAGTCAAACTATCTATGGTAGATTATGATTTGATTTTCTTATAGTTTTAGAGTCTTTTGTATTCATAATGCACCTATTAGACATGTTTGGAAAATTTTTGTGTGCAATGTAGTACTAGTTGCAAAAATTACCAAATAATGCAACTTTTCAAAAGATGTCGACCAACTACCTAACCAATAGCTACAACTTTCAAATTTAATTTAGAGGATATAATAGGCATATACAAGATCTAAAGGACCAAATTCATACTAAAGATGTACATTTTGGATGATTTTGGAATTGAAGAAATAACAATCTACTAGTTTTCTTGCAATTTTCTACTTTGTGTGTTTCACCATTATGCCAAACAAGTTCATTTTTATCCAAACATGATATGACTAGATAGAGACATGTGTTAGGGTCACAATATATTTCATTTCATTAGTTTTGACAAAGCTTGAGGATTTTTAGAAGCAATTTACTCAGACTAGGTTGTGTTGGATACAATAATTCGATTGTATGTTGTCTTTAATGTTACACAAATGTCAATTATATATTGAGAAATTGGTGTATATTGAGCTCAAATGGGAGTCAAAGGAAGTTCTAGTGTAAGATGAGTGTTTCAGTTTTAACCAAGTTTAGAGTGAGTGTCTACTGAGCTCACTCAATTGCCTAAGGAAATTCTGTATGGAACCATTGTTAACCAAATTCACTCGATTACCAAAGAAAAATTGGCACGGAATGAGTGCTAATCAAGCTCACTCAATTACCAAAGGAATTCTAAAGGAAAGTCATTTCTAAGTTAGTGTTGACCAATTCGGGTTGGCTGACAAAGGATTTTCCTGTATTAGTATGTTTGATCTAACAGTTTTGTTGGTTAGTTCTAGCTAACTCATGGGATGAATTTCATTTGTTTGAAACTGTATTCAAGCTGACTTGACAAGGTAAAGCATATAAATATAAGGTCAAGTTGAGGATTGAATTGGAGAACAAGCATGGGATTAAAAAGATAAATCAAGGAAGTGAATTTGAAGGATATTAGAGTATCCAAGTTGACTGAGCTACAAAGAAGATTATGATCAAGCAGGATCAAGTATTCAAGCTAGGATATATATCTAAAATCAAAAAATATAGTTGTATCAACAATCAGGTCATATAATTGTTACTCTCTAATAATTGTAACAGTGAGTCAAATCTCCTAACAGAGTTAGCCTAACATCTATTTGCCAAATCCTCTAACAAGGTGGCATTTCTAGATTGAAGTGTCTAAAGACCTCTAACAAGGCTACTCCTAATAAGGTGATCCAAATCCTTTAATAGGATCACACCTAACATTGTATTTTGTAACCTTTAACAAGGTTGGCTCCTAACAGGGCTCACTTCAGAAGACTAAAAAATAGTAACTAGTTGCAATTGGTGATTTTCCCAAATTGGGTTTCCACATTAAATCTTGGTGTCTCTTGTGTTCATGTTATTTTATTTATGATTCTACAACTAAGTTAATTAAGGTTAAACACACTAAACATCTTAAGAAGTGATTATTTCAATGTTTACTGAGTGATAGTAATTCTTAGCGTTAATAGAGTTATAACAACATTTCATTTTCAACAGAATTTGGTTTTGAATTGTATTGACATCTTAAGGGATATTGGATTTTTTTTTGTGGTAATTGATTCACCCCTTCCCTCTCAATTTCTCCTCTTATATTTCGAACAATTGGTATCAGAGTTTTTGGTGCTTGTAGAGAAGGTTTCAAGGACCTAAGCTAAAGATCAAGATGTCTTACAGAAGGGAGATTCCTAAGCTAAACAAAGATAACTTCCAAGCATGGGAGGAACTTATGAAGCTTCATTTGGCAACCATTGCTGACACAGGCTTGAAATATCTAGAGAAAAAATATGTAGCACCAACTAGAACTTTTGACTATGGAACAAATTATAGAAAAGAAGAATGATAACATAATGATGATTGGCATTTCTTCCAGTCTCAATTATGTTGAATTTGATGAAGTAAAAGACTATGGTACTACTTATGAAATTTTGAACAAGATAAAGGATATCTATGGAGGTGATGATAATGTGAGGAGAGCTAAGGCAGGAATTCTTAGAGGTCAACTTGATCTGATGAAGATGAAAGAAGATAAGAACATTACACATTACAATGAAAGAATCAAAGCTAGTGTGAATGCAATCATAGCCTCGAGTAGGAAAATTTATGATGTAACAGTGGTAAGAAAGGTACTCATAACAATTCTTCCTATTTATGTAATTAGATTATTAGCTATTCAAAAAATGAGATATGATCCTAAGAATGATATAACCATGGATGCACTAGTGGGAAGGTTCACAACATTTAATGGATAATTTTGATAATTATGTTCATAACTCTAGTAACCTTGAGTCTGCATTTTAAGCCAAGCTATCACTCAAGAAGAAAGCTGCAAAATCTAAAAACAAGAAGTCTAGCAGTGAAGATCAAGATAGTTCTAATGATGATCTTAAAGTAATTGAAGCATTGCTTGCAAGAATATTTCCCAAAGGAAAAGGAAAGTACAAAGGCAAAAATCCTTTGATCTTCTTTTCTTGTGAAGAAGTTGGTCATATTGCTGCAAAGAAGCAATATTGCTGCAAAGAAGAAAAGAAGCATGACAAGTTCAAAGTCAAGAAGGATTTCAAAAGCTACAAAGACTATAAGGACAAAGGTAAGAAATCTTGTTACATGGCTAAAGATTCTGATAGTAGTGAAGAAGATGAAATGGTTTACATTGTTGTTAAAAATGAATTAGATGATGAGAATGATAAGATGGCCCTCATTTATCATGTTAGTAAGAATGATACATAGATTATTAATAGTGGTTATTCTTGCCACATGACTGGTGATAAATCTAAATTTGTGCACTTGGAACACTATGATGGTGGGAGTGTTAGATTTGGAAATGATGAACCTTGTTATGTGAAGGGAAAAGGTTGTATTGCACTAACCAATGATCTCATATGTGATAATGCTTATTGGGTTGAAGGACTAAAACACAATTTTCTTAGTGTAGCACAATTGAATAACATTGGATTCAAGGTAGAATTCATGAATAGGAAAGTCAAGCTGCTGGATGGAAATGGAAATCTAGTTGGGACTGGCAATAAAACAAGAGCTAATCTATTCTACCTAGATCTAACTAAAAATTCGTGTTTCATAGCTCAAGTAGAAGAAATTTTGTTATGGCATAAAAGGTTGTGGCATGTGAATTTTGATAACCTAATCAACTTAAGCAAGAATAAAAGGGTTAGAGGCATTCCAAGACTAAAGAAACCTTATATGGGCATGTGCAAGAATTATCAAATTGGAAAGATGGGAAAGATAAGTTTTAAAAGAAAGAACTATCATTCTAAAGAAGTCTTGGAGTTGGTTCATACAGACCTTTGTTGATCTATTGGTATACAAAGCTACTCTAGAGATAAGTACTTTATTTTATTTGTTGATGGTTATTATAGGATGATGAAAGTTATGTATTTAAAGGATAAATCAGAATCTTTTCAAAAGTTCAAATGGTATCTAGAAAGAGTTGAGAAAGAAATAGGAAAGAAACTAAAGTGTCTAACATCAGATAGAGGAGGTGAATTCATCTCAAATGAATTCAATGAATTTTGCAATGAAAGAGGAATCAAAAGATAGGTATCTACACCTGGTAAACCTTAGCAAAATGACATTGTTGAGAGAAGGAATAGATCAATCATGGATTGTGCAAGGGAATTTATGATAGAGAAGAATGTTGTTATCAAATATTGGAAGGAAGAAATCAGCACTACAGTTCATACCTTAAACTGAGTTCAATTGAAGAAAGACTCAGATCAAACATCCTTTGAATTCTAGTATGGCTATAAACTTGATGTTTGTTATTTCAAAGTATTTGGAAGCAAATGTTATATTCTAAAGGAGTCAAGAAAAGGGATTTTTGATGTGAAAAGTGATGAAGGCATATTCTTGGGATACTCCAGTAAGAGAAAAGCATGCAAATGTTTGAATCTATCTACTCACAAAATTATAGAAAGTGCACATGTAAAGATTGATGAATTTGCAAAAGAATTTGAAGAACAAAGCAAGAACCTAAAAACTACATAAACTTTGTTTACTATGAGTATAATACTTTACTTGAAGTTCAAGCAAATAGTAGTCAACAATCTTCACCACCTGAGTCTTTGAAATCTCTAGTGCAACCCAAGTCACAATTTGAAGGACCCGAGTCATAGTTTGAAGAACCTAACTTTCAACCAATGCAAACCAATTCATCTGATGGACCTGAGTCAAAGATAGTGGGAATTGAGTATGATTCAAAAGATCATGGTGAACCTAGTGAATTCAAAAAGAAGGGGCCTAAACTTACTGGATATGTTAGCAGTCATCATGCACCTAAGAAAATCATTAAAGATCAATCAAAAGGTAAAATGACAAGGAAAAACTTAAAAGGTACATGTTTTGTTACTAAGTTTGACCCTAGAACTGTCAAAGATGCATTATAAAATGAAACTTGGATTGAGGCAATGAATGAAGAGATTGATCATATTGAAAGGAACAAAACTTAGACTCTTATTCCTAGACCCAAGGACAAGAATGTAATTGGCACAAAATGGGTATTAAGAGATAAGTTGAATGAGAATTGAGAAGTTTCAAAAAACAAGGAAAGGTTAGTTTGCAAGGGTTATGCTCAAGAAGAAGGTATTGATTATGGAGAGACTTTTTCTCATGTTGCTAGACTATAATATGTTAGAACACTCCTTTCGTATGCAACACACAAAGGATTCAAATTATATCAAATGGATGTAAAATCAGCATTCTTAAATAGAATCTTGGAAGAGGAAGTCTACATTGAGCAACCCAAAGGTCTCATTGATCCTAGCAAAAAGGATATGGTTTGCAGACTACACAAAGATTTGTATGGTCTCAAACAAGCTTCCGAAGCTTGGTATGAAAGGTTACATAATTATCTCATAAAGATTGGTTTTCTAAGAAGTAATGATAATAGCAGCCTATACATCAAAGAAGGACTAGATAAGAAGATTGTGTTGGTAGAAAATTTTGTGGATGATACATTATCTATTGGAAATGATGATTTGTGCAAATATTTTTCTATGGAAATGAGTAAGGAATTTGAAATGTCAATGTTTGGAGAGATTAAATTCTTTGTTGGATTATAGATTCAATAGATGAAGGATGGTATCTACATTGCTCAATCAAAATGCATCAAGGAGATACTAAAGAAATTTGGAATGGAGGATTCTAGACCAGTTGGAACACCTATGTCTACTGGACATAAGCTTTCTAAAAATGATGATTTCAAAGAGGTAGACCAAACTACATATAGATCAATTATTGGAAAAATTTAATATGTAGTACAAACAAGACCTAATATAGCATTAGTAGTTGGTATGGTGGCTAGATTATCTGCTAATCCTAAAGAAAATCATATCATGAAAATCAAAAGAATCATGAGGTATATGAAAGGTACTGAAGACTACAGTTTGTGGTATAAGAAAGAAGGCAACTTTGAATTGAAGGCATTTACTAATGTTGATTGGACAGGAAGTGTTGATGATAGGAAGAGCATTAGTGGTGGAGAATTCTTTCTTGGAAAGAGGTTTTTATCTTGGACAAAAAAGACGCAAAATTGTATCTCTCAGTTTATAGCAGAAGCAGCATATGTTGTTGCAGTAGTCAATTGTTCCAACATTGTGTGGTTTAAACAACTATTGTCAAGTATGAAGGAGGAGTTCAAGGACCCATTTGTTATCTTTTGTGATAACACTAGTGTAATTAACATATCCAAGAATCTAGTGATGCATACCAAAACCAAGCACATTGCAATAAAATATCATTTCTTGAGAGAATTCGTGCAAGACAAGGAGGTGATATTGGAATATGTGAATACAAAAGAATAGATTACAGACATATTCACCAAGCCATTACCTAAGGATGTATTTTTGTATCTAAAAGAAAAGCTAGGGGTCATTCCCCTATCTAAATCTCACTACATAAAGTTTAGTAAAGCATCAACCAAGTTGATGCAGTATTTTCATAGTAGATTGCATATGAATCTGTACATCAAGTACGTGGAAACTACATTGCTTGTTATCTTTGGCATAAGATGTTAGAGAGGGAGAGTTCTTCATCATATATCAAATAAATTTTTTTGATTTTTGAGATGTCAAAAAGAGAGAACTTTTCATCTTGTCATATTAGAAATTTTTAGTTGATATCAAAGAGGGGGAGTTTGTTGCTTGAAGGAGATATTGTAGTCATTCCAATCAGAGATTGATAAAAGAGGGAGTTCACACTAATAGAGGGAGTTCTCATGGATGAGAATTAGAATGAAGCTAATGATATTATCCTTACTTCTATTTTTCTCTAAAATTTCTATGTGTCATGACATGTTGTGTTGCCATCAATGCAAAAGAGGGAGATTGTTGGATAGAATCATTCAATTGTATGTTGTCTTTGATATTGCACAAATGTCAAGAATATACCAAGAAATTAGTGTATGTAAAGCTCACTTGGGAGTCAAAGAAAATTCCAGTGTATGATGAGTGTTTTATTATTAACCAAGTTTTAAGTGAGTGCCTACCAAGCTCACTTGGTCACCTAAGGAAAGTCTGCATGGAACCATTGTTGACCGAGTTCACTTTGTTACAAAAGAAAAATTGGCATGGAATGAGTTTTAACTGAGCTCACTCAATTACCAAATTAAGTGTGAAAGAAATTCATTTTTGAGTTAGTATTGATCAAGTTAGGTTGGCTAACGAAGGATTTTCCTGTATCAATGTATTTGATCTAACAATTTTTTTGGTTAGTTCTAGCCAACTCATGGGATGAATTTTATTTGTTTGAAATTGTATTCAAGCTAACTCGATAAGGTAAAATATATAAATATAAGGTCAAATTGAGGATTGAATTGGAGAATAAGCATGGGATTAAAAAGATAAATCAAGGAAGCAAATTGGAAGGATATCAGAGTATCCAAGTTGATCGAGTAATAAAGAACATTCTGATTAAGGCGAATCAAGTATTCAAGCTAGAAAAGAGATCTAAAATTAAAAAAGGAAATTGCATCATCAATTAGGTCATATCATTGTTACTCTATAATAATTGTAGTAGTGAATCAAATCTCCTAACAAAGTTAGCCTAAAAACTATTTTCCAAATCCTCTAACAAGGTGGCATTTCTAGGTTAAAGTGTCTAAAGACCTCTAACAAGGCCACTCCTAATAGAATGATCTAAATCCTTTAACATGTTCACACCAAATAGTGTGTTTTGTAACCTTTTACAAGGTTGGCTCCTAACAGGGATCACTTCAAAAGAGTGAAAATTTGTAACTAGTTGCAATTGTTGGTTTTCCCAAATTGGGTTTCCACATTAAATCTTCATGTCTCTTGTGTTCATGTTATTTTCTTTATGATTTTTCAAATAAGTTAATTAAGGTTAAACACACTAAAAATCTTAAGAGTTTATTATTTTAGTGTCTACTGAGTGACAATAATTTTTGTTGTTAACTGAGTGTTCCTGTATTAACCAAGTTACAGTAGCATTTCATTTTCACTAGAGTTTGGTTTTGAACTGTGTTGGCATCTTAAGGGATCTTGGATTTGTTTTTGTGCTAAATGATTCACCCCTCCCCTCTTACTTACTCATCTTGTATTTCCAATAGGTTGAAACCCTCTCCTAAACTAAGGTTTTGACTTAAAATATCTCTAACTTGAATTTCATGATTAGATGTCCATGATCATTAAGGAAAATTGATTAGAGACAATTTACTTTAACTAACCAAAATGATTTTGGAGGAAACCCTAAAAATTTTCTATTTTTACTTGCAAGCCCTAGTTAGGCATCCCTGTGTGACTGACTCTAGTTAAAGCATAAAATTATGCATAAAATGAAAATTAAAATGTATCTAGGCTTTAAATTGAGTATTTGATGTAGCCATGGCGTGTAATCACTATTATGGTCATTATCTTATTGGGATCAATTTATTCTAAAGAACTTGTAGAACAAATCAAACCCAATTAGGCATATTAGTCCCAATCAGCCATATTGGGGTTTGGATGGAAAAACTTGGATCTATGCCTTGAAACCTTGGAATATTTTAGAAATCCCAAGAGGGTATTAAAAAACTCATTTTCTAATAGGGTCCTTTACAATTTTGGAGACATAAGGTTGAAGAACTCAATAGGGTGACCTAATTCAATTAAGTATCCCTACTAGCCCAGTTTGTGGAGATTGATCCAAGGCCCTAAAGGGATGTTTCCAAAGGTTATAATGGAGCATTTTAGTCAAGATAAATTTGCATTAATATAGTCCCACCATTATGAAATATTTTTGATACAATAATGTGCATTTGTACCTTAGCCTCTGGAGTTAGGTATAAGGAGATGCCTTATTGATTTTGTCACAAAATTTTGTGTGTTGATCAATAGATTATACAAGCATCCTTGAAGAATTGAAATTTCCTTCATGGTATTGATGAAGTGGTTAATCCCTTGGTGATTGTTGATAAACCATTTTTTGTAAGTTGTAGGTATAGGCCTAAGAAAAAAAGGCTCCCTATTTGGCTCTACATCATAATGGTATCATAGTAGATTGATTTAGCCTTTACAAAGTATATGCCAGAAGATTTTGAGCCTAGGGAGTTTGAAGTTGAGGCTCCAAACGTGCCTTCTAATGGGATGACTACATAATTTTCAAGGAAGTTCTAATAAATGGAGGAATTCAATAATGAACTGGTAGAGGAAGTCAGCATATAAAGGGGATTGGAAGAAATACTAGGGAAGTCTAGGCAAGATAGGATATTTTATGGAATAGAAGAGTGGAATGAGAGAGAACCCCCTAAGAAATAGTAGAAGCCCTCAAATTGGTTGGAATAAAGGTGTTAAATGGTCCAGAAGGTATCCCTAACTTTATTTTTTATGGAAGATTGTATCCAGATATTTTCATGGATTAGATTGAGGCTCTTAATAGTCACCTTGGATGTGAAGAAGTTCCTTCTATAACTACCCAAAAATGGTCATCTAAACTATGAGCCTCCTTTCTATCATTTTTACTTAATTTATCCATTGCTTATTCTTGATCAAATCATCACTTTGCTATTTATTCATTTATAACCTACAATTTGACCACTTTATCCTAAGTCTTTTATTTAATTGAAAGAAATATCTTCCTTTTAATTACATAAAATATCTAAAATCCAACTTATCTTAAGTGTGCACATGAAAAACATTATTCCTATTGAAAAAATAAAAATAAAAGGCTTTTTGTCTCAAATGAGAGGCACACTTTTCTATGTGAGTAGAATCTTTATTTTAAAAATAACTTTAATTCTCCTCCAAATATATTTTGCCTCTTAAAGTCAACCATTGATATTGATTAGGTAAGATTCTTGTGCACGTGGATTTCTCAAGATACATTCACTAGTAAATTTTGACCCATTTTTTGATGAAACTTGTTCAAAATTTTGACCCATGTTGGTTGAATTTGCGACCAAGTGGTGTGTCAAAAATTTTCTCATCAAAATTTTGATGAAACCTTGAACTGGTCAAAATTTTGACCAAAGACTTGGTCTAAATGGACCACATTTAGTATGACCATTATTGGTGGCCATTGGTCAAAATTTTGACCAATCCTCATCAAAATGCCAGCCAAGATTGGTCAAAATTTTGAACAATCTTTGGTTGAAATGGACACCACAACAAGAAGAATGTCATACTCATGACCAAAGAATTGGTCAAAATTTTGACCAATCTTGGTCGAAATTCTAGCCAAGATTGGTTGAAATTTTAACCAATCTTATTTCTTTTTTAAAAAAATATAGTAGATGATGCATGACGATGCATGTAGATAGATGGAAATAAATTGGTCCACCTTTATTTAGAATAGTAGGTGCCTCTACCCTACCATTTTATAGGTAGACGCACCACCCACCTATAGAATGGTAGGGCCCCCACTCTATCATAGATCTATCCTCTATATGCATGGACCACTACACCAAAATGACTATCCACCCACATGAACTACAAGGGGGTAATAGGAAGGGTTCACCCCTACAATTCTATGGTGACCAAGGCTAGAGCCCCTATAGAGTTGTGACTAGAACCCTAGCAAATCATAGGTCTCAGTTAGGCCCCTACTATTCTAAAGGGGGTGGGATTTGGTAGACCCTCTGATTGATGGTTCAAAATGAGTGATGATTGGTTATGTGATTAAAAAAAATATAGTAGAGGTCCCATGATAGAAATAAACTAAGGTATGAGAGAATAAAAACCTAGCAAATAAAGTGCATCTGAAAACATCCAAAAATAACATAGAATAATTTAAAACATACCATTACTTTCATCTTCAAAGAAAATGTCTTAGCATCATTTGGATTCACCTTTATATTAATAATGAGATTGGGGAACGATTTAGGGATTGTTAATCCTTCTGGAAGTGCTTCATTGTTTGCCTACAAGAGAAGTTGGTATATGTCTCTTCCCATTCTCTACAAAATGCCATAGGCTCTACATTTAGATTCCAATAAGTGTAGAAGTCCCAGGATAGAAAAAAATTGATCCTTCCTCATTACAAGTATGCGAATAGGGTTGGTATTTTAATTTTTATCTTGATTTTCTATATCAATGGAGCTTCTTAGCACATCTTAAGTAGCAAGGGAACTCAAAAAAAAAATTACCTATTCCAATGAACAAGAAGACTGCCAAAAGCTAGTTAAGTATCAATGGAGCTTCTTAGCACATCTTAAGTAGTAGCAAGGGAGCACAAATAGTCAAATGACATATTGACTAAAATATTTAATATAATGAGAATTTGAATCTTAATCTATTATTACTAAGCCTAATTAAAAGAAGCCATAAAGCGCCTAGATCATGCAAATATACATTTTATTAGTGATCTGTTTAAAGACCACAAATTATAATTATTTTTCTGTTGGTTTGTAAACTATATTATCAAATAATGTTTTTTGATCTTGTTGGAATTACAATAGGAAAGGTAAACTTCTGGGGGGGTGTGAATCAGCAGTTTAAGCTTGGACCCATTAAACTTTCACCATACATCCATCTCATGCATTTAATGAGTAAACTAAAATAACATGTAAAAAACATACATCTAAATCATGTAAACACATAAGTAGTCACACACATATGACACCAGATATGATCACCCAGAAACCCTCCGATGAGAAGGTAAAATTGGGGTGGAGATGACACTCACAAATCTTAGCTACTGCAATAATAAAGTGTATCCAATGAAGATTACAATGTTTTGATCATGAGTCATTATCTACCCTATGAAAATTCTACCCTGTTAAAGGCTTACAAAGACTATTAGGTCTTACCTTGTTAGAGGATTTCAGCACCCTATTAAAAGTGTGCCTTGCTAAAGGACTTTAACTCACAACTAAGTAAGCACCCTATTAAAGGATTTCATATAGCATGTTAGGACTACTCAATGAAGAGATTTTGACTTAAATCAACAGTTAGAATGTCTCAACATTGATCTTGCGGTTAGCACTTGATTGCCTAAGAACATATCACCTCTAAACAATGTCTTCTTGATCCTTCTTGATAAGCTGTCTCTTTTCTATATACTCTTCTCTATCATTTTTTCTACTCTAATTGATTCTAAAATGTTGTCTCACTTCATAACTCCTTAGTCACCATGAATTCCCTATTTACACATGCAAACTTCTCTCGTCACTCCTTCAACATTCATAGAGAGTTTAGGGTTTGACCTCCTTAAGAAGACTTTGGTGAATTAGGGTTAGGTATGAATCTACGGCTGAGATTCATCCATTTTGCTACTTAATCCTTCCCATTTTGTGATTGGCTACATGTAACTATATTGGGAATCCAACTTAAGATTCATCCTTATCTCCAAAATATTGTAATTCATCCTTAAGTTGGCTCAAAAATGGTTTACATAGTTGTTTGTGCCTTTACAAACAAATATGTCAAAACTGTCCTACTCATCATTTGAAGTCTCTAATGCTCGACATACACTAATCTCTCTATTGTGACTCGACACCTATATTGCTTAGCATCCACTATTTACTTGGCTCCATGGTCACTTGGCATATACTGTCTACTCGGCACTTGAGTGATTCAACACATGAGTGGCTCGACACTCACTATGACTTGGCATGGTCTAAATAAATAACTTAAGTGTGTTGACACTCGTCACCAGTCTAAGATCAATAATCTCCCCCTTTGACATGAGTGTCAAAAACACTTGAGTATACATTAACATCCTTAATCTTATGAGCATAACATATCTCAGCTCATCTTATATACAAAACTTCAAAATGTCAAAATTTTGTAATAACTTGTATACCTACAAATTTGATAACTCCCCCTGAGTTGAAGGTCTGTTCTATAACCAAAATTTTGTACTCATGTTGAGTAAATGTGTCTCTGCTAACACAATTTGACTTCATGTTATTTTTCATCTGATACTTCTTGTATTTTTATGCTTCTCTCTCTTTGCTTGCTCTCCCCCATTTCTCACTTTCCTTATGTCACCCCCATTCTCTCATTCTCCTCCAAAATATTTCTCCCCCTTTTTGACACTTATGTCAATGGGCTATACACTTATTATGTGTTTTTCTAGAAAAGATTTATGGACATCCAATATCATCTTGAGAGCTACATCCTAGTTCTCACATCCAATGACTTGATTTGGATAGCTAGCTCAGTAGCAAGGTGAACTAGACCATCTAGAGTAGAAAGATTTGGGTCTTTCATCATTAAGTTTTTGGCATAGCCTAGCTCCTTGTGCAAAATTTCCATATGGAGGGTGAGATTTGCCTGGATGCTAGTCAATTTGGCCCTTATGTTGGCCTCACCTGCTATCAATATAGATAATTGACTCTGGGTTTGGAGCAATTTCCTAAATTGCTTCTCATTCTGAGCTAGATTCATTGATAGTTTTGCACTTGATGTAGTAATTTGGCTCTCCAGACTCAGAATGTGACTTTTGGTCTCTTGGGTGAAGAGTGATAGATTGCACAATTTAGTGTACAATGAGAATATGTTCTCAAATACCTTCTTCACATCCTCAACCTTAGTTGCCAATGCAACTTGTGTCTGTGCTATGTCACCTAATATCTTTTCATTCACTTTGCTCTGGAATTTATTTTCTAGCCATTCAAGTAATTTTTCATTAGTATCTAGGTCTTCATTACTAACCTTCTCCACTATATCTATCAATTGTCCCATTAGTGGCTTGGTCTCATCTAGAGTTGGCAAACTAAATGCATCCAAAAATATTTCTTTAATATCTTCTAGCATCTGCTTCTACCTGTGCTCCCTTCTAAGCATTTCTTGATGCTTCTTCCCTGCCAGGGCTTGTTAGAGTATTCCCATTTGTTCTATATTCATGTAGCATAATCATACTTGGGAAAAATGATCTCCTCATCAAGACTCACATATCCATATTGAATTACTTCTTTAGCCTTTGATGAACTTGGACTCAACACTAAGATCTACAATGGAGTAGCATCTATGCTCAACTTCTGAAGAGTATGACTTGATGGAGTGCCAAATACTAGCAAGATTACCAAGGCTTGAACAGTAGTTTTCTCCTTTATTTGTAGTGTCATCTCACTCTCTTCAAGCTTGCCTTGTTCTACCATAATGACTTGACTTGCATCTTGATCTTGTGCAGTAGGTGCAGATAAGTCTATCTGACTTGTTTCTTGTTGTTCTATAGTAGCAATTTGTATTTCCATTGTGCTCTTCTCTACTGTATCAACCTTTGCAATTGTATCAACCTTGTCTAATATGGCTTCTAGTATCTTGACCAAAGGTTTTACATTAGTGACTTGAGGGATGTTGGAAGGTGGTTCTTGTGGATTTACATTTTCTCTTTTAGTATCAATCACTATTTTTTGTAGCTCATCCATACTGACTAGTACAGGATTGTCACAAAGTTTGGCCTATAGTGTAGACCGATTTAGTATCTTCTTCAAATCATCCTTAGTAAGGGGATTGATTCTCTAACTTGATAGATCATAAACATCCTTAACAGTTATTATTTTAGTAGTCTCCCTTGGTACATGTTAAGGACTAACACTTAGCAATCGTGCATCTTGCACACTCTATTCTTCTTGTTGCTGCTATGGCTTAGTTGTTACCTTGTCATCTATGTTCATTTCTACTCCTCCCTCAATAATTTCATCTTGATCATCTTCTTCATCATCCTCCACTTCAATGGGTGCTTTCTCTCCTTCCTTGATTTTTGTCAACCCATAAGTAAGTTTCCACATCTGTGTGGACTTCTTAACAACATCCTCAATGTTATTTTACAAAATGCTAAACGCTCCATTTTTTGATGTAAACCTAACTACATATTTCTTTATAGCCTTAGCAATCTGTCCCTTAGTGAGTTCAAGCATCACTTGGGCTAGAGATGTTTCTCTGATTTGTCTCTCCAAGTCTAGACAATAATGTCATTTTTGTTCAACTCTGTCATATAAATTATTTGGCATAGAGTTGGCAAGTTCTAGTCGAATAGTTTTGAATTTTTCCATCATGTCATATATGGCCTACTCCACTTGATTTTTCCCTACTTTACCCAATTTATCAAAATCTATATGTGAAAATCCTGATAGATCTACAATATTCTTAACGTTTTCACATAAATTTTCTAAGTTTGAAAGAGGATTATGACTCACCACCTTAAATTGGTTGTTATCATTTGATTCTATTTTCTCTTAATCAGACTTGGCTTGTGCTACATATTTCCTTCTTGGCCTTTTTTGTTTGACCTCCTTGCTCTATTGGTCTGGTCTTCTCCTTGGCTTTTTGTGCTGTTGCACGAGTACTAGCTCTTGTAGTAGGTGTAGTAGGCTTGGCTTGGCTTGGTTTTGCAATTTTCTTAGCCCTTTCCAAAAGTTGTGCCTTGGCCTTCCTCTTCTTTGTATCAATGGGTGTAGGTGCTTCCTCAGCTTCTTCTTCCTTAGCACTTTTAGCTACTTCAGTCTCCTCTGCTTCTGGTTGATCTTCACCCATATCCCAAGTTAGTGCAAGGGGTGCATGTGCTTTGATTTCTTCTTCTTCTTCTTCCTACTCAACACCCTCTTTAAATTTAGCTTTTAATTTCTTCACTATCTTCTCCTTTTTCTTCATAGTAGAGGCAATCTTTAATTCCATGGTAATTTTGGACTTTACCATTTCATAGTTTCCAAATATCTTTGCACTTTTATCTACCTCTTCTACAAGTAATTCAATAATAGTTCCAGAGGCTTCGTCTACATTTATTTTATAACCTAAGGGTCTTAACCATCTTACCCTTAGTGTAGCAGTTGTAGACACTTAAAATTGTCCTAAACACTATATTAACTAATTTAATATCTCCTTTGAAACTATAATTAATTATTTATTTACTAATTATATTTGTCATATTCTTCTGCTTATTTAATTAAATAGGTTCACTTTTCTAATGTATTTAAATTTAATTTAAATACTTTCATCCCTAATGTGTTAAATTTATTTAATACATGATCTTCCATAAATCCCCTTGTTAAATATTTTTTTATTTATTTAATTCCCTCCATCTCATTAAATTCTCTAAACCTATGATTAAATTAAATCACATTTAATTTAATCTTAAACCTAGACTAAAACCAAGTCTACACCCATCACTTTCATCCTTCTAAGCCTACCCACTACTTAATCCCACTTATTTATCCTAAACACCTTGCTAAACCCCTTTTAGTTCCTAAGTGTGTGCTCACACGTGTGAGGAACACTCACACCTCTCATGCCTTCCACACCTCTTACACCTTTGTCCCCCACTCTTTCCTTCAAGTTTGCTCACATGTGTGATAAAACTTTGAATGTTGACCACTTGCATGACTTGCTTACATGTTTCTCATGTGGCACCTATGTGAATGCCACATAGATTCCACCTCACCAAGGCCTCTCTCAAGCCTATAAATAGAGCCCTTGTCTCAAGCATTATCATCTCCCTCATATTCATTGTTATCATGCTAGTTTGTTGCTAGAGATCTTAGTGATTTTTATAGTTGCATTATTACTAACTCTTGGCAGTTGATAGATTTCATTTCATCTTGCATTGTTAGATTAATTTTTCTTCTTGCATCCACCTCCATATCCTTTGAATGCTCTTAAGTATGGCTACTTCCATAGCCATTGTTTGAAGTATTCTCCACTCATTTAGCATAGTATTCATTCTCATATTGTATTTCTTACTTTGGGATTCAAATAGTTGTGTTTTGGGAGAGCACAACAACATCCCTCCAATCTAAAACACACCAACAAGGCCTCTTGTGGGTGCCTTTGTTAAGTTGTTTGAGGTTGCATGAGGACTTATCTTTTTGGTTGTTTTGAGTTGCAAAACTCAAGCATAGTATTAGTTGTGTTTGTTTTATTTTGAATACTTGATATATCTATTGCAACTAATGTGTGTTTGTTTACTCTTGCTCCCAATAGGTTATGTTTTCTTGCATAAATTTTTGGCACGTCTGATGATACACACGTCCCTATTTTTCTTTCAAAAAATTGTCAAAAAACCATAACTCACAGTCAAAATTTGTGCATTGTCGTCTGCACTAAACGTAGTGTCATCTGCAAACTATCATCTATGCAAATTAGCATCTGTGCAGACTAGTGTTTGCACAAATTAGCATCTCTGTCATAACCAAAATAACTTTTTTTTTGTTTTTTCATCTCTGATGTTTTGTCATCTACGCCTACTAAACTGTTGTCTTTGACATTCTGTCATCTACGCTATTTAATTTGTTCTGTCATCTATGTTGTGGGTGACCAAAAATTTATAATATTTGTGAACTATTATCTCCGATGTTTTTTTGTCTGCACCTATTAAACTGTCATCTGTGCTATTTAATTTGTTTTTTCATCTACATTGTGGCAGCTAAAAATCAGTCTTTTTTATAAACTGTCATCTCTACCTCTGAATTGGCGTCTGCATTTTCTCGATGATCCACTATTTTGGCATCTATAATTTGTTGGAAACTCTTAGTTTTGTCATCTATGATTTTTTTCATCTCTAAGTTCTGTCGTCTGTGTGTTTTGGCATCTCTACTCTGATTCTTGTCATCTGCGATCTGCGAATGTAAGTGACAAGTATATCAAACTTTTTTTATGCTGTCATCTATATTTTTCTATCGTCTCTGTGCTTTATCATCTCTGCCTGCATTCTATCATTCTAAGCTTATTTACGTTTGGAAAAAATAAGAAAAAAAGTTAAAATAAAGCTTTCCCATAGTAAAGCCTTTATTTTGGAAGTTTTTCTTATGAGGCTAATCAAGTTTTTTTTTTCTTACAAATTGGAGCATTTTAGAAACACTTAACCATGTTTTCTTGCAAGTTTTTCTTAATATTTTATTTCTCTCAAGAATGAACTTGAATGGTTAACCATTCTTCTTTGAATGAATGTTGCACTTAATGAGATAAATCAAACACACTCTTGGATGGCTAAACATAAAACAAGAAAATCCAATCTTGAATGCATAATCAATTGAATGAAAATTTTTATTTGGAAGAATGTTGCTCAAACACACTCTTGAATGTCATTAAAGAATGAACAATTTTTTCATTGGAATGCATGTTTAGGATAGTCAAACACAATCTTGAATTCCTTAAGGAAATTGACATGCTTTCATTGGAATGAGTGTTTATATAGCAAATACACTCTTGAATGTCTAAGGTAAATGAAGCTTGCTATGAAATATTTGGGTTTGGTACTTAAAATGAACTCACTCAATCTTGAATGACTTAATAGAATTGATAAGTAGGAGATGATTTCCACAGCTAGTCAAATGGGGTTGCAAGCTTTGGGTTTAACTGTGGAGGAAACTCCGTAGTTAAGCGCGCTCAGGCTGGAGTAGTACTGGGATGGGTGACCTCCCGGGAAGTCCTGGTGCTTCACCCTTATGAGCATCACCTAGATCCAATGAGTGCTAAGTGTTCCATTTATTCTCATGAGAGATGGATTCATGTTGAATCACTACTCATGAAACATGGGTCATCGAGTTTGACTCAAAAATCACACAGTTAAATCCTGATATTCACATCACAATTAATAGAATTGATTTTATTTTCAGAAATTTGCTTATATTCATGATCGATCTACTTTTGTTGATAAATTCTCACTTTTCATTATGTTGATGATGTTGTCAAGTTGGAAAGAATAATGCATGCTTAAACACAAGTGTCTTCAAGTGTAGATTACAAAACTTAAAGCTTCATCAGAAAAGAACAAGTGTCTTTTAATCCCAAGACCACTTATGTATTCACTCCTCTCACACCTTCGGGTGATCTTGAGTGCACAAGAAATAAGTGGTCTTATTTTACACTTTTTAGGAGGCCTGCTTGGGGATTTCATCACCCTTTGGGATGAACTCAACTCTAGCATTCTGGTGGAGTATGAATATCGAGAGGTGAATTGAAAGACACCTCTCTTGGAAGTATAATCTTATCACTCTTGGCTAAGCCCCAAAGGACTTTATACCTTTGGGAAGTGAAGGTGGAGATTTGGATTACCGTCTCCTCCTAGTTGTGTGGCATTATTTTCTTTCATCTATAGATTTGGGCCTCATGTACCTTTCGTATATTGAGGACACCCCTAACTGAGCTTGTATATCCTAGTCAAAGCCTTATAGGATTGTTGGTGTGTTCTATGTGCTTGAAAAATTAAAAAACCTCCCCATTTGAAGGGGACACACATCATCTAAAATTTTCTTGTATATATTTCATTGTATGCTTTGCATGTTATGTTTCAAAAAAATCCAAAAAAATCATAAAAGTTCAAAAATCAAAAAAATCAAAAAAAATCTCAAAAACAAAAAGTCTTGTTTTATGTCCTCTTAGTCAAGTTGTCCACATCAATTCCACATCACTTCTTTTATCCATAAAATTCATCACCATCATGCATCTCTTGTCGTCATCATTCAAACCATTCCTCAAATTCTTCATTATACTTATTCATCCAAATCATTTCCTCATCTTCCTATTCATTCAATCAAATTCCTAATCTTCATTCTAGTCATGATTCATAAGCCACGTCAAGATCCAATTTTCTCAGTTGATCTCATCATTCATCCTTAATTACATCCTTCAAATCATCATCCTTCCAATCCAATCCTTTGTCAAACTCATTAATTTCTAATAAATTCTTAATTCAATCCATTTACATCTTCATCCAAAATCAATCTTTCTAATTCCATCCATTCAAATCTTCTTCTAATTTAAATTTCCATAAAAGCTTCTACTTCAAACTTAGGAGCACCATCATAATCCTTGGACTTTAATCCTAGTTATCTTGAATTACCCAAATCTTATCAAGGTTATCTCAAACCTTCATCAATATCAAATTAAATCAAATCCAATCAACATCAAGTCAAATCCAATCCAAATCAAATTAAAAAAAATTCCAAAATTGCTCCTAGTTATAAGGTCATATTTCATCCATCATCAAATCTTTCATCACTCTTCATCTAAGTTCCATGGATACAAATTGGCTTAATCAAATGGTTGAAGATATTCAAAGAAAATTTGGAGTTATACCTCCCATTCAACCTACATATCAAATCACTCCTCAAAACTTCATATCCAATTCTGATCCATCTCACATTTTCTATTCTTCCTCTACCTTTGACAAGGGAAATCCACCTCATTATCCTTCATCCACATGCGATTCCATTCATAGCCCACACAATTACTCAAATAGAAATGTCATTACCAAATAAATTGAGGAACTAAAGAATTCCATCTTGAGCGTAGCAAATCAAAAGGAAAAGTCCACCTTCCATGACATATTTCCTCTTCCCCCATGTTTTGAAAATCATAATCCTCATGTCCCATCCAATCCAAATCTTCCATGTAGTTCCCCATACTTCTAGCTTAATGTCCAAAATGATCATCCCAATCCCATACCCATGCCTTAAACTCCACCCAATCCTAATCCTCCAAAATCAACATCATCCCCACCCTATAATAGGTTTATCTCACTAGAAACCTTGTCTAAGTACAAAATTAAAAATAAAGTGATCCAGTCACCCAAATTCATACACCCAATTCCATCTCAAGACCTTCCTCCAAATCATGTCATTATAGATTCCTCTTCTCCTCTAGATCTAATCATTTATCCATCCCATCCTTCCCTTATCCCTCAAGATCCATTTATCCCTCTTAGTCCATCTCATGATCCCCTTCCTAATCAAGATCAAGACATTCCATGTACAACACACATCACTGATTCCATTTCATCTCAAGAGTTAGCACCCATAGATCCTCCACTTCATGAAGATTATCCTTCCACTCCATCCACTAATACTCCTCCATGTCATGATCAAATCACTCCATCCCATGGTTCCATTCCCTCCACTCCATTATATTATTCTATTCATCTCATGATCCACTCATTCCACTACATGATCCTCTTTTAAGTCAAGATCAAAGTACCCCTTTATTTTCCTTTCATGATCCCACTCCATCTCAAGATCCTATTATCCCTCATAATCCCCCTCATGATCCTCATCCTCCACAAGATCTTGCCACACCTATCCAATCCACTCATGAATCCAATATACATGGACTCACATCTTGTGTTGAAAATAATAAGTATCCCATTGAAGAAATAATGTCTCAAGATGTTCGTATGCCCTCCACTCCTTCAAAATCCAATATTCCTCCTTCCAAACCTAAATGTTCCCATCATCCATATTCCAAGTCCATTTTGGGCCCTTATATTCCAATTCCTTCCTCATTACCATCCATTTTGGGTCCTTACATACATCCATCTACCATATCCAATTCTTTCACTTCATCCCCTAATGTACCTATTAAAGATCAACAAAGGCACACATCCTTGACTTCCTTCCAATGTTCATCATCCATAAGCTCTCCATACCATTTATCCTCATACACCCCTACCATGGCCAATGGAAGAAAATTGGATGCCAGAGATAGAGTGAATCAAGCCAAAAATCCAAAAAAAATCAAGGATCAACATGTCCCCTCTAAAAGACATGTTCAAGAAAATAAAAATATGATCCAAAGAAAAATCAAAAGGCCACAAAGGCTAAAAATGAAAAATGCAAAAATTATGTGGATTCCAAAGCTACTTAATGAAGCAATGAATCTCAAAGAAAGATTCAAAATGACATCCAATTTTGCTAATCCAAAGGCTTCCCTCATTCATAAATCACCCAAGCTTCCATTTTCCAAATCCATTTCGGGTCCATATATACCCCAATTCACCATCCTAAATCCATCGTCTCCTTCATCCATTTTGGGTCCCTATATCCCAAAATTCAAACTTTCTCCTACATATCCTCCAAAATTTCCTTCTTTCCATCACCCTTCAAGGTGTGTGTCAATGTTGATCTTTCCACCTCCTTCATCTACTCATTCACAAGTCTTCCAACCTAGAATCCATCAACACTTCCACCCCCTTAATCCAAACCTTTTCATAAGTCCTTGACCTCCATTTCCCAACCCATTTCACCCTTCTTTTCACTATTCTACCAACATCTATGAGAAATTAGTAAGAATTCCTTGAAAATAACAAAGAAAAAGACAAGAGAAATAAATATCAAGCAATACCATCCATGTATATAGATGCTCAAGTCCTCCCTCCATTTTCCTATCATGTATCTAGCCATTCACTTGTCCACTTCCACTTACACTCTACATTGGGGGCAAGCTCCATCCATACCGCATTGCCTTATATATCTTCCATATTCCTATCTATCATTCCTCATCCTTTTCCATCTTTGATCTTGAATATCTTATTCCTTTCATCCCTTCATGCTCACTTTTCAAGTCCATCCATTATCCTACATATTTCCATCCACTTTTACGTATTTGATCTTGACATTCTATCCATATCTTACATCCCATAGTCCTTGTCATGTTCATTTCCTCCATCCTCCATCCATACTATGCTACATACTTCCATAATCTTTTCATATATTTGATCTTGACGTCCTATCCATATCTTTCATCCCATAGTCCTTGTCATGTTCATTTCATCCATTTTCCATTCATACTCCTATATACTTCCATCCTTCTTTCATATGTCCTTGGTCTTGGTTATCCCATCCATTTCATCCACTTCATATCCACATTTCATCCCTATCTTTCATATCATTACCCATATCATATTCATATCCTCCCTCCCATATCCCATATTCATTCCCCCCTTCATGCTCATACTCATGATCCATACTAAAGGCACAACAACAAACTGTTCATCCATGCTTTGGGCACCCACATGCCTTCCCTTCATACAATAGCCTTTACACCATCATTCCATTTCCCATGTCCTATACTAGATCCTTTGGTCCTCCATATTCTTTCACCTTCCATTTTATCCATATATCCTCCCATCCATAAAAGTCTCCCCACCCTTCCCATGCATTTATCATTCTTTGGTTATCCCTTGTCATTGGTTCTAATGTCTTCCACCTTCCATCAATTTTATTTTTTTTACTTCTTCCAATCCATTCAATCAATTCATTTCTCCTCTAATCTAATCATATTCCCTTCCTCTAATCATTTCATTCAAATCATTTCTTCCAATTCATTTATCCTCTACTCTCATCAAATTCCCTTCTTTCGATCATTTCCTACAAATCAATTTACATCTTACCTAAGTCTCCTTTTTCTTCTCACAAAAAGCATTCCACTTCCATTCCAATTCAGTTCTTCCATTATCTTATCATATCTTATTCAAATTCTGCTATTAATCTCATGACACTGAGTTTTAACCCATCAAACTGAGCTTATCAAATAGTGATTGCAAACAAATTTACACAAATTCACACTATGACTACATGATTTGAGAACATCATTCCTTTCACTATCATTGCTAGCAAACAATCACAAACATTTAAATAAAATTCAATCAAGCACTCAATTCTTCCTTACTGGATGAATCCTTCTTACATAAGCTTAACAAATTTCGCTATCAGAATCAAGTTCATGGCAAGAATTGTGGACTGAATGACTACTTCGTCATAAAGTCTTTTTTTTTAAAATTTATCTTTGTGTATCAGTGATAGCCTTCTCAAGTATGCCTTGATCTTCAATCTCTTGGTATCATTTGAATGACTTAACTTGATTACACATGTCATTTTGTGATATGATCTATTTTCATGATTCTTTCGCACATCTATCTCGATTTAGAGTTATGGCTATGCATTGCTCTCTGGGGGCAATGGGTTAGCACACTTTCCACCAAGATCCCTAACAAGACTTTGGGTGTGCCCAGACCTCTCTAGTGTGTATATGTCATATTTTCCATCATGACTCTGAAGCCTACATCTATTGTGTTGAGAGTCTAGTCCATGCAAAGGAATCTTTTCATCTATGCTACTATATCATTTGATGCTTAACTCCTCTTGCAATATCAAACTAGGGTGTGCTCTCCCATATGAACATAACTAAATCCCACACATTCATGTAGTTAAGTTGCATTTAGATTAATCATTATCCAATTCACCTTGTTTCATTCTGATCTTACCCACACGTCATGCAAGGTCATCTTTTAAGCCTTTTGCCTTCCCTTTTCCTTCTCTTGTCTATTTTCGAGAAAATGGGGCAAAATATATTCCTTTTTCACCCCATTTCCTCGAGCGGGCACCACTCCAAGGACTCCTATCCTTTTTGGGGCAACCGATATTTTCTTTTCTTTGATATAATATCATCTCAACATCACATCAAATAGGGGCAAAATGTAGACACTTAAAATTGTCTTAAACACTATATTAATTGATTTAATGTCTCCCTTGACACTATAATTATTTATTTATTAACTAATTATATTTTTCATATTCTTCTACTTATTTAATTAAATTTATTTAATTAAATAGGTTCACTTTTCTAATCTATTTAAATTTAATTTAAATACTTCTATCCCTAATGTGTTAAATTTATTTAATTCATGATCCTCCATAAATCCCCTTGTTAAATAAATCTCTATTTATTTAATTCCCTCCATCTCATTAAATTCTCTAAACCTATGATTAAATTAAATCATATTTAATTTAATCTTAAACCTAGCCTAAAACCAAGTATACACCCATCACTTTCATCCTTCTAAGCCTACCCACTACTTGATCCCACTTATTTATCCTAAACACCTTTCTAAACCCCTTTTAGTTCCTATGTGTGTGCTCACACATGTGTGAGGAACACTCACACCTCTTACACCTTTGTCCCCCACTCCTTCCTTCAAGTTTTCTCACACATGTGTGTGAAACTTTGAATGTTGACCACTTGCATGACTTGCTTACATATTTCTCATGTGGCACCTATGTGGATAGCACATAGATTCCACCTCACCAGGGCCTCTCTCAAGCCTATAAATAGAGCCCTTGTTTCAAGCATTATCATCTTCCTCATATGCATTGTTATCATGCTAGTTTTTTGCTAGAGTTCTTTGTGATTTTCATAGTTGCATTGTTACTAACTCTTGGTAGTTGATAGATTTTATTTCATCTTGCATTGTTAGATTAATTTGTCTTCTTGCATTCATCTCCATATCGTTTGAATGCTCTCAAGCATGGTTGCTTCCATAGCAATTGTTTGAAGTATTCTCCACTCATTTAGCATAGTATTCATTCTCATATTGTATTTCTTACTTTGGGATTCAAATAGTTGTGTTTTGGGAGAGCACAACAACATCCCTCCAATCTAAAACACACTAACAAGGCCTCTCATGGGTGCCTTTGTTGAGCTATTTGAGGTTGCATGAGGACTTATCTTTTTGGTTGCTTTGAGTTGCAAAACTCAAGCATAGCATTAGTTGTGTTTGTTTTATCTTGAATACTTGATATATCTATTGCAATGAATGTGTGTTTGTTTACTCTTGTTCCTACTAGGTTATGTTTTCTTGCATACAGTAGCTTGTACAAAAGTATAATTAGCATCCACTAGAAAACATAAATCATCATAGTGTTTCTCTACTAGTGACACTGGTATTTTCAATCACTCCTTCATTGACTTCTGGAAGTCTTCAATATAACTTGTCGTTAAGGATTCCAAATTCTCACCTAATTGCTCAATATACTCACTAATCTGTACTACAACTGATCTACTGGTTTTCCATCCTACAGTGCCAAATGAAGGGAATGTGTTCTAAACATAAAAGAATATACAAATCAATATAGAACCAAATTTACATTGTGCACTCTGTTTCTTTCTGATTGCTCCAAGGTTCTCCATTAATTGTTGCAATTATAGCTCTGTTAGATCATATATGTGGTCTTTCTTGACATTTTTGTATCCCACATCCACAGCTATACAGGGCACACTATTCAATCTACTAGATTGATATAACTTGTGTGATATAACCCTTACAGAAAAGTCTATCAAAGGATCAGTGATTGTGTCTATTGTCATGCCTCTCTTGTTCCAAACAACTTCATTATTTTTCTCAATCAGCTCCTTCAAATCACTTCTTAGTGTCTTAGGCCAATCTAGGGTTGGGTAACCAGTAACTCTATAGATTATTCTCTTAGTAATTTTGATAGGTCCATTGTCTAGCCATAATGAACCATCATGAATTCAGCTAAGCACTATCCTAATCCATTCTGTTATGAATACATTTAGAAAATCTAGGCTTGTGTTAATCCCTTCATCTCTACAATTTTATACTCTTCCTTCAGTGTACGATTATCAAAAAGTCTTCCATATGCATCCCTAATCTCCATATCACCAATGCTACCAATTTTATAGTTATAGCATTTTCTTACATCTTGTACCATTATCACATTCAGTGGAATCATTGACAATACACCGGAAGGGTCTTGCTTATAAGGAATATCAGGAATAGCTTTGAACATCAGCTACTTAACTTTGTTACTCACTAACTAGGCATTCAAAAACTCCTTTCCTTCTACATTCTTCAAACTCGATGCCATAATGTAAAACTAGGGTTTACAAAAATTCAAACTGTGTAGCTTAGCTCTTGATAAATACCTTATGAAATCTAATGAACTGGTGTAGAATCACTGCTAAAATCTTCTGCAACTACTTTGAATGGATTTCCAAATCACCTTCTGCTCTACTCATTCTTTCTCAAATTTGAAATGATGAAAAATGAGCTAAAATCAATCAAATACCCTTTTGAAACCCTGTAATAAATGTTGAGTGCTTACATAGCTGTAAGTTCGGCATTAACCAATTTTTAGCTCACCTATCATCTATTAACATTTCAATCACTCGACGACCACTATGAGCTTGGCATCAACTAGCATTCCACTTGGCACATATAGGAAATATTTCATGCTCGGTAGTAACATGAGAAACTTAAAGATTTACCTTGGATTTATACTAACATCTTGCATCTATATTCATGCTGATGTAGTCTTTTTAGTACTAAGTCCTTTTGGAATTGATGTATGATATAACTTTTAAATATCAGTCCCACATACCTCTTGATTGCCTAGTTTGATGAGGTGTGATCACCTAACCCATTGGGTGAAGTGATCCCTTCTCTATTTGATGTATTGCAATAATCTTTCTTCTTTAATGTCTTGTTCATTTCATCTCTGACGTTTTCAACATCTGTGTTGCCTTTTTCTTTATCAAATTTAGAACTTGGTGCCTTTGACCTAATTGGACAATAACTACTAATGTGACCATTCTTCAAAAAACTAAAACATGTGGTTTGACTCAACCACCTTTGGTAGTTATGTCTGAAGTGTGTCCTAATACAATTCTCAGGAACATGTCATATTCTTGACAATAATGATAGCTATACCTTGTATTATAATCCCACTTATAAGAGTTACCATTGTTCCTTACATTTGCTTACTTGTCTGATGACCACATGGGTTTGGATTTGCATTCAAAAACTCTATGTCCATACTTCTAACAGTTGTAGCAATATCCTTCAAATCTTTGTGTGTGCATGGTCTTGGTTTTGCATTCATGAGCCTGATGACCTTGTTTGTTGCACTTATGACAATGAACCATGTTTTTATGATTGGCATTCTAATTTGTAGTTTTCCTCCTAAACACATTATTAGTATGTCATTTCTTACCAAAATTGTGACAAGTAGGTTTGGAGTTCTTAACTTTGTTTCTCCTTTCTTTAGCACTTTTGGATGATTCTCCTTCTCCAGTACTTGTGTATCCCAATCCTAATGTGTTATTATTATATCTAGGGGATAACAATAGTTTCTCAAAGTATTTGATGGCTTCACTTGATTTGTCGATATTTTCAGCAAACTCCTTTTCCCTTTTTAGGTCACTTTACAATTTCTCATTCTCCAACTTTAATGTTGTTATCTCAATGTCCTTGACATTTAGCTCATAGTTGGCATTCATCATTTGACTTAGAGTATGTTGGAAATCTTGGTTAGTTCTGATGATTTCTCTTCTAGTCTATTGGCTAAAACTCTTTTTTCTTCTTCGATCATAGCTTTATCGTACATGGCTTTCTTCTTCTATTTAGTCACCTCACATAGCAGTATAGCTTGTGATTATTTCTCTAACTTGAGATTTCTGATTTCCTCAACTTGGGCTCTATTTTTTCCATTCAATCTACAACTGTTGCATCAAATTCATTTAAGTCTCCATCTACAAATAGCTTAGTAGTGTCTATCTCTCTATATTGTGTGTCATTCTCCTCAATAGAAATTTCCTTTCTTCTCTTCAAAGATTTCTTTAAATGTTCTCTTGCTTGATATATTTGATCTAGAATGAGATGTATTTTAATCTCCTAATTCTCAATAGTCTTTCCCAACTTGTAGACTTCCATTTCCAAGATCTCTCCTCAAAGTTACAAAGCTTCTCTTTCAAAGAACAAAGTTGTGATACCAATTGTTGGAATTAAAATAGGAAATGTAAACTTCTAAGAGGAGGGTGAATCAATAATTTAAACTTGGACCCATAAATCTTTCACCATACATCCATCTATGCATTCAATGAGTAAACTAAAATAACATGTAAAGCACATACATCTAAATCATGTAAACATATAAGCAATCACACACATATGACACCATATATGATTACCCAGAATCCCTCCAATGAGAAGGTAAAACTGGGGTGGGGATGCCACCCATAAATCTTCACTACTACAGTAATAAAGTGTATCTAATAAAGGTTACAATGTTTTGATCATGAATCATGATATACCCTGTGAAAGGTCTACCCTGTTAAAGGCTTACAAAGATTGTTAGGTCTCATCTTGTTAGAGGATTTCAACACTCTATTAGAAGTGTGCCTTGCTAAAGGACTTTAACTCACAACTAAGTAAGCACCCTGTTAAAGGATTTCGTACAACTTGTTAGGACTACTTTGTTAAGAGATTTTAATTGAAATCACCTGTTAGAATGTCTCAGCATTGATCATGCGGTTAGCACTCTATTTCTTGATAATAGGTCACCTCTAAACAATGTCTTCTTGATCCTTCTTGATTAGATGACTCTTTGTTGTATATACTTCTCTATCCTCTATTCTACTCTAACTGATTCTGCAATGTTGTCTCACTTCATAACTCCTTAGTCACCATGAATTCCATATTTGTGCATGCAAACTTCTCTCTTCACTTCTTCAACATTCATAGAGAGTTTAGGGTTTATCCTCCTTAAGAAGACTTTGGTGACTTAGGGTTAGGTATGAATCTATGGCTAAGATTCATCCATTTTAGCACTTAATCCTTCCCATTTTCTTATTGGCTACATGTAATTGCATTGGGAATCCAACTTAAGATTTTTTCTTATCTCCAAAATATTACAATTCATCCTTAAGTTAGCTCATAAATGGTTTACATAGTTTTTTGTGCCTTTATAAACAAATATGTCAAAACTGTCTTACTTAGCATCTGAAGTCTTTGATGCTCAGCATACACTAATATCTCTGCTATGACTTGACACCTATATTTCTTAGCATCCACTATTTACTCAGCTCTTGTGTTACTCAGCATATACTATTTTCTCAGCACTTTAGTGACTCGGCACATGAGTGGCTCAACACTCACTATGACTTGGCATGGTCTAAATAACTAACTTAAGTATAGTGACACTCACTTATCAAAACTGATCTGAGATCAATAGATCTCAAATTAGTTTTGACAAGTGAGTGTCTATACATATAATTCATTTACTTAGTTCATGCCAAACAAGTAGTACATGTCGAGCACAACATGTATAAGGTAGAGAATGTTGAGTTCACATTGGGTGTTGAGTCACTTATGTGCCAAGTCACTCATGTGTCGAGTCACTCATGTGTCAAGTCACTCAAGTGTTGAGCAAATAGTGTATGCTGAGTGATTTAGGAGCCGAGCAAGCAGTGCATGCCAAGTCAAAGTATAGAAATCAATATATGTTGAGTATCAGAGACTTCAGATGCTAAGTAATATAGTTTGACATAGTTGTTTGTAATGGCACAAAATAGTATGAGTCAACTTAACAATTAAATTACAATATTTTGAAGATAAGGATGAATCTCAAGTTGGAATCCCAATGCATTACATGCATCCAATCAAATAAAGGGAAAGTTTAAGTGCAAAAATGGATGAATCATAGCCATTGATTCATACCTAACCCTAAGTCACCTAGGTCTTCTTGAGGAGGAAAAACCATAAACTTCATAGGTGCATGGAAGAAGCGAAGAGAGAAGTTTGCATGTGCACAAATAGAGCATTCATGGTGGCTAGAAAATTGTAAAGTGAAATTGTATTACAAAATCAGTTAAAGGAGAACAAAGGAAGGGAATAGTATACAAAAAATAGATCTAATCAAGAAGGATCAAGAATACATCAGTTTAGAGGTGATATGTCATCAAGTAACCAAGTGCTAACTGCAGGATCAATGTTGAGTCATTCTAGTAAGTGAATTAGTTAAATCTCTTAATAGAGTAGTCCTAACAAGCTATATTGAAACCATTTAATAGGGTGCTTAATTGTGAGTTAAATTCCTTTCACAAGGCACATTTCTAATAGGGTGTTGAAATCCTTTAACAAAGAGACCTAATAGTCTTTATAAACCTTTGACAGGGAAGACCTTTCACAAGGTAGAGTATGTTTCATAATCAAACATTGTAACCTTCATTGGATACACTTTATTACTATAGTAGTGAAGATTTGTGCGTGTCATCCCCACCCCAATTTTACCTTCTCATTAGAGGGTTTCTGGTGATCATATCTAGTGTCATATATATGTGTGAATGCTTACTTGTTTACATGATTTAGATGTACATGCTTTACATGGTATTCGAGTTTACTTATTGAATGTATGAGATGGATATGTGGTGAATATTTTGTGGGTCAAATTTTAAACTATTGATTCACCCCCTACCCAGAAGTTTACCTTTCCTATTGTAATTCCAATATTTTTTATCATATTTGTTTTCTCTAAAAGAGAAGCTTTGCATCTTTGAGGAAAGATCTTGGAAATGGAAGTCTACAAGTTGGGAAAGATCATTGAGAATCAAGAGATTGAAATACATCTCATTCTACATCAACTGAATTAAGCAAGAGAAGATTTAAAGATATCTTTGAAGAGAAAGGGAATTTATATTGAGGATAATGACACACAATACAGAGAGATAGACACTACTAAGCTATTTACTAATGGAGACTCCAATGAATTTGATGAAGTAGTTGCATATCTAGTGAAAAAGAATAATGCCCAAGCTGAAGAAATTAGAAATATCAAGTTAGAGCAAGAATCACAAGCCATACTACTATGTGAGATGATTGAATAGAAAAAGATAGCTATGGAAGACAAAGCCATGATTGAAGAAGAAAAAAGAGTTTTGACCAAAAAATTGGAAGAGAAATCATCAAAGCTAATCAAGATTTCCAACATGTAATTGGACACTCTGAGTCAAATGAAGAATTCCAACTATGAATTGAATGTCAATGACATTGAGATAACAACATTGAAGTTGTAGAATGAGAAATTAAAAAATGACCTAAAAAAGGAAAAAGAATTCACTAAAAGTTTCAATAAACCAAGTGAAGTCATCAAAAACTTTGAGCAATTATTGAGATCCCCTAGATCCAATAATGATACATCTGAACTGGGATACACAAGTATTTAAGAAGGAGAATCATCCAAAAGTGTTGAAAAAAGGAGTAGCGAAGGTAGGTTCTAAACCTACTTGTCGTAATTGTGGTAAGAAAGGACATACTACTAATGTGTGCAAGAGCAAGATTGTAAATCAAAATGTCAAACATAAAAGCATGGTTCATTGTCATAAGTGCAACAAACAAGGTCTTTAGGCACATAAATGCAAAACTAATACCATGCACACTTAAAAATTTGAAGGATATTGTTATAACTATCAAAATTATGGACATAGAGCTTTTGAGTGCATATCCCAACCCATGTGGTCATTAGATAGGCAAACAAAGGTAAAGAACAATGGTAACTCTTATAAGTGGGATTATAATACAAGGTATAGTTATCACTATTGTCAAGAATATGGACATGTTCCTAAGAATTTCATTAGAACACACTTTAGAAGTGACTACAAAAGGTGGTTGAGTCAAACCACATGTTTTAGCTATTTAAAGATTGATCACATCAATTGATATTGTCCAACAAAGTCAAACACACCAAGTTGTGAGTTTGATAAAGGCAAGGGCAAGGCAAATGTTGAAAATGTCTAAAATGAAATGAGCAAGACATGGAAGAAAGAGGAGGATTGTAGCACATCAAGTGGAGAAGGGATCACTTCACCCAATGGGTCAGGTGATCACATCTCATCAAACTTAGAAATCAAGAGATATGTGGGACTAATATTCATAAATTATATCATTTATCAATTCTAAAAGAATTTAGTTCTGAAAAGATTACATAAGCATGAATAAAGATGCAAGATGTTATTAGGAATCAAAGAAAATTTTAAGTTTTTCATGTTGTTGTTGAGCATGAAAAGTTTCTTGTGATTGCCGAGTGATATGCTAGAGGATGTCGAGCTAACAGACTAGCTAGTTGATGCCAAGCTCATAGTGGTTTCCAAATGAATGAAAATTCTAATGGATGTTGAGTGAGTCTAAAATTATTGATGTATGTAAGAAATCAACATTAATTGCAATGTTTCAAAAGGGTGTTTGATCAATTTTTAGCTCATTTTACATAATTTCAAAATCGAGAAAGAGCAAGGAGAGCAAGAGGCAATTAGGAAATTCATCAGAAGTGATTGCAAGAGATTTGAACAATGATTAAATACCATTTCATCAGATTTAGAAAGGTATTTAACATGTGCTGAGCTACATTGTTTCTACTTTCATAAACCCTAGTTTCACAAAATGGCATCTAGTTCAAAGCATGTAGAGGGTAAGGAGGTTTTGAAGGTTCAACTAGTTAGCAATGAGGTTAAACAACCAATTTTTAAGGCCATACCTGATATTGCATATAAACAAGATCCCTCTGGTGTGTTATCCATGATACCACTAAAAGTTTTCATGGTTCAAGATGTTAGGAAATGTTACAACTATAAGATTGGAAGTATTGGAGACATGGAGATACGACAAGCATATGATAGACTTTGTGAAAATGGGGTGTTAAGGGAAGAATTCAAAATTGTAAAGAAGAAAGGGTTAACGTGTGCTCTAGATTTCTCGAATATTTTCAAAATTGAATGGATTAGGATTGTATTAAGAAAGATTCATGATAGTTCACTTTGGTTAGACAATGAGCCTAGCAAAATGACCAAAAGAATAATCCATAGGGTAACAGGGTATCCAACCCTAGATCAGCCTAATACTTTAAGGAGCGATTAAAAAGAAGTTATTAAAAAGAATACAGGAGTTGTGTGGAATAAGAGAGAAATGACAATTGACACCATCACAGATCCATTGATAGACTTTGTAGTAAGGGTAATTGCATAGAAGTTTTACCAATCAAGCAAATTGAATAGTGTGTCCTAAATTGCAGTAGATGTTGGTTATAAGATTGTTAAAAAGGATCACACATATGATCTTGTCGAGTTATAGCTACAACAATTTATTGAGAACCTAGGAGCAATAAGGAAAACAAAGAGTTCTTAGTGCAAATTTAGTTCTATTCTGATATGCATCTTCTTTTATGTTCAAAACACATTTCCTACATTTGGCATTATGGCATGGAAAACAAACAGGTTAGTGGCAGTACAAATTTGTGAGTTTATTGAATAACTAGATGAGAATTTTGAATCAATAATGACAAGTTACTTTGAAGACTTCAAGCAATCTATGAAAAAGAGATTGAGGATTCCAGTATCATTAGTGGAAAAACATTATGATGATGTTTGTTTCCTAGTTGATGTTGATTATACATTTGTTCAAGCAACAACTCCAAAGCTAAGATGGCTAACCATTAGGATATGAAATCAATGTAGATGAGGCCTTTGCAGTAATAACTACACTACTTGCTGAAGATATAGATAAAGATGCCAAAGCATTTAGTAATTATGAGATGGCCAAATCTAAGATCACTATGGAACTAAAGACTACCTCTATTATAAAGAAGGAGAAGTTGGTGAAGAAATTAAAAGAAAAATTTGGTGAAGGTGTCGAGTAGGAAGAGGATAAAGAAGAAGAGGATGAAGAGGAAGAAGACACCCAGACCCAAGCACCACTTGCACTATCAATAAGAGGAAGAGATAGAAATTGTAGAAGGTGCTGAGGAAGAAGAAGTTGAGGAAGCACCTACTCCTATTGATCAAAAGAAGAGAAAGGCTAAGGCTCAACCAGTGACAAGAACCAATAAGGCTACAAAACCAAGCCAACCCAAATCTACAGTACCTACTACAAGGGCTAGTGCACATGTCACTACACAAAAGGAAAAAGAAAAGATCAAACCAGTAGAGCAGGAAGGAGGAGCTCAAAAAATGCCAAGGAGAAAATACATTGCTCAAGTTGAATCTGATGAGGAGAGAACAAAATCAGATGACAATAGCCAATTCCAAGTGATGAGTCACAATCCATTATCTGATCTAGAAAACCTATGTGAAAATGTTAAGAATAGTGCAGATTTAACGAGATTTTCTCATATTGATTTTGATAACCTTGGAAAAGTTGAGAAGAAACAAGTGGAGGAGGCAATATATGCCATGATGGAAAATTTTAAGAAAGCCCCACTAGAAATTGCAAACTCAATGCCTAAAAGTTTATATGAAAGAGTTGAGTAGAAATGGCATTATTGTTTGAATTTAGAAAGGCAAATAAGGGAGACATTACTTGCACAAGTTATGCCTAAACTTAGTAAGGCACAAATTGATAAGGCTACGAAGAAATATGCAGTTAGATTTGTTCCAAAATATAGAGCTTTCAACATATTGCAAAACAGTATTGATGATGTTGTGAAGAAGTCCACACAAATGTGGAAGGTCACATATGGATTAGCTACAATAAAGGTAGGTGAACAAGAGCCTATAGAGGTTAAAGATGATGAAGAAGATGACAACAATGGAGACACAGTTGAGGGAGATACAAAAATGAATATAGTTGACAAGGCAATAGCTGAGGTAGAGCAGCAAGAAGAACAAAGTGTACAAGATACATAATTTCCAAATGTCAGCCCTCAACAAATAACAAGTGTAAATACTGAAATAGTAATAGTGAAGGATGTTTCTAATCTCACTACTCAAAACGTTAACCCCCTAATAGAGGAAGATCTAAAAAAGATACTAGACCAATCTACACTATAGAAAAAATTATGTAATAACCCTATATTAGTGAGTGTAGATGAAATTCAAAAATTAATGACTGACACTACAAGGGAGGAGGTGAAAACACAAGAACCACCTACTATCACCCCTCAAGTCACTCATGTACAACCTTTAGATAAAGTACTAGAAGCTACACCAACAAAGATTGATACAATTGGAAAGGATACAATGGAAACCCAAGTCACTACTAAAGAATAGAGTCAAATAGGTTAGATAAATTTATCTACACCTCTAGCACAAGTACAAGGTGCATCCCAAGACATTGTGGAAAATAAGGACAAGCCTGAAGAGACTAAGTTGACACCAAAGCTAAAGGAGAAAGTAGCCATTCAAGCACTGGTAACTTTACCAAAATCTGGCACTCCTTCTAGTCAGATTCTTCAAAAGTCGAGCACAGATGCAACACCATTACAAATCTTAGTGTTGATTCCAAGTTCATCAAAGGCAAAAGAGGTAATACAATATGGAGATGTAATCCTTGATGAAGATATTTTTTTACCAAAGTATGATTATGACATAATGACAATAGAGTAGATGGGTATACTACCTCGAAAGAAGCATCAAGAACTACTTAGAAGGGAGCATAGGAAGAAGCAAGCATTGTTGGACCAAGCCACTGATTGAACAATTGACAAATATAGTGGAAAAGGTAAGTGATGTAGACCTTGATACAAATGAAAAATTATTAGAATGGTCTAAAAAGAAATTTCAAAGAAAAGTGAATGAGAAAATATCAGGTGACATAGCACTTACACAAGTTGCATTGGCAACTAAAGTAGACAGTATGAAGAAGGTACTTGAAAACATTTTCTCACTATACACTAAACTATGTAACCCCACACTCTTCACACAAGAGACAAGAAGTCACATTTTGAGCTTGGAAAGTCAAGTTAATTCATCAGGTGCAAAATTACCTATGAATCCAGCTCAAAGTGAAAAACATTTCAGAGCTTTATTACAAACCCAGAGTTAGTTAGTAGCATTATTTGTAAATGAAGCCAATATAAGGGCCAAACTAATTAGCATCCAAATGAAATTGACTCCTCACATGGAGATTTTGCATAAGGAGTTAGGCTATGTAGAAAATCTTATGAAGAAAGACCCCAATCTTTCTACATTAGACAGCCTAGTCCACCTTGTTGTCGAGATGGCTATCCAAATTAATTCTTTGGATGTAGCATGTAAAATTTGAGATGCAACTCTTAAGATTATACTAGAGGTCCATAAATATGTCTTGGACAAACACATTATTAGTGTATAGCCCATTGACATAAGTGTCAAAAAGGGGGAGAAAAGTGAGAAAAGTGAGAAAAGTGACCTTATGAAGTAGGGAGAGAAAGTAAAAGAAAGGGGGAGAAAGAACTATAAAAGGAGTTAATCAAAGGGGGATAAACTAAAAAGTTAATCAAAGGGGGAGAAAGTAAAAAAAAGCAAGAGCAAGAAAAGAACAACACAGATAGCATGAAATGAAAGAGTATCAGTTGAAGCATATCTACTTAGTAGGAGTACAGAATTTTGAATATAGAATAGACCTATCAACTCAGGGGGAGTTATCAAATTTTGAGGTATAAGTTGTTGCAAAATTTTGATATTTTGAAATTTTGTATAGTAGTCAAATAAGAGATATGTTATGCTCATAAGAATAAGGATATCAATGCATGATCAAGTGTTTTTGACACTCATGTCAAAGGGGGAGATTGTTGATCTTAGATTGGTTTTGACAAGTGAGTGTCTATACACTTAAGTCATTTACTTAGTTCATGTTGAACAAGTGCATGCCAAGCACAACATGTATAAGATAGAGCATGTCGATTTCATAGTGAGTGTCGAGTCACTCATGTGTTGAGTCACTCAAGTGCTAAGAAAATAGTGCATGCCAAGTGATTTAGGAGTCAAGGAAGCAATGCATGCCAAATCATTCAAATGATGAGTCCCTAGTATAGAAATCAGTATATGTCAAGCATTAGAGATTTTAGATGCTGAGTAACACAATTTTGACATAGTTGTTTGTAATGGCATAAACTACTATGAGCCAACTTAAAGATTAAATTATGATATTTTGGACATAAGGACAAATCTTAAGTAGGAATCCCAATGCATTAAATGCATCTAATTAGATAAAGGGAAGGTTTAAGTAGAAAAATGGATGAATCATAGCTATTGATTCATACCTAACCCTAAGTCACCTAGGTCTTCTTAAGGAGGACAAACCCTAAACTTCATATGTGCATGGAAGAAGAAAAGAGAGAAGTTTGCATGTGCAAATAGAGCATTCATGGTGGCTAAGGAATTGATAGGTGAAATTGTATTGTAGAATCAGTTAAAGGAGAATAGAGAAAGGGAATAGCATAGAACAGAGAGACATCTGATCAGGAAGGATCAAGAATACATGAGTTTAGAGGTAATCTATCATCAAGCAACCAAGTGTTAATCGTAGGGTCAATGTTGAGTCATTCTAGTAGGTGAATCAGTTAAATCTCTTAACAGAGTAGTCCTAACAGGTTGTATTGAAATCCTTTAATAGGGTGCTTACTTAATTATTAGTTAAAGTCCTTTAACAAGGCACATTTCTAACAGGGTGTTGAAATCCTTTAACAGGGTGAGACCTAATAGTCTTTGTAAGCTTTTAACAGGGTAGACCTTTCATAGGGTAGATCATGTTTCATGATCAAACATTGTAACCTTCATTGGATACACTTTATTACTACAGTAGTGAAGATTTGTGGGTGTCATCCCCACCCCAATTTCACCTTCTCAATGGAGGGTTTCTAGGTAATCATATATGGTGTTATATATATGTGTGAATGCTTACTTGTTTACATGATTTAGATGTACATGCTTTACATGGTATTTCAGTTGACTTATTATATGTACGAGATGGATGTGTGGTGAATGTTTTATGGATCAAAGTTTAAACTACTGATTCACACCCCCTCCCCTCAAAATTTTACATTTCCCGTTGTAATTCCAACAATGTTAAGATTGTTATCATTGCACTTTATGTTTATCATTCAAGAAATAAACTTAATTGTTGTGTACTTCATAGAAAAGGAGCTTTGCTTCTGACAAGACTCCCAGTATTAAAAATCTCTTCAGAGAATTGCCTTTAAATTGATTGGAGACACATTCTCTCAGTTTAACCCCTCATAAATTGTGGAAATAATTTGGCCATTTGTGCAAAGTTCAGATTGTTATACAGTCTACATGCAACATTTGAAGTTCAATCCTTTAATGTTTGGAAAGCATATATATATTAGGAGCAAGAAAATCCTCCAAATCATTAACATTGAATGAATATGTGTTGATTGTAAATGAGACTTACTCAAAATATAGATCAAAGTTTTAAAACATATTAGGTTCATCAAAGACAATTCTACAATAAGGATTTGCTTCTCTGGAGCCTATTTTTCACAAAGTAGAATGGAGATGTTCTATAAATTTTGTAGTAGGATTGGGTATGATGGTTGTGTCAGTTCATTTGAATTTAGTTTTTACCAAATTTGTATATGTAATTTAATGAAGTTTAGCAGTTGTACATAGAGTTTGGGTAGAGTTGTCTCGTAATAAATGGGGGGTTTCGTTTTGCCTTTCATTATAGAATTTAGTATTTTATCAGATCCTTTCACACTCCTTCCCAAGGTCTCTAGCTAGGCTTTGGGTAATCTACACCTATGTTTGTAGTGTTATTATTACACATACGGGTTTATAGGATCCCATCAATTGCCCTTGGTTTCATGTTTCTACATTTCACATGCAGTAGGATAGGTGGAGAAACTTGTGTTTAGTATAGAGCAAATTTTGACAGTATTCTTTGATGGGGCTGAAGCTTAGATGATTAATGGAGCCAAACCAATTTTTGGTAGTCCCACTTTGCATGAAGAGGAACAACTACTTTTGCATCTAGCAATAACTCACTCAAATCTCATGTTGATCTCCCCTTCACTTGACATTTCACCATTTATATCCCACAACTATGACTCATTTATCTTAGCAACAAGAAGTTATTAGGGGAGATACCTATTAGTTTGGAGGGATGTCAGACGTTGGAGCTCCATGACTTAGCTCACAATAATCTAGAGGGGATGATACCTCTGAAGTCATTGTTAGCCTTGGAAACCTACAACTCTACCTTGATATTTCCTAGAATTCCCTCCAATGGTCATTGTCACGGGAGGTGAATAAAATTGTAATGTCTCGAGCCATTGATAAATCAAATGTGTTTCTTTCCATCTTAATGCATACCTATGTAACAAGGGCATAGAGAGGCAGAGTTACATGGCTACAAAGTATTTTATTTGCAACCCTAATGAAAAACAAATGTATTTTGAGTTAGCAGTGTTGTGGATATAGATATAAATGTAATATTGAAAGGAAAATCTTTATAAAGAGTGACTAGAATTTTCTAATGTTGTGTGTGTTTCATGATCATGTTTTTTCATTTATTCTAATGCCAAACATTTCAATTTTTTCCATATTAGGACACTACCAAACCATCATATTGACTATTTAGGGAAATTTAACACATCAAGAAAACTTACCCACAAGTTATTTTGATTACAATGTCCACCATCCGATCATGGAAGTAGGATTTTAGACCATATTGATACTGCATCAATCATAACAAATAGATGTAAGTTTGTTGATCAGATAGGAAAAATTATACAAATCCAAGCTTTAAAATCAACTGAAAGTAGATATATGAGGATATTTAGATAATGATTTTTATTTCTTACCCATACCCAAAAGAAGAAAGCTAAGTGAAATGTACTCTGCAAAATGAATATTCAATGATTAGAATTTATCAAGAAGTGAAGGTAAAATTAATGAATCTTAAGAAGAAAAAAGAAGCTTGTCTAACCTGAAATAGGGTAAAATGAATGAGATAGAGAATCAACTTGGGTCGACCAAACCAAAATAATCTATCATTGGGCTTCACCACTATAGCTCCTTGTACAACAGGATTTCTATCTTGGATACTTAATGCCATTGTAATTATTATAACTTGTAGCATTTTTCCCACTATCAAAAGAATCTGCAAAAAAGAGTATTTTTAGTCTTTCTGAATTAATATTTAGAAATTAAACAGTTGATACTTTCACATTGCATGGTGTTAAAAAAGGATGTGATATCTTTTATAATGAGGTGTGCTTAAATAGTTTGAATGTTCTTATGAGATAACAAGATAATGTTATGGATATCTTGAGTTATTTCCATCAAGCCAGTTATTTTGTATGGCTAAATACCTCAAAACTCTTCTACAACATTGGCTATATGGTCCATAAATGAAGATTTCTAGTGGAGTTCCTCTCGCTAATGAAAAACACAAAACTTTACTCCCCAATGTACAAATTCATTAAGTACTATCTATCATGGCCCCTAGCATGGCACCTAGGTCAGCTTCTAGATTCATGATTTTTCAAATAACCCACATTTGATATTCACAAATTCCCACAATGCTCCAAGCATGGAGGTACAGGATGGAAGGCCAAGTTTGAATGCAACACTAAGAACAAATCAATCGTTACATTCAATCTACCTCCAAGGAGTAGAATTACAGTATCCTTCATATTACTAGCTTTCTATAAATGTTGCCTCGACATGCAGTTCAAATCAAGTGATCAACTTGCACTTTTGCCATTGGTAATCCTTGGGAAGGTGCAGGCTAATTGTTACTAACAACAATCATCCACTATGTCCATGTCATATTGATTTCATCTACTATGCCACTTAAAAGGTCTAATCCTTAAAGAAAAACCATCTTAAATTTAGTGATATATAGGGAGCAAAGGAAAATGCATAACCAATTGTTCATGGCAAGGGCCTCCAATATGTTATATGTGGCATAGGTTAGTTGGGATGTCTAGAATATTAGCCTAGGTCATACCATCTGTATTCAGTTCAACAAAAAGTGGTCGAAGCAAAGAAATCCATCCTTCCTAGCTCAATGATATACATTGCATGTTTCATTATCAAGTACATTATTCTTTGAGTTACTTCTTGACATGTGTATTCAATGGTTAGAGTTCTTGAACTTTAACATGATCTTCTAATTCTAAGGGTTTCTAATGACAAACCCTTTGGTAACTTTTTGAAGGTAGGGGTTATCTTTATATAGTCATTGAGAATCATCATGATCTTTTTATTCCTTGTAGTTTATTTTAGAATGAGCACAAATTGAATTTAGTGGTAATATGATTCGCTTTAAGAGATGAGCACATTCTTAAATTTCAAACCTACAAGAAAATTCAAAATTGAGTGAAGAGGAAAATTTTATTTCATTGTTACTGTTGCAATCTAGATCTAATGCAAGTTGTAGGAACTTGAGTTGCTTTAGATAAACTGACAAGAGATACTTTACTCGATCCTTTTAAGGACCAAAAAATTGAACTCTACCAGATGTAGAAAATGAGACCTTCACATATTTCTTATTCTCATTAGGTACAAAGGAATACAACATCGTGCATTATGATTATTGTATGATGATCGTGTTTAACAACTTAATGGTGATTATTTCATATGCTTATTATTTAGTGCTATATCTGATAAATTAAATACATGATGTAATAATAAAGATGACAGCACACACCAGATACAGGAGTAGAATATGTCTTTATTCTATCATGAAATTATTATAGAGAAGAACAAAGATGGTTTCTCAAGGAGTACAGTTCATCCCACTACACCATGCTACCTTCCTTGATGATACACAATATATTAAAAGACTTGATGGTTTCCAAGAGGAACCCAACCTCCAACCAGCTGACATTTATAACTACCTAATAGTGACAAACAACTTAACACAAATAATTAATATGTTGTTGGATAACCAATATTTTTGAATATAACAATAAACAGTGTATGTTGAGTAGATTTATCTTTTGAATCTTAGTAGTGTATTTCTAGTGTTTTCTAATGTACTTGAGATGAAACCTGCAACTGCAATAGTTTTAGGCTACCTTATGAGTGCTATCATTCTAATTTAGTTTGAGCCTATAATTGCAATAATTTAAGCCTATCTTATGATTGATATAACTCCCCTAATTTAAGTCTATCTTAACGACTCCTCACATTATCCTTGTTGTTAACTAATATTGTTAGAAAATGAAATCCATCTCTTCAAACCAAGGAAGTCTAACAATTTTGTAAAGCTGTGTGGTTGTTGTTGATTTTATCAGGTTAATTCCTATTTTTTCTTGGAAAAAATCTTCGACTAGAATTAAAAAAGAAAAGCATATGTCAATGATGGTTCTATTATACAAGATTTTTGACAATAATCTCATTTTTCATTGTAGATTTGTCAGAGGAATTATTGGTTAACATTAACAAGTTTAGGCAAGACATGAAGCTTCCTGTTCTGACCAAAAATGAACATGTCACTTGTTTGGCAAAGTAGTTAGTAGATTAGTTCAAAGGCCAAGTATGTAGTAATTCTATAGGAAAAGATATTGTGCCTGGCACAAAACCTCAATTTTTAAACTATCTACAATTTTTGGAAAATTGCCACTTGAATATATCTAATACCAAAGATGGAGTAGTTATTTTGGATTGTGTTCCTATTTTAGATCCAAAGATAGCATTTCAAAATTATATGCATTCACAATATCTTCAGTATGCGAATGATGTGAATGACACACAATTTGTGTCAATTGGGGTTGCTTCTGAAGATAATTGGTTTGTGTTGGTTCTGGCTACCAATACAACTAGTGGCAATTTCCAAACTTTTAGTAGAGGCATGATACATTATGTTAATAAGTTGTTGTACTTACTACCAATCTTGGGGGCTTTACTTCTAGTATCCTGAAACTCCAATTGGTTAATTTCAATTATTTAAAATCCATTTAATTTGATATGGTCTAAACATCACATTCCATGTCTTAAGAACAATCTCAATGCCCAAATCCACTGAGCTCAGAGCCCACATTTTAGTTGCTTTGGGCATTGTGGTATGTTCCACTTGTCCCAAATTTTATTGGGATGACATTATTCAGATAAAACTAACTCATGTTCAGTATCCAAAAAAATTTTCTATCAAATTATGATGTCTAATTTTAACATTCTAGAAGTTGAGTTTTATTTTCTTTCTATTTACTAATTTAATTGTGTCCTTGAGCATCAAAATTTTCAAATTCAATTTAAAATTTCTATTTTTAGTATGTCCTAATTTTCACCTTAAAAAATAATGAAATCTACATTGCAAGGCATTGACAATCTTTACTGGTTTTGCGAGTAAATTATAAGACAAGCAAACCACCAAAATACAATTTAGAAAGTTGGGTATCTAATAATTGATTTTTAAATATTCAGTCTTACAAACTTATTTTTTGTTGTATGAAAAAAATTAAGCTTACAAAACAAGTGAAATATATTCTATTTTATTTATGAACTTAATTTCTAAGAGTATCACATTGGCTAAGATATTGAAGATTTCTAGAGTAAGTTTATGCACTTAGAAACCTTGTGATCTTGTCCTAGCACATCCCTAAATATCAAATATGGGATTATGTTTAAATATAAGCGAAAGGGTAGGGGTGATTAGAATATGACTAACATAAGATACAATAATTACACAAGTGACAACACACATAGAACACATGAGTATGTCGAAACCCTTGTGGGTGATTATATATTTAACTCTCACATAAGCCTATTATAAATATGCCCATAGGTCTAATATAAATTACCTTTCAAATCTGCTCCAAATCTTCCATAAATCACCTTTCATGTTTGTTCCAGATCTTCTCTAAATCACCTATAAGGATTGCTCCAAATCTAGTATAAATAACATTTTAGTTTTGTGTCATATTTGCTATAATTTACCTTTTAGGTCTGCTCCACAACGTACTTATGTATGTTGCAAAATTCTTCATAGACTATCTCCCCAAATGCAAATCTTTCACATATAATGTGGTATGTGTAAAATAACCATAATAGGGAAATAACTCAAACCTATGTAGCCAAATGGAAAAATAACTTTGCACATGTATCCACCCAACACATGCCAAGCACACATTCTCAACATATCCATAGTTGAAGCACAGGAAAATCATTGAATGGACTTCAGTATCATATGAGACATATAATCAAAATCATCAAATGGAGTCCAATATCATATAAGACATAAATAAAATTTCAATAACCCATTAAAAATCTATATACCAAGGTCATTAATGCATCACATCTATGAACATAAACAGTCAAATAAACCATGCATAAAAAGGCAATAGAAGAACTTCAACTCATATTGAATAACATGTTGATGAATCTCATCTCAAAACATGCAATTGGTTGATACACAACACTTAGCAAAAGATGGAGCTGTAAAAGATCACAACAAAAAATGGTGAAGCTAAAATATCATTCAACACTAAGTAAACATAGACAATATTGAGCTATACATACCTTGATACATAGTCAAAGAATGATGCCAAGATTCACATCGCAAGGCTGCAAAGGGGAAGGTCATTATAGAATGGGCTCAAATACATACACACTGTCAAGGCATTAACCATATTGGTGTAGTGATATTTGAGGCTTTTATCTATTTATGTGTTTATTTTAGACCCTAGGAGGTCTTTTATGTGGACCAGGTGAATTGGTGTTAGAGCCAAGGTCACTAATTAGTCTTTGTTAATTGTTTTAGCAAGTTTAGGCTTAGAAACTAGAAGAAGGGATTTGAGTTGTAAATGTGTCCTAAACACATAAAAGAGGTTGAAAAGATGCTTTAAAGTAATTTATGATTTTTATACATTGATCTAGAGGGGTTAGAGGTCCTAGAAACAAGGATCATGGAATAAGTGTAAAGATGCCAAATGTTGTCAAACAGTTATCATGACAACATTTGTAATTTATTGCAAATGTTGCATGAAACTCAGTTACCTTGGATCCCATAAACATGAGGAGTGGAAAATCCATTAATATGGCCTATAATTTTTGGGAAAAGCATCTACTACATATTGGAGACTCAACCTCGAGAAGGAGAGTTAGATTGTAACAAGTTTTATGCAAGTAATAGTGATTGTGACGATGATTTAGTGTGCAGACTGAGCCTTTTGAGCACTTGTGTTTTTGTATGGATTGAAAGAGAAAATTTTGCATTGGATTCATGTAGTAGGATTAGTTTAAAGCATTTATCATTGTTTGTGCTTTGAGCTTAGAGATAGTTTAGTGGCCTGAGTAAAAAAAATTGTAACTAGGTTGTTCACTAGTCTAGTCCAGACTAGTTTGTGTTGTCATGGCCCACCCATGAAATATAACCATGGGAAAACCCTTACATTGGATGGAAATTTTAGGGGAGTAAGTTAGTTGTAAATATCTAGGAGTAGGAGTCATGGGATGCAGGAGTAGAAACCTTTATGTGCTTTTTGGATCCTCTTGTCTAGTTGCTACTTACAATGTGAGTGTTAACAAAATAATTCAATTGTGTTTCAAAATAGTTGAGGACTTTGTTCCTCAAAATATAAATTTATTATTGCAACAAAAAAAGGCTCAACTTAATAGGGTAGGATAATACAAATGGGTTTCTCAATGTAGCACAACCATTACTAAAATGGAGGGAATTAGATCCCTATGGAAGGGCCTCTCACATTTTTCCACACATTTGACCCTCAAGTACATTATCAAGATGGAGACTATTGCTATATTTTAGGTTGCCTTACAAGATTCTCTGACAAGGAATCTTAGCAATGCAAGCGAGGCGATGGTTAGATTTGGTGCAAGGGTGTTGGACTCCATTGTAATACCGTACCATTTGAGGTAGTGGTGTAGGGCACCCTGACCATCTCCCATGAAATTTGAGTTATAATTATCATGTTAGAATCTATTTAGGGTGCCTAGGAAAGTATATTATAACTTAAAATTTAAAAATGTGAAAAAAAAGTATAAAAATTGCCAAGAAATGTTGTCAGCAATTCTTTGCAAAAATTGACAAAGTGTAGAAGGTGAATAGTCATTCATCTTGTTTGAGCCATTAGGGGGTGAAAATTAATGTTATGATATAAATAAATGTAATATCATGTTATTGATATAGAGGTAAATATGGAGAAGGTAAATGAAAGGTTTTGTGTATGGTTTTTGAAGTAGAAATTAGCTTTTTGTGTAATATTGCTAATATACTAGTATTTATATTATAGTCCTTCTATCTTCTCCTATACTTTGTGGTTATGGTGGTTATTAGGTTTATTATATAGAAAAAAGAAGATCTAGAACTACTGTTGATATTATAAATAGATATAGCATCATTCGGTGATTGAAAAGAAGAGCTCAATACTCACAGTTAGGCAGTAATGTTTGAATGACAGTCATTGTTTCTTCTTCATATCTCATGGTTGTGGTGTTCAGTAAAATTCCTATATACATGGAAATGAAGTTTCATATTGAATGTTTTGTCTAGTATCCTAGGGTTATCACCATTAATCAATACGTTGTTGGAGAGGGAAAGAATCATAGTCACCTTTCTTGTCCACTTTCTCACTTTTCATCACACATCACAATTAAATTTTTGCTTTTTCTTAAAGCATTATTCTAAGGTCTTTTTGCACTAGACATGCTTCTTGTAACTTCTATATTTTTAAATTTCACATCTACATATTTATCATTTTTTTAGTTATCACAATCTCTTGGGATGAGATACCTTGATCTTCTCTTCTCATGTCTTCATTCAAAAAAGTTGTAACAAAATCAAACTACAATATACCTTCCTTTATTATTAGATTTTAGAGCTACTAGTTTTAATCACCACTCCTTTCCAACTATCAGGAAGTGAGCACAAAAACAACATGTACCTAATTTCTTCTTCAAAATTACTAGCATGGTAGCTTCCTGCAACTTGCTGCTCATCACCATTGTACCCCAATATTGTACTCATGTATTATATTTATAAATAATCAATTTCCTTACTTTCAATGTTACAAGAAGCAAAAATCTAAAAGCATTGTGTGTATGTGTGTGCGCGCGCGCATGTGCACATGTGTGCGTGTGTGCATGTGTGCATGCATGTGCGCGCGCGCGCGTGTGTGTGTGTGTTATACAATTAGTCTTCAATAAACAAACCTAGATTGCTGAAACAAAACTTCACAATTTTAGCACATAAATCTAAAATAAACTTTGAAGTATCAAAACAACCATGTGCAAGGAGAGATCACAATTAATTATGGATTAAATGGAAGGAGAACAAAATGAAAAGAAGAAATGTAAGCCAATTTATATAGATCTGCATTCATTATTGTTTAAGGAATTTAATTTTTATCATACAATATAATCAAGAAGTGGATAGCAGAGGAAATGGTTAATGAGGAAAAAACAATAAAGTTAAGTAGTATATTGCAATTAAGATAACTATGTCTTTGAGCATTTGATTTGGAAATCACCTAATTCAATTGTTAAACTATCAAAAACTCAAAAAACATTAAATAAATCACCCAATTCAATTGTTAAACTATCAACAACAATTTTGCACTTGTCCATATCAACAAGCATTGAATATTTGTTCTTAATTTAGTAACCAAAAGTAAACTTTACCATTGAACATGATGTTGTTTAAGAATAGCCATTTTAAAATGTCCTTTTGTAGTCTGCTTGTAAGTGTCACTAAGACCTTTTACTGCTAATCCTTATTGATCAAAATATTCATGAATGCCTTGATGATTATTGATAAGAAAGATCAGTTTTAATTTATACATAGGGAGAGGATTGAAGAGATTTTGGGATATCAAAAAGAAATGATAATGGGTATTTTAATTTAAACTACCCCCAATACTTCTAGTATAATCAAATGGATGAAAAATTATAATATATGGTTGATAAATAGAAGATGTTTAGTGCATTAGTCAACAAAATAATCCCAATATTGCTTTTAACTACTCACAAATTCATATTTTCTCAAGAAATCTACCACTTTAGGCCATTTTCATAAGAAAACTTAATTGATGATAGGATTATTTTTCATGTGGACTTAACCTATCACCCACAAGATAGATAAATGTAGAGAAGTTATCAAAATTATTGAGCGTAAGTAAGACTATTGATAATAAATGAGATGAAATAATAAGAGATTTTTCTATTAAACAGATGGGTTCTTTTTAATTGTGTGAAATGTTGATAGAGCTCACGTACAATAGCCCATTGAGGTTCATCTCCAAAACTTGGATGAAGTTGCACCTTGCCCAAATCTGCAATCACCATATTTCTCATCCATATGTTTGTAGAATAATGGAAGAATAACAAGTAGGGCTGTACCATGAATCAACTTGGCAGATCTAAGAAGTGTTAATAATTTATACCATGAATGAGTCTAGTCAAATGAAGTCAATATTCATTGGGATAATCTTTATAAATGGCTTCTATTATTTGGAGAAGATGTTCAATTTGGGGCTCATCAAGATTAGGATTAGATTCATCAGTTCAAACTCATTCAACAATTCACATCATTCCCAAATGCTCATCACAACTCTATCAAGCTTACCATATTCTTCATGCTTGCTTAAAACTTGCAAAAGGTAAAACAAACAACCAAAAGTTATACAAAAAACAAGCTAACAACCCCAAAAAAATTGTCATCATAACCATTTCAATAAAGAGGAAAGGTGCAATGTAGATCAGATAAGATCAACTAATTTTTTTAGAAATAGCTTACAAAATCATAAGTCTAGTTAATGTGTTGAGTCCTGTAAAACTCTTCCACAAGTGCCCTCCTTCGGCTTTCCTTTTCCTTTTGATAATTGTAAGTGCAATAAACAACAACCTCTAATACAAACATAAATAGAAATATCTCCAATGGCAACCTCAAATGGCTCCCATGCACACAGAGATCATCGAACAAACTACTCTTGCAAAAATGAAAATGTTTTCATGCTTTCTTTCTTTTTTACAATAAAACTCGATTTGGTCAAAATTTTGACCAAATTGAGCAAAAAAAAAAAGATTTCATAGGCCAATTTGGCCTTTGGTCAAAAATCTTGGTCAAAAAATTAGTGCAAATGTACTAGTGATTCTCCACCCTTGATTAGGTCTCTTTTGCCTCTTAATCTCAACCATCCATTTATCTTTAAAAGGGAGGGCTCTCTCCTCATTCTCTAATCATAGACTCTCATGCTAACATTATGTTGTAGGTTTTCTTGGTGAATTTGGAGTTTTTAAAGACTTATAGCACTCTTTCATTTTGCATTTCATATTTTCTTTCTCATTCTTGCATTATGGCATTTTTGTTTAGATTTCCTTTTGTGCTCTAGAATAGCTCACCTAGTCTAAATGGGGGTTTTGTAATTTTTCATACTTGTTAGCTTGCATCTTGCATCTCATTTAATTTAGCTTTCATCTTGCATTGCATACCCATTTGAGGATTCTTAGATATTGGCACTCATTGACTCTACTCTTTGAATCTATCATTCTATGGTGCACCTTGCAAGGGTTGCATAGATTTGGTTCATTTGAGAGCCACCATTCCACTTTTGTTTACCTTTGTACATCATAGATAAAAAGCTACAAGCTACCTTCTGAGATGATCTCTTTCATGCATATTCTTACAGAAGTGTGTCATATTTTTGGTATACATTTTTTGTGCCCACTGTGGGACTAGGACCAAGTTTCTAGCTTATTTTCTTGCATTTTTGTTGATTTTAGTAGTTTAACTTGCTGGTATTTTACTTACATTTCTCATTTCTAATTTTTTCAGTCTCTTATTTGATCTAATCAAGTGGTTTTGTAGGTTTTTCACTTTGGTTTTTAAAGCTAACCCTTATGCAAGTTGAGTTGAAGACCAAAACCCTAGGTTTTGAAAGATTTGATCATATCTTCCAAATGGCTTGGTATTTGGATCTAGAATTGTTTTTGCAAGTTGGTCATAGATCTAAGATGACTCAGGCCAAAATTTAAAAAAATTCAAGCTAATTTACATGAGTTATAATTTTTTCTTTATTTTTCATGAAAAACCATTTCTAGTCGCAAATCAACAAATTTTTTGGTAAACTCTACATTTTTGGAAATTTCTTTGAATTATATAAGGGGTTAGTTCTTTATGTTTTAAATTTGGATGTCATATTAGGAATCAATAACTCAATTTGAAAAAAAATTGTCTGTTTTGGGAAAATGGGTCCCTAGGACACAAATTAAGAGATATTCCCAAAATTCTTGTATATTTGGAAAACTCAATGATTTTCACAATAGGTCTCTTCTTTTTATTTTCATTTTTGGGTTCAAATCTATAGCACATAAACCTAATCTTCTTGAGTAGGTCAAAAAGAAAATAAATAAATAAAAGAGAGCATTTGGTTGTTAGCTTGCACTTTGTTTGCACATAGTTAAATGCATTAATTGAGTTGTCATTTGGTATGGAATCAACTAGTTCAATGTATTTCATTTAAACCAAATAGAATAGTACATATCGGTGGAGATGCACTCTACTAGGATTTGTACAACTTTTGGCTTAACCCTTTCTCTTTCGTTGATTGTCATACCACATTTACTACATGATTTATTCTAGGTTATAATGGCCTCGCCCTTCTCTAGCCCAGCAGTTGTTACTAGTGTTGGAGCTATTGTTGTTGGTGAGAATGGTTTTTCCAAACAAACACCCAGAAAATTTTATCTCCAAAGTGTTTCACAAGGCAATTTCTCTCCTAATATTGTTTTAAATGTCAAGGAATTTGATAGTGCATGTACATGATTAGAACATCAAACTTTGATTGGTTATTTTGTGGGTCACACTCCTTCTAAAAGCATGCTACAGGAATGGGTTTCCAAGTTTTGGACACCTCATGGTGTCTTCCTTGAGGGTGTCCAAAGCCTTACCACGGGATATTTTCTTTTTCACTTTGGAAACCCTAGTCAAGTTGAGCATGTGTTTGTTCAAGGCTCCTAATCTATTAGGTCCTCTCTACTTGTGTTTCAGTGATGGTCTCATGATTTTGTTATCTTTAATGACCACAAACTAAAGGTCCCATGTGGGTTGAGTTCCCTAGGCTTCCCATTCCATGCTGATCATTCTTGCAAGCCATTGTGCAAACTATTGGCAAGGTCATCTACATTGAACCTGATAATTTTTTAAATGCTCATCCTTAATGTAGGGTTTGTGTTGAGGTTGACCTATCTAGGGACCTCAACAAATCTATGGAAATCTATATAGGTAGTACCACCTTCACCCAGAAGGTACTTTACCTGAATCTCCCAAACACTTGCTATAGGTGCCAATCTATTGAACACAAGATCAAGGATTGTCCCTTGTTGGAACACAATCGTCAACTAGCCATGGAAGCCAAACTGGCTCCAACTTCCAAAAAGGAGGAATGGACTATTATTGTGAAGAAGGTCAAAGGCTCTACTATGACCAAAATGAGCTCTTTGCTTTAGGATAGTGGCCAACCCAACTCAAGTCTAGCACCGCCAGCCTCTTCGGTCCCTTTTCTCTTGCCTTTGCCCATTTCAAACCTTGGTGCTCAGGGGACAGTGGATATTCATACCCTGGATTCTTTCCCCATGTGGGTTCAAGCACTACAAGCAACTTCAATGGTTTCATCACAATCCCTTTGTCATTCACATAGCCTAGAAGGTTGAGATTAGGTTTTTGAAAATGGGGAAAAGATACAGTGAGTCACCTCCCTTGGTGATTCCTCATTTGATCCCTCCATGTTTCTACATAAAAACTTCTCCTCTCGTGGGGATGAGGATGACATGCAAGCTATATTACAATGAATTGTCTCTCATGGAATGTACAGGAGCTAATAGACCTCCCTAGAAAATACTTTATCTATGATACCAGCTGTTGATTTGGCAATCTTGATGTTCTCTACCTTTAAGAGGTTAAAGTTGTTGGGTTTCTTCTCAACTCATCCTTCCACGTTATTTGGTTGGATAGTTCCATGTTTACTTCCTAGCATGAGGCTGGCCAAGGTGGCATAGTCACTCTTCTCTCCCCTTGTTTACTTTCTTTAGTTATTTCACATGGTTCTAACCCCATAAAAAATTGTTTGGATCTTATTGTCTTTTCAAAGTAATTACTTTGGTTTTGTTAATGTTTATGCTCCTAGTGATGTGGTTGAGTGCTCACACCTATGACATTGGTTGCTGAATCATCTACCACCTGCCACTTTTTTTTTATGGGGACTTCAATATGGTTGAGTTGGCTATTGACAAGGAAGGGCTTTTGCCTTTTCAATGGTCAATAGGTAAAAGAGAAGCCTGGATCTACATGTGTAACAAGTTGGGCCTTTTTTATCCCAATGTCAACTATCATCAGTCTAGTGGGGTTTGGCATACTTGATCCAACTTTCAAACAAGTTTTGACAGGGTGTTTAAGAGACTGGGCAGGGCCATGCTTACTGGCTAGTCCTTTTTTTCATTTTCACATGAGTGTGAGTTACCCATCACCCGTTCACTAGATGTGACATTATCAAATCATTTCCCCATTCTCTTTTCTATTATTTGGCACACAGCCCAACCAAGTACTTATAAAATTGATTTCTATCTCAATACTTCCTTGCTATTACATTTGCCCATTATTGCCTACATTCTTTGTGTCTAGAACCTTGAGCCCATGCCCCAAACCTCAATTGGGTGGATTCAATGGTGGAATGATGTTATCAGTCATACTATGAGATTTCTTCACATTTACAAGTGACAATTGGCCAAGTATCATAGAAGATCTTATAAAGCCATGACAAAAGATCTTTATATAGCCTGTAAAGCTCTTGCCATGAATTCATTTGATATGGATTTGCAGGTTTGACTTGCCAATCTTCAACACCAAAATAAAGTTGCAAACAATTATGCTAATCAGGGAGCTCAGATCAAAGCTTGGCTCCATTGGTTGGAGGTTGGCAATCAAGCTTCTAAGGAATTATTTAATGCTCTATGGGTTCAACACTCTACTATGAGCATCAAGCATATTAGGGAGGACTAGTAGTTTTTTCTAATCTACCATATATCCTCCAGGATTTTGGGCACCACTATGAAAAGGTTTTCATTGTGCAGGGTCCTTCTCTTGTAGGTGACCAAGCTCTACAAACCTATGTTGTTACCACTCCTAATAGGCTTGCCCCTAGCTAGTATGCCTTTTGTGAGTAGAAGCTTATGCTTCCTAATCTCAAGGAGGTTTTCCTCTCCATGACTAATGATAAAGCCTCTAGTTGTGATAGCTTCCCTTGTGAATTTTACAAGGCTTTATGGGATGATATTGGTCTTGATCTGTGTAAAGTTTATCATGAAACCTAAAATGCTAATTCCTTAGGAAACATAATTAATAAGGGCAATATTTAGTTCTTCCCTAAAGCTAGGGATCTAGAAGACATATGTAATTGGAGGCCCATCACTATGTTGAACATCTCCTACAAGATCATTGCCAAGGCTCTCTCCCTCAAAATTAGGCATCTACTACCACAAATTGTTCACCCTAAACAAATTGACTTCATCAAGTCTAGATATATTTTGGATAATATTATTGTTGTCTGGGAAGGTATGGAGTGGGCTTGATAATTCAAACAATAGGCCTTGTTTCTTAAGATTGACTTTGCTAAAGCCTATGACTAGATTGAATGACCTTTCATTTTGACCATGCTTCAATCCTTGGAGGTTGGTCCAATTTTCTTGAAGTCAGTTCAAATGCATTTTGGGGATGCTTCTTCTTGTATTACCATCAATGGTCATCAATCTGAAGCCTTCAAGCTTTACATACCTATTCAGCAAGGCTGACGTTTGGCACCTTCTCTTTATGTTTTGGTTACTAGAGGGTTTGGCTATCTTCTAGCCAATGCCATCTCTTGGGGCCTTTTGCATGGCATATCCCTCCCTAATTCCACTATGCATCTTGTGAATGACCATTTTGCAAATGATTATTTTCTCACCCTTCTTGAAGATGAAGACTGTTGGATTAATTACTAATGTTCCCCTTCAGGATTTGTGACATGGCTTAACTGCCTCCTATTTTCTATAAGTCTATTGGTTGTATTAGACATTGATAGGTTGATCTTTTGGTGCAACGAAAAATCTAGCTTCTAAAAAGTGGTATCAGAGCTTGGTTACAGGTTTGAATCTCCTCAAAATGCTAAGGGGGGGATTGTTGGATTAACTACCAATGTTCCCCTTTGGGATTCATAACATGGCTTAATTGTCTCTTGTGTTCTATAAGTCTACTAATTAATTAGGCATTGATAGCTTAATATTTTAGTGCAATGACAACTCTAGCTTCTAAAAAAGACAATATTTCCAATGCCTTACAATGCTTGGATGCTTTCTACCTTGCTTTAGGGTATGTTATTCAATGGCATAAGACCCTTTATTATAGATAATATTTCTTGTCAGGCCCTCAATGGTTTCAACACTATGGGTGGAAATGGGTGCAACATGGAGAAATTTTTCACTTTTTGGGCATCCCCTTTGCCTTTCAAGCCTCCCCTATGGAGATGAAGAATGTTGTCCTAGCTTAGATAGAGAAAAATTTGGATTATTGGATCACCAAATCCCTTTCCCTTGCCATAAAATTTCAGTTCTACTCCAAATTTTTGGTTATTATGCATGTTTATAATTCTTCTTATTGGGCCTCATCAAAAGCTTCTTACCTCAAGCTTGAGCACCTCTTGAGAGACTTCCTCTAGGCTTGTGAAGTGTTGCATCATGGCTTTCACAGGGTAGCTTGGGACTTTTGTTGTCTACCCAAAGACTTTGGTGGTCTTGGACTACATTCTACTCATAAGTAAGGTATTTCCCTTTGTGAAAAATGTGTCATTCGAGCTCTCAATAATGATAAGATCTAGAAAAATTTATTGCGTCACTACATTTCTTCAAGCTTTCTAGTTAACCAAACATCCTAGAAGGGGATTGGCTTTCAAACACTTCTTCTGACCATTGAACTAGTGTAAATTCAAGCCATCTTTGTTGCTAAAAGCATTTGGAAAGCCTAGGAAGCCATTAAAACTTGGCTTCACTAGGCTAGAAATGGATTCAAAGTGTTGGAAATACAAATGGGAAATGTATACTTCTGAGAGGGGGGATGAATTAGAAGTACTAATCTCTAACCAATAAAACTGTTAACTTTAAAACAATGCATGCATAAACATATTGAAATAAAATGTAAAGTAAATGCATCCACATAAACACTTGACACCAAATATGATTACCCAGAAACCCTCCAATGAGAAGGTAAAACTAGGGTGGGGATGACACCCACAATTCTTCACTACTACAACAATAAAGTTCACCTGTTAAGGTTACATAATTTGACCATTCTCATGATCTGCCCTATTAAAGGGTTACAAAGGATTGTTAGATCCCTCCCTGTTAAAGGATTTTAACACCCTATTAAAAGTGTACCTAGCTAAAGGACTTTAGAACACTCACTTGAAATGTCACCCTGTTAAAGGATTTCATAATGACTGTTAAGTCAACCTTAATATAAAGGATTTCATCCTACTGATATAGTTGTTAGAAATTACAATAGAATGTTTGATCTGACTACTTACAATCTAGTATTGCTAATTTAAAATCTCAATTCAGTCCTTCTTGATCCTTTTTGATCTAATATGAAATTGTTGTATCCTCAATCCTCTATTCTGATAATTGATTATGCAATTTTTTCCTTCTTCTAAGTCACCTTGAATGTATACTGATGAATTCACCCCTTTTCACTTCCTTCAAATCTTTGCTAGTATCACCTCCTCACATGTATTCTCTAATGCTCTCTCACATACTAAATTATGGGGCTTCATCTCCCTTTTAAAAAGAAATTGGTGGCTTAGGGTTAGGTATGAATCTACGATTGAGATTCATTCATTTTTCCCACTCAATTCCTTCCATTTTTTTGATTAGTTGCATGTTGATCGCATAGGGAATCCAGATAGATTCAATCTTATCTTCAAAGCTTCAAGATTTACCCATATGTTAGCTCAAAAATGGTTTACATAGTTGTTTGTGCCATCACAAACAACTAGGTCCATTCTGTGTTACTCAGCATTTGATAATACTGATGCTCAGCACATACTATAGTTTTGTCTGGCTTGGCACTTGAACTTGCTTGGCATCTACTGATCAATCAACACTTGAACTACTTGACACATGAGTGACTTGGGACTCATTGCAACTCGGCATCTATACACATTATACTTGGCATATGTTACTAGCTCGGCATGAACTTAGTAAAAAGCTTAAGTGTGTTGACACTCAATTGTAAAAACCAATCTAAGATCAACAATCTCCCCCTTTGACATGAGTGACAAAAACAATTAACTATACATGATGAATCTAATCTCCTCAAGTATAATACACATCCAGTTCAGCATATATACAAAACTTTAAAATTGTTCAAAATTTTGTAATGAACCATATACTTCAAAAATTTTGTGACTCCCCCTGAGTTTATGTGTCTTTTCTGTATCCAAGATTTCTCATAGTATATTTGACTCTTGTTGTTACTCTTTTTCTTCAATCATTCTGATACTCTCTATTTGATATGTTCTAATATGCCCTATTTCTGCTTTTCTGCTATTTACTCCCCCTTTGTTTGCTCTTATATCTATTTATTTATATCTCCCCCTTTCACATGTCTCCCCCTTGCATATTTGTCTCCTTCTTTTATCTCTCCCTTTTAAATATTTCTCCCCCTTTTTTTTAACACTGATGTCAAAGGGTCTATACACTAAGTGTGTATTTATCGAAGAATTTCTTATTCACTTCCATTACAATCTTAAGAGCAGCATCCCAGTTGTCTATTGCAGCATCTAATGATTTGATTTGGATGTATGTCTATGTTGCAAGGTGAACTAAGCCATCCAAAGGTGAAAGATTAGGATCTTTCTTGAGCACTATTTTGGCATAGGCTAGTTCCTTTTGTAGTATTTCCATGTGAGGGGTCAAGGAAGCTTGAATCTAGACTAGCTTAGCTCTTGTGTTAGCCTCTTCTATTGTTTATACAACTAGTTCCTTTTGTGTATGAAGCATTGAATGAAAGAGCTTCTCACTTTGAGTTGCATTTTGTGGTAATTTCATACTAGAAATTTTCAAATTTCTTTCCAAACTCAGAATCCTCTGGCTCATTTCTTGTGTGAAGAGTGTGGGGTCACCCAATTTAGTGTACAGTGAGAATATATTCTCAAGTACCTTCTTCATTTTTTCAATCTTTGTAGCCAATTCAACTTGTGACAGTGCTATTCCACTCGATATCTTCTCATTAACTTTACCTTGAAACTTCTTTTTAGACCATTTCATGAGTTTTGCATTGGTTTCCTAGTCTTCATTTGTCACATGTTCAACAATTTCTAAAAATTGTTCCAATATAGTCTTGGCTTCATCACATGTTTGCAAGCTGAATGCATCTAAAAAGATGTCTTTGATCTCATGTAGTACTTTCCTTTTCTTATACTCCTTTCTAAATGTCTCTTGGTTCTTCTTCCTTTCTAATGCCTCCTGCATGATATTGACTTGTTCTAGGTTAACGGTTGCATAGTCATATTTTGGTATAACTATTTCCTCATCTAGTGTTGGGTCTCCCTAGTGAAGTACCCTTGCAACTTTTGTTAAGCTCGAGCCTGGTGCAAAAATTTGAAGTGGCATTGCATTAGTGCTCAACTTCTAAAGGATTTTGGTAGGAGTGCTAGTTGTTGGTAAATTAACCAATGTCTAAATGGCTTCTTGCTCCTTTTCCTTTGGAATGTCCTTATCTTCTAATTTTTCTCTTGATCAATCACAATTATCTATGGTGCACCTTATGTTTTTGCAGTAGGTACAGATACCTCTATCTATCTTGCTTGTTCCTTTGTGGGCTCCTCTATAGTCTTAGTCCATTATTCAATCATAACAACTTTGATTGTGGTATCAACCTTTGCTGATGTATTTTTTTCTGCTTTCTGTTGAGGTTGATCACTAATAGCTATAGGGATGGTAGAAGGTGGATCTTTTGTATTCACCTTATCCCTGGTTATGTCATCTACTACTTTCTATAACTCATCCACACTAACCAACACTGGATTATCACACAATTTAGCCTGTAAAGTGGATTGGTCAAGGATCTTCTTTAGATCCTTTGCAGTTAGTGGATTGATATTTTGAGTTGAGATGTTAGGAACATCTTTTACTTTTACTATGACTGTAGGTGTGTTTGTTTCATTTGGAGGGCTTAATGGTGGCAATTGTGTGTCTTGCACACTTATATCTATTTTTTGCTCCTCAATCGTTGCCATTTCATCTCCCTTTTGTTGTGTCTCCTCCCCTATGTTACCTTCCTTTTCTTTCTCAATTTCACCTTCCTTATAATCCTCATCTTCTCCATTGTTTCTTCCCTTAAAAGGATCCTCTTCTCCTTCCTTGACAGTAATCAAGCCATATATCAACTTCCACATTTGAGTTGATTTCTTTACAATATCTTCAATCTTGTTTTGAAGTATGCTAAAGGCTCTATACTTGGGTGCAAATTTGCTACCATGTTTCTTGTTTGCCTTTGTTATTTTCCCTTTTGACAATTCTGGCATCACTTGTCCCAATGTAGACTCTTTTATTTCCTTCTCCATACTTAGGCAATAGTGCAATTCATTCTCAACAATTGAATATAAATCTTTGGACATTGTATTATCAAATTCAAGAAGGGTATTCTTGAATTTTTCCATCATAGCATACACTAATTCTTCAACCTTATTTTGATCTTCTCTACTCAATTTATTAAATTCAATATTTTTTAAACCAATTAAGTCTACATCATCCCTAACATTATCACAAATGTTTTCAATATCAGACTGGGGAGTATGACTTACCAGTTTGAACTAGCTTGTGTCTTCTAACTCGGTCCTTTCATCATCAAATTCTAGTTGTGCAACATATTTTCTCCTTAATTTCTTCTACACATGACCTTGTTGTTCAATAGCCTTCTTCTTCTCTTTTACTTGCTCCTTAGCCTTTTGAGTGGTGGCCCTTGTGGTGGCTCTTGTGGCTAGAGTAGTGGGCTTTGCAGGGCTTAATTTTGCAATTTTCTTTTCCTTTGGCTGAGTTGTAGGCTTTGTCTTAGCCTTTCTCTTCTTTAGTTCTTGTTTGGCTAGTGCTTCCTCATCTTGTTCCTCCATGGCACCTTCTTCTTTAGAATCTTCATCCATTCCTTGGGTTAAAGCAAGAGGTTCCTGGCCTTGTTCTTCTTCTTCCTCTTCTTCTTCATCATCATCATCTTCATCATTGCCTTCAGCTCCCTCACCAAATTTAGCTTTCAACTTCCTCACCATTTAATCCTTCTTCTTCAGAGTTGAGGCAGTTTTCAACTCCATTTTGACCTTAGATTTGATGACATCATAATTACCAAATATTTTTGCTAACTTATCAACTTCTTTTGCAAGTAGTGCAGTGATGGCAGTTGATGCTTTATCTATGTTGAATTCATAACCCAAAGGCCTTAGCCATCTCATTCTGGGTACTGCAGCCTAGATAAAGGTGTAATCAATGTCTACCAAGAAAAAAATGTCATTGTAGTACTACTCCACCAAGGAAACATGAATTCTTAGCATCTATTTCATTGACTACTTGAAGTCTTCAAAGTAACTAGTCATCATTGACTCAAAATTGTCTCCCATTTGTTCAATGTACTCATTTATTTGCATAGCCATAGACCTATTGATTTTCCATCCTATCTAACCAAAAGATGAGAATTCATTTTGAACATAGAAAAATATGCATATCAATATGGAACCAAACTTACATAGAGCACTTTTAGATCTCCTTATTACTCCTAAGTTCTCCATTATTTGTTGCAACTATAGCTCTACCAGATCATAAGTATGATCTTTCTTCACAATCTTGTATCCTACATCAACTGCAATACATGGAACATTATTCAATTGACTTGACTGATAGAATTTGTGTGATATGACTCTCACTGCAAATTCAAGAATTGGATCCTTGATAGTATCAATTGTCATTCCTCTCTTGTTCCACTTTGCCGCTATATTTTTCTCAATTACTTCTTTTAACTCACTCCTTGGGGTCTTGGGCCAATTTAGGGTTGGACATCCTGTAACCCTATGTACAATCCTCTTTGATAGTTTGATAGGTCCTCCTTCTAGCCATAGGCATCCATCATGGATTCTACTTAAGACAATTCTTATCCATTCTATTTTCAAGACAATGAGGAAATCTAGGGCATGGGTTAGTCCCTTTCTTTCTATGATTTTGAATTCTTCTTTTAACACTCTATTTTCACATTATTTATCATACACGTAATGAATTTCCATGTCTCCAATTCCTCCAACCTTGCAATTATAACACTTCCTTACATTCTGAACTATTATGACCTTGGGTGGAATAACTAATAATGCACCTACTGGGTCATTTTTGTATGCAACCTCTGGAATAGCCCTAAAGTTTGGTTGTTTTGCCTCATTACTAACTAGTTGAACTCCAAATGATTTCTTGTCCTTATGATTCTTAGAGCTAGAGGCCATTTTGCAAACTAGGGTTTTGAGTAAATAAAATTGTGTAACTCGGCATGTGAAGAATACCTTTAGATCGATGGAATGATGCTTGATCATTACTAGAATCCATGCAAATGCTTCATTGTTGCTTGAAAATAATTTTTCACTCTACTCACTCTTGCTGTAGGTTCATAATGACAAAAAATGAGCAAAAATCTACCTTATACCCTTTCAAAATATAGCATTTAATGCATGGTTAATGTACAACTATAAACACGACTTCTATGCAATTTCTACTTTGCTCGACATCCATTGGTTTTCCCATCACTTGGAAATTATTAGAATTACCCTTACTCAGCTTCTATAGGAATTTCCTTCACTTGATAGCTAATACCAACTCAGCTTCAACTGACTTTGGCTGACAACTCGGCACACACTAGAATTTTACTTGGCAATTGAAGAGGATTTTTCACACTAGGTAGTAAAATGAAAACTTAAACATTTTACCTTGATTTTTCCTTGTTGACTTGCATCCTTATTCATGCTAATTTTTCCTTTTTAGCACTAACCTATCTTGGAACTGATGTATGATGAGGCATTTAAATATCAGTCCCACATACCTCTTTTTGCTTAGTTTTTTGAGATGTGATCACTTGACCTTTCAGGTGAAGTGATCCCTTCATTTGATGTGCTACATCCATCTTTCTTCCTCCATACCTTGCCTTTTCCCTTGTTGAACTCTGAGTTAGGTGCCTTTGTCCTTGTTGGGCAATGCTTTCTGATATGATCAGTCTTCAAACAACTAAAGCATGTAGTTTTACTCAACACCTATTGTAGCTACCACTAAAGTGTGTTCTTATGCAATTCTTATGGATGTGTCCATACTCTTAACAATACCGATAGCTCTGTCTTGTATTGTAATCCTAATTATAGGAATTTTCATAGCTTCTTCCCTTTGTTGACTTGTTTGATGTCCATGTGGTCTTGGATCTACATTCAAAGGCTTTGTGTCCAACCTTCTGACAATTGTAGTAGTGTCCTTCAAATTTTGGTGCATGCATGGTTTTGGTTTTGCATTCATGTGCTTGATGACCTTGTTTGTTGCACTTGTGACAATGAGTTAGGTTTTTTGGCTTATCATTCTAACTAGCATTCCTGCTCCTACAAACATTAGCTATGTGTCCTTTCTTTCCACAATGATGACAAGTACATTTAGAATTCTTACCTTTATTGTTTCTTTCCTCAGCAACTTTGGATGATTCTCCTTCTTCAATTCTTGTGTAGCCCAATCTTGATGTGTCTTTACTAGATCTAGGGGATCTTAGTAGTTTCTCAAAGTACTTGATGGCTTCATTTGGCTTGTTGAAACTTTTAGCAAACTCCTTTTCTCTTTTCAATTCATTTTGCAATTGCTCATTCTATAACTTCAATGTATTTATCTCAATGTCCTTGACATTCAACTCATGATGAGCATTCATCATTTGACTTAGGGTGTCCAATTGCATGTTTGAGATCCTAGATTGCTCTACCAATTTTTCTTCCAATCTATTTGCCAAAATTATTCTATCTTCTTCAATCATGGCCTTGTCTTTTATAACTTTCTTCTTTTGCTCAGTCAATTCACATAGAAATATAGCTTGTGATTCTTGTTCCAGCTTGAAATTTTTTATTTCCTTAGCTTTTTCTCTGTTCTTATCCATGAGATTTGCAATTTCTACATCAAATTCATAGGAGTTACCATCTACAAATAACTTTGTGGTGTCAACTCTTTGTATTGAGTGTCATTTTCTATTATAGCAATCTCTTTCCTTCTCTTTAGCAAACTTCTCAAGACATCTCTAGCTTCATCCAGTTGTTGTAGTAAGAGATGTATCTCAATCTCCTAATTTTCAATGGTCTTTCCCAACTTGTAAACCTCCATCTCAAGATCTTTTCTCCAAGTTGTAAGGCTTCTCCTAATGAGAACTCAGCTCTAATACCAATTTTTGGAAATACAAATGGGAAATGTATACTTCTGAGAGGGAGGTGAATCAGACGTACTAATCTCTAACCAATAAAAATTTTAACTTTAAAAAAATGCATGCATAAACATATTGAAATAATAATACAAAAATGAACAGGTTGAGGAACAAGACAAAAATGAGGACGCTACTGCTATAAGGGAGGAGGAACAGATAGACAAGATTGATTCTCCTACTAGAGAGGTTGTGGAAGAGGACAAGAATGATTCTCCATAGAGGGAAACTATGCTTTCCTTTTTGCACTCTGCTAAGCAGAAAGTTGATTCCATCCTCCAAGTTAATTCATGGATATATAATGAAATTATGGGTCTAAAAAAGAAAATGGATATTGTGCAACAAAACCAGGATATTGACCATGCCAAAATTAGCCAGTTGGAAGTTCAGGTGGGAAACATCCCAAAAAAACTCAAGGATTATGAACAAAACCTCTAAATGCTTATAAAGGAAAGTGGTAATAAAATGGAACAGGTGACCTCCAGTATCTGTGCTGTTGTTGCTAGTCTTGGAAAACACACAAATGAAGAGATCATATCACCAGGGGGTCCAAGCAAGAGAACCAGGTAGAGTTCTAGGAAGCAGGCTCAGGAGGCTGTTGTTGTTGATTCCATTCAAGACACTGTAGAGATTGGAAAAGAGGTTGTCAAAATGATCAAAGAGCTACAGTAGTAGCTCTCACTGGGTTTTGATCTCTCATTTTTGTCCCAGCTTTTGATCCTTTTTGCTAGTTTTGGTTAATGGCTTTTGTTTTGGCCCTGTTTACTAGTTTTTTTTTGGTCTTTAAACTAGGTTCTAGGTCCTTGTAAAACTTGGGTACTTTTATTGGATATTTTATGTGGTTTTAGGTCCCTATAAAACCTTATTTTGATATTGTTTCTTAGTAGGTTTCAGGTCCTTGTAAAACCTTGTGGACTTTAATGCTTTATCTTTTCTACTTATGTTAAAGGGTTTCAGGGTCCCTTCAAAACCTATTTTTATCGTAATCTAAAACATATTTAAATAACATGTAAAGTAAATGCATCCACATAAACACTTGACACTAGATATGATTACCTAGAAACCCTCCAATGAGAAGGTAAAACTAGGGTGGGGATGACATCCACAATTCTTCACTATTGTAGCAATAAAGTTCACCTGTTAAGGTTACATAATTTGACCATTCTCATGATCTACCCTGTTAAAGGCTTACAAAGGATTGTTGGATCCTGCCCTATTAAAAGATTTTAACACCCTATTAAAAGTGTGTCTGGCTAAAGGACTTTAAAACACTCACTTGGAATGTTACCCTATTAAAGGATCTCACAATGACTGTTAAGTTAACCTTAATATAAAGGATTTCATTCTGTTGATACAGTTGTCAGAAAATATAGTAGAATGTTTGATCTAACTACTTACAATTTGGTATTTCTAATTTCAAATATGAATTCAGTCCTTCTTGATCCTTTTTGATCTGATATGAAATTATTGTATCCTCAATCCTCTATTTTGATAACTGATTCTACAATTATGTCCTTCTTCTAAGTCACCTTGAATGTATACTAATCAATTCACCCCTTTTCACTTCCTTCAAATCTTTGCTAGTATCACCTCCTCACATGCATTCTCTAATGCTCTCTCTCACATATTGAATTATGGGGATTCATCTTCCTTTTAAAAAGACTTTGGTGGCTTAGGGTTAGGTATGAATCTATGATTGAGATTCATTCATTTTTCCTACTCAATTCCTTCCATTTTTATAATTGGTTGAATGTTGATCACATAGGAAATCCAAATAGATTCGATCTTATCTTCAAACCTTCGAGATCTATCCATATGTCAATTCAAAAATGGTTTACATAGTTGTTTGTGCCATCACAAACAACTAGGTCCATTCTATGTTACATGACACTTGATAATATTGATGCTCTGCACATACCATAATTTTGTCTGGCTTGGCACTTGAACTTGCTCAACATCTACTAATCACTCAACACATGAGTGACTCGGCACTAATTGCAACTCAACATCCATACACATTATACTTGACATATGTTACTAGCTTGGCATGAACTTGGTAAAAAGCTTAAGTGTGTTCACACTCAATTGTCAAAACCAATTTGAGATCAACACAAAGATGGCTCTCCATGAGCCATCAGAACTTGTGGTGGTCACCTTTATTTGTTGTCCAAGGTCTGCTCCTTGCTAAGATTCAAGGAGATAGTGCTCTATGCTTATTTAGAAGAGGAATCAAGACACCTAAAGACCTCTTTTCTAGAGTTACTATGAGTATTCACTCATGGGAGGATAGATAGGTGCAATTCTGGCTCAACCATCCAAATTGAAAGATAGTTGATCTTCTTATTTCTACGATGCCTCCCCATATGTTGCACAAGCTTGGTATTCACTCATTTCACCCATGGTGAAAGGACTAGAAGTGGTATCCTACCACTCCTTTGACTAGTTATAAACCTAAGCTAGATTATCGATGGCTAGTTCCCCACCTTCCTACGGTTGAGACCCTCAACTAGCATTGACATTTGCAATCCCCTCACAAGACCTAGAGTCTTAGATTTTTCATGGTTTGGAAAGCTATCACGAAGCCAAAGATAGCTCACTTTTCCTGGTGTATTCTCGTTCAGGAGTTTTACTTGGGCCGTTGGTTGGCATTTGGGTGTACTAGACCCTAGATATCCTTTTTGATGTCAGCCAAAAAGCTTCCTACATATTTTTTGGTTCTGTAGGCAGCCCCATAATCATAGGCTATAGATTCATGATTTCTTTAAACCCTTTTGCCTAGAGGCCTTTTTCTACCATATGGATGTGCCAGAAGATTTGACTAAACTACCTTTTAAGTATTTCCAAGTCTAGAATGCTTTCAGAATGGAGATTTTTTTTACTGTCTGGAAATAGCACAATGCAATTTTATTCTCTCATAACTTTCTTGATATAAATATTGCTATGTGCACTAAAGTGTGTATTTGTAATAATGTCATGATGTAGATTCAAGTACAAACTAACAAGGTGGCACTCAAGGTTACCCATGTATAGGAGCCTTTATCTCACTAGGGTAATGCCCCTTTCATGGTCACTAGGGTGTTGTTGAACACTTTATCTAGTGATTGTACTCCTCCTTGTGGTCATTGGAGAGGCCATAGCAACTCATCTCACCACTCACATACTCCTAGGTTATAGCCTTCATGCCACTCTCTAAGTGGTAGTTTTGATGGTCATCACTACTCGGCATCACCTCCATAGAAGTTAAGATTGGGCTGGTTTTTGGTGGCTCCTCCTATGGCCCCTAATGCAGGTTGGCCCTTTTTCTATATGGACCCTAAAACGGCTTTCTATTGGAAGCATGAATGTTGATGATATTCCTATGGGGGAGTATTGTAGAAACATGATTATATCACTATCATGATGATATGTTACATTCATGACTATGTTTTTCATTGATTTCAACATAGCAATTTTCTATGGTATCTAATAGAAGAACAACAGAAAGATCAAGTTGGTACAGACAGATCATTGAGTACTTTTAGTAGTGAGGTTAAAGAGAGATTATGCTATGTGTCTACTATACGTAGCTAACCTTGAAAGAATAAGATATTAAGTTTGGAAGAATTTATGCAAGTTTTGATGAAGATTGTTCTGAGATAGAGTTTACATAGGCATGTTTTGGTAAACTTGTTATATCTCTTATCAGATTTATTATTCTGAGAAGCCAAAGTTACAAATGTGAAGAAGACATGTTGGTGATGATGTGGCTAAGCTTGCTCATCATAATGTTACGTGTACAAAAATTTATTCAAGTTGCAAGGCAAAAGATTAATGTTATCATTAAGTGTAATGTATTCTTAATGTGGTCCTATAATAATTAATTGAGAAGGTGTAACAGTCAACTCAAGGAATTATTTTATGGATTTGGTATAAAGGAAGGACATTTTCCTTTATCTTAGATGTGGCATATGAAATGATTGTAAGTAACAAAAAGAGTAGAATGTGAAGATAAGAAGAGAAGAGTGGAAGTGAAGGAAACTTCATTTTTGAGGTTTTATTATGTGATCCGAAGTTGGATACTTGGATATGAGGTTCATGACCTAGTCTACAAGGTCTGACAATGATTGGTCTAGTTGACAGGATAAAGAAAAGAATTTGAAGTATAGTTCACACAATTATTCTCCAAGGAATAGTTGAGAGATTATTTGGATAGTGAGTTCAGTGGTCTTGCCTCAGAAGTTGTTTGGATAGTGGGTCCTTATATCTTCTACAACTCCCAACAGGGTTGGCACAGCTCCTAACAGTGTTGGAATCTCCTAACAAGGATTCAAGGTCTCCTAATTGGGACTCTTATGTACTAAATGTTGTAATAGAATCCTAACAAGGTTCATCCTCTAACAAGAAATATTTATATTAGTGCATCATCTTGTGGGCATCATTCCCACCAGGGTTTTCCCTCTTATCAATGGTTTTCCTAGTTAACATATCTGGTGTAATTATCTGTGTGCATCTTGTTATGGTTACTATTTACTTTCGATGAATGGATAAGATTACTTAAGGTTGATAAATGTTTTAGTTATTGGATAATTGATTCAACTCCCCTCTCAATTATCTTGGTGGACTATTGTTTCTAACAATTGTTATTAGAGCATCAGGTCCTTGAAGATAAAGTTTAACAACTTTGGGAGATCCATGGCAAGAATGTTCAGGAAAGATAGTCCTACATCTGACAGAGGAAATTTCAACACCCAGATGGTGGAAATTCTTGGTGAGTTATCATATTTGTGTAAAGAACATAGCATTGAGTTTTCAAAACTAGAATCCTTCTATTGTATTCAAAAGAATAGAGGTTCAAGCAAAGATAAGTCCAGACATGAAGAAGACATAAAGATAAAGGAAAGTATTGATCTACTTACAAAAAGAGAGCCGAAAGGTATGAAAATTTTTGTTTGTTGGACATGTAAAGAGTTTGGTCATTTTTCATCTAGATTTCCTAAGAGATTAAAGAAAACTAGAAAGAGTTTACTTTCTAATCAAGTTGAAGAATTAAAGCAAGTATGGAAAGATTCTTGAATGACTATGATAATAAGCCTAAATTGGTTGATGAAGAGGAAGTAATAGAAGATACAGCTTTGGTGACTATTATGGAAAGTGAAAATGTGAGAGATGATGAGAAATTTAGGATACAAGAAAGAATAATTGATTACAATTTAGATGATGATGTTGTTACTAAACCAAGGAATGATGAAGCATTCCTTGAGACTAACAAAAATTTGCAAAATGAAGGAGAGCTAAGGTAGGAACAAAGCTCAAAACCTTTAGTAGAGCCAAGAGTTGAGATAACAACTCATACTTCGAGTAAGAATATGACAAAGAATCACCCACCCAAGTAGATCATCAGAAGCAAAGATAAAGATGTGATGACAAGAAGCATAGTCAATGAAGAACTATGTTTGATATCTCAAGTTGAACCTAAGAATGTAGATGAAGCATGTAAAGATGACTATTGGAAGCAAGCTATGAAAGAGGAATTAGATCAGATAGTAAAGAATGAGACATGGGAATTGGTCCCCAAACTAGCAGACAAGAATGTGATAGGAACTAAATGGGTATTCAGGAACAAGATGAATGAACAAGGTGAAGTGGTAAGGAACAAGGCAAGATTGGTATGTAAAGGTTACTCACAGCAAGAAGGAATAGACTATGATGAGACCTATGCTCCTATGGCAAGAATAGAAGTAGTAAGGTTATTCTTAGCATATGCAGCATATAAGAAATTCAAAGTATATCAGATGGATGTCAAGTCAGCATTTATGAATGGAGAACTTGAAGAAGAGGTATACATTGAACAACCTAAAGGTTGTCCTTTAATAGATGAAAAGGACATAGTATGTAGATTGAAGAAAGCATTGTATGGCTTGAAGCAAGCACCCCGAACTTTGTATGCAAGGTTGGACAAGCATTTAACAAAGCTTGGATATAGTAAAGGTATGACAAATAGTAATCTGTATTGGAAAGAACTTGATGATGGATTAATGATTTTGGTAATATTTTTTGATGATATCATATTTGGAGGAAATGATGATAAAAGTGACAAGTTTGTAGAAAAAATGAAGAAGGAATTTGAAATGAGTATAATAGGAGAAATGAAATATTTTCTAGGATTACAGATTGTACATAATAAAAAAGGAATCTTTATTTCTCAAACTAACTATTTGAAGGATTTACTGAAAAGGTTTTGTTACATTCATGACTATGTTTTTCATTGATGTCAACACCTATGGTAACTAGACACAAGTTATCTACAAAGGTGAGACATCTACTATTGAGTAGAAGAAGTATAGATCTATGATCTGGGGTTTGTAATATCTGACTCACACAAGGCCGGATATAGAAAATGCAATTGGAATTGTTGCAAGATTCCAAGTTGATCCTAGAGAAGCACATTATGTGGTAGTTAAAAGGATATTTAGATATTTGAAAGGAACACTTGAGTTTGGATTGCGGTATGATAAGTCTATTGATTTCACTCTATGTGCTTTTACTGATGCTAATTGGGTAGGTAGTATGGATGACAGAAAGAGTACCAATGGTGGAGCCTTCTTTCTTGGAGGAAGATTGGTTTCTTAGCTAAGCAAGAAGTAGGATTGTACCTCACAAAGTACAACAGAAGCAAAATATATTGTAGAAACAAATAATTATAATCAAGTTGTTTGGATGAAACAGATGTTGAAGGATATAAGGATAGAAATCAATGAACCTATTTTCATACATTGTGACAATACAAGCACAATAAATATGTCTAAGAATCCAATGTTGCATTCTAAGACCAAGAACATTTCTATCAAGTATCACATGTTGAGAGAGAAATTTGTAGAAAAGAAGATTAGATTGGAGTATATAGCACTAAAGAGAAAATTGTAGATATTTTCACTAAGCCTCTTCCTAAAGGAACTTTTGAGTATTTGTGAGGTATGCTAGGGGTTATGCCCCTTCATACATCATAGTAGAAGATGCAAGAAAGCATCAGTCCAGTGTAACAAAGCACCATTGTTTTTTTGGACTGAATGTTGATGCTTCTTGTATGGGGGAGTATCTGTGATGGATAGAGCCATCTAGGACTCCTTTTGGATGTTGTTTTTGAACAATATCTTTAGACACTTAAGCTAAGTAAGAATCAATTGTTGCAAAGTTTTGATGGTTGTTGAAACCTTTGACATTTATGTCAATGGGGGAGAAGTTCAACATGAAAACCAAGCAAGAACAAGTACAACATGTTCGAAAGAAGTTTAGTAGTTTGGGAGAAAATAATTTGGAATAATGACTAATGAAGAGGATTTGAAAAGAAAGATTAACAATCTTTTGCTATTGATATTCTTGGAACTAGATGTTTTTCATCTATGTTGCCATCAATGCCAAAGGGGGAGATTGTTGGAAGCATAAATGTTGATGATATTCCTATGTGGGAATATTGTAGAAACATGATTAGATCACTATCATGATGATATGTTACATTCATGATTGTGTTTGTCATTGATGTCAACATAGTAGTTTTTTGTGGTATCTGACAGAAGAACAGTGGAAATATCAAGTTGGTATGGATAGATCATTGAGTAGTTTTAGTAGTGATGTTAAAGGGAGATTATATTATGTGTCTAGTATATTTAGCTAACCTTAGAAGATAAGATATTAAATTTGGAAGAAGCTAAGCAAGAGTTTCGGTGAAGATTGTTCTGAGATAGATTTTACAAAGGCATGTTCTGGTAAACTTGTTATATCTCTTGGTAGATTTATTATTATAAGAAGCTAAAGTTATAGATGTGAAGAAGACATGTTGGAGATGACATGGCTAAGCTCACTTATCATAATGTTACATGTATAGAAAGTTATTCAAGTTGCATGGTCAAAGATTAATGTTATCGCTAAGTGTAACGTGTTCTTAATGTGGTCCTAAATAATTAATTGAGAAGGTGTAACAATCGACTCAAGCAATTTTTTTATGGATTTAGTATAAAGGAAGGACATTTTCCTTTATCATAGATGTGACATATGAGATTATTGTAAGTAGCATGAAGAACAGAATGTAAAGATAAGCAAAACAGAGCAGAAGTGAAGAAAACTTCATTATCGAGCTTTTATTGTGTGATCTGAAGTTGGATACTTGGATTTAAGGTCTGTGACCTAGTCCACAAGGTTTGATAGTGATTGGTCTAGTTGACAAGATAGGGGAAAGAAATTAAAGTATAGTGCACACAATTATTCTGCAAGGAATAGTTAAGAGATCAATTGGACAGTGAGTTCAGTGGTCTTGCCCCAGAAGTTTTTTGGGTAGTGGGTCCTTTTGTCTTCTACAACTCCTAACAAGGCTGGCACAACTCCTAACAGGGTTGGTACAACTCCTAATAGGGTCCATCCTCTAACAAGGAATATTTATATTAGTACATCATCTTGTGGGCCTCATTTCCATCAAGGTTTTCCCTATGATCAAGGGTTTCCCTAGTTAACATATCTGGTGTAATTGTCTATGTGCATCTTGTTATGGTTACTATTTACTTTGGATGAATGGATAAGATTTTTTAAGGTTGATAAATATTTTAATTATTGGATAACTGATTCACCCCCGCCCCCCCCCACCAGTTATCTTGGTGGACTATTGTTTCTAATGTTCACTTTCCCCCAGTTGGATCTAGCTATCTCTCCTCCCAACTTGGAGGGAAAAAAAGATAAAGATGATGTTGTTGCCACCATTTTTGATGGATGGGCTCCCCCTAAGCCATCCACTAACCCCACTAATTTTTGGGGTTCTAATGACAAAGATCCTCCCTTGACTGGGATTGCTCTTATAACTTGAGGGCTTTGCTCTTGATTTCTATTTTGTTGCTTTGTATTCAGCCTTTGGGCTTTTTGGTGAATAGTTGAATTGTTTGACCACGTGGTGTGTGAACTTGCAAGGTGATCTTGTATCCCTGACCCCTTATTTGTGAATATGTATCTTTAATATTTAAATAATAGGAAAGGGACTATTCATAAAAAAATGTATTTCATTTAAATTTTCTTATTTATTCATGATTTCATGCACTTGATTGAAGCTTGTGAAGGCAACTTGGAGGTCGAATGAGCAAAAAATGCAAACACATGGGAAGCATGAAATCAAGGTGCATTATTCCAAACCTTCTTATTTTCATTGCAAATATTGATCATTTTCTTCTTTTTCATTTTAAAATAATTTCTTTCCTTTTTCAATTTGTTTGGTGTGTCTTCCCAACATTGTAAAAAGGGCTTAAAATCAATCATTCACACTTGGATTTGGGCTTAAAAATAAATCCCTTTGTCTGTTAATCCTTAAGATTTTCTTATTTACGGTTCCTTCTTGCATCCTTGTTAAGCAGTTTGAGGGGAACATATATAAGGGATCTTGCTTTTTATTTTTAGGGTGCCTACCTAGTGATCACTCTAGGGGAAGACCTCAACTCCCATGTTCTGGTGGAGTATAAATAGTGTGGCTTGAATCTAAAGATAGGTCTTTTGGAAATAGAATGTTTTCAATCTTGGTTAAGCCCTAAAGAAGTTTATACCTTTGGAAAGTGAAGGTGGAGATTAGGTAACTGTTTCCTCCTAGCTATTTGATAATATTCTTTTTCATCTACAGATTTGGCCCTCACATAACTTGTGTATATCGAGGACATCCCCTAGTTGAACTTGTGCATCCTTGTAGACACCTGAATAGGTTGTTGTTGTGTTTTATGTGCTTGAATGTTTAAAACCTTCCCCACTTGGAATAAAGGGGATGCATCCATCAAATTGAGCCCTAGGAATTTTTTCATTTTTGCATGCTTTCATTGTGTGTTTTTATTCAAACAAAACATAACAATTCAAAAATAATCACAAAAAACTATAAATTTATAAATTAAAGAAAAAAATCAAAAACAAAACAAAACATTTTCCTCCAAGTCAAAAGATCAATTCTAAATATTTTTACTGTATTTATTTCTAGGGGGGTTTCATCATTTGACTTTTCTTTGCTACATCTCCTGTGCTTGAACTTGCTTAAAATGATTCTTTGGTCTTACACTTTTGGTCTTTTTTACCTTCTTGGTCTATGTAAGCATACTAGGACCCCCTTTTTCTTAAATGTTACCTTGATCTCTTTACTACACTCTTTGATTGAGAAATTCATTTACTTGTCATCTTGCTTTCTCTATCTACTTGGATATTTGGCTTCTTGCCTAGCTCTTGACTTGAGTCATTGGTGTTGTAAATTTCTTAGACACTTTGCTTGACAAGTCACACTTTCATTGCTACCTCTTTTTGGCAAGTGAAAACTCTACCTCTCTAGATTGGACATCCAATTATCTTGTATTAGCTTATTAGCTTCTTCCAGTCTCTTTCATGCTTGTCTTTCTATCTACCACCATGGGCTTCATACCTTTTTCTTCCAAACCTCAACCAAGTCTAGATGATCATGAACTTATCTACAACGCTAAAGAGTATCAAGACCTAAACACTTGATACCAAGAAATATAAAAGACATGATCTTGCTTACCTTCATCTCACTAGGAACATAATAGAAGTGAAGTCTAAACTTGAGAAAAGGTTAGAGGAAAGAATCACATCCTGACATGAATCTTCCTTAAGACTTTTGCATACACATAATTCATCTTCATTTAGTCTACATATTCTACTCCAAGTCATCAATTGTCTTGATCTTCTAGATCTAAAGACCACTTTAGAAAGCAAGAAAGTGATACCTCCTTTGAGCCTATGCCAAGATTTCATGATGAACCTATCTTTGACCAAGATGAGAATGACAAAAATGATCCTAAACATACTTTTGAGTGAAATTTTACTCCTTTGAGAGATTCATATGATGTGGTGCTTAAGACCTTAGTTGCAAGCAAGATCATCACTTTACCAAACTCTAGACCTTATGAACCCCATATAAGACCTCCATGGTGGAATGAGAACCACTACTATAAGTATCATAGAAACAAATGTCATAAAACTAAAGATTGCATGGAGCTAAAAGATAAAATCCAAGAAATTATTGATAGTGGAATTACTGATATTGGGATCCTTAATGACTCATGAGAAAGAGCATATTGATGAACCTATGTCCAATTATGGTATCCTTGACATCTCTCATTCTTACAACACTCATGCATCTCTCAAAACTTCAAAGCTTTCCAACATGCCTCCACCAAATGAAGAAACTAATGCTTTATGCACTAAGTATGCTTACCCTCAAGGGCTTCCTCTAAAATAAACTCAAGCTAATCTACACTTGGCTACAAATGTTTTCCATGATATGAAGTCTAAAGATCCTCAACCTTCATGTGATGTTATGCCTACTATACCCACTTTAGCTAATCTTTCACCATCTCTTCAAGATCCTACCATGTAAACCTCACATTATCCCTTGTCCTTAGAAGTGGCTCTATGTAAAGAGGACTCTCAAAAATCTAAAGATATAAATAAAGATCAAGATCAAGAACCTTGTCATCTCCTTCAAGCTAACAGTCTTCCATATCCTATATCGTATCCACCTCCTAAGTATGATGAAGAAACCACTTCCACTATTTTTCTTGAGCTTATTGAAAATCATAAGAAAAATACTTTGCTTATGCTATCAAAAGTAACTTGTCAAGGTCTAAGTATTCCATCTTATTCTACTTGTCTATGTGCACTTGAAAGCTATACTCAAGCTTAAAATGCTCCTATTAAAGAAATTTTTCATATCAAAGCTATGCATGAGTCTACTAATGGCCTTGGTCATGTTGCTCACTCTAAAGATGTTGACATACCTACTCACTATCCCTTTAGATCTTCCAAATCCATCCTTGGTCCTTATCCATCTAACCTAAATCTTTCAAACCTTTCATCCATATTGGGACCTTATGTTCCTCCATCTCCTACATTTTCCACTCCTAACTCTCCTATTACACCTAAAGATCAATAAAGAAACTCATCCTTGATGAATCTCCATTTGCCTTTCCATCTAAACCATTCATATCAACATTCTTCATCCACAAATCCCAAGTCTTTTGGAAGCAATTTGGATGATCAAACTACAAAAAAATATAAGACTCCATTAAAAAATGAAGATCACTATGTCCTATCTAATCAATATTTGAATACAAATAAAGAAAAAATATTCAAGAGACAACAAAGGTCCACTAATCAAAAAGTAAAATCAAAGCAAACATGGGTTCCTAAATCTATTATTGAATCTATGTGTTCTAAAGCATCCAAAGGAAAACAAAAATCAAAAGCTATATAGATTCTCAAGTCTTTTGAAAGACTTTAACCTTGAAAATAAATAAAAGGTGACATTCAAGCTTCCAATGGCTTCCACTCCATCTTCTTCCAAACATCTTCCTAAAAAGATTTTGAATCCTTCTACTCCATCTTTCTAAAAAATTACTCTACCATGTCATATATCAAAACCTCAAGATATTTCCTCTATGATTCCTTCATCATTTCAAAACCCTTCAAGGTGTGAGACAATGTTGATCTTGCCCACTTTCTCACCTACCCTTATGCAATCATTTCAAGCCTACACTTACCTACTATCCATACTCCTTCTAGACTCTCAAGCCGTGAACTCTTATCCTCCATATACATTTTCTACCATCCTCTTTCCATTACCCCATCAACATCTTTGAGCATATCTTTCTATGGTCTTAGCTTATCATGACTTATCCTTCCAATAGGAGCATTATCTATCTTGAAAAGCTTGACCTCTTTCTAAAAGAATAAATAAATAAATAAAAATGAAAATGTGCCTTAGTGAAAATCGGGTAAATAGGCACCTTAGTAGAAAAAGTAAAGAAACATAATTTTTTCTATGGTGAAAACCACTTCTTGTGCCACCTTGGCTAAGTATCATGATGAAAACTTGGCAAACATGCATTATGTATAATTATTTCATCATCCATCCATTCCATATTTCCTCTTTGATCTTGACAATATTGATTTGTTCATGTGCATTAGCTATCTTATCTATCAACTTCCCTATCATGATCTTTTCCATTCACTCATAGCCTTCATATCTAGCTTCATTCTTATTTCTCTATCCTATTGTTATCCTATCCAATTGACCCCTTGGTCTTAATAACATAATTAAAAGCATGGTTCTCAAAGGCCTCTTGACATGTCCACTATTTTAGGCTATACACTCTCATAACATTATGTAATTTTCCTATATTCTATCTCGCTTATTGGCTTCCACTACTTATCCTATATGCTTTCTCTCTTATTGGCTTCCACTACTTATCCTATATTCTATCTCACTTATTGGCTTCCACTACTTATCCTATATGTTATCTCACTTATTGGCATTCATTGCTTATCCTAAATGTTATCTTTATTATTGACTTATAATGTTTATCCTACATGCTATCTACTTTATTTTCATCCATTTCTTCTCCAAAACATTCTTCATATAGATATTCTCATCTTTCCCTAGCTTGGGTACTCTTGATGAGCTAGTACTTGAGGAACTTTCAATTTCTTCTCACTCTACTTGCTTATCCATCTCTTCTTATCCACTTTCTTACTAATTAATCACATCCTACACCTTTTTTGACATTGGGACAAAATGATGCAATCTTACTTAAGAGCTAGTTAATCATGCCAAGTGGTGAAAACCTAGAAACATGCTCTACTTGAAATTCTTTCACTTATGTCTATCAACATTTCACTTTTCACTATAAACCATTCACCTTATATTTATTTTTCCTTGCCTAGCTTGTAATTGAATCTTGCTTCTAAGTCTAGGGGGGTTGAATTGTGTAGCTTATCATGGGTCTATTTGTTGCATAGGTGTTTCTTTGGAAACTCTTGCTGAACATTATTTTTCAACACTTTCCCCATGACATCAATTATTCCTTGACACTTATCATATACTTTGGCTATAGTCTAGGATGTTGTGATACGTCTCATTAGCATACTTGAGTCTTAAAGAGATAGTCATGTGACTTTCACACATGCACTTAAACATTAAACACGACTGAGACATGTTGTCTTTATTTTTCTTTTTGTGTTTCCTATGATGGTGTCTTTGTTTATTGTTACCTCCCTAATATTCTCTCAAGGATGTCATGAACTAGAGGACTGGGGGCATGGGGCATGTTTTCTTTTGACTTCTTCTTGTGGGTGTACCTTGTTGATGTTAGGTGTCTTGACCATCTTGTTTGTCCCACTCAACACTTAGGATCTACAATGTTACATCCTTGTCTATTTTGCAAGTGTGTGCTTATGACCATCTCAAAATTTTGTGTCTCGATGCAAGCATAATATTTCTACATTAAACTTAGGGAATATAACTGCATTGTCATCTTGACCTGTATGTCTTTGATGTATAGGTTGGGTTCCCACTTACCTATCTGATATAGATCGTATTAATATCCTTATAGTTATACTAGTGATGATTGTGTGATATTTTTAATGTCCCTAATAAGGCTCAATAATAAAAAGTAGGACCTACTTATATAACCCTTGCAATTTTACATTTTCATACTAGCTTGCATTCTAGGTTTCATTCTAGCTTAGTTTTGTATTTGTGTATCAAGTCTTCTTTATCTTTCATGGACATGTCAGTCAGCTATGTTAAACTTTTTTATTCTTCTCAACCATGTCTTCATCTTCTTTTAATCTTTTCATCTCTCTCATCTTCTTTCTTTTCCTATCACAAGGGGTTAATCATATCATCACATCTAATCTGTATCCCCTTGGGCCCCTTATATGACCTTTTGACCCTATTTTGACCTAATTTTTTAACTTCTCAGATATGTGCAAAAATTACTCCCCTACCTAATTTTAACGCCCTAAATCTATTTTTAGGATTGAAATCAAAATTTGGCTTCATCTTACTAGTCAAAATTGTGCTTTAGATTTTTCCCTTCTTCTACACAATTGGCTGACCTTTTTACGGCTTAATCCTTCAACCTTTCTGAGGCATCCATCATTTCTTCATTTCTTCATCATTTATACTCTCTTCCACTCTTATCTTTCATTCTATTTCAAATTTCTTCTATTTTGACCTAATTTTGATGCTTTACTTTTTTGGTCAAACTCATTCAAATTGGGGCATATCTTCATTGGTTGGTGGTCCTTATTTGGTCTTAATTGTTTATCTATCATCTTGGACTTTAATTTATCTTGATTTGATCAAATCTAGCTCATTTCTACATCTCCTCTATCTCATTTCAATTTTGATCCTTAGGGGGGAAAATAATCTATCATTGCTACAAATTATTTTTTCTGCTTTGGTTATCTATTTGCTCTTAATTCATTTTCTTCCTTTGACTACTTGGATGTTGAAGTTGATGAAATCTCAACTCCACAGCTCCCAAGAATCACCTACATGCAAACACTTGTCATCAAAAGAGAGAAGAAAAAGCTATGGAGGCTGAAATTGCCAGATCCATAGATGAGACATTCTTAATGAGCAAAAAGAGAGATTTCTATTATCAAAAGTGAATGAATAACATTACAAAGAGATCAATACTTATAAAAGGAGATCAAAACCCTAAAAGGGTAAAACCTAGTTTGCATGGTAATAATTAATAAAAGCATTAATTATTATATGCCTAAATTTTAGCTTAAGAAAACTAGAGATAATAGGTGATTTAATAACTAAATCAAAATTATTTAATTAAGAAGGCAATATCTTATTACTCTAACACCCCCCCTTAAGATAAACTTAGGGACTAGCTAAAAACATAGAAACTACTACTGATAAAAAATTTGGGTCCTAAGAACAAAGGCCTAATAAGGTACCCAAGCACAACCAAATCTCTATAAAGAGGAGAAATAGAGGAAACCACATGGAAAAAACTCTACTCCAAAAAGAGATGGAAAGAATGTTCCAGAAGATAGGAACAAAAGATGATCACGAAGAACACCACTAAAGCATGAAGCTACAAACACTACCAAATTGCTAATCTGAAGAACCTCCACGTATAGAATATGACCAAGTAGAGAAGACTAAGTGTAAAGAGCTGATAAGTTGAAGATGGAAGGTATCTTCATGGCCTCCAAAAATAGGAATGAAAGAATGGCTATATGGTAAATGATCCATCTCATTGAAATGCATAGGTATCTAGCCACTATAATCGCCTAGTACATAGGATCAAATACTAAATACACAGCTCACTCCATCAAACCAAGAAATCAATAGAACTAACATAACCCCCCTCTAATGCTGAGAGGTAAGACATGAACACTGAAATTGAATGCAATATCTCATGCAGAAAGAAGAACTGGAAACATCAAGAGTGCAAAAGAAGTACAAACACCTATACTGGCATGTGTCATTGACACATCATGAGGATAATTTCATGGAAGGAACACTCACTTGACAAAGGAAGATGGTGAATATGGCCAACATAAAACCCCCCAAAGAACTTTATAATGTAGTTCAAGTACAACAAAACACAAAGATGTCCAAGATCCTAAAATGCAATAGAGTGGCACTTTATCTCAATGTGATTGCAAAAATACTACAAAAGGATGTCAAAAAAGATCAAAAGAGACATAAAGATGATACAATAGATAGTACAACCCATAAAAAATCATCTAGAAAAACAAAATTGATCCCTAGACCTGAAACAACCAAGATATCCATCAGAATATAGAAAAGCAAAAAATTGAATGGGATGTTCCTGGAGCTGAATGTGGAAAACAGAATGTCTCAAAATATGTCTCTCATAGTGCAAAAAAGGAATTCTAAATTTTATAGAAAAATAGGCCACCAAATAGTATCAAAAATCCAAATAAACTGCACCATCAAGACAAGCTTAGAATTAGCTTTCCAATGCTTCTTTTGGATTGAAAAATGGAGTCTAGATGAGCAAGTTATGGCCAAAAAACCACCTGTAGGTCAAAAAAGTGTTGAAAAAGCAAAAAAAAATTACTACCTCGAGATCCATGCCAAAAATCTTGAAAAGTGTGCCCAAGAGTACCAAAAATTACCTTGGGAAGTGTGTCAATTCGTACAAAAACTGTCTCAATTTGCATGAACAAAAATCTCATTTTTTTACAAAAAATCTCAATTTTCATGCCAAAAGCACAAAAATGTGACAAAAATCTCAATTTTCAAAAAATCTAGATCTACTAGCTAAATTTATGGAAAATTGATGCCTCGAGAAATGTGCCAAAAATCCTAATTTTTGAATAAAAAATCTTGATTTGCATGTCAAAAAAATTAGAAACTCATAGCCTCAAGAAATGTGCAAAAAATTAGAGGATCATCACCTCAAAAAATGTGCCCAATCTAGGAGTAATATTTTTAGACTCAAATTCCAACTATGTCCAAACTGGACAAATTTTATATGAAAACAGGGGTTTTTGGGCGCTATGAGCTCAATGGTGATGTCTGTTTGGGCTCAAAGCACACCAAAAAATGATGGTGCCCCAGATTCAATACATAAACTCTAAAAAATGAAACCCTCCAAACAAAAAAATACAAATCTGAAAGCAAAGACAAGATTCTCATAAGCAAAATAGGGGCATGAAGATCTGGAGCTCTGATACCAAAATGAAGTTGATGAAAGCTCAACCCCACATCTCCCAAGAATCACCTACATGCAAACACCTATCAAGGAAAGAGAGAAGAAAAGGCTATGGACATTGGAATTGCCAGATCCACAAATGAAACATTCTTGAAGAGAAAAAAGAGAGATTACTATTATCAAAAGTGAATGAATAACATTACAAAGAGATTAGTCCTTATAAAAGGAGATCAAACCCCTAAAAGGGTAAAACCTAGGTTGCATGGTAATAATTAATAAAAGAATTAATTATTATATGCCTAAAGTTTAGCTTAAGAAAACTAAAGATAATAGGTGACTTAATAATTAAATCAAAATGATTTAATTAAGAAGGAAATATCTTATTACTCTAACCACCCCCTCCCCCAAGATAAACTTAGGGAGTAGCTAAAAACCTAGAAACTACCACTGAAAGAAAATTTGGGTCTCAACAACAAAGGCCTAATAAGGTACTGAAGCAAAACCAAATCTTTGTAAAGAGGAGAAATAGAGAAAACCACATGGAAAAAACTTACTCCAAAAAGAGATGGAAAGAATGTTCCAAAAGATAGGAACAAAAGATGATCATGAAGAACACCACTAAAGCATGAATCTGCAAACACTGCCAAATTGTTGATTTGAAGAACCTCCATTGTATAGAACATGACCAGGTAGAGAAGACTAAGTTTGAAGAGCTGATCAATTGAAGATGGAAGGTATCTTCATGGCCTCCAAAAATAGGAATGAAAGAATGGCTATATGGTAAATGATCCATCTCACAAAAATGCATAGGTATCTAGCTACTGCAATCACCTAGTACATAGGATTAAATATTGAATACATAGCTCACTCCATCAAACCAAGCAATAGAACCAACATAACCCCCCTCTAATTCTGAGAGGTAAAACATGAACATTAAAACTGAATGCAATATCTCATGCAAAAAGAAGAACTGGGAACATCAAGAGTGCAAAAGAAGTACAAACACCTATACTGGCATGTATCATCAACACATCATGAGACTAATGTCATGGAAAGAACACTCACTTGATAAAGGAAGATGGAAAATATGGCCAACATAAAACCCCCCAAGGCATTTTATAATATAGTGTAAGTACAACAAAGCACAAAGATGTCCAAGATCCTAAAATGTAATAGAGTGGCACTTCATCTTAGTGTGATTGCAAAAATACTACAAAAGGATGTCAACAAAGATCAAAAGAGACATAAGGCTGATACAATAGATAGTACAACCCATGAAAAATCATCTAAAACAAAAAAATCGGTCCCTGGACTTGAAACAACCAAGATATCCATCAAAATGTAGAAAAGCAAAAAATTGAATGAGATGTTCCTAGAGTAGAATGTGGAAAATAGAATGTCTCAAAATATGTCTCTTAGAGTGCAAAAAAGAACTTCTAACTTTGATATAAAAATAGGCCACAAATAGTATTAAAAATCCAAATAAATTGCACCATCACGATAGGCTTAGAATTAGCTTTCCAACGCTTCTTTCAAATTGAAAAATGGAGTCTAGATGAGCAAGTTATGGCCAAAAAACCACATGTAGTTCAAAAAAGTGTTGAAAAAAAAAAAATACTACCTCAAGATCCATGCCAAACATCTTGAAAAGTGTGCCCAAGAGTACTAGAAATTACCTCGAGAAGTGTATCAATTCGTACCAAAATTGTCTCGATTTACATGCGCAAAAATCTTGATTTTTGTACAAAACATCTCAATTTTCATGCCAAAAGCACAAAATTTCCACCTCGAGAAACATGACAAAAATCTCATTTTTCCAAAAATCTAGATTTGCGTGCTAAATTTATGGAAAATGATGCCTCTAGAAATGTGCCAAAAATCCCAATTTTTGAATAAAAAATCATGATCTACATGTCAAAAAAATCATAAACTCATCACCTCAAGAAATGTGGAAAAAATCAGATAATCATCACCTTGAAAAATGTGCCCAATCTAGGAGTAATATTTTTAGACTCAAATTCCAACTATGTCCAAATTGGACAAATTTTATATGAGAACAGGGGTTTTTGGGCGCTTTGAGCTCAACAGTGATGTCCTTTTGGGCTCAAAATACACCAAAAAATAGTGGTGCCCCAGATTCAATACAAAAAAACTCTAAAAAATGAAACCCTTTGAACAAAAAAATACAAATCTAAAAGCCAATACAAGCTTCTCATAAATAGAACAAGGACATGAAGATCTTGATCTCTAATACCATGTTGAAGTTAATGAAAGCTCAACCCCACATCTCCCAAGAATCACCTGCATGCAAAAACCTATCACAGAAAGAGAGAAGAAAAAGCTATGGAGGCTAGAATGACCAGATCCACAGATGAGACATTCTTGATGAAAAAAAAGAGAGATTGCTATTATCAAAAGTGAATGAATAACATTACAAAGAGATCAATCCTTATAAAAGGAAATCAAAACCCTAAGAGGGTAAAACCTAGGTTGCATGATAATAATTAATAAAAGAATTAATTATTATATGTCTAAAGTTTAGCTTAAGAAAACTAGAGATAATAGGTGACTTAATAATTAAATCAAAATGATTTAATTAAGAAGGCAATATCTTATTACTCTAACATTAGATTGACATATCAATGCTCATCTTAGGTATTGAGATTGTTTATCTCTCTCATAGTGTTCAACTTTGTTGCTAACTAACTATGCATTTAGGATTTGCTATCTCTTTGTGCTTTGTTCTTCAGAGTCACATTTCTCTATCAACTTGGCTTCTTCATTCTTTGACTTAATGTATTCCCATATCAACCACACATTAGTCAAAGATGGACAAATGTAATCACCCAAAAATGGTCATTTAAACTATGAGCCCCATTTCTAACATTTTTGCCTAATTTATCAATTGCTCATTCTTGATCAAATCATCATTTTGCTATTCATTTGATTATAACCTATAGTTCGACCAATTTATCTTAAGTTTTTTATTTAATTAAAAGAACTTTATTCCTTTTAGTTATATAAAATCTCTAAAATCCCACTTATCATAAGTGTGCACATGAAAACCATTATTCCTATTTTAAAAATAAAATAAAAGGTCTTTTGTCTCACATGAGGGACACACTTTTCTATGTGAGAAGAATCTTTATTTTCAAAATAACTTTAGTTCTCCTCCACACATCTTTTTCCTCTTAAATTCAATCGTTGATTTGGCTTAGGTGAGATTCTTGTGCACATGGATCACTCAAGATACATTCTCTACCCTTGATTAGGTCTCTTTTTCCTTTTAATCTCAACCATCCATTTATCTTTAAAAGGGAGGGTTATCTCCCCATTCTCTAATCTTAGACTCTCATGCTAACATTATGCTACAAGTTTTCTCGGTGACTTTGGAGCTTTAAAAGACTTGGAGCACTCTTGCATTTTGCATTTCTTATTTTCTTTCTCATTCTTGCATTATGGAATTTTAGTTTAGATTTCCTTTTGCGCTCTAGAATAGCTCACCTAGTCTAAATGAGGGTTTTTTAATCTTTCATACTTGTTAGATTGCATCTTGCATCTCATTTAGTTTAGCTTTCATCTTGCATTTTATACCCATTTGAGGATTCTTAGATATTTGCACTCATTCCCTCTACTCTTTGAATCTCTCCTTCAATGGTGCACCTTGCAAGGGTTGCATAGCTTTGGTTCATTTCGGAACCATTGTTGGTGTAAATATGTACTTACTATTTACACTTACTTAAGTTTACTTAGGTTAATGTATTATTTTATTATATTGCATTATTTTATTATTTATTTTGTGAGACACTTAGGAGTTTGTGTACCTTTATGAGTTGTCATGTTGACAACACAAAAGTACACAACTCTAATTCAACACATGGTGTCTACAACACTAGATTTTGCATCATTCACTAAGTTGTCATGTAGACAACATAGTTATTCACACTCCTAATTTAGCACATGGTGTCTACAACATAAATTTGTGCGCTACACCATTGTAGGCTTATCCTCTCATCACCACACTTACTTTCGTGCTTAATGGAGGATAACCCATATCTGGTGGACATGTGCCTGGTTGAATGACTTATCATGATGTTGATTCTTAGCCATTCTAGATGCATCTCAGAGGCCTTTATATACAATCACTCCTAGTGTACTTTCATTGATATTGAATCAAATACATATCAATATTTTGATCATACTCTTTCTGGTCTACAGTTGTGCTTGTGTTTGAGTTCTTAGTTCTTGGGTGAATTTTTCTCGGAGGCAAATTCTTACAAGCACCATTCCACTTTTTTACACCTTTTCACATCATAGATAGAGAGAGATATAAGCCATCTATTGAAATGTTCTCTTTCATGGGTATTCTCGAGAATAAGGCTTTATAGAAGTGTGCCATATTTTTGGTAAACACCTTCAAACCAAAAGATAAAGGTATCAAATTCCAAGATGAGAGGTTGTGCTTTGACTTGGTGGAACTTATTGACATAACTTATTAATGTTTTTAATGGGAAAAGTTACTTAATGAGGATAATGTTGATGATGAGTTGGTAAAGAGAGGAACATAATTTTATGACAAGATAATCATTTATATTGTTGCAATTGTTGTCAAACTATTTGACTAAGTATTTTGACATGTTACAACATATTCATTAGATAAAAGAGTAATTTGTAGAATGTGTTAAGTTTTATTACCATACAAGAATGTCAAGTGATGTGCTTAGATGGAAAATCTATGATAGCATCCATTTACGTGATGATTTGAGAAAGTTATGAGGATAAGAATCAAATTGGGTAAATGTTGAGACCATCAATGATGAACAATTGAATAAATTTTTCTTCACATTTGTAAAGGAATTAGTTAGAATTATTGTTGGATATGATTCATGATATTATTAAGATGATATAATTATGATTGTTGAGTTTCATGAAACATCCAACCCACAACTCCCAAGAATCACCTACATGCGAACACCTATCACGGAGAGAGAGGAGCAAAAGCTACGGTGGCTAGAATTCACAGATCCACAAAGGAGACGTTATTGATGAGACAAAAGAAATATTTATATTTATCAAAAAGTGAATGGATGTGTGTAAATCACAAAAAGAGATCAATACTTCTAAAAGGAGGTTCAAACCCTAAAATGTAAAACCTAGGTTGCATGACAATAATTAATTATTATATGCCTAAAGTTTAGCTTAAGTAGACTAGAGTTAGTAAGAAAATATCTTATTACTCTAACAATGATAGCACCATATAACATGTATAAGTAAAGGTGATTTGATCAATTAGAAGTAATACATGGATAAAAAGGTAAATACATAAACAAGGTCTTATCAGTAAAGTGAGTCTTATTGGTGAATAGGAAAGTGAATAGGTATAAAGGAATAAACAAGTAAATGTGTAAACAAAGAAGCCTTATCTGTGAAAGAAGAATAGTTAGTATAATATTCAAGGCGTGATTGTAATATTTGTAATAGTATTGGGAATGATGATTTGAATTGAACAACTAGAAGGCTAATGCATAATTTAAGGAAGGAATCGATGACACAAAGATTAAGGCAATATGTTTAAGGAAGATTATTCAAGAAGTTTCTCCAAGGTAAAAATTGATTATGGAATTGGAATAATTTCCAACATAAAGAGTGAACATTAGTAGACATCGTCAAAATAAAATAAAGAATGGATGGTTGGATTCATCATGCTAAACATGGATCATCAGATTTAGGTTTAGATTTTTTGATTGAAGTGATTCTACTTAAGAAAGAAGAAAATCGTAAGTTGTTATCATGGTGGAGAAGCAGAGAAGGTTACAATCACAAAGGAAGACACAGTGCTAAGTGCAATTGACATAAAGGATAAAGTATGTTATGTTGATGTGTTGTAGAACTTTATTGGATTTGATCTAGTAGAGGTAGTGTGAATTATAGATCATTTATTATCTGGTATTGTCTAACCATTATAGCAAAAAAATTCCTTAATCAAGTGGTCCTAACAAATCTTTGTAAAATCCTCTAACCATGTGGTTTTCTTAAAAGAGTGTTTAAAGTACTCTAACAAGTCTCCAGGGAAATCCTTAATCATGTAGCATCTAATAGTGTTGTTGTAACACTTAATTTGGTAGGCTCCTAATAAAGCATATTCTTAAAGAGTACAAATATTTTTTAGCATCATTCTCACACCATGGTTTTCACCCTAATTGGGTTTCCACGAGATATATCTAGTGTTATGATTGTGTGAATGTTTTTCATGTGTTGTATGTCACTTTAAAGTTTTAAAACCTATTATGTTGATAAGAGGTCAAAGCTTAATCAGACTCATAAGTTTAATTGGGCTTGATATTTTTATTGGTTTGGTGATTACTCATTCAAGCCCCCCCTTCCCCCTTCTTAGTAATCAATCCTTTAATTACAATTAGTATCAGAGCATAGGTTCCCTAATTCATGAGGCTTAATAATCTAAGGGAAAATATCTCAAGATGTATAGGAAGGACACACCCAAGTTCATAAAGGCCAAGGATGATTTTGACTCATGGGTGAGTATAATGAAGTTGCACCTATCAAGTCTTTTAGATACTATTATTGGCTATCTTACTACAAAGTATACACCACCTACTATATATCCTACTGCATATGGGAGAAGATAAGCATTGGTTCATAGGTCAATAATGATAGTGATTATAAATGCTTTGAATGACACAGAGTATGTTGATGTCAAAGACATGGATAATGCTAAAGACATGTGGGATAAACTATTGAAAGTACATGGAGGTGATGAAAATATATTGAAATTTAAGGTTATCATTCTTAGAGGGAAGTATGATGAGATGAAGTTAAGGGATAGTGAAAAAATTACTCAGTACAATACAAGGATAAAACAAATTGTTGCCTCTGTTAGAGGAGTTGAAAGAAAACTTGAAGATAATGAATTTATAAGTAAATTTATTAGAATCCTTACACCTTGGTATGCAATTAGAGTATCGTCTATTCAAGAGTTAAGGTTACATATCCCTGATGAAGTGATATTTGATTCTTTAGTTGGAAATTTGACTGCCTTTGAATTGAGTAATTATGATAATAGTTTACTTGTTGTTGAGAGTTCTTTTCAAGCTACTCTAAACATTTCATCTAAGAAAGGGAAGCTTGTTGCTTATAGTTCAAATGATTATGATTGTTTAATTATTAAATAAAAAGACTTGGAAGAACTTGAAGCATTAATAGCTAAAATATTCCCTAAAGGAAAAAGGAAGATATAAGGGAAAGATACCTATTTCCTATTGGAATTATAGATAGATTGGTCACTTTTCTCATAGGTTCCCTACCAAAACCAAGAAGGGTAATGAAGTTGGAAAGAAAGACAAATTCAAGACATTCAAGAACAATAAGTAAGAAAGTCATAAGGCATGATACATACATGAGGATGATGATAGTGATAAAATTTTGATGAAAATGGCAATAATGAGGAAATAGTATTTATTATTATGAAGGAATATCCCTCTATTAGTAATCTGAAAATAGTGACGAAAGGGCATTAATTTCAAGCATGAATAGTAACAATGCTTAGATCATTGACAGTGGATGTACACCATATGACTGGAGATAAGAACAAGTTTACAATGGAAGAATGTGATGAAGGAATCATGATATTTAGAAATGGTTCTCCCTCTTTTATTAGAGGTAAAGATTTTATTGTTCTTGATAATTATATTACTTGTGATGATTTTTATTGGGAAGACGATTTGAAGTATAATTTGTTAAGTGTATCTCAACTGAATAAGAAAGTATTTAAATTTGAATTCAATTTGGAAAATGTAAGCTATTGAGAAAATCTAGTGGACTAATTACTAGTGGTGAACAAAGAAGAGGTAATCTTTTCAAATTGAATACTTCCTTTGTACATTGCTTGATTTGTTAATTAGAAGAATGTTGTTTGTGACACAAAAGGCCTAGTCATGTAAACTTTGATAATTTGGTTAAAGCCCATAAGAAGAAAGGTATTAGAGAAATACCTACTTTGGTTATACCAGAGAATGCAATGTACAAGGAATGTCAAATAGGAAAGATGACTGGCATGAGCATTACTAGTAAAGTCCATTCTTCTGAAAATATTATAGATTTGCTAGACACTAATTTATGTGGACCCAATGGCTTTAAGAGTTATCATGTTGATAAATGATCTACAATATTTGTTGATGAATATTCAAGGATGATGTGTGTGATGTTTTTGAAATTTAAATTAGATGTTTTTCATACGTTGAAGATGTATAAGAATAGAGTTGAGAAAGAAATAGGTAAAACTCTTAAATGTCTTAGATTTTATTTTGATAGAGTAGGTGAATTTTCTTGACAATTGTTTAATGAATATTGTGATGAACATGGAATCAAGAGACATTTAACGACACTAAGGACACCATAGAAAAATGGAACAAATCCATTATAGAATTCACAAGAACATTATTGAAATATAAAGGAGTGCAACAAGGTTCTAGAGAGAGGTAATAAGTATTGTTGTCTACACGCTTAACCAGGTACAATTCAAGAAAGGTACACATAAGACATCATATGAACTTTTCTATGGACATACACCTAATGTCATTTATTTCAAAGTATTTGGTAGTAAATGTTATATCAAGACAGATAAAAGGAATGACAAGTTTGACACTAAAGGTGATTAAGGTATACTTTTTGGTTACTCTACTAAAAGAAAAGCTTATAAGTGTTTGAATAAGAGAACTAACAATATAATTGAGAGTAAAATTGTGAAATTTGATACATTCTTAGAAAATAATGAATAAAATAACATGAAGAAACCACAAGGTTATAGTGAACTTATATTATGAAGTGTGGAACTTGAAAGTGCATCGCAAGTGAATGTAGGAGCAAACAATGCTCAACTGATAAATGAAAATGTAATTGGAGTTACTGAAGAAAGTGAAGGAATTAAAATTGTAGAGCCTATGACCCTAGACATATAAGGATAAATCATAATTTACCTGATATAATTGATGATATAAATGAAAGAGTATTAACTAGAAGTTAGTTAAGAGATAGAGACACTATTAGGATTAGTGACACAAAAATAACAATTCCATGCAAACATAACCAATATTAGAAAATAAATAAAGTACACATAAGAGAACACAAGACACAAATATTTAATATGGTTCACCCAATCCCTAGGCTACATCCACCAACAATGAGTCCAATATTCTTATTATCCAGTGATAACAATATGTTTACAATCTACAATCACTTACAACTCAATACCACTATGAGAATATACTATCTCATCATACATTATGATATCCCTAACCCTAAGACATTATATACATTATTTTTGTTGCTTACAAAATTAGGGCCACAATAATTACAACATGTCAGCCCCCAATGAGGATACATGGTGAATGTAAAGTACTTTCCTGATCAGTCACCATTAGCTACAAATCTCTCATTTGGTGACTTATCAGGCTCCACACTAAATAATAACCTCCCACTTAGAGATTGATTCTATATCAATACTTCTACCTCACAAGGCTCCCACTAGATCAAACCACCCTAGACTCAACTATTTTTGTGTTTTATTCAGTCAAGAATACCAACCAAAGGTGAAGAGGAGTTTAGCTTCCTTTGCAACTACCATTGTGAACATATCTACTAGATTATCATCTGTATGTATCTTTTCCAGCTTTTATTGTCCATCATCCAAACGTACTGAACAGTACCACAATTATATCTATTTTTTCTTTGAATGCATAGTAGAATAATTGAGCCTATTGCTTGGTTATTGAAACTAATTCTTGCAACCCAACTGTCTAGTGCTTTTGTTGATGTGGCTATAATCATGTTATACGAATAGCCAATTGGTCTTTATAAATCATGTTTTAAACTTTCCTTTGACTATTGTGAAATTAATAGTAGTATATTTATTTTCTCTATAAGGAATGGTAATATTTGGACACTGCTTTGACATAAACTCATAACGTGCAGGCTCCACCAATTTAGAATACAAATCGAGGCCAATTTTGTATCTAGATTCACCTTAGTCATGTTACACCTTATTCTCCTTAGAAAACATGCATCCTTATCTCATGGACACCTAGATTGTATTTCCATGTATTACATATGATTTATAACAATTCCAAATGCTAGGTCTGGTAAGATGACCTAAATACAATGCACAACACATGGTTATGAAACCATAGATCTGAAACCCTCCCAAAATTGTGGAGGTATATGTCCATGCGTTGTGTCACAAAAAGAACTAGGTTTAACTATTTATGAAATTTATCAACAACATTCTCCTATGTAGATATGACAAGGGATACATGTTGACCTATTATGATTGATGATGTACACTAATTGCTCACTATAATAACATGCATGTGCCAATAGAAAAGTATCCATCTGAAAATTGTTGCCACCTAACTACATTCACATGAAACTTATCATTGACATTTTGTCAAACATTTTGAAAAACTCCTCTACCATCATATGAATAATATGTGATGGTGGTGGTGTTTTAAAGATCTACCTCAGCTTGTGTACATAGTCAAATTGACTAGTTCACCTCCCTATCGAGTGACTCTTGCAAGCTCATCTCTAATTAAAAGATTGATTTTCCCATATAAGTGTTTCCTTGGACCATTATTCTCCATATTTATCCAAGCTCAATGTTCCCTATGGCTCAATTATTAGATTGATTTGATTCTCATAATTGTCCACCTCTATTATTTGAACTCCTCTATCTTTACCATTTAGGGCTTTTAATGACATCACAAAGATCCTCAGAAAATGCTTGGTTTTTTTGTTGGTATATTCCCTCCTTTATAAGAAGCTACAATTGACCTAGATATAAATGAGTGTTTCCACTATTGGCAGTGAGGCATAATCTCAAACTGGTAGGACACATGGATCTCTCTTATCTCTTTCTCTATATGCTTTTTAATTGTTGATTATTAATACCTATATCATCTTCCCTTCTACTTGAGTTTCTCACATACAAAATGAGATCATGGTTATGTTTACGAGGTCTCTGCAACCATGCATTTCCATCGGGTTCACGGTTGGTTTGTGAAATTAAGAGATGATATCTATTAAAGATAGAGACCCTATTTTTCGCTCAAGACTCTTGCATCTTAAAACATCATTTGGTATTACATAGTTAGTTGTACCCAACTATTTCGATAAATGTTTACCCTTGACATATTTTCCTTTAAATGATATTTTAAGGACCCTGCATTGATTGTGTATGTGTGTGTTCATTGACACATTATAGAACAATTTGACTATTATCCTTCAAATTTCCCAACTGAATTATTCTTCAACAAGGGACTTGGTATTGATCCTGATATTATCCTTACATGATCTTAATTCATTGTGCAAACATAGTTAGTGTTATTTGGACAATGGAAAAATAGAGTATTTAAAACTAAACACATATGTGCTCCAACATGTCATTTTTCCACTCCTTGTCTGAGATTAGCTTCCTTAATAGGTTTAGGAGTTCTTTCCATAGTGCATTCAAGGCCATTATTTATACTTCTCTAATTACTTAGATTACTCATGGGAACCATTGTATGAATTGGATGCTTTGTTATGTAAGAAGATAATAGCCATAATGATCACTAAAATTGGCTAATTTTAGACCAATATCTCAATCTAACCATGTTCAAGCATAAGAACTTTACTTTGTGAATGTAGTATTCTTTGTGGGCATATAGATTTGGGACCAACAATAATAAATTTCAAAATAAAATAGAAGAGTGTTTCCACAATTGTTAACACACTTGAACTTAGCCCCAATGGATACAAAATTGGACGAGTCAATCTTCCACATTAGTTATAGCAACTTTAATCATCTTTCCTTTTGGTATTCAAAATAAAATTTCCTTCCTTTCAAGGTATATCTTTCTAGGTTGACATATAGTCCATGCTTATTTACCCTATCATTATGGGTTTCAGGTTTAGCTTATAGGAACTCCAGACTTCTGAACTCTTCACACTAAACCATGCAAACTAATTGAACACATTGGATTAGTAACCTCTTCGAATCTATGAACCATGTTGAACTATTATGAACTGGCACACCTAAGAGTTTTTTTGAACCAATCTGAAATGCACCCTTTTGAATTCATAAACCATGCCTTGAACAGAAACTATGTTTTGAAATATTTGGTGCACTAATTGAGATTATTGAATCATTACATTCCTTGAACCATTTTGAGCCAAATTGAATGGTTGAACCACATTGAACTGACTGAACCATTTTGAACTAAGTTCATTGAGGTTCTGGGCTCATGCATAATAGTAAAATGTTCAACTAAGAAAGGATCGACATGGAGGAGATTCAAATTTTGAATTTTCAAATGGGGGGTACATATAAGAGCTAACACATTCTTATATAATTCAGATTGGTTTTACAAGAACAAGTGATAATAGTAATATATATTTGAAAGTTGAAAACGAGGACAGAATATTGATTGTTGAAATTTTTTTGATGATATAATTGTTTGTCTAGATGAATTGATGAGTAGATCATTTGTTGATGAGATGATAAAGGAATTTGAGATGTCTAAGATAGGAGATATCAAATTCTTTATTGGACTTCAAGTACAACAAATGAAGAAAGGTATCTACATAACGTAGTCTAAGTATATCAAGGAGATTCTAAAAAAATTTGATATGGAAGATTCAAAACTCGTAGGTACACCTGTGATCACTGACTATAAATTATTTAAGGAGGTAAATAAAATATCATATAGATAAATGATAGGTAACTTGAAATATATTGTTCATAGTAGACCAAACATAGCTCATGCAATTTTCACAGTGGCTAGATTTTATTCTAACCCAAAGGATTCACACATCACATATGTAAAGAGGATATTGATATACCTGAAAGGAACTAAATATTTTGTTTTATGGTATGAGAAAAAGGGGATTTTGATCTAAAAATGTGTAAAAATGTTGATTGGGCTGACATTGTTGATGCTATAAAAAGTAAATGTAGAGGAGCTTTGTATCATATAAACAAATTGGTTTCATGGACTAGATAAAAACACAATTGTATTTCACAATCTATAATTGAACCTAGATATGTTGTTTCTAGAATTAACTATTAATAAGTAATTTGGATCAAGAAAATGCTTGAAGGAATAAATGAGAAGGTATCTAATCTAGTTGTCATACATTTTTATAATACTAGTGTTATAAAAATTTTAAAGATCTTAGTGGTGCATTCAAAGACAAATCATATATCTATAAAATACCATTATCTAAGAAAGCAAGTATAAGAGAAAGAGGTTTGACTGTAATACATTGCTACAAAGGAGAAAGTTGTAGATATATTTACTAAACCGCTACCAAATGAGAGCTTTGAATATCTTAGAGGTAGATTAAGGGTCCTACCCATATCTTCTACCAAGGAACTAATCAATAAGTGTACACACACATACACATGCATACAAAGATGTCAAAAAGCACACAAGCTTGACTACTGTAATACCCCAAAATTGGCACATTTCCATGCTAAACCAATTTTGGTCTATTTGACCAATCCTAAGTCCTAATTTACTAGGCAATTCTAATTCTGATTATTGCTACTTGACCTAGGTGTCAAATGCAAAAAACCCTAATCTACATTAATCGCACTATTTATTTAATCCCCAAGTATTGACTCAAATTAGCTATATTAAACCTATTGATTTAATTAAATTAAATTATAGGTGTTCATACTTTAATTAAATTAAAATCACCCCTTTAGCTAATATACAAAGGAATTAAATACATTTGACTTAATAAGATATCTCCTCTTTTTAATTATTCAATTAATTAAAGTTTATCCATTTATGAGGTCATATTTAATTTCCTTATATCAAATATCTTCTCCAATATTATCTCTTCAATTTAGAAATGGAAACTATGGGTGGACTAAAATCAGAAAAGGAATTAAATCAGTTAACTCCTTTTTCAACTCAAAATTAAATCAGTTAACTCCTTTTTCCACTCAAAAGCAATCAATTAACTTCCTTTTCATAAGGAATTTTCCATTATGACTGAGTCTCATCTTCAATCTTGATCGTCCATTCTGATTAATCTTGATCGTCAATTGACTCTGGGGTTCTATTTAAGAAGCCTTCAATTCCTCATTAAGGAGGCTGATTTGAATTTACATCAAAATTATGCTAGAATATCTACTCATTTTCTTTGCATTCTTAGCTAAATATTCTTGCATATCAATCTCATGTAGTTTAATAATGCATCCATTTAGATTAATTGTTCTTTCTTATTGTTAGGATAACCTTGCATATCTCATATAGCTTAAAATCCTTCATTCTAGAGGTCTGGTTGCTAGCTTCTCATTATGAGAGTAAAGGGAAAATCCTTCTAGTTAGAAGGCAACAGGTCAAACTATTGCATTACTCAGATGAATAATCTCATGTTCATTCTGGGATGATCTTTTAGGTAATGACCGTATTGAAGTGTGTATGAGAATTTGAGGCCCGCATTTTACATATACATTTCTAGCACCCATTGTGAGACCAAGAAATCAATTTTATGGCCTCATTTATTCTTTATTCTGTACTTTTTTATTATTTTGTCATTTTTGTTTGTACATTACTCTAGTTTCTTGCACAAAAAATCTCATTCTCACACGAAGAAACTAAGATTTTGCTCCTTGTTCTGCACTTCCTCGCATGAGAAATTTCCAAATTTGTGTTTCCTTGCGAGGCTTACTGTACTTTCTCGCACAAGGAAATGATAAGTTTACACTTCCTTGCAGGGTTCACTGCACTTTCTTGCACCATGTGCTATGTTTCTTCGCATGTGACTTGACACTAGTAAACTAAAAGTCTGTATTTTTTCTTTAGTTTCATGATTTCCTTGATCTGATGACTATTTTAGTAGTATTTATTTGATGATATCTAACTTATGATGCATCTTAACAGTGGTTTGCAATACATTCATCGAATATACCTTATTACAAACACTTGAAACATTACTAACTATTTGATGGCAGGGCATTTTTTGAAGACACGTTTGTCAAAGAACTCATTTCAAACTCACTTAAACATTGTATTTTCTTTTACTACTTTCTTACACATAGTATAAATAGGGCTTGTGAACTTCATAGGGTGCAAGACAGGGGAATAGGGGAGTATGCTCTTTACTACTTCGAAGTGATGCCTAAGAGTAAATCAGAAACCTAGAAGCCTCTGAAAGACGGTACCTGAGGGAGACAAGCAAGTTAATAGTTCTCCCAAATGAAGCCTTAATGAAGAGATGATGATTTCCTTTTAGGGGATCAAAATCTTGGAATAGGAAAGGTGGGATTGATAAGCTAACTCGATGATGAACATGTCTTGCATGTTTGGGTAAGGTGATGAGGTAGAGGAGTATGCTCTTTCCCCTTGAGGGAAATTAGAAACTTGGACCCTTATATCCAAATCACTAGTTTCAGTCAACCTTTAGAGGGCCTATTGGAGTGATCCAACCTTTGGGAATGACCCAAGTGAGCACACTCCTTTTGTTGTAGATTCCAACTCACTATAATAAAGAATCTTTGTAGAGTAAAATACTCCAAACCCATATTAATTTCCTCTTCTTCATTCTGATATTGCATATCAAGAAGAGGCTCTATAAACTACATTGGTTAACGTCGGCCCTAGTCTTGCTAGTCAAGTGTGCACTTATAGATGATGGTGTGGGTTGTTGGCCTCAACTTCGCTTTTGAAGCCATCGAGGGTTAATATGAACATAAGCCAAGTAAAAACCTCTTAGTTAGTCACTACTTGGATCACCTCCGAAAGGGGGTATAATCTTTGTGCAAGGAGGGGGAAGAATCCCTAGATACTCACCACAGGCATGTACCTGGGCATTGGAAGGTGGTATATGTGCTTGAACCCTACCACAAGGGTGTTCATTCAGTGTATATTTTATTGAGCCCTTGGAATACACCAAAAACATGGGCACCCTCTAGTGGGGTGACATGACTGTGTGAGGTGTGCGCATGCACATAAGTTGTGGGACAAAGGTTTTGCTTTCTCTACCATTTTTGGTTATAGGGATAAAGCGTGTTTTTTATTGAATCTTTTAACTTGTCCAAACCTATCAAATAAAAAAAAAGGTCAAGACTCCCCCGTCCCTCCAAGTTGCTTTGCCCTCGGTTGGATTGTTTATGACTACTACTTGATTCCCATGTCTATCTGAAAACAACTATCTTTTTGAAAACTAAAATGCTATCAAAAACTTGAAAACCATCTTGCTATCTGTCTGAAATCTATAAACACAACCAACCATCTATTCATAACTGTCAAAAACATTGAAACTCTCTGCAAATTTGATCAAAATTGTTAGTTTGTTCCCCTTTCTCATGCCCAGTCTTGTGAATTTTTGCATGAAAATACTTTCTATCAACACTTCCTCATGTGGCTCTATGAAAGTCCTCATGCAACTCTATGTGAATATCAGCATGAGATTTTGCAAAAACTATGTCTTTTATGCAAAAATCTTATCTTTTTGTCAAATTGTCACATCCTCGCGCAACTCTGTACAAGTCCTCACACAAGAAAATTGATCAAAATTTTGTTGTTCTGACTCTTCACCTATTTCATTGTGATTTCTCACATGATTCTCTATTAATCCTCATGCGAGATCTTGTCCTAAAAACTATTGAACTGTTGTGTTAGAGCTATCTATGCTCTAAGTCTAATTTGTATCTACAACATTTTACCACTTCTTTGTCTACAAACAATGTCAAAACATTGATCTCTTGCTTAGTTGAAAACTTGTGATCTACACCTGAACTAGTCTCCTCACTTGTTTATCTTATTCTATCCTTTTGTGTTCATCACACTTTGTTTCATGATAGTTATAATTCTTGTTTATTCTAGCCATTACTCAGATGACTTATACCCAAGTATACAACACTCTTATTTCACTTTGAGGCTATGTTCTTCTGTGGTCCTTGTCTAGGGTTTTTCTTTTCATCATTGTCTGTGGCTGTAAACATTATTTTATTCCTCTGTCCATAGTAGGCTTATGTTCCAAAACTTGGTTATCACTACTTGAAACATAGTATATCAAAATGGCTAGCAATAAATACACTCAGTCTAATGTTCCTAGTGAGAAAGAAGGGATTATAATTGCAAACATGAAGAAACAAATTGAAACAATAAGTGCTCAACTTTAAAGATGAAGAGAAGAAGAAGACACATCATTGAGCACATTCTACTTGCAAAGTTATTCTAGTTCCTCTAAAGACATTGATCCATCAACTTCTTATGATGTTGAAACCAAATACATGGAAAATAGTGCAACAACACCCAAGAAATTTAAAGGTATCTTTGAAAACAAACCCTGGGAGTTTAAACCAAAGTGTGATTTCACACCTTTGGGAAAATATTACGATTTAACCTTGGAAGAACTTCTTGAAGCAAAACTCATTTTTTTACCTAAGTTCACTTTGGTGGGAGTTTCCTTTATGAGTAACTATTGTGCCTATCATAGACATAACTTACATAAAACTTCAGATTGTAAGGACATGAAAAAAAGATCCAAGATCTCTTTGATAATGGCATAATTCAAAAATCTAAGCTCTCATCTACTAGAGATTCTACTCTTAAGAAGGATCAAAATCATGAAACCAAGTCTAGTAATGGTTAAAATGTGACACTTATCTCTTCCAACATACAACCACCTTCTAAAGTGTCCAAACTTTCCAATACATATTCACCAAACAAAGAACTCACTACTCCCCCTACTAACTATGTGTACCCTCAAGGATTGCCTTTAAAAGAAACTCAAGCCAACAAATATTTCGTTGCAATTATTTTCACTACCTTCACAAATAATATGTCTTCATGCCCTACTATGCCTAGGAATTCCACTCCAAGTAATTTTCCTTCTAAACTTCAAGAGCATATTATGCAGACTCCAGAAATAGATTCAAATATTCCCTCATCCTTGGAATTTCTTTCATGTCAAGAGGACTACTTAAATGATGAAGAAACATGTGTTGATCAAGACCAAGATTCCTTCATCCCCTTTCAAATCTTCCAAGATCTCATGCCTCCATCTCAAGAGCCACTTAGTCCTCCATCTCTCATGTCATGCAACTCTACTACGCAAGATCAAGATATTCCTTCCACCATCCCTAATGAGATTATTAAAGACCAAGAGAAGGATACTTTTCCTATACTACCTAAAAATCCTTTTGAATAGAAAAGTGTTCCCTCACCCTCTTGTTCTACCTCGCTACGTTCACTTCAAAACTATGCTCAAGCTTTAAATACTCCTATCAAAGGTATTGCTCCTATAATACTTACTCATAATCTATTGATGGCTTTGGTCATGATGCTCACTCTAAAGATGTTGATATCCCTACTCATGGTCCATTCACATTTCCTAAATCTATCCTTGGTCCCTAACCATCTAAGCTAAAACCTTCAATTCTTCCATCCATTTTGGGACCTTATGTTCCTCTGTCTCCTACTTCCACTCTCAGCTCATTACATGTCCCTCCTACCCTACCTCAAGATCAATAAAGATACACATACTTGAACTCTTCACATTCACCTTTCCATCTAAACCAGTCATATTGGCCTCATTCATCCACAAGTCCCAAGTCCTTTGGAAGCAATTTGGATGATCAACTCAAAAACAAGTGCATGAATCCATCTTCAAAAGTTCACTATGTCTCCTCTAATCAACATGTAAATTTTAAGAAGGAAAATATGGAAAAGAGACCACAAAGGTCCACTATTCAAAGAGCTTAACCAAAGAAAGTGTGGGTTCTTAAATCTATTATTGAAGAAATGTGTTCCAAAGCATCTAATGAAAAATCAAAAGCTATATGGATTCCCAAGTCTCTTTTGAAAGCCTTGGATATTAAAAACAAATCAAACTTGCATTTGAGCTTCTAAAGGCTTCCACTCCATCTTCTTCCCAACATCTTCCTAAAAAGGTTTCAAAACCTTCCACTCCACCTTTCTCCAAAATGGCTCTACTACCTCATATATCTAAGCCTCAATCTATTTCGTCCATGATTTCCCCATCATTCCATCACCCTTCAAGGTGTGTGTCAATGTTGATCTTTCCTAATTTCTCATCCACACTCATGAAATCCTCTAAACCTTATGCTTACTTTCTATCCTTGCTCATTTTAGTCTTCCAAAACCAATAACTTTATCCTCCATCTAGCTCTCATTTTCCTATCATTTCCCTTCCATTACCTTATCACCATCTTTAAGCATACTTTTCTATGGCCTTGGCTTATCATAACTTATCTTTCTTATAGGTGTGCTATCTAATGTGAGAAAGCTTGAGCTCTTTCTAAAAATAAAGAATTTTTAAAAATGAAAAAGTGCCTTGGTGAAAACCACTTCTTGTGGCACCTTGGATAAGTACCATGATGAAAACTTGGTAAACATGCATCAATGCATAATTCTTCCATCGATGACATCCTATCATGATCTTGCTTATCCTTCAAATGTCCTCATCTCGAGTCATTCACTCATAACCTCCATAACAAACTTTGCTATCCTATTTAGATAACCATTTGGTCTTGATCAACAAAAGAAAGAAGAAAACTCAGTTCTTGGAAAACTCTTGACATGTCCATTCTCTTGGATTACTTACATTTCATGAAATCATGTCAATATCTTACGTGATATCCTTCACTACACCATGAGTTGATATTGTTATATCCTTTTTCCCTAGCTTGGGTAATCTTGTGAAGACTTTCCTTGAGGGTAACATTCACCACTTCATACTCCTTGCCTATCCATCTATGCTTATCCACTAGCTTGCTACTATATATTGTCCTAAGCCTTGCTAGATCTTGGTGGCAAAATAAATGTATCCTTCTTGAGAGCTAGTTATCTCTAAAAAATCTAAAAACTGCAAAATGTCCTAAGAAAATATTACCCTAGTGAAAACCTAGCAATAGGCACCTTGGTAATACCAAAAACATTTGAAAAACTTAAAAATACAAAAAAAATAATAATAATAATACAAAAAAAATGAAAATTTTGGAAAACAAAAAAGGTGCCATTGATGAAAACTTGGTAAATAGGCATCATGGTAGCAAAAAAAGAACTCCTGCCAAGCAGGTGAAAACTTGGTGAACCTGCACCTCTTATTCCCAATGCTATATCTTGCAATGCATCTTCTGGCTCATGTATAGTTTCTTTCCTGCTTTAGTTTGTTGCTTTCACTCATGTATCAATAGATTGAATCTTGTCATAACTCAGGGGCAACACCCTACAGTGTCATAGGGATCTCTTAAGCGTTAGTCACCAGTTGTTCTAACTACATCTGCCTATTATTTCTAGTGTCACTTTTTGAGATTCCTCTCATGGATAATCTCTTAAGTGTCAGTCACCAGTTGTTCTAACTACATCTGCCTACTATCACTAGTGTCACTTTTTTGAGATTCCTCTCACGGATAATCTCTTAAGTGTCAGTCACCAGCTGTTCTAACTACATCTGCCTACTGTCACTAGTGTCACTTTTTTGAGATTCCTCTTACAGATAATCTCTTAAGTGCCAGTCACCAATTGTTTTAACTATGTCTGCCTACTCTCGCTAGTGTCACTTTTTGAGATTCCTCTCATAGATAATCTCTTAAGCTTTAGTCACTAATATTTCTAACTACATCTTCCTATTGTTGCTAGTGTCACTTTTTGAGATTCCTCTCACAAAAGATCTCTCTCACATCAGTCCCCAGTTTGTCCTAACTGTGTCTGTCTACTATCACTTAGTTCCTTACTAAGGTTCTTCTTACTAAAGATTCCTCTTTGACATCAGTCACTAGTTGTTCTAACTGTGTTTGTCTATTGTTTTCACCTTACTGAAGAGATTTCTTTCATCCATGTTTTGGACATTGACACTTTACATCAATCCTATAATATAGAAATTGAACTCAAAACAATAAATTTTTTTGGGATATGTTGAGCTTTTCTCTGTTTGTTTTACTTTTTCTTTATCATGTCTCTTTGATCAACTCAATGATGTCACCTTTGACTAGAGAAGTGAGGACTGGGGGCATGATCTTTTCTTTGCTTTCTGTTTGATGGTTTAGTTCCAATGATCTGATGCATCCATATAAATGGGGTGTCCACTATAAGAGCCTCCATCTCATATTGGATGGCCATGTGTAGCTTGAATCCTTTTATATAAACTCTTCATTAAGGTTGGTTCTTTTCCTTGCTTGTTGGAGTGAACTCTTTATGCTATAGTAAATACTGATACTCGTCCTGCTAAGTGAATGTACAAGTCACTGCGAGTATACCTAGCACACTTTTGTCTTAGGTTACGAATGCAAGGGTCATTGCGAACAACATACTTACTGATTACTTAGCATAAGAAGGATTTGTCATGTGTCTAGTGTGTTTGCACACAAGAAACATTATGGTCATCCTATCATTCATGCTTTGATGCTTACGTTAACTTGCTACATTAAAAGGGACAAATGTTCTGGTCATTCTAGTTGTTTGTGCCTCAAATGCTTACATTTAATCCCAAAAAGACTAGAATAGATGTCCTATTCATATTCCTATGATTGAAATGTTAGTGGGGATTATATGACATTTGGGATTTAGCTAAACACTTAGTGATGATAATTGTTGAAGCTTTTTAACCAAACTTAGGGTTGCATCTAGCGTAGGGCTACATTTGCATAAGTACATGGTTCGATCATTGATTTATTTGCATCCTTCGTAATGAGGGATTTTCAACTTCTTCAAAGTATCATGTTTCTTCATAATAGCACAAATGATCGATTAATCACCCCTTGGCTAATTTGACTTCTCTGAATCCATTTTCAAGATCGAATTCAAAATCTAACACACTTATGCAGCTCAAAAATGCATTTTAAAATTTTGGGACCGATGCAATCAAATGCTTGTGCAGTCCAATTTTGTTGATACTTTGTGAATCTTGGAATCTTTTCAAATCGCATTTTTCTTCAAATTTTCCAACATTTTTGGAAAAAATCAACTTTGGTCAAACTTGGTCTTTTGGACCTGACAATCACTTCGAATTGACTCCAAATTTTCTTTTGATCATTCTGATCTCTTCTATATTCTTTTGAATCTCACATTTCTTCAATTTCTTTCGACATACTGCATTGTATCACTATTTATGGTGTGTCATCTTTCAATTTTGCACCTGAGGAGGCAAGATAATTACATCATTAAATTTGAATTTCAACTCATTCTGAATCTTATGTCCTCATCACTCAAGGCATCTTGTTCCCCTCTATCTGACATCTATGTCATCTATCTCATCTTCTCATCAGCTAATCACATCTTATTGCAATCCTTATCAGAGCTCAATGGACAAGTGTTGGGATAGTCTAAAATTGACTCTTGAGGATCAAGCCTCATTATGGGGATGATTCTATGACTCATGATTGAATCTTTCTATCTTCTATGGACTAGTATTCAGGTGTTCTATCTAGACTCTGGAGGATTAAGCTTCGTTTTGGAGATAATTCCAAATTCTTGCTAAGGATTGAGCTTCGTTTTGGAGATAATTCTATGAATCTAGATTAATCTTTTCATCTTTTATTGGAAAGGTATTAGGATAGTCTAAACCCTGACTCCTAAGGATTGAGTCTAATTCTAAGAACACTTCTACGAAATTCGACAATCCTTGTTCTATCAATCTTGGTATCTAGGTGGTCTATCTAGATCCCCTAAGGTTAAGCTTTGTGCTAGAGATAACCTTTAAAAACTTATCAATTTTGGTATCTAGGTGTTCTATTTGGATCCCCTAAGGTTAAGCTTCATTCTGGAGATAACCTTTAAAAGCTTATCAACTTTGGTATCTAGGTGTTCTATCTGGATTCCCTAAGGTTAAGCTTCATTCTGGGGGAAATTCAACAATCCTTGTTCTATCAATCTTGGTATCTAGGTGGTCTATCTAGATCCCCTAAGGTTAAGCTTTGTGCTAGAGATAACCTTTAAAAACTTATCAATTTTGGTATCTAGGTGTTCTATTTGGATTCCCTAAGGTTAAGCTTCATTCTGGAGATAACCTTTAAAAGCTTATCAACTTTGGTATCTAGGTGTTCTATCCGGATTCCCTAAGGTTAAGCTTCATTCTGGAGATAACCTTTAAAAGCTTATCAATTGGTCTCCATGTCATCAATTTTGGAACCAAGATCTATGCATCATACTTTTGATTTCTTTGAATCGAGTATGCTGCTCGCACACTCATTCAAAGAAGGGAAAAATGTAATACCCCAAAATTGGCACATTGCCATGCTAAACCAATTTTGGTCTATTAGATCAATCCTAAGTCCTAATTTACTAGGCAATTTTGATTCTGATTATTGCTACTTGACCTAGGTGTCAAATGCAAAAAAAATCCTAATTTTCATTAATCACATTATTTATTTAATCCCTAAGTATTGACTCAAATTAGCTATATTAAACCTAATGATTTAATTTAATTTAATTATAAGTGTTCATACTTTAATTAAATTAAAATCACCCCTTTAGCTAATATACAAAGGAATTAAATACATTTGATTTGATAAGATATCTCCTCTTTTTAATTATTCAATTAATTAAAATTTATCCATTTATGAGGTCATATTTAATTTCCTTAAATCAAATATCTTCTCCAATATTCTCTCTTTAGTTAAGAAATGGAAACTCTAGGTGGACTAAAATTAGAAAAGGAATTAAATTAGTTAACTCCTTTTTCAACTCAAAATTAAATCAGTTAACTCCTTTTTCCACTCAAAAGCAATCAGTTAACTTCCTTTTCATAAGGAATTTTCCATTATGATTGAGTCTCATCTTCAATCTTGATTGTCCATTCTGATTAATCTTGAATGTTGATCAATTTTGGGGTTCTATTTAAGAAGCCTTCAATTCCTCATTGAGGAGGTTGATTTGAAATTACATCAGAGTTAGTTGGAATATCTACTCATTTTCTCTTGCATTCTTAGTTGAATATTCTTGCATATCAATCTCATATAGTTTAATAATACATCCATTTAGATTAATTGTTCTCTCTTATTCTTAGAATAATCTTGCATACATTTAGATTAATCTTGCATATCTCATAAAGCTTAAAATCCTTCATTCTAGAGGCCTGGTTACTAGCTTCTTGTTCTAAGAGCAAAGAAAAAATCCTTCTAGTTTGAAGGCAATAGGTCAAATTGTTGGATTACTCAGATGAATAATCTCATATTCATTCTAGGATGATCTTTCAAATAATTACCATGTTGAAGTGTGTGTGAGGATTTGAGGCCCACATCATATACAACTACCAGGCATATAAACTTGCTAGACCATTCAATCCTTCTTTTTATTCAAACCAAGACACACAAACCTTACTTGTAAAGAAAATCTCTCTCTCTCTCTCTCTCTCTCTCTCTCTCTCTCTCTCTCTCTCTCTCTCTCTCTCTCTCTCTCTCTCTCTCTCCTATGATAGTAGGATAGAATCATGAGGTATATCATCCTTTGTATTGGTCTTTTTTTTCTATGTGATCTTTTATGCTTAATAAAAACCTTCCAAATATGATATTTTGTGGGTGTGAAATGTCCTTAGCTAAGGTCTCTTTCACTAGTTGATTTTGGTTTTGGTAGTAACCATTTTGAGTCTTTTGACTTTGTTTCTATTTTTCTTTTATTTTTTGTTTTTATGCTGTTATACATGGGGATGGAATTAGGATCCTAGGTTTTAGGTAATTGGGTCCTTGATCTTGGTGATTATCTATCTTGTTGTGACTTTTCACTTGTCTATTCATCTCTTCTTCTTATTCCTTTATTGAGAGTATGACTTGCCTCATACTCCCACTAAATTGTGGGCTAAATGTATTTTGATATTAAAATAGTTTAAAGACTAGATACAATAAGTTCAGCTAATAGTAATCAACATAGATTACCTAAATTAAATTATTTTTTAAGTATCTACACCCAACAACATAATAGATTTAAATACATATCCTAGAAGAGTCTCATATAGCCAAAATGGGAGTATGTAAAGCATATAAACCTCAGAGCAACTATACATGTTTCAAATCAAGATCATAAAATCATAATATATCCAAATATTTTCTAATTATCTCCATCTGGGCCTCATCCACCATTAGACTCCAATGATTGCAAAAAAATTGTGTCAAAAAGTTCATTGTTCCAACCTACAAGCACATATTCTTTAGAAACATTGTCACCAAGATTTTTACCCTCTTCACTGCCACTATTAACAGTATTAGAATGTTGCACACTATTGGAGATTTGTAGCTCTTCTATTTTATTCTCAAGTTGGTTTAATTCAATAGGATCCAAAATATCCTTGAACTGGTCCAAATATTGAAAAGCCTTGACCTCTTCTTTGTGAATCAAGAGAATACCATCTCCAACTAACATCATGAACCGAGCCATAAAATTTCTAAGAAAAAAGAAAACCTAGATCAGTCTTTGATATATATCTAGATCTAAAACAATCATATTGTATATTTGCCTTGGAATTACATCATCAAGCATTGTTCCATCACAACACTATAGTTGTTTAAAGAAACTATTTGGGTCATTAATCTTTGAAAAGTTATAGTTACCAAGTGCCTTGATAATCAATGTATAGGTTTTTTGGGTCTGGGGGATGTCAAGTATGGCTCTAATCTCTTCCCAATTGGTTATTAATCATTAAATCATTGATTAATGAAATACCAATATCATTATAATGTTTTTTTGAACAACTTTAAGTGCCAATGATTTTCCATTTAGATATAATCCCCACCAAACTGATCTATCTGAAGCAATGTAAGGTGGAGAAGACCCAACAACAACTCTAGCTAGAAGGAATATCTTTGCATCGTTCCAAGCTTTCCATAGGGTAGAAAACACATTAGAGCCAAATGTCTTGATTTTAAAGTTTGTCATTAACATGTCACAAAATGAGATATTCCTCCAACTCTTACATTTAGAATAGTGGAGCATTGAATATTATGTCTAATCAAAAAAATTTAGGTTCAGTACCATGTATAGCCTTTAATATCCATTTAGTAGAAAGATAAATAATATGTTTCTTAAGATTCTTCAATCCCATACCTCCATATTTTTTGGGTTTGCAACACCAACTTCAGTTCACATAGTGCCTTTTTAATTACCCAATCCATCAAACCACATAAAGTCTCTCAAAATATTTTCTAGCTTATCTATTTGATAGTTTTCCATCAACCAGGTAGAAGCAAAATATAGATGATGAGAGGAGAGAACTTTCTAAACAACTTGAATTCTACCAGCTAAAGAGAGGTGGTGACTTTGTATGCTTCTTCTGGATTTTATCAAATACCCATTGCCACATGTCTTTAGTTGAAGGCTTAATAGAAAAATGGATACCAAGGTATCTGGCAATCTAATTTGGGCCTTTCCATTTCCAACCCATTGACTGAATCCAAATAAGGGGAGAGTCAAACTAACCTAAAATAGAAGACCATTAACAGGAAGACCAAGATGTTGATCTCAAATGGGTTTTGACAAATGAGTGTCAACACACTTAAGCCTTTTACCAAGTTCATGCTAAGCTAGTAACATATGCCAAGTATAATAGATGTTGAGTTGCAATTAGTGTTGAGTCACTCATGTGCCAAGTGAATAGTAAGTGTCGAGCAAATAGACAAAGCTGAGCAAGTTCAAGTGCCGAGTGAATAGATGATGTTGAGCAAGTTCAAGTGCTGAGCTAGATAGAATTATAGTATGTTCCAAGCATTAGCATTAACAAGTGTCAATTAACATAGAAATGACCTAGTTGTTTGTGATGGCACAAACAACTATGTAAACTATTTTTGAGCTGACATATGAATAGATCTTGAAGCTTTGAAGATAAGATCAAATCTATTTGGATTCCCTATGCAATGAACATGCAATAAATCATAAAAATGGAAGGAATTGAGCAAGAAAGTTGGATGAATCTCAATCATAGATTCATACTGAACTCTAAGCCACCAAAGTCTTTTTAAAGGGAGACGTAGCCCCATAATTCATAGAGTGTGAGAGAGAGCATTAGAGAATGCATGCGAGAAGGTGATGATAGCAGTAAAAGGGGTCAATTGATCAGCATACAATCAAGGTGACTTAGAAGAAGGAAAAAATTATGGAATCAATTAGCAGAATAGAGGATTAAGGTTATAGTAATTTCATATCAAATCAGAGAGGTTTAAGATGAATTGAATTGGGATATGAAATTGGCAATATCATATTGGTAGGATCTAACAATCCTTGTAAGCCTTTAATAAGGTAGGCCTTTCACAAGGGTAGATCATGAGAATGGTCAAATCATGTAACCTCAATAAGTGAACTTTATTGCTGCAGTAGTGAAGAATTGTGGGTGTCATCCCCACCCCAATTTTACCTTCTGATTGGAAGGTTTCTAGGTAATCATATTTGGTGTCAAGTGTTTATGTGGATGCATTTACTTTACATGTTATTTCAATATATTTATGCATGCAATGTTTCAAATTTGAAAGTTTTATTGGTTAGAATTTAGTACTTCTAATTCACCCCCCCCCCCTCAGAAGTATACTTTTCTCATTTGTATTTCCAACAATTGGTATCAAAGCTAAGTTCTCATCAGGAGAAGCCTTATAGCTTGGAGAAAAGATCTTGACATGGAAGTTTAAAAGTTGGGAAAGACCATTGAGAATCAGGAGATTGAGATACATCTCTTACTGCAACAACAGGATGAATCTAGAGATTCCTTGAGAAGTTTGCTAAAGAGAAGGAAAGAGATTGCCATAGCTGAAAATGACACTCAATACAAAGAGATTGACACCACAAAGTTATTTGCAGATGGTAACTCTTGTGAATTTCATGTAGCAATTGTAGATCTCATGGACAAGAATACAGCACAAGCTAAAGAGATCAAAAATCTCAAGTTCGAGCAAGAATCACAAGCTATACTGCTATGTGAGGTGACTGAGCAAAAGAAGAAAGCTATAGAAGACAAGGCCATGATTGAAGAAGACAAAAAAATTTTGGCAAACATATTGGAAGAAAAATCAGTAGAGCTATCTAGGATCTCAAACATGTAATTGGATAACCTAAGCCAAATGATGAATGCCCATCATGAGTTGAATGTCAAGGACATTAAGATAACTACATTGAAGTTGCAAAATGAGCAACTACAGAATGACCTAAAAAGAGAGAAGGAGTTTGTTGAAAGCTTCAACAAGCCAAATGAAGCCATCAAGGACTTTGAGAAACTACTAAAATCCCCTAAATCCAGTAAAGACACATCAAGATTGGGCTACACAAGCACTGAAGAAGGAGAGTCATCCAAAGCTACTGAGGAAAGAAGTAATAAAGGTAAGAACTCTAAACCTACTTTTCATCCTTGTGGAAAGAAAGGACATACAACTAATGTTTTTAGGAGCAAGAATGCTAGTTAGAATACTAAGCCAAAGAACATAACACATTGTTACAAGTGCAACAAACAAGGTTATTAGGCACATGAATGCAAAACCATAACTATGCATGCACCAAGATTTGAAGGACACTACTACAATTGTCAAAAGTTTGGACACATAGCCTTTGATTGCAGATCCAAGCCCACATGGTCATCAAACAAGGGAAGAAACCATGAAAATTCCTACAATTGGGACTACAACACAAGGCACAGGTGTCATTATTATCAAGAGCTTGGACACATCCATGAGAATTGCATAAGAACACATTTCAGTGGAAGCTACAACAGATGGTTGAGCCAAACTATAGGTTTTAGTTGTTTGAAGACTGGTCATATCAGCAAGCATTGTCCAACAAGGAAAAGGGCACCTAACTCAGAGTTCAACAAGGGAAAAGGCAAGGTAGATGTTGAACACATCAAAGGAGAGATGACTAAGACATGAAAGAAGAAAGATCAATGTAGCACATCAAATGAAGGGATCACTTCACCTGAAAGGTCAAGTGATCACATTTCATCAAACTAAGAAAAAGAAGGTATGTGGGACTGATATTTAAATATTTCATCATATATTAGTTCCAACATAGTGTTGGAATATTCAAATGGGAAGAGTACTTCTAAGAGGGGGGGTGAATCAGAAGTAACCAATTTTTATCCTTTCAAACCCTTATTAACGCATAACTAAAAGTAATGCACATGCATGTAAACATATAAGCAAACATAAAATGAAAGCATGCATCAACGCATAACACAAAGATTTGGTAACCCAGAAACCCTCCAGGAATAAGAAGGTAAAACTGGGGTGGGGATGACACCCACAAAAATCACCACAGCAATCAATATTCAACCACTTCTAATGGTCTGCCCTGTGAAAGGCCTACCCTATTAAAGGCTTTACACTGTGTCAATAGTGACCTAATCAGAGGATTTACAAACACTTACATGAAGTGTCACCTTGTTAAAGGATTTACAATAGGTTGTTAAACCCACCTAATACATAGGTTTTTGAAGACCTTCTCCAAAGGTTCTCATACCTAGTTGTTAAGCTAACCTATCAACATAGGATTTCAACCTCTAATACAATTGTGAGAAAGTATTAGAACATTTGACTTGATTGAATGCAATCTCAAATTACTGAGTTCAGGTACTAGATCTGCTCTTCTCATTCTAATCCTTGCTTGATTTGATCTCTGTATGTATTCCTTGTCCCTTATGTTATTCTGATTAACTGGATATCAAGTTGTTGCTCTGTTCCTCTAAGTCTTTTTCTCTTCACACTGAAATTTTTCTATAATCTCCCCATATACTGTTCTCATCTACACATGCAATGGGTTCTTGACCTCCTTATAAAGAATGAGAAGACTTAGGGTTAGGTATGGATCTATGATCCATATTGAAATTCAAATTCCCACTCAAATCCTTAGATTTTCTTCATTGGTTGCATGCCTTCTCCATTTTTCTGATTGGTTGCATGCAGATTTCATAGGGAATGTAAATGATTCATCCTTATCCCTTTTCTCCTTTGAAATCTCTCTAAGTCAACTCCAAAAATGGTTTACATCTTAGTTTGTGAAAGCACAAACTCTTATGTTGATCTTGAGTTACTCGACACTCATTACATTACTGATGCTCGGCATGAACTGATTCCTAGATTGCTTGACATCTATTACTTTCTTGGTTTTCTTGGCACCTATTAAACATTGTATTGCTTGGTACATGTATGTTTTGTATTGCTTAGCACACGTATGTTCTATATTTCTCAGTACCTGAACATTTCCTGGATCACTTGGCACATGAACTTTTTTGGATTACTCGGCACATACTACGTTCTAACTTGCTCGGCACCAACTATGCCTCAGCACCTATTAAAATTCTGGCTCGGCATACATTATGTACTTGGCATATATAGTGAAAATGGTTAAGTGTGTTGACACTCAATTGTCAAGACTATTCTTTTAACCAACAATCTCCCCCTTTGACACGAGTGTCAAAAATACTTAACTAAGCATTTGTGAACTTTAACCTTATTGAGTACATTCTTTATCTTCTTGGCATTCATGCAAAATTTCAAAAATATTGTAAGTAAATATTGTAAGTAACAATATACCTTATGACTCCCCCTAAGTTGATTATTCCTTGTCTAATCTTGAGACTGAAATTATGTGTTAATGTGCCTGATCCTCTTTATCCTTTGTCCTATTTTTACATTCTGAGCCTGTGTGTTGTATCTAATCTGTATGAAGTTCAAAATTTTGCATCTCCCCCTTTCTCTTTTATTACTTATCTCCCCCTTTTTAGCTATTTACAAACTTTCCACTTTATTTCAAAATGAAAGAATCTAATTCAAAATTTCAAAATTTCAAAATTTATATATCATATCTCCTTCTTACTATATCCCTTTTTGACACTGATGTCAAATGGTTCTAAGGAGTAATACCATGTTTAGCCAAAAAAGTGTTATTTACCTCCAGGAGTATCTTTAGAGCTGCATCCCAATTTGCTAGTGCAATGTCCAATGACTTACGCTGGATGGCAACCTCTACTGCTAAATGTATAAGTCCATCTGAGGTAGAAAGATTTGAATCTTTCTTGAGGACTGTTTCTGCACACATTTTCTCCTTATGGAGTACCTCCAAGTGAGGGGTTATAGAGGACTAGATTTGCATCAACTTAGCTTTTGTATTTGCCTCCTCTGTTGTTAATACAGCTAATTATCTTTGTGTGTGAAGCATTTGAGCAAAATGCTTCTCACTTTGAGCTGGATTTATGGGGAGTTGCATACTAGAAATCTTTAGATTTCTCTCCAAGATCATTATCTTCTGGCTAGTCTCCTATGTGAAGTTGGAAAAATCATACAACTTGTTGTATAGGGAAAATATATTCCCAAGTACAATTTTGACTTTATCTAATTTCTTAGCCAACTCAACTTGTGATAGTGCTATATCACTAGATATTCATTTAACTTTCCTCGAAACTTCCTTTTTGACCATTCCATTAATTTTGCATTTGTATCATGGTCTTCATTAGTCACCTGATCAACTATATTAGATAGTTGCTCTACTATTGGTCTTGATTCATCACGTGTCTGCAAGCTGAAGGCATTCATAAAGATGTCCTTTATCTCATTTAGTGCTTGCCTATATTTGTACTCTTTTCTCAATACCTCTTGTCCTCTTGTTCTATCCAATGCATTTTGTATTTCATTAATTTTCTCCTTAGTGAGAGTGTTGGATTCATAGTAAGGTATTGTCATTTCCTCATCAAGCTTAAGAATTCCATAATGAAGTTTACTAGCTACTTTTTTTGAGCTCAAGCCTGGTGTTCTAATTTGCAGTGCTAGTGCTTCAGTGCTCAGCTTCTGAAGAGTTTGAGTGGGAGTACCTATTTTTGGTAATTCAACCAAAGTTTGTATTACAGATTGCTCCTCATCTCTTGTCTCTTCCTTCTCTTCAGCTTGTTTCTCCTTTCCACTATCAATTGCTGGGGGTGTGCTTGCTAACTGTACTAATTTTTCTTTGTCTTCCCCTACTGCTGCACTTGGCACTTGAAGTGCAATTGTGACTTCTTTTGGTGGAGATGGTGGAGGAAGGAATATAATTTTAGTAGTTTGAATGGTCAAAGGTGGTTCTTGTGTTTGCAACTTGACTTCCTTTGATTTAACTACTACTTTTTGCAATTCATCAACACTGACCAGTATTGGACTTGAACATAATCTAGCTGCTTCTGTTGATTGGTCAAGGATCTTTGCTAGATCCTCTGCAGTTAATGAATTGATGTTTTGACCAGAGGTGTCAATAACATCCTAAATCTTGATTATCTCTGCAAGTGTGATGGTGGCATGAGGAGGGCTAGGAGGTGATAGTTGTGTGTCTTACACGCTTTGCTCTTGATGCTCATCTATACACTTTTCTTCCTCTTTCTCCTCTTTATTCTCCTCTTCATCTTTCTTTTCTTCTTCCACTTTCTTCTTCCACTTTATTCTTCTCTCTTTCCTTCTTCCCTATTTCTTTCATTTCCTTTTTCTTGGCATTTGCTTCTACCTTGTATTCTTCATCAAACACATCATCAATTTTATTGTATATTATTTTCCACAATCTTGTGGATTTGTTAACTACATCTTCAATTTTGTTTTGCAAAATACTGAATGCCCTATATTTTGGAGTAAATCTATTATTGTGCCTCTTGACTGCATTAGTCACTTGACCCTTAGTCAAATTAGGCAATAATCTTGCTAAAGTAGACTCCCTTATTTCTTTTTCCATCTTCAAGCCAAAATACCATTTGTCTTCTACTATTTTGTACAACTCCTTGGGCATTGAGCTATCTAGCTCTAGAGGTGTGTGCTTGTATTCAACCATCATAGCATACATAGAGTCCTCTATTTTATTCTGCTCTTCCTTTGTGAGCTTATTAAAATCTAAATTCTTTAAATCTTTCAAATCATCATTTCTAATCTTTGTACACAATTTATCAATTGAAGACTTGGGTGAACGACTTACCACTTTGAACTGACTAATATCTTCTGACTGTATCTTCTCTTCATCTAAGTCAAGTTGGGCTACACATTTTCTTCTCTTTCTTGGTTCCTCATTAGTTTCCTTGGTATTTTTCTTCTTCTTTTCTGCCTCTTCTTTGGCCTTTTGTGTTGATGCTCTGGTGGAGGCTTCTTTGGTGCAGGTTTTGCCACTTTCTTTTCTTTGGGTTGAGAAGCAGGTGGAGTTTTAGCCTTCCTCTTGGTAACTTTAGTTCTGATAGGTGCTTCCTTGGCTTCTTCCTCAACACCTTCCTCTTTATCCTCACCTAGACCTTGTGTCAATTGTAGAGGCTCATCTTCTTCATTGTCATCCTCTTCTTCATCTTCTTCCTCTTCCTTTGTTGTACCTGCTTCTTCAACACCAAATGTTTTCTTGAGCTTTCGTACCATTTTGTCCTTCTTCTTAACTGTAGTGGACATTTTAAGGTCTGTCACCACCCTTGTTTTGACAACATCATAGGTTCTAAAATGTTTTGTAGTCTTGTCAATTTCTTCTGTAAGTAGAGTTGTTATTATTGTTGAGGCTTGATCAACATCAAGTTCATAACCTAGTGGCCTAAGCCATCTCACTCTAGGTATGACTACTTGTACATAAGTGTAATCAATATCTACAAGAAAGAAAATATCCTTTTCATGCTACTCAACCAGTGAGACTAGTATCCTCACCCTTTATTTCATGGACTTTTTGAAGTCCTCAAAATAGCTAGTCATTTGTGCATCAAAATTCTCACCCATATGCTCAATGAATCCATTTATTTGATCAACAATGGTTTTATTTGGATCCCATCTCACCTTGTCTACTAAAAGGAATTCTTTCATGATATAGAAAAACATACAAACCAAAACTGAGGCAAATTTGCATTGAGCTCCCTTAGACTTCCTTATAGCTCCTAGATTCTCATTGATCTGCTATAACATGAGCTCTACAAGATCATATGTATGATCTTTCTTCACCAATTTATAAGCAACATCCACTGCAATACATGGTACATTGTTTAGTCTACTTGACTAGTAGAATTTATGTGATATGATTCTCATAGAAAAATCTATTAGGGGTTTTGTAATGGTGTCTATTGTCATTCCCCTATTATTCCATTTTGCACTAGTGTTCTTCTCTATGGCTTCCTTTTTGTCACTTCTCAGGGTCTTTGGCCGATCTAGGGTTGGAATACAAGTAACCCTATGTACAATTTTCTTTGTAAACTTTACTGGCCTTGTCTCCAACCAAAAGGCTCCATCATGGATTCTGCTCAATACTATACATATCCATTCTGTCTTGAAAACAATAGGGAAAACTAAAGTTTTCCATTATCACACAGTTTATCAAATGCATTAAAAATCTCCAAATCTCCTATGGCTCCAATTTTACAGTTATAACACTTTCAAACATCTTGAATCATAACAACTTTATCAAGAATTACGGATAGGGCACCAGTGGGATCATTCTTATAAGTGACTTCAAGAATGGGCCTAAACTCTAGCTATTTGACTTCATTATTGACTAGTTGAATTTCATGACTTTCCTTCTCCTTGGTAGATTTTGACCCAGATGCCATTGTTTTCCAAACTAGGGTTTAAAATTAAATAGATTTTCAAACTCTGTGTAGCTCGACACTTGAATGAAATACCTGTAAATCAATGAACTGGAGTTGAATTATTGTTGGAATCACTGCAAATCATTGTTTGAACACTATAGAATCACCTCTTTGCTCTGCTTGACTTTGCTTTGTGTTCAAATGACTCAAAAATGAACAATTTTCACCTTTATTAGGTTCAAAAACCTAGAATTTATTGCACTTTTGATTACAGTTGTACACTCAAATTCCAAAGATTTTATCAGCTCAGCTTCCACTAAAGTTCATTCACTCAGCATCTACTTAAACTATTCAACTTGGCATATATTGGAGTTTCACTCAGCAACCAAACATAGCTCGGCATCATCTTCTAACTTTTAACTAAACATCTTTTCTCATGCATATTTCTTATTTGTAGTACTTCTATGTTTTCTTGGGCTGATGTATGATACATCTTTGTATGTATTAGCCCTATGTATCTATCTTGTGCTTAATTGAATGAGGTGTGATCACTTGACCTCTTAGGTGAAGTGATCTCTCCATTTGATGTGATGCATTCACCTTTCTTCTTCCATGTCTTGTTCATTTGTCCTCTTATTTGTTCAACATCAATCTTCTCTTTTCCTTTGTTGACTTTAGTCTTTGGTGCTTTTGACTTTGTAGGATAGTTTTTGCTGATATGACCAGTCTTCAAGCAACTTCTAAGAGGGGGGGGGGGGGTGGGTGGGTTGAATCAGAAGTGACCAATTTTTATCCTTTCAAACCCTTATTAACAAATAACTGAAAGTAATGCACATGTATGTAAACATATAAGCAAACATAAAATGAAAGCATGCATCAACACATAACACAAAGATTTGGTAACCTAGAAACCCTCCAAGAATAAGAAGGTAAAATTGGGGTGGGGATGACACCCACAACAATCAATATTCAACCACTTCTGATGGTTTGCCCTGTGAAAGGCCTGCCCTGTTAAAGGCTTTACACTGTGTCAATAGTGACCTGATTAGAGGATTTACAAACACTTACATGAAGTGTCACCCTGTTAAAGGATTTACAATAGGTTGTTAACCCACCTAATACATAGGTTTTTCAAGACCTTCTCCAAAGGTTCTCCTACCTAGCTGTTAAGCTAACCTACCAACATAGGATTTCAACCTCTAATACAATTATAAGAAAGTATTAGAACATTTGACTTGATTGAATGCAATCTCAAATTACTAAGTTTAGGTACTAGATTTTCTCTTCTCATTCTGATCCTTTCTTTATCTGATCTTTGTATGTATTCCTTGTCCCTTGTGTTGTTCTAATCAACTGGATATTAAGTTGCTGCTCTGTTCCTCTAAGTCTTTTTCTCTTCACATTGAAATTTCGCTATAATCTCCCCATATATTGTTCTCATCCACACATGCAATGGGTTCTTGACCTCCTTATAAAGAATGTGAAGACTTAGGGTTAGTTATGGATCTACGATCCATATTGAATCTCAAATTCTCACTCAAATCCTTAGATTTTCTTCATTGGTTGCATGCCTTCTCCATTTTTCTGATTGGTTGCACGTAGATTTCAAAGGGAATGTAAATGATTCATACTTATCCTTTTTCTCCTTTGAAATCTCACTAAGTCAGCTCAAAAAATGGTTTACATCTTAGTTTGTGAAAGCATAAACTCTTATGTTGATCCTAAGTTACTCGGCACTCATTACATTACTGATGCTTGGCATGAACTGATTCCTGGATTGCTTGGCATCTATTACTTCATTGGTTTTCTTGGCACCTATCAAACACTATATTGCTTGGCACATGTATGTTATGTATTGCTCAGCACATGTATGTTTTGTATTGCTCGGCACATGTATGTTCTATATTGCTCGGCACCTGAACATTTCTTGGATCACTTGGCACATGAACTTTTCTGGACGACTCGACACATACTATGTTTTGACTTGCTCGGCACCAACTATGGCTCGACACCTATTGAAATTCTAGCTCGGCATACATTGTGTACTTGGCATATATAGTGAAAATGGTTAAGTGTGTTGACACTCAATTGTCAAGACTATTCTTTTAACCAACACATGGGTTAGTGCTGAAAAGGATAAATTAGCATGAATAAAGATGCAAGTCAACAAGGAAAAGCCAAGGTCAAGACTTTAAATTTTTATCCTACTGTCGAGTGTGAAAATTTATCTTTTATAGTCGAGTAAAATTCCAATGTATGTTGAGTTATCAGCAAAAGTTAGTTGAAGCTGAGTCAATGGTATCTACCGAGTGAAGTTAAATCCTATTGAAGTTGAGTAAGGGAAACTCTAGTGGATGTCGAGTGATGGAAAATCAATGGAAGCCAACTGAAATAAAATTGCATAGAAGCCAATTTTATAGTTGTACATGCAACATGCATTAAATGTTATGTTTTGAAAGGGCATAAGGAAAATTTATGCTCATTTTTTGTCATTACAAACATAGAGCAAGAGTAAGTAAAGCATAAAAGCAATTGGAAAGAAGGGATTAAAGCTTCTACGTGAATTCCAACAAAGATCAAGCATTATTTCATCAATTTAAAAGATATTCCTCACGTGTTGAGTCACGCAATGACGCAATTTTATATTTTGAAACCCTAGTTTTTGCAAAATGGCCTCAAGTTCTAAGAATCCCAAGGACAAGGAACCTTTTGAAGTTTAGTTGGTTAGTAATGAGATTAAGAAACCAAATTTTAGGCCTATTCCTAAAGTTGCATATAAGAACGACCCAACAGGAGCATTGTCAATCATTCCACCCAAGGTCGTAATGGTTCAAGATGTAAGGAAATGCTATAACTGCAAGGTTGGAGGGATAAGAGACATGGAAATTCATCAGGAATATGACAAATTATGTGAGAATGGAGTTTTGAAGGAAGAATTTCAGATCGTTGAGAGAAATGGCTTAAGTTGTGCCCTAGATTTCCCCACTATCTTTAAGACTGAATGGATAAGAATCATTTTGAGTAGAATCCATGATGGATGTTTATGGCTGGAAGGAGGACCCATAAAGTTGTCAAAAGTGATTGTGCATAAGGTTACATGATTTCCAACCCTAGAATGACCCAAAACCCTAAGAAGCAATTGAGAAGAATATAGGGGCAAAGTGGAATAAGAGGGGAATGACTATTGACACCATCAAGGATCCACTTCTTGAATTTGTAGTGAAGGTCATATCGTATAAATTTTATTAGTCAAGTTGATTAAACAATGTACCATATATTGCAATTGATGTAGGGTACAAAATTGTGAAGAAAGATCATACTTATGATCTACCTGAGCTACAGTTGCAACAAATCATGGAGAATTTAGGAGCAATAAGGAGATCAAAAGGTGCTCAATGCAAATTTGGTTCAATTTTGATATATATATTTTTCTATGTTCAAAATAAGTTTCCTTCTTTTGGTAAGGTAGGTTGGAAGACCAATAGATCTGTGGCACTACAAATAAATGTATACATAGAGCAAATGGGAGACAATTTTGAGTCTATAATGATTAGTTATTTTGAGGATTTCAAGAAAACCATGAAACAAAGATTGAGAATCCCAGTTTCCCTGGTGGAGAAGTACTACAATGACATTTTCTTCCTAGTAGATATTGATTATACATTTATCCAAGCTATAATACCTAGAGTAAGATGTCTAAGGCCATTGGGGTATGATATTAGTATAGATGAAACATCAACAACCATCATTGCATTACTTGTAGATGAAATTGATAAGTTAGCAAAGATCTTTGGAAACTATGATGTTGTGAAATCAAAGGTATAAATGGAGTTGAAAACTACCTCAACTCTAAAGAAGAAAGATAAATTGGTCAAGAATTTGAAAGCCAAATTTGGTGAAAGCGTTGAAGGAGATGATGATGATGATGAAGAACAAGAACAAGAACAAGAACAAGAACAGGGACAAGAACCATTTTCCCTAACACAAGGAATGGGTGAAGATGAAGAAGAAGGTGTCGAGGAGGAACAAGCTAAGGAAGCACTAGTAGTACAAGAGCCAATGAAGAGAAAGGCTCAGAAATAGTCTACAGCTTAGCCCAAGGGAAAAAAGATTGCAAAGCCAAGCCTTGCCAAGCCTACTACTCCAGCCACAAGAGCAACTACAAGGACCACAACTAAGAAGGCTAAAGAGCAAACAAAAGAAAAGAAGAAGGCTACTGAGCAACCAGGTCCAGTGCAGAAGAAGATAACGAGGAAATACGTTGCACAACCTAAATCTGATGAGGAGAGGATTGAGTCAGATGATAATAGCCAGATTAGAGTGGTAAGTCATGCACCCAAGTCTAATATTGATAATATTTGTGAAAATATTAGGGATAATGTATAATTGACTAGTTTGAATTTTTTTGAATTCAATAAATTAAATAGACAAGATCATAATAAGGTTGAGGAGTCAATATATGCCATGATGGAAAAATTCAAGAATACTCCACTTGAATTTGACACTACTATGCCCAAGGATTTATATTCCATTGTTGAAAATAAATGACATTATTGCCTAAACATGGAGAAGGAAATAAGGGAGTCTACATTGGAACAAATGATGCTAGATTTATCAAAAGGCAAAATAACAAAAGCAAATAAGAAACATGTTAGCAAATTTGCACCTAAGTACAGGGTCTTCAGTATTCTTCAAAATAAGATTAAAGATGTTGTAAAGAAGTCCACTCAAATGTGGAAGCTAATATATGGCCTAACCACTATTAAGGAAGGAGAAGAAGATCCCTTTGAGGGAAGAAACAATGAAGAAGAGGAAGAGAATGACAAAGAAGGAGAAATTAAAAAAGACAAGGCAGATAACACAATGGAGGAGGGAACACAGAAAAATGATGAAATGGTGACTGTTGAGGAGAAACAAACATATTAGAGTGTGCAAGACACACAATTTCCACCACCAAGCCCTCCACATGACACCAATACACCTGCAGAAAAAATCAAAGAGGAGGATGTTCCTAACAGCATAGTTCAGAACATCAACCCACTCACTGCAAAGGATTTAAAGAATATCCTTGACCAATCAACTTTACAAGCAAAGTTGTGTGATAATCCAGTATTGGTCAATGTGGATGAGTTGCAAAAAGTTGTAGCTGACCTAACTAGGGACAAGGTGGCTACACAACAAACATCTTCTACCATCCCTAAAACTACCAGTGGACAACCTCAAGAGCAAGCATCAATAGATACATTATCTAAGGTTGACACCATAGTTAAAGTTGCTATAACTGTAGAGGTGCCAACAAAAGAACAAATAGGATAGGCAGAAGTATATATTCCTATTGCACAAACATAAGGTGCACAGCAAATAATTATAATTAATCAAGGAGGATCACAAGAAGAGAAGGAGATTCCAAAGGAAAAGGGGTAGGAATCAATTCAAACATTGGTTAACCTACCAACTACTGGAACTCCTAAAAAAGTTCTTCAAAAGCTGAGCATTGAAGCAATGCCACTCCAAATTTTAGCACCAGGCTTGAGCTCCACAAAGGTTGCAATGGTACTTCACTATGGAGACCCTACATTAGATAAAGAAATTTTCATACCTAAATATGACTATGCAACCATGAACATTGAACAAATAAATGAGATGTAGGAGGCATTAGAAAGGAAAAAGAACCAAGAGATACTCAGAAAGGAGTATAAACAAAGGCAAGTAATACATGAAATCAAAGATGTCTTTCTAGATGCATTCAACTTGCAAACACCTAATGCAACTAAGCCAATATTGGAACAATTGTCAAAAATTGTTGAATAGGTGACCAATGAAGACTAGGAGACTAATGTAAAACTCATGGAATGGTCTAAGAAGAAATTTCAAGGAAATGTAAATAAGAAAGTATCAAGTGGAATAGCACTATCACAGGTGGAATTGGCTACAAAAATTAAAAAGGTGAAGAAAGTACTTGAGAATATATTCTCATTGTACACTAAATTGTGTGACCCCACACTCTTCACACAAGAAACAAGCCAAAGGATTTTGAATCTAGAGAGAAACCTGAAAGTATCTGGTACGCAGTTACCATAAAACCCAACTCAAAGTGAGAAGCATTTTCATTCCATGCTTCACACACAAAAGGAACTAGTTGTATTGAAATTAGAAGAGGCTAATACAAGAGCCAAGTTAGTTCAAATTTAAGCCTCCCTAACACCACACATGGAAATTCTACAAAAAGAACTAGCCTATGTTGAGACAGTACTCAAAAAAGATCCTAATCTTTCAACTTTAGATGGCTTAGCTCACCTTGCACCTAAGACAACCATCCAAATTAAGTCATTAGATGTTGTAATAGATAGCTGGGATACTGCTCTCAAAATTGTTATGGAAGTTAATAAGAATTTTTTGGATAAATACACACTTAGTGTATAAACCCTTTGACATCACTGTCAAAAAGGGGGAGAAATATTTTAAGGAGGAGAAATATCTATGCAAGGGGGAGACATGTGAAATGGGGAGTTATAAAATAAATGGAGAGAAGAAAGGGGGAGTAAACAGCAGGAAATAGGGCAAGGGCATATCAAAACACATCAGATAAAGAGTATCTAATGAAAGACAAAGAGTTACAGTAGAGGCAAATCTACTCAGAAAATTTTGAGGTATATAGTCCTTTACAAAATTTTGAAGTCTTCTATATATGTCGAATTGGATGTACATTATACTCGCAAAAATTAGATACATCATGTATAGTTAAGTGTTTTTGCCACTCATGTCAAAGGGGGAGATTGTTGATCTCAGATGGGTTTTGACAAATGAGTGTCAACACACTCAAGCCTTTTACCAAGTTCATGTCGAGCTAGTAACATATGCTAAGTATAATAGATGTCGAGTTGCAATGAGTTTCGAGTCACTCGTGTGCTGAGTAAATAGTAAGTGCCGAGTGAACAGACAATGTCGAGCAAGTTCAAGTGTCGAGCTAGACAAAATTATAGTATGTGTCGAGCATTAGTATTAACAAGTGTTGAGTGGCACAAAAATGACCTAGTTGTTTGTGATGGCATAAACAACTATGTAAACCATTTTTGAGCTGACATATGAATAGATCTCGAAGCTTTGAAGATAAAATTGAATCTATTTGGATTCCCTATGTAATCAACATGCAAGCTATCAGAAAAATGGATGGAATTGAGTAAGAAAGTTGGATGAATCTCAATCGTAGATTCATACCTAACCCTAAGCCATCAAAGTCTTTTTAAAGGGAGACGAAGCCCCATAATTCATAGAGTATGAGAGAGAGCATTAGAGAATGCATGTGAGAAGGTGATGATAGTAGTAAAAGGGGTAAATTGATCAACATACAATCAGGGTGACTTAGAAGAAGGACAAAATTGCAAAATCAGTTAGCAGAATAGAGGATTAAGGTTATAGCAATTTCATATCAGATTAGAGAGGGTCAAGATGAACTGAATTGGGATCTAAAATCAATAATATCAAATTTGTAGGATCTAACAATCCTTTGTAAGCCTTTAATAGGGCAGGCCTTTCATAGGGCAGATCATGAGAATGGTTAAATCATGTAACCTTAACAGGTGAACTTTATTGCTATAGTAGTGAAGAATTGTGGGTGTCATCCCCACCCTAGCTTTACCTTCTCATTGGAGGATTTCTAGGTAATCATATCTGGTGTCAAGTGTTAATTTGGATGCATTTACTTTACGTGTTATTTCAATATGTTTATGCATGCAATGTTTTAAAGTTGAAAGTTTTATTTGTTATAATTTAGTACTTCTGATTCACACCCCCCCCCCCCCCCGCCCTCTCAGAAGTATACTTTCCCATTTGTATTTCCAACACAAGAGAGGGGTCTCTAATGATATATAATAAAGCATCAACTGCTATCATAAAGAGGGAAGGGGAAATAGGGCATCCCTTCCTGATTGATCACCCAATAGGGATTAGATTAGTGAGATTTACATTCACATTAATGACTATAGAAGAATCTTTAAACAATACCTCAATCCAACTGCAGATTAAAATAATCAACAAAACCTAATGCTTTAAGCATTCCAATAATAAATGGCCACTTTATTCTATCATCATCTTTTTCAAAATCAAATAAAATCATTGGCACATTCTGATTTCTTTTATTACCCCAATGCATTCTTCCCAATTTGTTATTAGGCTCTCCAAAATGCATTTTCCCTTAATAAATCTTGTTTATGTGTCTAGTTTATACCTATCAAGCATATCCTAAATTCTTTTAGCTAGCAACTTTGCAATGATCTTATAGGAAATATTTAACAATGTAATCTGTCTCCAATTCTTATTTTGAGATTTGTCACCAACTTTTGGGGTCAACTTAATGATTCCTTTATTAATATTCCCACATAAAGATCCTCTTTGAAGGAGTCTTCATATAAAGCTTGGAGATCATTGGATATCCAATCCATATTGAATTTGTAAAATTCAACAGGAAGTTCATCAAATCCTAGAGATTTATTGTTGGCTAGGGAGTTAATAGCCCATTTAATTTCTTGTAGGTTGATAGGCTTATTGAGTCTAATATACTCATCAACTGTGACACTTTTAGGAATCAAATGAAGACATTTATCAAGAGCCTCATACTTAACAAAAGTCATTTCAGAAGAAAGAAGCTAAGAGTAGTAGTCAAAAAAGGCTGATTTCATTATTTCTAGATCAAAAGTATATTGATCATTAACATGAATAATTCCAATAAGCTCCCTCTTGTTTTTTTCTTTAATTATATTGAAGAAATATTTTGATCCTCTATCTCCTTCAAGAGTCCTATTCAACTTGGATCTAGTTTTTTGTCCTTAGATCTTATGATTTTGAATATTCCTCAATGAGTTTTTGGTCCTAATTAGAGCAATCTCTAACTCTATGTCCTCATTCCTAACTTGGAGTTCCTTTTCCAACATATTAAGATTATCTTGAGACCTACTTCTTCAATATTCATATCCATGCTTCTTTTATTTTGAGTTATTTGAAAGATTTTTTGGCCATGATTCAACCAACTCATCCCAAATTTCTCTAGGTGAGGTGTTTGAACTAGTCATTTTAACTAGAGAGGTCACCTACTAAAGTATACCAATTGTATCTTGATCCTTAAGAAGAGATAGATTTAACTTAAAGGATTTGCAAGAAGACATCATAGGAGATAGTTCCCCATCATGAATACAAATCTTAGCAGAAATAGGGGAATGATCGCAGAGGGAAGCATGATTAATAATAATAGGAGAGTGACTAGGTTCAAATTGAAATAAAAAGAAGGTAGATTCTATCAAGTCGATAGTATATCCTATGAGATCCTTTTTGGTTATTACACCAAGTATACCATATGTCTTAGAAGTTAGCTTTCCTTCTTTCTATAGGGTGTTATACATTAAATATCCTCTTAACTTTTTTCTAGCTAAAGGAGTTACCTCCTACTTTATCTTCTATATACTCAACCATGTTGAAGTTGCCAATAAAAATCTAGTGAGTGTTAGGTAGATTAGTTGTGGCCCATTCCTATAGCAAGGCTATATCTCTGTAATCATTGGGTGCATAAAAGTTGCAGATCCCAAAAGTCATTCCATTCTTACTAATCACAATCCAAAGAGTTTTGTGACAAGGAGAGACACCTCTATTCACAATATAACCAGTCCAATTTGATCCAACTAATATAGCCACCCCCTACCTCTTTCATGATTAGAATAGAAAGCAATAACTTGATACCAAAGTATTTTCAAAATGGTATGAGCTTGAAAGCCAATCACTTTAATCTCCTAAAGGGAAAGAAAACTCTTTGTTTAACTTTATTACACCAACTTCTCAATGTTTTTCCTATCAGCCATCTCTAATCCTCTAATATTCTAGCTATGGATGTTGATCACATTCATGGTTTTTAGAGATGTTTTTACCAGTACTATACAATTTGTTGAAACAATAAGAGATATCTCCCTCTCTCTTTTTCTTAAAACTATTAGAACTAGTCAAAATATGATTATCATTTCCTTTCCTTTTTTTATTTGATTTATTAGTGACTTCAATAAATGGGGGATATTTATTCTTCTTAGGAGATATCTGCATCCATATAGGCTTTGAACCATGTAAATACATATTCTTCTCGGTCAAAGACTAGTTGGTAATCTTAACCATCTCTACCCTCTCAACCAGAGTATTAAGGGCTAGTTGTTGGGCATTAAGTTTAGTAGGGATTTCAACCAAAGGCACTAGGTCAACATTCTCTTTTTGGAAAATAATGGATTATAAATGATTGAGAATAATAGGGATGACCTTAGATCCAGAAGTGGCATTATTGAGAGGATGGATTAACTTTGAATCATATAAGGGGTTGGTAGTTGTAACAAATTCTTCTTCAAGGGGAGGAGAAGCACCCTTATAACCATCAAACTCATGTGGCTCAATAAGGACTGAATTAGACTTCAAATTGATAGCACGTGCTTCTGTAATTTTTATTTCAATAATAGGAACTTTATTAACATTACCTTTTGAAACATCAAAATATGCAATTTGGGTTCTAATCAAATTCGAACAACCTTTCCTGGCATGCCCATTCTTTTTGTAGTGAAAACAAGTACCTAAAGTACCAAGTCGAGATATATTCCATGAAAAAAAATAAAAAGTAATGGGAAGATAAATAACATCTAGGAATAAAATTCTTGGTTCAAGAGAAACCAAAACCCTACCATTCAAATGAGGAAGCATAGTTTTAGATTGTTCAATTTCAAAATAGAGTGGATAGGCTTCAACAACTGGTGAATAAATGGGCAAAATTCCACATTTAAGTTTTTAATTTCAACCCAATTAGGTGAATCCCTATCAAATACCTCCTCTACATTTCTATTAAGGGATGAGGGGAAGGCTCGAAAGAGGGATTTACTCACATTCCAAAATTTCATATTGAGGATTCTTTCCTGCATATTGTGGGTTTTAACAAAAAGCACAAAAGGCCCTTTTTGAAACATTCTACAAAATTATAGATGAATTTCAAGTTTCTTTCACCAAACATTAGCTATTCATTCATCAAAAGCTTGTGAGAAGGAAACAATTCCTTATCCAAAAACATAAAGGAAATTACAACATTCTTTAACTCTGATTGTTCTACCCTAATGACTCTTACCATGTCTTTATTCGGTGAGAGAGGAAGGATCTTCAATTCATGGGATGAAGATGTACCTTCCTTCTCTCCTCCACCCTCACCTATTGTGACATGTCCTCCATCTCTAAATCCACCTCTATCACTTAGGGTTCTATCACTTTAGCTTTCATCTGCAAGGGTTTTACAAACTTTCCTAGAAAACCAAGCAAAAGGTGATCGAGAAGTCATTAGTTCCTTAATAAAAATTACCTTGTAAGATAGCTTCACACTTTCATCCTTTGCCTTCTTCTGCAAAATTGTAAGAATTTGGTATAGCTCTAATACATGTAAGAATTTTCCTTAGGGAAAAATCACACCAAGATCAAGAAGCACAAGACTTAGCACAATACAAACCAAATGATGTATGATCATAATAACAATATGAAAATGAATAATGTCCATGTACACTATAAGTGCATGTATATAAAGGCCTCTAAAATGACTAGGAGTTAGCAAAATGATAAGCCTCACAACTAAGCACATGTCCACTAAGAGTGGATTATCCTCCATTGAGCACAGAAGTTAGTGTGATGATGAGAGGATAAGCTTACATAGGTGTGTCACATAAAAAAATGTTATGGACACCATGTGCTTAATTAGAGTGCAAACAATTGTGTTGTCTACATGAAAACATAGTTGATTATGCAGACTCTAGTGTTCTAGACACCATGTGCTAAATTAGAGTTGCTAACTCCTGTGTTGTCAACAAGACAACTCATATGAGTACGCATACTCCTAGGTGTCTAACTAATAAATAATAAAATAATGCATTAACCTAAGTAAGCTTAAGTAAAGTGTAAATAGTAATTATTTACACTAACACCCTCCCTTAAGTGCACCTTAGGGGAATGCACTTAAGCTCACAAAAGCTATGATGGGTCTTGCTACTAGGCCATGTTAGATACCCATGTACAAATGCAATGATGTACATACAATGCAATGCAATGAAATCTCTCTGAAAATGAGGAAAGAGGGAAAACCTCATGGGAAAAACCCTCCCCCAAAAAGAGAGATAAGTACAATAAAGAAGAGAAGAGTCATGTGACCCCCTTGGTGAAAAATATTGCACCCCCAAGAGATCTCACAAATGAACATACTTGACCTTAGTGAAGGGCTTGGTGAAGATGTTGGCAATCTACTACTATATAGGACAATACTGCAATGCAATGACCTACTCATGAATCAACTCCCTGATGTAGTGCATATGAACCTCAATGTGTTTTGTACATTGATGCTACACTAGATATTTTGAGATTTCAATAGCACTCTGATTATCACAATGTATGATTGTGGGTCTAGGTAGATCAAAACCAAGCTCCTTTAGAATATTCTACAACCAAATAGCTTTTGTCACTGTAATCATAGCTCCTTGATACTCAGCCTTAGTCGATGAAAGAGCAATAGTGTTCTACTTTTTACTCTGCCAACAAATGGAGTCAGAACCAAGATGAAACATATATCCTAAAGTGCACTTGTGAGAATCAATATCTCTTGCATAGATTGAGTTGATATAACCCACTAATTGTAGTCTAGTACTAGCTGCATAACATATCCCATATGTATGTGTACCCTAGATATAGTGTAGGATGCATTTGGCTACCTTCTAGTGAAGTTCATGTGGCTCTTGCATGAAGTGAGAAACCATGCCAACTGCAAATGATATGTCAAGGCATGTATTTATCAAGTAGATGAGACTTCCAACCAACTATCTATACAAAGTAGCATCAACAAGTGGAGTGGAACACTTTGCTTCTAACTTAACACTTGAAATAAAGGGAGTAGATGCAGCCTTGCAGTCACTCATATGAAATTGAGCAAGTGGATCAAGAGCATACTTGGATTGTGATAATGTGATCCATGATGAAGACTGATGTATCTTGATATCAAGGAAATAATGAAGTAGACCCAAGTCTGTCATCAAAAATTGGTCTTGCAAAGTAGCCTTGACACTATCAATGATGGATGTTGTACTCCCTATAAGGATCAAGTCATCAGCATAAAGAATAAGTAGTAAGTGAGAATCAACCCTCTGAAGAATGTAGACATTTGAATCAGAATGACATCTTGTGAACCCTACTGAGAGAAAGAAAGACTCCATCTTTGCATACAAAGCTCTTAGAGCTTGTTTAAGTCCATAGATAGACTTTTTCAATTTGCAAACCAAGGTAGAATCCTGAATGAACCCCTATGGCTACTCCATATAAATCTCCTCATGAAGATCACCATCCAAGAATTCACTTTCACATCCATCTAATGAACAACTCATCTCTGAGCTGGTGCTATAGCTAGTGTCAAATGAATGGAGTTCATTTTTGCAATTGGTGCAAAGGTCTCAGTGTAGTCAATGCCAGGTACCTGAGAGAAACCTTTTGCAACAAGTCTAGCCTTATGTTTATTCACACTTCCATCTAAAGGATTCCCTGCCAATGGTCTTGCCACGTCCAATGTCAGCTAAGCCCATTTAAAGGTCTAGTGGAAGAAGATGTAGAAGAGATATCCTCAACCTTAGCTAGTTAATGCCTCTGTTTGGGTCGTGGACGAACATCTTTCAAGTCACTATCATCACTATCACTCTCTTCAATGAAGGAGGAAGAAGGAGGAGTTGTAGATGTAAAGCTTGGACAACTTTCTTCAAAGTGTACACTCCTCTCATAGAATATGTCATGTGTCTCTGGATCCATCAACTTGTAGGCTTTATGAGAGTTTGCATATCCAACAAAGATGCAAGGTTTACTTTGTGGTTCCAATGCCTTGCATTTCTATGGAGTTATTCATGCCCATGCAAGACAACCAAAGACTCTGAAGTGCTTTACTGAAGGTTTCCTATCATTCCAAGCTTCAAAAGGAGTTACACCATCCAAAGCTTTATGAGGACTCCTATTCTGGATGTAGTCAACACAATTCATTACTTCAGCCAAAAAGATTTGATCAAGAGACTTATGTAGTAGCATGCAAGTGGTCATCTCCTTGAGGGTTATGTTCTCCCTTTCGGCAACACCATTCTATTGTGGCATGTATGGTATTGAATGATGAAAGCCAATTCCCTCTTGAGTACAACAGTCTATAAGTCTTGAGTTCATATACTCCCCTCCATTATCTGTTTGAAGGATTTTGATGGCTTTCTCTGACTACTTTTCCACTTGAGCCTTGAAGCTGAGAAATCATTCAAACACTTCACTCTTATGAGCCATGAAGAAGACCCAAGTATAGTGAGATTATTCATCAATGAAGATTAGTGCACAACAAGACTTTCCAAATGATGGCATTGGAAATGGGCCCACCACATCACTGTGAACCAATTCAAGAACACATTGTGCTCTCCAAGACTTCCCCTTGTCAAACATTTTTTCTGGATGCTTCCCAAGTGTGCAACCTAAACAAATACCATCTAAAAATTGGACTTGAGGTAGACCATGAACCATGTTCTTGCTACTAAGTTGATGAAGATACCTGTAGTTGAGATGTCCAAATCTCTCATGCCACATTGCTTTTTGTATTTGAATGCATTAACAATGTTTGTGCATTAGATTTAAGCACAAAGGAAGAGAAAGTGTAAAGCCTTGAATCATGATTGACTTCACCTATTGCAACCATAGAGTCATCCTTGATGCTTTTCACTACCATTGAATTTGGAATAAATTAAACCTTATTTCCACCTCCATAGTGAGTGATTTCGTAAACTGAAAGAAGGTTGGAGGTAAGATTAGGAACATAGAGAAAATACTTGAACGCTCCATGATCCATCTCAACTTCACCTTTTCCTTCAACTTCCACTTTAGTATCATCTCCTACAAAGATGTGAGGTACCTCCGAAGGTTTCATGGAAGAAAAAATTCTTTGAAGCACCCATGTGATGTGTGACACCTGAATCAATAATCCATTCTCCCTGACTAATAGTGTTTGTGAGTAAAGCTTGCCCTTTGCTCTTAGAATCTGAAGATGAAGACCCTTTCTCCTTATAAGCATTTAGTAATGGAACATTGTGTTTCTTCATGATGTTCTTCAATTCATCAATCTGCTTGTGATAACACTGATGTTCGTCATGACCACTCTTTTTATAATAGGCACACTTCTTTTCTTGATTATTGTCCCTCTTTTTGTTGGTATGAGGAGAAGACTTGCATTGTTGTTGATTTGAATTAGGTGTTGACTTTTCTGTATCCCCTTGTTTGGTATCTTTCCACTTCTTCTTTTTGCCCTTTCCTTTATTTGAACTTTCACCAACTAAATTTTTAGAATTCTCATTATTAGCCACCAATGCCTTAGACTTTGAAGACTTGAGAATCCCCATTGTTATCAACTTAGCTTGCTCATCCTCTAACAACTGAGCATAGTCATCAAAAGTGATTTTCTTATAGGAAGACCCCAAGGTAGTCTTTGTGGTGTTGAAAGAAGAGATAAATGTGGAGTATTTAGATGGCAGTTTATTATGAATGAGATAAATCAACATGTCATCCTTAATGGGACTACCACAATCATCAAGTTTTGTTCTCGACTCATTCACCTTAATGATAAAATCCTGTATAGAATCAAAACTCTTAGGATCTAGGGAGACAAGCTCATCTTCAATCTTGTAGACATCCTCCTCAGTCGCTTTCCCATATAGGTTTTGAAGAGCATCCTAAGTTTCCTTGGATGTATTATATAAATACTTCATGATCTTATAGAGGATCTTGTCTTCAACCCCCAACCTAAGAATACTTAGGGCTTTCCTATCTATCATTTCCCAAGCATTAATATCACTTTGAGATACTTGATCACATGTTGGTTTAGGAAAAGAACCATTTGCATATTGAGAAACTTCTTTATTCATCTATTCACACCATTTTTAACTGACCATGTGGCATAGTTATGTGGTGTTAATTTTGGAATCTTAAGATTTCCCATGATGCAAGAAAAGAAAGATAACAACAAGAAAAGAGGAACACAACACCAAGAGACACCCCCCCTTTTCACTCAATCAAACCACCCCACCCCCCCCCAAAAAAAAAAAAAGAATGATTTTGGCTCTTTATACTTAGTGCATTTACAATAGCCACTTGCCAATTTTGGCCTAAGTGGACTTGTGATTTTGTTGTTTACAACCTCCTTTTTGAGTTTAAATCTGGTACTAAGCATTGTAGCTTAGATGTACAACAATTTTGAAGTTTGATCAAAGCAATACAATGCAAAAAAAAACCTATTTATAAAAGTGGTATTTTGTCCACACAAGCCTATAATCTTATTATAGATCTAGAAAGTAGACAAAAAATTATTCACTTTCAAAAAAAATAGAACCTAAAAATGTGTCTAGATGAGCCTATACAGAGCATTTGAAGTTGCAAAATGTAGGATTGGATAGGTATAGTCACCACAAACTATTTTTTTTGACAAATCCATACACCAAAACTAGAAAATAATAGCACCACTAAAAAATTTAGGAAATTCTAGCCAAAATAAAAAAACATTGCACCTGATTTGGAGTCTAGATGACTAAGATATGGCCTCTCAAATTTGGACTATCAAATCAAAACTACATATGGTGAGGGGGGTCTACTCAACAAAACAATGTTTTAAATTTGATGTCCAAATGACCGTTGAGGCAATGCAATTTGGCCTGCTGGTGACAGTCAAATGATTATCAAATTTAAGCTCATGAAATGTTGATGTCAAAAAAAAAAGAGCCCCTAGGTGACGTGGCAATATGAACAGGTGACGTCAATGCTAACTTAGACTGTATAGAATTGTACAACTACTAAGTTGGCACGTGTCAACATGTCCTCATAGGTTGACTGGGTTGGTCGCTGACGTGGATGTTATGCATGATCGCCATGTGGATGTCGAATTGTGGTCACCACATGGACGGGGTTCTGTGAACAAGGCCGGAGGAGTGCAGAGTTTTGGAGGTGGTGTGGTGGTGGTGTGGGATTAATCCCACATGCACCACAATGTTACACATCGATGTGTATAAAAGGAATAAGCCATAGTATGTGATGTGGCTTAGAAGCCGCTATAAGGTATATTGAGATCCGCTAGGTTGTGTAGAATTTGCTGTGAAATTTGGAAATGTCGTCGGTTGGTGTAAGCCGCCAAGTTATGTGGATTGGCCAGGTCGTCGTAAATGGAATATACCTTGGAATATTTTGTAGGTGCCAAGATTTGACCACCCGATTAGCCTGCAAAAAAAAATCTCCTCTATAGGCTTGAGGGCTAAAAAAATTTCCGCATAATTTCAATAAAATAATACAAATTTGAAAAATAATTGCAAAAAAAATGAAATTGCAGAGACGCAAATTAAAATTGCAAAAAATACAGATCTGAAAATCAAATGCATAGATCTAAAATAATCATACCAAATTCTACAAATCGGGCCTTCAGGTGTTGGTTTGACAACTCATATGAGTGCACATACTCCTAGGTGTCTAACTAATAAATAATAAAATAATACATTAACCTAAGTAGTAAAGTGTAAATAGTAATTATTTACACTAACAAAAACTTCTTAGATATTAGCATTGTTTATATCCCCATCCTTCATCATTTTGACTAAGTTATCTCCTCCTCTACTACTATTCATGATTTCAGCCATCAAAGCTCCCACAAGTGATCCAAGGTGGGAGAATAATGGTAGGACAAGGGTTAACTAATATGTAGAAATGAGGCCCACACAACATGGATAAATGCATTTTCTTAAAATGAAAGTACTTCATTTTGTGACCTTTTAGCCCTCCTTAGTGTGATTTTGGTCTATATTTACTCTTCCAATCTCACTCAAATTTTTAGGTCATCTCTCATTTTTTTACATGGCCCTTTAGGTGTTATTTTATCACCTTTTTGGTTATATCTTTTAACATTTTCATATTTCCCAAATCTTTTTTCACTTTCCTCAAGACTTTGTAGTCACTTTTTAGTAGGACACCCTCAAGTATAGGTCAACATGGTCAACTTATACCCATAATGAAATGGGTCCCAAGGCTCAAAGTGTCTTGAGTATTTAAATTATTTTATTCTACTCCTGGGTCAGCCTACTTCACTTTCAATCCTAAAAACTAGTATATAAGGAGTCTTGGGCATTTTATTTTCATACATCAGGCTATCCATCCACACACATGATCAATCAGACATGTGTACATGAGACTTCAAACAAGAATTTTCAAGTTGTTGTTCAAGAATTCAAGATCTAACATTTTCTTCTTGCACAAAGCTTCTTCCTTCAAGGTGGTAGTGGAGTCTAGGTTCTAAAAAGGTGATCTTCCATTCAATTTATTCTATTCTTCATCAAGGCTTATCACAAATATTTTCATTCATGAGATTTTGACTTCTATGATTTCCTTTTGGTTTCTCTAGGTCAAGGCTATTACATTTGCATACTCAATCACATACTTAATCCAATTGCATCTACAAAGCTAATTTTGTTTCTCACTCTTAATTTAGTTCTACTACTTTCTAGTATTAACCTTATCATTATCTACATTTCAATTTCAAGGTTGATTCCTCAATCTAAGGCTTGACCTCTGAAAGCCCTCATCCAACAAAATAAAACTATTTTTTCTTGTGTCCAAGAATAGGGTATCGAAATTTCAAATTTAGATTTGGAAACTATTAGTTGAGGGCATTAGGAGAAATCTAGGTTGCCTTTGTTTCTATGATTCGAGAACATGTTCGTCATTATGTAAACCTACCAGTAGACATTACCCAAATCAACATGTACCTAGAGAACTAAGATTTTTGGAATTTTCTGTTATGATCATAGATCTCTAGTTAGATTCCCAATCACTATTTTAGATTTATGATTTTTGAAGAAGAAAAGCACTTTTCCTTTTATATTTTAAGGTCATCTTTCTACCCTTCCTCTTATGTATTATCATAGACCTATTTTAATATTTTAATTCAGCTAGTTGCATACATATTGCTCCTAGATCTATTTTACCTTTGTCATTTAATCAATTGGTTCAATTTACATTCACACTACACATTTAAAGTTAGCAAACATTTTGTGAAAGAGTACTTACTTATTTACTTTCTTAGTATAATTTGTCTTTAGTTTTGGCATCCCTTCATCCTATTTGGTTTTTAAAATCTAACTTGAGTTATATTGTGAGTTATGTTTGGAAGACCCTCTTCTCTTTTATGGAACGACTTAGTGTGAAAATGTGTTATTAATGAATTTATCTCATCTAGTTTATATTAATAATTTCATTCATGTCATTTCCCCCCTAAACATACTCTAAAGTTCATAGTGAGGGCATTGATTCCCAACTATCCCTTGTAGTTGCCTAAGCAAGATTAATGCATATAACCCTACAAGTACTTTAAAAAGCACAGGTCTACAAGAAAAATTGAGGCCACTCAACCATACAAATAATCAAAGCATATAGAACAGAGATAACTACGTACTTTGAGACTTTAATCTCAAGGAGGTTTTTTATTACAGTGGGTTGGAAGTGTTGGTGTATGCCTTATTCCTACTTAAGTCATTCATGTGAGATTTTTCCCTCAACAACAAGCTTGCTAAAGAATTAAATAACATGCGTTGATTGAAAACTAACAGGGTCTAGGTTTTAAATTTTCACCAAAGTACTCCCTTATCCAAGTTGTTTTCTCTCATGATGTCCATTCCTCATGAAAATATTTTTTCAAATAAGGTGTCCCACACTTGTAGATTTTTTATTTCTCAAAAGTGAAACATCATACTCCTATAATGTTTGATAAATCACGCACAAAACACTTTTTAATTACCAAGCACCTAAGAAAATACTAAAACAAACACACATTGAGTTTATTCTAGTTAAAATCCAAGGCAACCTAGAAGAACAACTTAGGGAGTAGTTTGATAAATCTAATCCATCATACACATATCCTATAAAACCACAAGTTAGGTGTCTTAATTGGGTTATATATTGAACAAAATGATATGCACTAACCAAAATCTTAGAAAACCAAACAAACATGAAATTATATTAGTCAAAATTTCAAAGTCTACAAAATGTGAATTTTTAAAGATTACATGTGTAGATGACAAAATCAAGTCACTAACAACGATATGCGTTGACAAAAAAAATGTGAAAAGGTTACAAAAAGTGTTGGAATAGCTAATTAGTGTTCCTGATTAGATGATGGAGTCTGTCAGCATAATGTTGATGATGATTTTGTATAGAGAGGAACATGATTTGATGAGAGGAGAATCATTGATGTCAAACTATTTGACAAAATGTTTTGACATGTTACCATATATTCATTAGCCAAAAGAGTAAGTTATAGAATAATTCAAGTGTCACTATCATATTGAAATGTTAAGTGATGAGTATAGATGTCAATTATATGATAACACCCATTTATGTAAATATTTGAGAAAGTTATGGAGACATGAATCAAACTAGGTAACAATTGAGATAGTCAATGTTGAATGGTTGAATGATTCTTCAAATTTATAAAGTAATTAGTTAATTCTATTGTTGGATATGATTCATGAAGATACTGAGGTAGCACCTTATGATGAGAATAGGTAAAGGTGACTTGATCAGTTAGAAGTGATGCAAACATGAAAAGTTGAATAGGTAAACTACATAGATGGATAGGTAAAAGAAAGGCTTATCGATAAATTGGGAAGAGAAATCTTATTAGTACAAAGGAATATGTGAGGCCTCGCCCTGACCCATCATAGCATCGATGATACATTATTATTTTTTGATATTCATGACTCGATATGTCATAACATTATTTGATGCACTGAACATTATTATGATATTTATGATGTGTGATGCCTTACTTTTAGATGTTTGATTTTGCCATTTAATGCTTTACAAACATGTATGATGATAAAGTAAATGAATGCAAAACTAACACGTTGATTATGCAATTCTAATGGTCAGAAATATGAGTAGAATTAGATAAATAATTGATCATTAGAAAATGGATATTTTAATTTATATGATTTTTCTGATACGTAAATTACATAATGCATGTGATTTCTTGAACCTACTAATGTGGGCAATGAGTGTGCAGGACATGTAGCCGGGAAACCTAAAGGAAAGACAAAATTGAACTCCTTGATTAAATGTGCTATCCTTGCATTGTCTATCTTTAAAGGTTGTTATTTGATTTTATTATTTTCCTAGCTTTTATGTGTTCCTATTAAGTCTTTAAGGCTTAAAATCATTAAATTTAAGTGCCCTAGGGGTAAGGGTATGGGTGGGGAGTACTTTCCACCCCCTTAGCCTCTTAGTTTGACTTTTAGGGGCACTCAAAAGCCCTATTTTTGATGAATCATGAAAACGGATTGCCATCTACTTGAGTTGTACTCAAAACTCCATCTTGAGTTACTTGAAGTCTAGTTGAGTTAGGGATGATACTTAGAGGCATTTTGGAGTAGTTTTGGGGTTGTTACCCAACCTCTAGTTTTGGAGGAAGTTTGAAGATTGAACGAAGAAAAAAAGGGAAAGCTCTTCTCAACCCACCATTTGTCATCACTCTTTTGTGAAGGTAGGAGTTCTTCACTCCATTAAGTTGTTCTTCATGTGTTCATGCTTGAATCATGTTTGAATCTTGCATAAGGTTTTGTGATGTTTATGTATTGCTTGCTTGTGTGTTGGGGTTGATGGGGAAGGAACTTAACTTTTTTTTTTATATGTTATTTCCATGCTTGCTTGATGTTTTGTGTTTTGAAAAGATTTCATGGGGATTGTTTTGGCATCACTCACCCTTGGGAGGGAAGAAGTGGCCATGTTTGGGGGAAGGGCCTTAGTTGGACCTCAATAGTGTAGAGTCTCCTCTCATGGTGAGAGGAGGGAAAGAGGGTAGGGTGTATGGGCCCCTACTTGTCATCACATACCTTGTTTATTATTGAAAATTTTTGAATATGGAAGGGAGTGAAAACCCTTGTGGAAGTAGCCTCGAAAGGGCCTTGTAAAAGAATGGAAGTTCTTGAAGTTTAGCCCCAACATGGCTATGTTATGGTATGCTGATTGACATCTCCTATTGAGAAAATCCACCTCCCCCCTATTTTGGTTCATTGTTGAACCTATTGTGCAAAACTGGGTTGGGAATGCATGTTTGAATTGTTCATCTCATTGAGTTGTTTTCCCTCCATGTTGGTTCTTGTCTCTCTCATGGTTTCCTTTGTTACATTGAAAATATTGAAAAAGTTCTCTTGTGAAAGCCTTCAAGAAATTTCAATTGAATCGTAATATTATGTAAAATGTACTTGAATTTTGATGTATTGGCAAAGACATCGAGTTTTCTTACTGGTTCTTTCCTGATGGAGCCTTGAACCAAGATGAATAATAGAGAGAGAAAAAGATTATGAAAACCTCTTTGTATTGCTCTCATGTGATTTCAAGTTTTGCATGTGTTTAGGAGAAAATAGAATAATAGATAATGCCTTGAATTCTAAAATTCCAAGTTTCAATTGTGTAATGAAAAGCAATTGGATATGTTAAAGATTTCAATTTGATGTTATAAGCAATAAGATGAAATAAAATTTCTACATCATGATCACAAAGTTATCTCTCTCCTTGTTAAGCTTCATAATTGTCAAATCAAATTTGTTTAAAATTTTGGCTCCACCTTGAATTCTGAATATAGAAGAAACATACACCTTGATGTATAATGAATAGATAAAACATAAATTATAAGATGAAAGACAAAATATAACCCTATGCACAACCTTAGATTATGATTCTTGCTAAAGAAGTCTATGTTGTCTTTTGGCTAGAATGCACTCTTAAGATAAAAATAAATATTTAGCAAAGAAAATTATGTCAACACTTAGTCAAAATTGGCAAAAAAAAGAGCATTCCTAGGAGTAAAAACCTCTCTGGAAAATGTATGGGAAAAAATTTTAATCCTCCCCAAGGTCACAGAGAATATTCTCTGTATTATCCTCTCGGATTGCAATTAAAGACCAATATTAAATCCTTTTAAAAAAAATGTAAATCAATTACGTGTAAAATTAAAAAATATTTAAATGTATGCTTGATGACATTTCTCAACAATAAAACTTTTACATTAACTCCTAGAGGCTAGGAGGCAAGGCTCTAAACTAGGACTCTATGTCCATTTTAATTTTTAAATCAAACTAAATCTAAGCCCCACCCACTTTGTTATTATTTTTATCTATCTCCTAACCTTTTTCTTCTCTCCATATCAATGCTAGGCGTGGACTTTACCATCACCTGCATTGTACCCAAGCCACTCGATGGCTAGGTCATGTCATAGGGAAGCAAGGCAAGTGTGTTCACCAAAAAAAAACATTTAATGCAAAAGGCAAATGCCATAACCCTTCTCCCAAGTGCAGGTTTCCTCACCCCCACTCACGCAAGGCTTAGGAGGGGGACAGGTCTGCATACTGCAGACCTAGGGCAGCGCACTGCCCATTGGAATGTGGGAAACATGGGTGGCTAGTCCTCTTGGCCTAGGGGTAAGGGGGTGGGTCTAGGCTAGTTTTTTAGTATGTTAGTTAGTAGATTATAGTGTTAGGTTAGTATAGTTAGTTTATGTTATATGTTGTTAGGTCATATTAAAATTAGATTAGTAGTATGGAAATTTTTAATTTAGGATAGTTTAGATTTAACTTGTAATTAAAATTAGTATTAGATTTGTTTTATTTGAGTTAGTAGAAAGTTAATGTTAGTTAATTGGGAATTGTTGAAAGTTTAATTTTTTTTAAATGTTAAAATATAATTAGTAGTGTTAACCTAAGTTAGTAAAGTCTTGTTAATGAAATTTAGTTTTGATGTGTTTTATTCAATCTAAGATATATTATTGATGTTAATGTTGTTTTAAAATAAATCTTAAATTTTAAAAGTATTTAATTTTAGTAAGCATAGTTAGTTTTAGTTTAGTTATGATTTATTAGTTTTAAGTGTGTAGTCAATTTAGATTTTAATTGAATCAATTTGAATTAAGTATAATCAGATACATGTGTCTAGTTGTGATACTCCTTAAAGTTGGTTCTTGATTAGAACGGTTCTATTTAATTAGAATCGCACTCATTATAATTGTTATCCAATAATTTTAAATGTATATATATATATATATATATATATATATTTTTTTTTTTTTTTTTTTTTTTTTTTTTTTTTTTTTAAAGTGTGTTTTTGCCCTTATATTTTGGGCATGACGGAATAATAGGTAAATAGGTAAATAGTGAAGTCTTATTAGTGAATAAATAATAATTAGCAAAGGTTCAAGGCATGATCATAAAGTTTGAGTTAGTATTGGGAACGATGATTTGTATTGGACAACTAGAAAGTTGTTGCATGATCTAAGGAAAGAGTTGATGAAACAAATAATGAGGTAATACATTTGAGGAAGATTCATTAAGAAGTTTCTACAAGGTTAAAATGGCTAATGAAGATGGAAATATTTTTGAGGTAGAGATCGAATGTAAGGCTGACATTATCAGAGAAAGAAAAAGAGTGAAAGGTTATATTTGTCATGGTTAATCTAGATCATTGGATTCAGGTTTAGGGTTTATGATTGAAGAAATTCTGCATAAGGAAAAATAGAGGTTGTTAATGTGGAAGCAGATAAGATTGTTTGAGAAGGTTGCAATCACAGAGGAAGACATAGAGATAAGTGCAATGGATACCGAGGATCAAATATGGTCTATTGATGTAAAACAATATTTATTGGATTTGATTTATGAAGTATAAAATATTTTTTATCTGTTACTCTCTAACCATTGTGGCTAAAAAATAACTTATTTAGATGATCTTAATAGATCTTTGTAAAATCCTCCAACCAGTTGACATTATCAAAAGTGTTCAAAATCCTCCAACAAGGCTACTCCTAATAGGGTACAAGACTCTAACTAGTCTCTAGGAAGATTCCTTAACCAGGTAGCACCTAATAATGCTTTTACAACCCTTAACCAAGTAGACTCCTAACAGAGCATATTCTAGAAGAGTACACATATTTGTGAGCATCATTCTCACACTGTATTTTTCACCCTAATTAGGTTTCCATGAGATGAATACGGTGTTACAATTGTGTGGATATTTTTCATGAGTTTTATGTTATTTAAAGTTTACTTTACTGATAGTGTTGATGAGAAGTTAAAGATGTTTAAAGGCTAATCAATTTGATTAAGTTTATTAGGCTTGTATTTTTTCAATTAGGTTGGTGATTATTGATTCACCCCCCACTTAGTAATCAATCCTATACTTACAAAAAGTATAATACACTTGTCATGTGTCACTATAGTCTTCAAGAAGTGCATACAACCAAACTTCCTGTACAACAAAAAAAGTATGAAATGTTCAGAAAAATATAGTTAGATAAGAAAAATGACATCTTTTTTTCTAGTGTTATCTTTTGTAAAACCTTTACTTTGCCACAAGCTCAAGAGCTAAAAACACATAAAGCAATAAAAAGACATTTTAAACCATATAAGCTCAATGCATTAAACTTAGGCACAAACAAAATCATGATAGCAATGTAAATGACAAAAGACATAAATGATAGATTACCATAGATGATAGAACATGAAATATAGGCGACACTGCATATAACATAGAAATACAGGTGACACTGCATATAACATAGACGATAATGTGTGTTTTGGATTTGCAAGTTATGTGAATTTTTAAAAAAATCAATTTGAAAAAGGGACGTGGGTCCCATGAGAGTGCCAAAATATATACGATAAAATGCACTCATGGGGATCAAGGTCAAACATACAAAGATATATATATATATATATATATATATATATATATATATATATATATATATATATATATATATATATATATATATATATATATATATATATATATATATATATATATATATATATATATATATATATATATATATATATATATATATATATATATATATATAATAAACTTTAAACTACACTAAGTATATTTTTTCAAAACTTGAATCAACAACAAAAGTTCTCATCACAACCTTAGAGCTTAAACAAGATCACCCAAGCCTTATTGATTTGCTCATATGGAGTGTTGTGGGTGTGCTCTCCCAACACAAGTAAAACCCAAAAAAAATTTGATTAAATGAATGCAACTAAAGCCAAACTAAATGAGATTGAATAAATCAAGTAGTAGTTAAGGAATAACTACTCTCAAGTTTTCAATGCAAATGAGAAAGAAAATGGATCTAAGAGCTAAATGAGATAACAAGTAGTAAATGCACGCAACTACCAAGCATGAACTAATATTGAATGCAAATCTAGCAAGTAAAGAGTTAGTAAATGAAATATCTTTAGAATGCTAAAATATTGTAACATAATGATGCTGGAGCACCTTGAGATAGTGGAAAATCATGCAGGAGCATCGGGCTTGGATTTTGTGGACTTCATGTTTTGTATGGTTAGGGTTATGTTCGAGGCATATTGGTGGACCTTGTCTTATGTGTGCATAAGAATTGGATTGATTGTAATGGAGTTAGAGCTCTTTTGGTGGTTGATGGTAACATGTTTCTATTTCTTAGTTAGACTTTGGAGATTGTTTTTGTGAGCTTCGATCCATGGGAGTTGGCTTATGTGATCTTGGATCTAGATCAGTGGATGACATGTGGGCCTATGGCTAAGGCCACTTAATGTTATTTTACCTTTTGAGTTAGTTACGCATTGTAAACTTGGGGCTTGTTCTAAGTGTTATCTAATTTGCTAGGCCAACTTGTGGCTTGCATGTTTATTTAATGTGAGTTTTTATTTAATGTAACTTTCTAGGTCAACCTAGGGCTTGGTTTAATATAAGTGGGGAGAGGGGGGGATCTTGTGATCTCTAGAGCAATTTATTTATGACAGAGTTGAGCAAGAGTAGCTGAGAGGAGCAAAGTTTAGTAGAGCTAGAAGCAAAGTGTGGGCTTAGGAAACAAGTAGATTGCTTGGTGACTTGCGAGCTCAATTTTAGATCTTTCTTGGAGTTTATGCAAGATTGTTGTGTTTTTACAAATCTGGGCTAGCTAGGAGTTATTTGGGTCTTTTGAGATCTTACAGAGCTATTACTATAATTGCTTTATATTTGGCCATAACCAGGAAGGCCTCAGAACCCAACACATGCATGTAATCATTTATTTGATGAACAAAGAGTTGAGTTTTCTATTAGATCTTGTGTTATTGTTATATTTTTTTTGTGTGGTTATTTGTTGGGGGCTAGGTCATATCCTTTGGAGATACACCTCCCTTGCACTACATCACATAAATCAAGTATAATAACTCTAATGCAAATGAGGAGATGAATTGCTTGAGATAAGGGCTCTATTTATAGGTTTTTGGAGCCCATCTTGAGGAGGTGAGATCTATGTGGATGTGTAATGCCTACCCCTAGTTTACTTTTCATGTTGGATTGTTGAATTCTTTTAGGCTAGTTTTATGATTAGTGGTACTTGGTTACCGAATTTGATTAGATGTTATTTCATATTCAGTTTATATATTTGATGAGCTACTTGATGAGCTAGTTATTTCATGCTTTCAAGATAATTTCAATGACGATACATGTATTATCATATAGTGATTTCAGTTATTTCATGATGATAGTTAGATGGATGATTTATATGTAATTTTTATGGATACTTATCCCATACTTGCATGTGTATGGTGTACATGTATGTGTTATTTTATGATTGATGTTTCTGATGTGGTTGAGGGAGGGAGTTGTAGTCACCTACTAGTTGGGATCTACATGATGCACCACTCCCTACCATTGCTTATTTAGCTTAGAATATATTAGTATGTACATGCATGTATTTTATGCATATTGTAGGTACTGGGCATCGACTTCCCTGAATTGTCAGGATGAGCGTGCCCTATCGTAGTATCTCAATGGTAAAAGAGGGGAGATAATTCTAACCTAAAGCCAATTTTTCTAGAAAGTAGGAAAAGTATCTAAGTTGTTTACCCTTTTGAATTCGTCAAGTGACGTGAATTTATGATTTTGACCCTTGAGCTTGATTTAGTATTATGTACTTTATGATGGGTTTTCGCAGTTCGTCTTGTGAGTCTATTGTAATTTTTAGTTATAATTAAATCAAATTAAAAGATAATTTAATGATTTAATTTAATTACAATTTTATAAAGCAAATTCAATATTTAATTAATTAAGAAATTAATTAAATAAAAAAATTAAATTTAAAAGATATAGTTAAAGTTCTAAATTTGGCATAATCATATTTATTTAATTTAATAATAATATATTTAAGAGTTTCATTTTTATAATAAACTCTAAATGTTATTATTAGTTAAATTAATACATATTTTATAGGTAAGAGCCTACAACACAATGGTAAATTGTGAACCTCTTATCCAAGAGGTCTTGGATTCGACTCTACACAAACTAAATAAAAAATAATAATTAATCACACATAATAATAATGAATCTTGACTTCGACCTCTTCTAAAAATAAAAATAAAAATTAATAAATATTTTATTAAAATATGTCTCATGAATTAATAAAAGAGATAAAGGAATTGATTTAATAAAGTTATTTTAATTAAATTGCAAAAAAGTTGCACATGAAAATTAAAATATAATAAAATAATTAAGAAAAAAGTTTCATGTAATTGCAAAACCGAAGCCCTAATTAGGGAAATCTCTTTATTAAGGAATTAGAGCTCATTTCTCCATCCTAAGATTTGGAGGAGCCAATTTCTAAGAAGAGGGGTTTCAAGAGAAAAGGAATTGCTTGTGAATTCTGGGCATCCATTGTTTAACATTAGATCTAGGTAGGATCCTATGGGTTTTGTGTGGTAGTTTCTTTCTTTGCAATATCTGTTGTCTTCGTGTCTGAATGAAATTTTTTTTCAGAATTTTAATTAGGTCGAAACCCTTGTTTGTGATTTTAATCGTTCTTCATTTTCAAAAATATCTATATATGGATTGAAAATTAGAAACCCTTGTTTTGTAAGTTTACAGATTTGTAATTTGATAAATTACAATACGGGTAGGGTTTGGTAAAGAAATCAAAATTTGATATGCGAAGTTTGATTGGTTATTCATATTTTTCCTATTAGATCTACCACATAAATTTATAAAAAAAATTATATGTTAATAAAAATTACCAAAATAATTTTTTTTACTGTGATAGTTTTTATCACATATTATAAAGGAAAATCATGAAACTTCATAATAAATTGGGGCATTTGCATTTATGTTTTTATGTTTGTAAAACATTATATATATATATATATATATATATATATATATATATATATATATATATATATATATATATATATATATATATATATATATATATATATATATATATATATATATATATATATATATATATATAAAATTTAGAGAGAGGGGCTGTGAACTCCCCCCTCTCCCCTTTGCTGCGATGGCAGATCGTTGCCATAGCAGTAGACGCTACCAAGGCAGTAAACACTGCTAGGGCAGTGGGCTACCAAAGCAGTCAACCATTCAATGGCCTCCCCATAATTTGGGGTAAGCGATTTTAAATCACTTTTATTTTTTATAGTTTTTTAAAAATGTTATTAAATTATATGAATAATATTATTATTATTATTATTAATTGTTGTTATTATTTTATTTAATAATAATTATATTATAAAGTATAATGATTATTAATATTGATAAACTAATATAATTGAAAATATATTATTTTATTGATATTTTGATAAAATTATTATTATTAATGATTTAATAATGGTTAATAAATTTTTATTAATAATAGTTAATTATAAAGTTGTTGTAAATGTACTTTGTAAAATTAAGCTAAATTAATAGGTTATGCAAATTTGAGACTTAAAATATGAACTTTGTTGTTATATCAGTAATTGAATGTTTTCAAAACCAAACAAAATCTATGAAACTACACATTATATGTCTTCTTTTGTGTTGGGTTTGGGGTTGACTTAGAGTGTTGACCAGTTTTGGGATATCTAACAGACCCCAGGAGTTATTGTTTATGGTGATGTCATGTGATGTCATGGTTTGTTATGTGAACTTGATTTTTTATTATTCCTTATAAGATGATTGTATTGATGAAATATGTGAATTTTGATCCATTATATTGTAGTGCTTTCTAGTTGCTTGTTTGAGAATTGATGTGTGTTTTATGATATTTTGAGACCTACTTTTATTGAGCTTAGGGTAGGTTATCTTTATGTCTAGTTGGGAAGTGGCTTGCAATGGAGGCCAGAGCCCTAAAGAATCTGCCTGGGTAACCCATTGTAGGTTGTTTTAATAAGTGATAACATTTCATTAAATGAGAGTAAACTGACTTAATAAGAGTCATTGTTTTTTCTTGCCCATGCCTTGAGTACCAAGCTAGGATGGGAGTAGAGAGGATGCTTGGTTGTGACCTTGCTTCATTAGTATGCCTTGTTTGTATGAAAGGATATTGGTGCCATATAGAGACACTAGGGGGCTAGAGTCTAAAGAGGTTCCTAGGGTAACCTTAGAGTTGGCTCATGTGATGACACTTGCCCACTTACATAGTAGATTTCCTATGTGTCATTGTTGCCTCTAGGATTAAATGTCATTTGTGTCTTGGTACCTTTGAGATAGATTACTTTTAAGTTTTCCTTGACCTAGATATTGGATTTGACTTTTGGGATTGATATCCATATGAGACTTGAGATTATCTCTTCAACATGGTGGGAGTGGACCATTTAGGTTTGACAAGGTTGGGTGGTAGTATATTTTACTTATACCATTGAGATCTGACAATTCAATGTTGTTGCTAGATGTTCTTGTGCAATTGATCCATTCTTTTTTATCTTGTATTTCTATTGGATGGTTATACGTTGTTATATTGTACTTTATTTGTCAGAGATCTTATGAGATAATGTATTTATTTATGATGTATATTCTTTGAGCTTTTCATACCCTGTGACTTATATAGTGGATGATTATGCATTCTAGTTATGCCAAGTGACATCTTATGTAATTGTATATTATTGAATTGGAATTGTACTTGCAATAATTCTTTGATGTGGATTTGTTGTGTATCAGACTTAATATTAATAAACTTATAAATGTGATTCAATGTCATGGGACCCTTAAGAGATGTAATCTATTTTTTATGGTTGTATGTATGTGAGTTATTACTTCCACTATATTATTTGTTGATGTTATTATCTTTAAAAAAATGTTGACAAACTTAATGAAACTTTAGGTTAATTTCTTTTGGCTTCAATGGTGGGGCGTTATAGGATGTCCCCAAGGGAGATACATAATCCATGCAAAGTCTACTTTGCTCACATATGTGAGTAACTTAGGATGTGATGAGTCAATGTATACTCCAAGTACATATGTAAGAGTGTGCAAGAAAGAAAACACTAATTAACACTTTTAGAAAGTGTAAGAGGTGTAAGAAGTGTGTAAGAGCTATTAGAGTGGGGTTGTTGTTGCACCAAAAGACCGATCTGTCAATGCTTGATACAATCACTCAACTTATAGTACACATGAGGTAGTTAATCCCTTGTCATGAATCCCAAGAGGAGCTCTAAACAAATTTCCAACAATCTCCCCCTCAGCGTTACTCGAGGGTCTGAGGATTCGAACTTGTGACCAAGCTCTAATACCACTTGTTAGAGTAGGGTTGCCATTGCACCAAAAGATCGACCTGTCAATGCTCGACACAACCACTCAACTTATAGTACACCAGAGGCAATTAATCCCTTGTCATGTATCTCGAGGGGAGCACTGGAAAAATCTCCAACAAGAGCTCCTTGTTAGGGAGAAATAAGGTAATGATTTTGAAAGTCAAATTTGGAAATTTTTTCACACGTGCGAGCAAATAATTAGGACTAATAGTTGTAGGAATATAGAAATTATACTAATTGACCTTATTTAATTAGTTAATTAGAGGATATATTTTTTAGTTAGAAAGTGACTGGTATAGGGTAGGATCTAGGTCTAGAGTATGACTAAGTTAAATAAGATTTAATTTAATATAATAATATTTAGTAGGATTTAAGCATGAGAGAAAATACATAAATGAAATTTATTTAAAAGGAGATTTATGGAGAAATATGTTTTAAATTAAATTTAATACATTAGGGAGAATATTTTAAATTAGATTTAAATGCATTGGGAAGTGAACAAATTTAATTTAAAAAATAGGTAATAAAACATAGAAAATATAATAAGTTAAAAATATACAAAAAAATAGCTCGCAAAAAATGGCAGGAAAAGAGTGAAATGCCAATTTGGCAAAAAAGCAGAGATATCAAATCAAATTAAATCCTACGGATTCGAAACAACATTACAAAGCATGAAATACAAGACAACAATCAGCAATCGCAAATAATTCAAACCCTAACAACAGAGCAGAAAACCATAGACACTAGGTAAACACTAATCATGTTAATCACAGAAATATGCGAGGGCATGAGGAAACAAGAGTTAATGGGAATTGCATCAATACATCCAACCAATTTGAAATTTTATCAGACAATAAGGCTTGTCGAATTAACTCTTTCAAGGAGATTGTGGAAGCATATGAAAACAGAAGGCTTGAGATCTTAAATAAGGAAAAAGATAAAGAATATCCATCGAAGGCAAAGGAAGGATGGAAAATTGTTCAAAGGAAGAAGAAGATATCAAAACAATGCCAGAACCACTAGTCGATGCAAAAAAAGCAAAATTGGCGAAATCAGAAAAAAGACCTAAGATTTGAGATCCAAAATAAACAAGATGGAGACAACACAGAATGTAAAAAGCAAAAGAAGGAGGATAATACAATATCACCATCACTTTACATATTTGAAGCTAATCGTACGATAATAGGGCCGCGGCAAATTTTGAAGGAAAAATGGATCATGGACCTTTGACGAACAAAAAATTGTATATCCCTCCACATAAGAGGAATATGGAATCTCTGAAACAAACAAACACAGAGGAAAATCAGTTGTCAGATAATAGCTTTGCCGATACACTGATTATTAGTGACATGTTCACAAAAGAACACTGGAAAGAATGTGAAGAAAGGGGGCTTTACGTAGTATGGAATGGCCCTAGCAAACATATCCTGAATCTAAAAAGGAGAATTGAAAAATACTGTCAAAACCAGGTAAGTATAAGTTTCTTTGCAAAAAGCTCATTATTTATTCTCTGTAAATCAATGCAAACTAGGAATTTATTAGCCAAAATGGCAAACTATTTTTATAAAGGATTTTTAGGTAAATTTTTACTATGGGAACCTAATTGGTTTGAAGGTAAACCTAATAAAACTGCCTACTATTTAAAATGTATAAATTTCCCTCCAGAAATTAAACATTTTAAAACCCTAACACAAATTGGAAATTTTTTAGGTAAGTTAATTGGTATAGAATCTGATTATTACAAAGAAAGCACCATCAAATTCTTGATAGAATCAGATTGTAAACCAACAAAACCTATAATTAAAAAATTAATTACAAACAAATCAATTTTTAACCTAGAATTTTTAACCTGCGAGGGAGAATGTTCTAGCATAATTATTCCTAGCACCGAAGTTGGATTTAAAGCTACAAACATTAAAGACATGCTCAGCTTTGTCAATCAGAGAAAAGGATCTAATAATGAAGCAACAGATGAGAAATTATATAAAAAATCAAAAATAGAAGAACATTGCATAGAGGAGCCAAAGGACTCTTAGGAAGGGATAACTAATGACGATCTCCAAGAACACGAGGCAATAGATCAAGATGTTTTACCAGCTATAAATCAATGCACTAAATGTAGAAATAATGTTGAGGAATTGGAGACTAATAAGAATAAACTCAAGGCACTAAATTATGAAATTGCAATCACTCAAAGCAATATTGAAGACTTGTTAGTCATCTCAGAACAAATGCACAAAGAACATTGCACAATTGGGGAGGATACTCAGATTATAAACCCCCTAAATCAAAAAGAGGACAGTCAGGAACCATTGGATATTGAGGACATGCAAGCAGAAACAAAAGATTACATAGAATCTCTAAAAAGCACAGATACCCCTATTCAGAATTCAGCTAAAATCCCAGTAGCGGATGATGAACAATGGAACAATATAACAATTCACAAAAAGAATAAGAAAGAAAGTTATAAATTCTGGCAAACTCCAAGGGATGGCTCAGATATATTTGAAGAATTGGGGAAAAGTTAGACAATGGGCATTGAAATGCAAACGACGATGCAATTACCTGAAATAACATAGATTTTAAAAGAAGCAGGCCTATCAGAAAGAGAGGTAAATGAAGTAAAAAAGGGACTTAAACCCAATACACCAGTGAAGGAAGGAATGGATAATATAGAAACCAATCATACTCCTATTCTGGCAGGAAAAGAAGAAATAGAAGAAGGATATTGGAACACTAAAACAAAGGAGGATGATTTAACTGATTTTCTCATTAATGACCTACTAATGGATGAACCAAAAAGCAATGAAGAAGAAAACAAATAGATCACTCTAGAGATTCTGGGAATAGCTACCAATGAAGAAGGTTGTAAACACCCTAAATGTGGCAAAAATAAAAGCAGAAGGGGGAGGAAGTCTCTTAAAGAATTAAGAGAAGTAGTAGGACAAGCTAGAGAACAGCAAAAAATCAATGATTTATTAAATGCAGGGAAGGGGAAGAGCCTTCCCAATGAGCAATGAAGATCACTTCTTGGAATGCTAGAGGGCTAAATGCCTTTAGCAAAAAAAGGCTATTAAAACAAAATTTAATAGCTTTTGAGTCAGAAATTATAATCATTCAGGAAACTAAATTAGATATTGCAGAAAGCATTAAACTGGGGAAAAGATTAAAACAATGGCAGTCAGACTTCAAAGAATCTATGGGAGCATCAGGAGGTCTAAGAATAATTTGGAATCCTCGGAAGGTCAATCTCACTATAATAAATAAAAATTCTAATTGGATAAGTAGCAGAGTGACAAGCCTCAAAAATAATGTTAAATTTCTACTAATTAATATCTATGGTCCTGTTCCCTCTAGGGACAAAGTTACAGCATGGCAAGAGATCAGTGGCTTTCTCTCTAATCATCCAGATATGACAATATTTCTAGGAGGAGACTTCAATGCAATAATAAAAAAGGAAAAAAATATGGTGGAAAGAAAATGTTATAACAGATAAATAGGGACTTTAAAAGCTGGGCAGAAAAAAATATGCTGACAGATATACCAACAAAAAATGGAATATTCACATGGAATAACAGAAGAAAAGATTTCAACTACATTGCAGAGAGATTAGACAGATTCCTAGTTACAGGAGATTTAAGCAGCTTTGGCATGGATATTATGGTAGAAATTCTCCCAATATCAGGATCTAATCATTTTCCTATTACTCTTAATATCTTAGAACCCAACAAACCAATAAGAAATGCCTTTAAATGTGAAAAAATGTGGTTCCTAGATCCAACATTTATGATTCAAATTAAGAAATGGTGGAAAATAGATAAGCCGCAAGGATAAAAAATGTTCTGCTTGATAACAAAAATGAAAAACCTAAAAAATAAAATAAAAGAATGGAATAAAGAGCACTTCAAAAATATTTTCTTAAAAAAACTTGAAATAGAAGAACTAAAAAACCTCAATAATGTAGTAATTAGGGAAGACATGGATAATAAAAAATACATTAAAAAAAAAAAGAATTAATGATTAAACAAGAAGAAATATTAGCAAAAGAAGAAATCTTCTAGCACCAGAAATCAAGAGAAAAATGGCTAGAAGAAGGGGACAGAAATAGAAAATACTTTCATAACAGTACTCTCCATAACTATAATCTTAGACTCATAACTCATATAAAAAACTCTGAAGGAAACCTAACCTCGGAACCTCCTAAGATCTCTGAGGAAATAATCAAGTATTTTCAAGACTGTCTCAATAATTATGAAACATCTCACATTACTGCCTAGCAGGAAATGCTCAATAATATCCCCAAAATTATCTCAGATGATGACAACAAATTCTTAAATAAACCATTCACTTTGGAGGAAATTAGGACAACCCTCTTCAGCATGAACCCGAATAAATCCCCTAGCCCGAATGGATTCCAAGCCTTCTTTTATCAGAAATGTTAGGATATTATTGGGGAAGAGCTATGGGCTGCCATAGAAGCTACTAGAAATGGGGGACACATACTTAAAGAAATTAATCATACTTTCTTGACACTAATACCGAAAAATAGTAATACTGAAACCCCTGGGGACTACAAACCTATAGCTCTTTGTAATACTATATACAAAATCCTATCAAAAGCCCTTGCCGCCTAGCTCAAGACTCTTTTATCTAAAATTATATCGGAAGAGAAAATCGGCTTTATGCCTAGAAAATCCATAATTGATGGAATATCTATTAGACAAGAAACAATTCACTCAGCAAAGACAAACAGAGAAACATGCATGTTCCTCAAACTAGATATTCAAAAAGCATATGATAAAGTAGACTGACAATTCTTATGTAAGACTATGGAGAAATTTGGATTCTCAAAAAGATGGATAAACCTCATCTACCAATGTATAGCTAAATTTTCAATACTCATCAATGGAACCCTTGAAGGTTTCTTCAGTGCTTCAAGAGGCATACGACAGGGTGACCCAATTTCACCCTTTCTTTATATAATAATGGCTGAAACCTTGGGTAGAACAATCAAACAAGCTCAAATACAATCCAAAATTCAAGGCTTTCCGATAATAGAAAATGTTGAATACACAACTCATGAGCAATTTGCAGATGATATTATTATGGCTGGTCTTAGCACTATCAGTGAAGCAAAAAATTACAAAACCATCATAGATAATTACACCAAAGCATCAGGACAAAAAATTAATGCAGAAAAATCAAAAAATTTCTTTCTGAACATAGGAAATTATCAGGAAGATCAAATATGCAATTTACTAGGGTATAAAAAAGGAAAATTTCCATGTAAATACCTAGGGATATACATAGGAGATGAACAAAAACAAAATCTGGGTTGGCAAGATGTCCTCTCCAAAATTAACAAATGCACAGATAGCTGGAATGGGAGATGGTTAACAAAAGCTGACAGAACTACCAAAATTAAAGCAGTCCTATCAGCACTTCCAACATATCAGTTATCCTGTCTACAAATCCCTAAAAATACCAACAAAAAAATTGAAGCCAAACTTAGAAACTTCTTTTGGAACGAGACTAAAAATAAAAAGAAAGCAGCCTTAATTAAATGAGAAAATATATGTTGACCAAAGAAGATGGGAGGATTAGGTATAAAAAACCTAGAATGGCAAAATGAAGCATTAGGGGCTAAATTGGAATGGCACATGTTTCAAGACAAGGATAGTAAATGGTCCAAAATCCTATACAATAAATACCTAAATCCTAATGATCCAACCTCCTTATTTAGAATTAAAAACCCTCCCCGAGGATCAGTTTTTTGGAATTTTCTGACAAAATGTCATCATATCATTTCAAAACATGCAACTTGGGACATTGGAAATGGTAATAAAGCCCTCTTTTGGGAAGATTCCTGGAATGGGCTTCCTCGTCTTGAAACGTATAACATTTCCAATCAAATTGTAAACCCCCTCAAAGAGAGATGGGGGACAAAAGTAAGAGACTATGTGGATCATGATCCATCAAATGAGGATACTCCATGGAAATGGAAACCCCTATCCAACACTAACATATCTTTAATTGACCAATCCAAGCTAGAAGGTATCCTCCAAGACCAAAAAATCCATCTTACTAACAGAAAAAACAACTTAAGATGGGCTCTATCTAATGACAGAACATATAAAGTTAAAGAAGGATACAATGCGATCCTCAACTCTCAAAGATGGGAGGAAATCAATATCCTTATGAATCTTTGTCGAGATCCTGCCATTTTGCCCAAAGTAGGAATCTTCCTGTGGGCGACTTTCCAAAACTGTATTCTCACTGCTGATAGAATAATTAAAATGGGATTCCAAGTTCCCTCTAGATGTTCTCTATGCAACAACAACAATGAAATAGTTAATCATATACTTTACCAATGTAGCTTCTCCAATGAATGTTGGCATAGGATCAAGAGAAAACTCAGCTGGACATCGCCCCTTCCTGAGACTTAGAAGGATCATATCAATGGATAGCCTAAAAGCAAAGAGATAAACATTTATGATAAAATTTGGAATGTCACTCCTGCAATTGTAACTTGGGAATTATGGAAAGAGAGAAATAGAAGAATATTCAATAACACTGAAATGTCAATCTCTCAATTCGTCAATAAAATGGAAATAGCCATAACTGAAGTCTTAAATAATTACTCCTAAACAGGAAGGCACTTTTACAACTTGGGATGCAAAAATTAAAAAACACTGGCCTCAGTTAATTAATCCTTCATTATATTACAATTCTAAGAATACCTTAGCACGCAAAGAATGCAAATGGGAACCACCCCCTCAAGGGTGGAAAAAACTTAATTTTGATGGAGCCTCCTGTGAAAACCTAGGGGTATCTGGAATAGGGTTTAACCTAAGAGATCACCTAGGACAATGGCTTGTCAAAAAAACAAAACCCCTAGGTATTACAACCAATAACTTGGTAGAGTTAGAAGCAGTAAATGAAGGACTTTCATACTGTAACAAACATAAAATTAAAAAATTAATAATTGAAGGAGATTCACAAATCATCCTAAATGCCGTAAGGAAAAGATTTTCTCCGAATTGGAAAATCAACTCTAAATTAGAAGAAGTAAATAAAAAATTAGACAAAATAGAAGAAGTTATTATTCAACATATCCACCGTGAAGGAAATTGTGAGGCTGATAAGTTGGCTAATGAAGGAGCGAATGGCAATGACATCTATTTACTTAATCAAATAATAAACTAACAAATTAATATTTTTAAGAACCCTAATAGAAATACTCAAGTTCCATGTACTTCAGGACATATAAGCATAGATTCATATTGTTGGAAATGATTGAAATGATCATAAGAAAATTTGTTGGAATGATATATGGAACTGGTAAAGAATGTTCTCAATCATTGTTTTGTCATTGATGTCAAACTTGCTATTTGCAGGAATGACAATTGCTTTAGTGATCCAAATACTATCAATTAGTTGATTGACAAGGAGGAGGTAATCAATAAGATGTAACTAGAACACCTAGAGAAAGGTTGAAGCTATGATGTTGTAATGAAGTACAAGGATCAACTAAGCCATTGATGAAAAAGTGTATTTGATGACATACTATAAGATACAGAGAATGGGCACACTAAAACATATCAAAGATGTAAGGTTTTAGCTAAGACATTTGTAAAGCTCAACTAAGTTCATTAGAGAGAAGGAGCCGAGCAAGCTAGTATTTGCCGAGAAAATTCCTAGTAAGTGTCGAGTAAACTTCATGTGCCGAGTAAATTTTTAGTAAGTGCCGAGTAAACTTCAAGTGCCGAGCAAGTTCAAGTGCCGAGTAAACTTCAAGTGCCGAGCAAGTTCAAGTGCTGAGTGATATCAAGTGTCGAGCAGAGAAAGGTGTCGAGTAACACAGAGATGCCGAGCACCAGTAAAACCAATAGTGCCGAGTAACACAGAGATGTCGAGCACCAGTAAATCAATAATGTCGAGTTGCTACATTATTTTAAAAATCGAAGATTCGCCAGATCTAAGCTAACAAGGTTGTTATCTAGAAGTTTGTGAATTAAAATGGAAGATAAGAATGATGAGTTGGTGGCACAGAACACCATGTAAAACGTTTTAAGGATACAACTGATGAAGTTTGAAGATAAGAACAAGATATGAGGTAGATACATTGTCTCCTACCTAATCCATTCGAAACCCTAAAATTGGAGAGGGAGAAATAAGCGGCAAAGGTAAATTAGATTTCTATTTAAGGAGACATAAGTTCATGGAAAAGATAGTAAGAAAGAGAGGCGGTCAAGCAAGAAAGCATGAAATGCTGAAGGAGGTGCTAAGGAGATAAGAGAGCATAGTGACTCTGTTTCAGTAAGAAGACCCCTGATATGGATGCATTGGTACAATGATTTAGAAGACTCAAGGAGACGAAGCTTGAGAAGAAGTCAAGCAGTCAGAGCTGAAGTGATTGAAGCCAAGCATTAGGATTGAACTAAAAGCGTGATCTGAAATCTGCAAAGTATGTTGTAAGTTATATCAGATCAAAAGACCATTATCATTACTTTCTAGCAATTGTAACAGTAAAGTTTAAATCCTATGGACTTAGGTTGGTTTAATAGCCATGAGATAAATCCTTTACAGGGTGACATTCCAAGCGAATGTTCTAAAGTCCTTTAACCAGGCCCATTCCTAACAGTTTGGTGAAATCCTCTAACAAGATCACATTTAACAGTGTGTTGTAAGCCTTTAACAGGGCATCACTTCAGAAGAGTGAGAATCAAGTAGCATGTTACTGGTGGTTTTTCCCAAATTGGGTTTCCACATAAATCATTGTGTCATGTGTTGATCTTGCATGTTTTATCTTTGCATGTTGATTTACTGTAACTTGCTAATATGGTTGATTTAAAGTTTGATGGATGAAAAGTGTATGGATTCATTAAAAGTAGTGAAAAAATATTAATAGGGCATTTGGACCTTGGATAACTGATTCACCCCCCCCCCCCTCTCAGTTATTCTAAAGAATTCTAACAATTGGTATCAGAGCCTTACTGCTGACTCAGTTTAAAGGAACTATAAGTAGAAAAGATCAAAATGCCTAAGAGAGAAGTTCCCAAGCTCAATAAAGACAACTTTGTTGCATGACAAAGCTTGATGAAGCTACATCTTGGATCCATAGGAGATTATGCCCAAAATTCAATTGTCACTGAACATGTAGATCCAACAGGTGCTCCTACTGTAGAAGATATGAAAAACAAGCAAGAGCACAATCAGACAATGTTGGAAATTGCCTCTGCACTTAGCTATGCTGAATTTGATGATATCAAAGGATGTGATACTGCATTCAAAATGTGGAAAGCCCTATCAGACATCTATGAAGGAGATCAAAATGTACAAAGAGCAAAAAGAGAAAGTCTCAGAGGAAAGTTTGATGACATGAAAATGGAGGAAAATGAGAACGCTGCTCAGTATGGTGCAAGAATAAAGGAAGTGGTAAGTGCAATAAGATGCTTGAGTGGTCAATTGGATGAAGATACTATTAATAGTAAGTTCTTAAGAACCTTGCTTCCTATCTATGCTATTAGAGTATCAACAATACAAGAGCTAAGATGTATACCAGGAAACAATCTAAGTTTTGAAGGTATAATAGGTAGACTCATTGCATTTGAGTTATCTAATTTTGACAACTACAGACTAGAGAATGTTGAATCTGCCTTTAAGGCCAAGTTATCACTAAAAGATGTTGAACATGTGAAATCAAAGAAAGGAAGAAAAATGAAGTATGTATCGAGTGACAGCAGCACTGATGAGGAAGATGTGGAACAATTGGAAGCATTGCTTGCTAGAAGATTTCACAGAGGTAAAGGAAAATTCAAAGATAAGATGCCTATCATTTGTTTCAATTGCAATGAAGTAGGTCATATTGTAGCCAGGTGTTCATAGAAAAAGGATTACAAGGAAGGCAACAAAAACAAATTTAGAAGAGATGATGACAAGAGAGATTACAAAGAAAAAGGTAAGAAGTGTTATATTATTGAAGAAAATTCTGATGATGAAGTTGTTTATGTAGCCATGAAGGATCAATCCGATGAAGAAGAACCCACAACACTGGTAACATGTATGAACAAGAATGACAGGTGGATCATAGACAGTGGATGCTCACATCACATGATAGGAGATAAAAGTAAGTTTGTTAACTTTACTCAGTATGATGGAAATAGTGTTAGATTTGGTAATGATGCTCCATGTCAAATCAAAGGAAAAGGTTCCATTAAGCTCACAGAACAAATTTCATTTGATAATGCATACTATGTTGAAGGATTAAAATACAATTTACTAAGTGTCTCACAGTTAGGCAATATAGGATGCAAAGTGGAATTTGGAAAATAAACTGCAAAAATCTATAATACTGATGGTAAACTGATAGGAAAAGGACATCAAACAAGGAGTAATCTGTTTTACCTTGATATGGATGATGTTTCTTGTTTTATTGCAAAATTTGATGATGAATGGTTATGGCATAGAAGATTATGTCATGTCAACTTTGACAATCTGGTCAAGATTAGTAAAATGAAGAAAGTCAGAGGTTTACCAAAATTGAAGAAGCTTGATAATATTATGTGCAAACAATGTTAGTTAGGAAAGATGACTAAGTCAAGTTTCAAGAGCAAAAACTATACATCTAAAGAAGTACTTGAATTAGTTCATACTGACTTATGTGGTCCAATGGAAGTACAAAGCTATAGAGGAGATAAATACATAATGTTGTTTGTTGATGACTATTCTAGGATGATGACTGTTATGTTCTTAAAGCAAAAATCTGATGCTTTTCAAATGTTTAAGTGGTATGTGGCTAGAGTTGAAAAGGAAACAAGAAAAAGCTTGAAATGCCTAAGATTAGACAGAGGTGGTGAATTCACATCAAATGAATTCGAGATATTCTGTAATGATAAAGGAATCAAAAGACAAACGTTAGCTCCTAGAACTCGCCCACAAAATGGAATTGCTGAAAGAAGAAACAAATTTGTGATTGACTGTGCCAGAACACTAATGATGGAAAAGACTGTTGCTCTAAAATACTGGAGAGAAGCTATAAGTGTAGTTGTTCATACACTGAACCGAGTACAAGTTAAGAAAGGTACATATACAACACCTTTTGAATTATGGTATGGTCATTCACCCAATGTAAAACACTTCAAAGTATTTGGTTGCAAATGTTTTATCCTTAAAGATGCTAGAAATGGAAAATTTGATGCAAAAAGTGATGAAGGTATATTTCTTGGTTACTCCACTAGAAGTAAGGCATATAAGTGTTTGAATATTAACACTAACAAAATTGTGAAAAGTGCAAATGTAAATTTTGACGAGCACAAAGAAGTCCAAGCTGAAGTACCAAAGAAAATGGAAGAGTACAAAACCTTTGTGTATTCTTATGAAGGAATGACTGTTGATGAGGATGATGTCAATCAAATTGAAACTCAACAACAAGTTTCAGTTTCAGCCGACTCACAACCAGTGAATGCCGAGTTGCATTCAGAAGCCGAGTTGCAAAATGAAGAAAATGCACAATCTAATTCTAAAGATAATACACATGATGAAGAACAACCTGACAACGAAGTGCATAGTGATCCTGAATTCGAAAGATCAAACATGGAAACAAGGACAGAGCCAAGATTATCCAAATATGTAAAAAGACATCACCCTGCTGAACAGATAATTGGTGACAAAAATGCAAGACCAATGACAAGGAACAGACTAAGACATGAATCATGTCTGATCAGCAAATCTGAACCCATGATAGTATATGGTGCATTACAAGATGATGACTAGTACAAAGCTATGGAAGAAGAAATTGATCAAATAAAGAAAAATAAAACTTGGAGTCTGGTTCCCAGACCAGTTGACAAGAATGTGATTGGCACCAAGTGGGTATTCAGAAACAAGCTAGATGAGAATGGTGAGATTACCAGAAACAAAGCTAGACTAGTATGCAAGGGTTATGCTCAAGAAGAAGGAATAGACTATGGGGAAACATTTTCCCCTGTTGCTAGAATGGAAGGAGTAAGAACTTTACTTGCATATGCTGCCTACAAAGATTTTAAAGTCTATCAGATGGATGTAAAATCTGCTTTCTTAAATGGTACACTAGAAAAAGAAGTCTACATTGAACAACCAGAAGGATTTGTTGATGAAAACAATAGAGATATGGTGTGTAAGCTACATAAAGCACTCTATGGTTTGAAACAAGCACCTAGAGCATGGTATGAGAGACTTCACAAGTATCTAGTGCAAATTGGATTTGAAAGAACTGATGATAACAACAACATGTACATCAAAGTAGAAGAAGGTAAAGACATTATTGTATCTGAAATCTTTGTGGATGACATAGTGTTTGGTGGAAAGGAAGTGCTTTGCAAAGGCTTTGCTGAAAAAATGAAACATGAATTTGAGATGTCTATGTTTGGAGAAATCAAATTCTTTGTTGGATTGCAAGTACATCAACTCAAACATGGTATATTTGTGACACAATCAAAGTACATCAAAGAGATTCTTAAAACGTTTGGATTAGAGGAATCCAAACCAGTCAGCACACCAATGGCAACAGGAAATAAGCTGTCCAAAAATGATGAATCAACTGAAGTCAATCAAACAATGTACAAATCCATGATTGGAAAACTACAATATGTTATACATAGTAGACAATACATAGCATTAGTAGTTGGAATAGTAGCCAGATTCTCTACTAATCCCAAAGAAAATCATCTCATAGCAGTAAAAAGAATAATGAGATATCTTAAAGGAACTGATAACTTTGGTCTATACTACAAAAATAATGAAAAATTTGAGCTCAATGCATACACAGATACAGACTGGGGAGGCAACATTGATGATAGAAAAAGCACAAGTGGAGGTGCATTATTTCTAGGCAAAAGGCTAGTTACCTAGACTAGCAAGAAACAAACATGTACATCCTAGTCCACTGCAGAGTTAGAATATGTAGCAGCTGCAGTCAATTGCACAAACATTGTATGGCTCACACATCTATTGAAAGGAATGAAAGAAGAGGTAACAAAACCTGTGATATTATATTGTGATAATACAAGTGCTATAAACATATCCAAAAATTCAGTGATGCATGCAAAAACCAAGCATATCGCAATCAAGTATCATTATGTTAGAGAATTGGTAGAAGACAAACAAGTGAAGTTGGAATACATTCACACAAAGGAACAAATTGCAGATATCTTCACCAAACCATTGCCCAAGGATGCTTATGAATATCTTAGAGGCAAGTTGGGGGTAATACCCCTAACTCAAGCAGTTTAAACCAACAAGGATGTTGCCTTGCATCAACAGAAACAAATCATTGAAATATTAGAAGAGTGATGCAGAGGATGATAGCAGGAGCAGAAACTCCAAATCAATCACAAGCATGATGACAGAGGGAGAAAACAACAAGAAGCCAAAGCTCATATTTTGCATGATAATAAAGATGCTACATCTTTGGCATTTATGTCAAAGAGGGAGAAATGTGAAACCTGATCAATATAAAGCAAGAGGGAAATATATATGAAAGAGGGAGATATATGAGATCAGTAGTAAAAGATGCAATAGCAAAGAAATATAGCAGACAACGTATACAATCTTGGTGGTAACTAAGTTGATCAATTGATTTTGGTTTGCCATCAATGCCAAAGAGGGAGATTGTTGAAAATGATTGAAATGATCATAAGAAAAGTTGTTGGAATGATATATGGAACTGGTAAAGAATGTTCTCAATCATTGTTTTGTCATTGATGTCAGACTTGCTACTTGTAGGAATGACAATTGCTTTAGTGATCCAAATACTATCAATTAGTTGATTGACAAGGAGGAGGCAATCAATAAGATGTAACTAGAACACCTAGAGAAAGGTTGAAGTTATGATGTTGTAATGAAGTACAAGGATCAACTAAGCCATTGATGAAAAAGTGTATTTGATGACATACTATAAGATACAGAGAATGGGCACACTGAAACATATCAAAGATGTAAGGTTTTAGCTAAGACATTTGTAAAGCTCAACTAAGTTCATTAGAGAGAAGGAGCCAAGAAAGCTAGTATGTGCCAAGAAAATTCCTAGTAAGTGCCGAGTAAACTTCATGTGTCGAGCAAATTCCTAGTAAGTGCCGAGTAAACTTCAAGTGCCGAGCAAGTTCAAGTACCGAGTAAACTTCAAGTGCCGAGTGATATCAAGTGCTGAGCAAAGAAAGGTGCCGAGTAACACAGAGATGCCGAGCACCAGCAAATCAATAATGCCGAGTTGCTGCATTATTTTGAAAATCGAAGATTCGCCAGATCTAAGCTAACAAGGTTGTTATCTAGAAGTTTGTGAATTAAAATGGAAGATAAGAATGATGAGCTGGTGGCACAAAACACCATGTAAAACATTTTAAGGATACAACTGACGAAGTTTGAAGATAAGAACAAGATATGAGGTAGATACATTGTATCCTACCTAATCCATTCAAAACCCTAAAATTGGAGAGGGAGAAATGAGCAGCAAAGGCAAATCAGATTTCTATTTAAGGAGACATAAGTTCATGGAAAAGATAGTAAGAGAGAGAGGCGGTCAAGCATGAAAGCATGAAATGCTAAAGGAGGTGCAAAGGAGATAAGAGAGCATACTGACTCTGTTTCAGTAAGAAGACCCCTGATATGGATGCATTGGTACAATGAGTTAGAAGACTCAAGGAGACGAAGCTTGAGAAGAAGTCAAGTAGTCAGAGCTGAAGTGATTGAAGCCAAGCATTAGGATTGAAATGAAAGCTTGATCTGAAATTTGCAAAGTATGTTGTAAGTTATATTAGATCAAAAGACCATTATCGTTACTTTCTAGCAATTGTAACAATAAAGTTTAAATCCTATGGACTTAGGTTGGTTTAATAGCGATGAGATAAATCCTTTAACAGGGTGACATTCCAAGTGAATGTTCTAAAGTCCTTTAACCAGGCCCATTCCTAACAGTTTGGTGAAATCCTTTAACAAGGTCACATTTAACAGTGTGTTGTAAGCCTTTAACAGGGCAGGCTTTTAACAGGGCATCACTTCAGAAGAGTGAGAATCAAGTAGCATGTTACTGGTGGTTTTTCCCAAATTGGGTTTCCACGTAAATCATTGTGTCATGTGTTGATCTTGCATGTTGATTTGCTGTAACTTGCTAATATGGTTGATTTAAAGTTTGGATGGATGAAAAGTGTACGAATTCATTAAAAGTAGTGAAAAAGTATTAATAGGGCATTTGGACCTTGGATAACTGATTCACCCCCCCCCCCCCCCCCCCCCCCCTCTCAGTTATTCTAAAGAATTCTAACACATATAAGGTAATTATATATAGATAAATTATTATATTTATGTATAGCAGGCTATATGAAAATATAAATATGGTCTGGAGTAAATAGATCCTCATGCCCCTTACGTTAAAACACTTAAACCATAGATTAGTCCTTACCCGCTAAAATAATAACTTTAAATGGAAGGGATGGCATATTGTATTCAGAACAAATAAATTCAAGAATAAAGATTTGTATAAGGTTATTTCATTTTAACCCTTCGAATAACATTGAACATTTGGAACTTCTTAACAAATAGAGCAAAACTAGGCATTTGAATTCTTAGGAAGCTTGAATGGAACCTTCTAGAACTTCTAGAAGCTCCTCAAATTCTCTAGAACCATCGGCCCTCTATACTTAGCTGAATCTTCATCCCCTATTTTTTCCACCTCACCTTAGCTAAAACAATGGAAGCATTCATCAGCTTGTATCATGCAAATGAAAATCAAACTATGGCTTTTAGGGGGAATATAACACCGGAACGATGGACTCGGATCCTTAATCCAGTTGATGACATGACAAGAGTTGCAATTAGTAGGGCAATTGGAGAAGGCATTTTCAGGTATGAATATACATGGAAAACAAATTGTGATATTATAGGATTGTTCATAGGCTGCATGATAAGGGCCAAAATTGATAAATGGGATACTATTCGTCTATGTTACAATATTTTCAATCCTGTATGGCTAATAGGGTTAGAAGAGGCAATAATGAGTATTGATAACAAAAATCACATTCCTCTCCCTGAACTTTACATGGCCCTACCCCCAGGAATTCTTGATACCACTTTACACCCCACTCGCCCTGTTATCCTTATCCGCGACCCTCCCACCTTCAACAAGGAGTGGGCAAACATGGAGGCAAGCATCCACTTTTTGTTGCGATGGAGAGGAATCCTTGAAGATAATAGCCAGGAATGGCTTCTTAATTATCTCACATCCACCAGAGCTTACATAGAACCGGGTTCAGATTTTGATAATCTTCCTTCACTCTCCTTTTGCACTCCCAATTTGGACAAATCCAGTAAAGCCAGAACAACATATGTGTTTCCCCCCAACTTCCAGTCAGAGGATCCAATGGATATTTCAGAAGTTATCATGGTGTTCACAGAGAAAACTATAGAAACAGAGTAATTTTGTTTGCTCTCGCAATTTGAATATCTTAGAACAGGTTAGATAAGAGCAAATTTTGATTAAATGTAGTAGCTTTCCATAAGTAACAACTCTTTGAAACTCTGTAGAACAAAGGCTAATGGAAATAGGGTTTAAATATATGAATATGGATAAATCTATACAGTTTAATAGTATATGCAGGAGCTGGTCAATTCTCTTTTGTGGAAACTTTCTCTGCTCCATATTATAGGAAAACTATCTTATGGGATAAATATAACACAGTATGATTAATTGACTCTAATATTATGTCTTTATCTGAACCAATGAGGCATATTATGACCAAGTTGCTTATCATCTTGTTTCCTGCATAAGTTTTTTTTCACTCCCTATTTTACTTTCACGCTGTCAGTAATTGTAGGAAGGTTTCTATGTGGACAATAATGTTATGTCTGTGAAAATTCACTCTCAGCTTATACTAGCCCTTCCTTGTCTTTATTTGTTATTACCATCTAGCCCTTCTCTCAGTACTTAGTCATTACTTGATATGGTTTTCAATGTATAACAAAATGGTAAGGACTTGGTAATAACTTTGCAGTCTATAAAAGAGGAACATATGTAATTATATGTGGGGCATTGATATATATATGTCAGTACGAGTAAGCATGTATATATGAGTGTCAACATAGATAAACAGATGTTCTGATAAATATAGGATGTGAAGTAATTACAAATTTCCAATATAAATTGGTACCTCTTTCTCTGATCCAGTAACATCTAATGGATCTCAATTTGAAGCCTGGATGATTAATTAATTCATACAAAAATAATAAATATAAAATGTCCCAAAATCGAATGATTGTGATATTATCATGAGGAATTAACCAAAACATTATATTGAGTACTAACAATACTAATTCCCTCTCTTTGGAAGTATCTCTTGTTTGGTTTTGTGTTGAAGCAAACAAGTAAAAAGCAAGCTAAGCAGCAATTGTCAAAGATAATCTTCTTGGTACTCGCCCTTTTATAACAGTGGCTCATGAAATCCCTTGGAAACTACCATATTTGTAAATTGTATGATAAATGGTTTAAATTGATAATTTAAAAGGATCAATATCCTGAGAAGGATTAAAGCATGATGTAATTGTTGGGGTATGCCCCTAAGATACATGTAAAATAAAGGACATTGTCCCAGGCAAGACTGGAGGTTTTCTTCCCCATTCTTTCCTACCAGTGCCCTTTTGAACAGTGGATATGTAAAAAACTTATATTAATAAATAAAATTAAGGATTTTGCCATTTATTGATCCAAAAAAAAAAAAAAAAAAAAAAAACATAGAAAATATAATTAATTAATTAATAATTAACTATAGTTCTTCAAGAGATATTAAAATATAAGTGTGAAGAGACTATTTTTGGTGTCCACAATTTTAACCCCAATATTTAATATTTAATTAGCTTGAGGGGATGTATCCATTAAATATATTTTTGTTATTTGATGTTTGCTTTTTGTCTCTTTTAAAAAGTTATTAAATTGCAGATCTAAGGGTTCAACAATCTATTATATTTTATAAGAGAATATAGGGAAAATCTATGTAAACTATCATTTGATGTTTCAAACCTTATTCTATGAGATTTTGGTTAGAAATATCTTTTGAGAATATGGTCAATGAAGTTCATTCATATGATAATTATTGACCAAGAGTTTACTTTTTGATGTGCGAGATAATTTTCATATGCGGATGTATTTTAGTTATTGTTTGTTAAAACACCCAAATTTATTTAGTCTGCCTTAAATTATTAAGTTAGGGGTAAAAAATGAGGTGTCAACCAAGAATATGAGAACTTTAAATTGTTGCTGCCACTTTTGTATCGCTCTTTTGTCTTGAATCTATTTATATAACGTCTTGTTAGGGAATATGGGTGAAATTAACCTAAACATGTCACTAAGTTTGCATAATTAATTTTTGACTTATTAATTTTAGACAACAATTGCATTCTAAAATACTCTCTCTAAGTTAATGAAACCTTAGTTTTTTGGGAAGTTGAATGGTTCTTAATGAGCCCACCATGATCAAGTCTTGCTTAGTGCAAGGCTCCAACATCATAAATGATGAAGCTCAGTGGAATAGGTAACTCGTAGTCTCTCACTCTCAACCAAAAATATTTTAGCCTAAGCTCATACTTTCATAGGGGAAAGGATCCAATACCTAAACGTGTTCCAATAGATGTGATAGTATCATTGATTGGATGCCCACACTTATTGATTTAAGATCCAGATTTATTGAATTAATATCCTTTTTTTAACAATACTGCACCGATCATTGTGACTTTAAAGTTGTAAGTACAATGATGACTATCCATAATTGAGTGAAATGTACCCTCACCTGTGAGAGTAACCAATGAAATGATGCCACATCAACTGTGCAAGTATGGGTACCCTTTTTGTATGACCGCCGATCTCACTTTTTATTTTAGACTATTTTGGACATCTTACCAAAAAATACATTAAAGAGGCATTATAATTGATGATGTGGACTTGAAATCTTAGTTATAAATAGATGATTGCCAAGTAAGCTGCCACAAAAAAATAGAATTGATTTAAAATTTCTAGATAAGACTTAGAATTGATTTAAAATTTCCAAATAAGACTTTAAGAAGGGAAAAAAATTGAAAGTGATTTGCTAAATAATGTGACTTTGTAATGATAAAATCCCCAATAGAGAAGAAACACTCCCTTAAAAAAAACTAACACAAAATAAAATAGAAAATATGGCAACTATACGAATTCCCAAAGGGAGCTCAGCACACTATCCGTGAAGAAAACACGGTACAACTCGTTTCAACTGGAAAACCTATAATAAATACGCGCAATATAGTCATCTGGCTTTTTTTAGAAGATGTGTGTTATGACCGCCTGTGTATATTACGCTCCCGCAATAGAATTGACATTACTGGACGTATCATCACGCGAGAAAGGAGGCTTCCAGGCAAGGTTTTGAATTGTTTTTTTTTATGGATATTGACTTTACATCATATCGTTACATGCGTTAGGTTGATCGCAATGGGGATTTTAAAACAAATGGGTAAGGAATTTAAACTATGGTCAGAGGTTTGTTCAGTTGTTCCAGACGTTTTTCCCTTACATCTAAATTTTTCTCTTGGTTTGGGAACTCGCGTTTGCTTTGAATCGTTAGGGTTTACAATACATCGTTTGCACTTTCTTCGGAATTCCCTATGTTTTATATATTCATGGTGAGTCCGTTTTTTCATTTATTCTGGAGGGTTTTCTGGTTTTTTTGCGGATTTCTAGTAACTATTTCCTGCCAATATTTGAGTTATAGGCCTTGTGATTTGCTGTCATTTATGGGATTTAGCATTTTGTTATAAGGTCAATCAACAATCGTTATCGCATAAATAGTTGGACTTCTTTAATTAAATGTTATCAGAGTGGGGGTTTCTACTCAGCCAAAATTCGTTTAGAGTATCATGTCATATTGTGTTTAGCGTATCATCCAGATTTGACCTCTTTAAGTGTGTTTGGTCAATGCATTCGGTAAGACTTTATCTCGAGGAAATTCAAACAAGAATAGCATTATTATTTTTAATTATAATGTAATAAAAAATATTTGAAAGGTAACTTAATTAAATGATGATGACTTATCTTAAAGAGAAGTTTATATTTGAAGGGGAATTTTAGTTATGTGATCCGGAATTTTTGTTATTTTATTTTGTTTATTTCTAAAATTCGTGGGTGAAGCATTGTGGCTGTAATGATGGACCATATTAAGAAAATAATATATAAATGTGGGTCAAGCTCAAAATTCCAGACAACAGTTGCATTCCAGCAATCTGACATGTCTACTGGAGCCATGGATATTTGGTAATGGAGATTTGAACCCTGATTATGCTTGTGTGCGTCTCCATTGCTGTTACCACAGAATAGGTCAAACATAATTTCTGTTCTTTTATTGCCTCAGTCGTTGAAATAGCCTATCATTCATCAAATTTTTTAAAGATTGGGTGAATGCTAATTTTTAAGCAGCTATGAACACACTTTTACAGTTCAATTCAAATTCTTTCCGTTTCAGCTGCTGGTTCACGCTGTATCTATTGCTTCCTCTTTCTTTCACATATTTCTGGTTGTGAAGGGGTTCCCTTGGGGTTTAAACTGCGCATTTACTATAATTTAGGCAGCTTGTTCTCACTGTTGTACTATGTTAAACTCAGAATTTGATATGGTAGTTCTGCATAATTTATTGTATATGCTAGCATGTCATGCTATCCTTTCTCTAAAAAACTTGAATATAGTAGCCACAATTAAATACTTTGAAGATTTACTACTAAAAAGTTCCCATTAGGAAACTTCCAGTGCTTACCATGAAATAAATCATTACTATTACACTGGATATCTTTGAATACTATTAGTATTTTTGTTATTTCAACTTGTCTCTCTAGCGGCCTAGCCAGTAAAATTTTGAGTGACAATTCACTATTTGTCAGCTTGTATGATCTATTATAAGTCTACCTTTTGTTGTTGTATGTTCTGCATCATAATGACTCAACTAATGCAAATGGACAACTATTATAATGTTTTGAATTAAAAGTAAAAAATGTTGAAAATAATATACATAATTTAAAAGAAGTTTAAATTTTCAAGAATAAGTACATCAAGAATTCATTGATTCTAGTATCTATTTGATAGACTCTTGGTGTCAAAAATAATATGAAGCATGATTAATTTTAAGAGGCCAACAATAGATATGCTGCATCTATAGAGCTACATTGATTGATAAATTCATATATTAGTCATCATCCATTTGATATCTTTGAAATTACTCCTTTTCTCTTCCTCTTTATTTTCTTCTCCTTTTTTTTTCCTGGGTTCGGGTTCGGGTTCGGGTTCAGTTTTGAAGATCCAGTTGCAGGTATGACAAAATTTTGAAACAGGGTTTGGGTTCATTAGCACAAAAACATGTAAAATTTATGTATATCTATATTTATGCAGCCTGTAAGCACGCGTGAAGATTAGAATGTCACATAATATCATATAAACGACAAAAAACACCACAAACTTGTAGTCATAGCATCATGATCATACCATCATATTCTTGAAGTAAAACATAAAAATGTTTAAATGTCAAATGATAAATCATAACATCAAGTTAAAGTATTGTTGTTTCAGGTTTCAATCAATGGATTTATAATCATTACCTTCTTCTTCATCATCCCTTAGTAGCGAAGAAGACTCTGAAAATAATGAATAAATTAGAGGAAGTGGTATAACTATAGTACACCCTCCAAGACCCTAGAGAGGAGCAATGGGAATCCCTAGGGTCTCTTGGAGGTACTTGGAAAAATTAAGGGACACGGTTCTATATTCTACTATAGCTCTTCTCTTTGACCTTAAATATGGGAATTTATTAATCATTCCGTCATCCCTTTTTTTCTTTCTCAATGGAAAAAGGAGAGTGTATCATTCTTTTTAATAATCCTGGATAAACTCTGACATGAAATCATCTTATTCTTCATTGGCATTAGTTGATTCACAAGTAGTGTGAAGGCCAATGGGATCAGCTGCTAATAACATTAACAGTGTCAAAGTTTTCCAATTTAGCAATTGCAAGCTGAGAAGTGGAAGCATTCAAGTCGAAATGCTCTGCTTTTGAATCCCACACCTTCTCCCTTTCTTAGTATTCTTTATGCTTGTGCGAGATGAGACCGAAGTTGGAGTGGACATACTAAGTTATCTGCTCTTTTTTATTGCAACCTATTGCTCTTTATTGAGTGGATGAAAGAATATGTGCTCCAGTTTCTTTCTGATGCAGATTAACTAGCACTTTATGAAGACAAGACAAAGTAAACAGTTAAAATAAAATTATTAATCTTATAAAAGAAAAATTACTAGGAACTCATGAAGACAAATTTAACAATTAAAATACAACTATTAATACGGAAAAATTATTAGCAATTCATGAAGACATAGTTAACAATTTTGATTTTATAAAATAAAATTTATTAGCAACTCATGAAAAATTATTAAACTTATTGTTTTAAGATAAAGCTTACCTTGTGATATAACTTTGATTGCAAGGGCCTGTAGCAATCAGAATCGTTGGCCATGGAGGTACCACCAATTATGAGCATCCTTCCTAAATTGATGATGAAGAGCATCATTACTTAGATCTCTTGTATTTGCAAAATCCATGAACTCATATGTAATCAAATCGTGCACATCATCATTAGGAAAGAGTTTTTCAAATGCTGCCTTGTACCCATCAGACACTTCTAAATCGCTATACCCATGAGGCAATTCTAAATCCCTATACGCATCAAGCACTTCTGAATCTTTATACCCGTCAGGGATTTCTAAATCTCTAAATAGTGCTAGCCTTGGGGGTATATCAAAATATTGGGTGCTCTTATATTTTGGTGTCAATGTGTGGGCAAGTAAATGTAGAGGAGTATGTCATCTTGTTGCATCGGTCTACAACAAGTGCTTGTAATTGTTTGAAGGTCTCCTCAAGATCTTTCACCTTTTCATTTAAGATTTGCTTTTATCTTCTCAAGCATTCAGTCCATGCTATCATACACCTCTTCAAGGCAAGGTCTATCCATGTCAATGTAGTGAATGTAGTGAAGCATGCTTGTAATGGGCTCGATGAACTTGAGGAGATACTCTACATTTTCCTACCATGAGTCATCCAATATCCTTTGTAAAATTTATGTTGCCCTCTCAGTGTTGCTTTGCCTCCATACATAACAATTATTGTTGATCACCGTATTGCAAAGTGCCACTTTTGCTTTCACAAGTCGTCTCAAGACGATTGAGTTTGGTGCAAAAGTAAAATGGGTTTTAGCAACCTATAAATGAAATTAGAGCAAAAAAATACAACTATTAGAGGCAAACTTTAAAAAAGAATACCCATCACACAATCAAATTATTAAAACCAGAAAATGTAAAATACCATTTTAATTTAATTTTAAATTAAATTACTACATTCAAGTTCAATTACCTTCAATAGATTTAAATGTGACAATAATTTGAAAATTCCTTAAGTCATGTGGTGGTTTTGGGTGTCCTTAGCCTCTGCATACACCTCTTTATTCACCCAATTTTGTTCTCAATCTTTTGTAGCATAAGATTGAGTGATGAACCGCACAAGGTGTCCAAAAGATATGCTGATATTTCTCTTCAACTAACAAACTAGCAGCCATACAATTCTTTCATTGCCCATTATAACTTGGACAACGTTTCTAGATCCCATTTGTTCAATTACAGTGATGAGAATATTAACAATAAATGACCTATCTTTAACTTGCCTCTCACAATCTATGGATTTCAAAACATTGTCCCTTTAGAGGACACTGTTGTGACATTGATGAAGGGACAATTTCTTGCGTCTTTCCACCCATTTGAAACAATTGATACCTCTGTCTCAATCCATGAACCCCTTACAGGCTTTAGTGCATCTTTAACTCCCTTGTCTTCTCTATCCAACAACATGGTCTGTACTTTGTCATATCTGGGGCCCTTATACCCTCTCGGAGCTTCATTAACACTTTTCAACATTTTCTTCTAGTTTGGAGAGCAACCAATACTAAAAGGCAGTCCAGTTGCATATAAGCGTCTTGCAAAGGTGTAGGAATAAAGCATAACCACTTTCAAGATCCAAGGATCAATCTTCCAGCTCCTCCTTGCACAACCAAACTCTTGCTGCCTATTTGCTCCACCTCAAGAGTTAATAACCTATTTGCACGCCAAATGAAAGTTTAAAACCAACATAAGTCCTTTAGATTCCACTTTTAATTGCTGTGAATGTGAAAAATAAATTAAATTTTCCAAAAAAGGGTCTTGTCGTTGAAGTTGACCGTGGGCACACCTTGGTTTCACTGGAGTCTGCCCAAGTCTGCTTGGGTCTGCCTGGGTTCGTACGGTGGCATGCTTGGTTAAACCGAGCAGCCATCCAACCAGACCCTGGTTGGACCAGATTAGGACCATGCACTGGTTCAAACTTGGGCTGGTCCAGAAGGCCTAGGGGGCCGAACCTGGTATAATAGTTTTTTTTCCTCGTTTCTTTGGTCGAATGCAACACAAAATTGGGCATGTTTTGAAAAAGGCTTCTTTCATTTTCCTGATTGTGAAGCTTTGATAGGCTCCCTTTTTAATGTTTTATTTTTATTAGGTTATGTTTTATTTCATTTTGTTATTTTTATTGCAATGGATGTGGGGACACCTTGAAGCCCTTGGGATGGCCAAGGAATGTTAGGATGTTTAGGGGACATTACCCTCAAACTATAAAACGAAGATGGATAGAAGGGGTTTCCACCAAGTGCCAGATTCTTGGGATGTCATAGGAACCGCAGGGAAACATCCTTGTAAAATCCCCGTAGAGCACTGCTTCCATCCTTCTTTTTCTCCCATGTAGGTTTTATATTGTTTCATCTTCCCATTGAGGTTTGCACAATGTATTATTGTGATAAGTGCTGCTTGTAGGTTTCAATCCTAATAATGTTTAAACAGTAGTGAATTTGTTTTTAATTATTTCTGCCAAGAAGTGGGTATGCATCAGCTGTATCAATAATTGTCTATGTTCTAGTGATACTCCCATTGGATGCTATCTATATATGCATACTATGGCATTGTTCTTACTCAAATTAAAAGGCATTATAATTATTAAGATTCTGCCAAGCATAATTTGCTGTGAAATTGTTAATGGTTTAAAGAATTTCAATTTGGTGCATCCTACTTGCTGATATTTTGATGTACAATTGTAAACATGATAATGTATTATCTAACCTTTTATTTATAGTTAAGGTAATATGGGTCTTTTTCTATCTACAATTGGCTCTTATTGGGTTCTAATAGCCCCAAGAATGGCTCTTATTTGTGAGTAGCAGAATTATCTAGTGAAGTTTGTTGCCCCACTTTTCGTTCTCTAACCAATTGACAAAGTGAGTTCTTGTATTTTAATGAAAGGAGAGTAGTTTCAGTCTGGTTTGAGTCTAGGTCTAGGTCCCTTTAGGGTAGGCGAATCTCTATCGGACTTGCCCTTTGTAAGATTTTGGTATAGCTCTGATACCATGTAAGAATTTGCCTTAGGGCAAAATCACACCAAGATCAAGAAGCTCAAGCACTGGCACAATATGGACTAATAAAGTTTGATCAGAATAACAATATGAAATTGAATTGATGTACATACACACTAGAAGAGCCTGTATATAAAGGCCTTTAGAATGACTAGGAGTCAACAAAGTGATAAGTCTCACAACTAAGCACATGTCCACTAAGAGTGGATTATCCTCCATTGAGCACAGAAGTTAGTGGGATGATGAGAGGATAAGCTTACATAGGTGTGTCATGTAAAAAGATGTTGTAGACACCATGTGCTTAATTAGAGTGCGAACAACTGTGTTGTCTACATGACAACTCAGATAAATATGCAAACTCCTGCGTTGTAGACATCATGTGCTAAATTAGAGTTGCTAACTCTTGTGTTGTCAATAAGACAACTCATATGAGTACACATACTCCTAGGTCTCTAACTAATAAATAACAAAATAATGCATTAACCTAAATAAACTCAAGTGTAATAAAAATTAATTATTTACACTAACACCCCCCCTTGAGTGCAACTTAGGGGAATGCACGTAAGCTTACAAAAGCTATAATGAAAATGCATGATGGGTCCCGACTACTAGGCCATGTTAGATACCCATGTACAAATGCAATGCAATCTCTTTGAAAACGGAAAAAGAGGGAAAACCTCATGGAAAAAACCCTCACCCAAAAAGAGAGATGAAAAAACAAGATGCATGGATGGATGGAGTAATTAAGACCCCCCCCATTACAACATACATCATGTATATACAATAGAGAAGTATGAGAAGGACAAAACCCCATAAGAGGAAAAGTTCCCCCCCCCCCCCCCCCCCCCCCCATAAGAGAGAAGAAAAAGAAGAAAGGAGACAAGGTAGCTCCCCCCTCCCCCAAAATGTAGAATGTCCATCAGTGATAGCTGCTCCAAGATGAATGTAGAAGCTGATCCATGACTGCTGGATAATGTTCCTCCCTTTAGGAAGAAACAATGTCATAGGTACATATGAGATGCTTCCCCAATGTGTAGAAAGAATCCTGAAGATGAATGGTGTCTCTGAAAATTGCTCGACTGTCCTTGTGTCGATATTGACGGTCACCCCTTCCAACACTGCTGAAAAGAACAAGTTCAGATCTAGCAAGGATGGATGTAGAACATATCCCAAAGAACCAATTGTCTCCTCGAATGATAAAGAGACCCCCTGCAAACACACGTGAGTCTCGTTACTCTGGTTTGAACAATCTGTGAATGTTGGTGATAAGAGAAAAATCAACTAACTATGTAGGTTTGCTCTTTTTCCGAGCAGTTATGTCGTTGATGAGCTCATCATCTCGAAGATCAACAAGTGTCTTAGCCCACCACTTACGCATGCGAGGAAAAGCACCAACATCAGCATCAGGAGATGCTCTATGCTCAGGTTCCTTAAAAGAATTTGGATCAAACTGAGGCGAAGCATCTACAAATTAGGGTGATCTTGTAGGAGAAACTATAGGTGTCTGTACAAGAATTACTAGTAGAATTAGAGCTATAGGAGTTGTTTGAGCACTCCCATCAGGTGGACCTAATGGAAGCTGAACTCCCAAATCATGAGCCATCATAGGCTGATCTACTGGACCAGGAACATGAGAAACAGTCATGAATGGTCCTCGTTGTTCACAAAGACTACATCATGACTGTACAAGAGACAAGATGTCTTAGTGTCGATCTGTAATAATCTTTGTTGGTTTTGATAAAAAAATATTGAACCTTGACTAGCGGGAATTACATCAAATAGTTGAAGTAGTCTCTAGCCTCTTCAATAGTGAGGGTTTCACTTGTAAGATCATATTCTTGTAGTTATTTTCACAAGTCTAGAAACTACTTCATTTGCCTTTGGAATATTTCTTTGCAAGTAGGGCTCCAACAACTTCAAGATCACTGTTAGAACTTTCTTCTATTTCTCCTTCACTTCCTGATTTATTAGCCTTTGATTTTTTTTCTTTTTCTTGAGTGAGAGTTTGGCTTGAAATGCAGACTCAATACCTTTGGAACTAGGAACATAGTTATCATAGTTATCCAACTCAAAAGCTGTTAGTCTTCCAACTAGAGCATCCAAAGTTATATTGCTATTTGGATAACATTTCATCTCTTAAATAGAAGACACTCTAATTGCATATATAGGAAGAAGGGTTCTGAGTACGTTGCTTACAACTTTAGACATAATGATTTAGAGTGGGAAGCTCAATGTTTTGTAGCCAATAAACCTTCTCCCAGTAATGAGCCGCAATGTTGCCTGGATATCTAGATAATTAGATAAGCATAGTGTAGTGTTTCGAGTTCTTAAGTGGAGTTTAAGTAGGTGAAGCTATTGTTCTGTTCCTCTTTGCTGGATATTGAAGAATGGTTTGGAGTGCCCTATCTATCCTATTTGGCCGTGTAGTGGAAATTTTCGGAGATTCCCCTACGCCATGGACACAAACTCCGTTGAGGAAAGAGTCTCGATAAGGGCAGCAGTGAGTGGTTCCTGTTGGTAATGAAAGACTGTCATTATAAGCTGAAATAAGAGCTAGAATGAATTTATAAAAGATCTATTGTGTCCTCGGTTGTTGAATAGGCGTTCCCGTTATCAATATGTAACATGGGTGGGGGGAGGCTAGAAAATGAGAACTCATTGTTATTGAGGGGATATTACTTATAGAATCTTAGATTGAAACTGCCCATAGAATAGTAGGCCAGTTTGCCCTCCTCAACTCAGTTATACTCTCTTTGTCCCACATCTTGTTGCAAAAGAATTATTCAAACAAACGGCATCGACTCGTAGGGGGTAGGGGGCGATTCAATACGTAACATGCCCGACTATAGATAGTAGGGCCCCTTTCAATAGTAGGGGGTAGGGCAGCCATCTACCTTTCTCTAGCCCAACAACTTATTAGTTGGGGGTAAGGGGAGGGGAAGAATATAATAATAGGGCCACCCCTACTATTCTTTCTCGCCTGCCATTAGTCAACCTACTAGAGGTTGGGTGGGAGGGAGGACTTCTCCTATATCCCCCCAGTCGCCCCATGCGAATTAATCTCTTTTGGCCTGCTAAATGGGGTTGCAAGCTTTGGGTTTAACTATGGAGGAAACTCCGTAGTTAAGCGCACTCAGGCTGGAGTAGTACTGGAATGGGTGATCTCTCTAGGTGCTTCACCCTTGTGAGCATCACCTAGATCCAATGAATGCTAAGTGTTCCATTTATTCTCATGAGAGATGGATTCATGTTGAATCACTACTTATGAAATATGGGTCAATGAGTTTGACTCAAAATCACACGGTTAAATCCTGATAGCAATTTCACAATTTGACTTGTTGTGGAAATTATCTCCTACTTATCAAAAGAAAGATGTTCAGTATAGACACACTTGAGATTGCATCCAAGGTGATTGGCATTGAATTGTGGCTTAAGGACACCTTGGATAGAAAAAGGAAGAGAAAAGAAGAGGGAGTTGCTAATTAAGAGACTTTATCTTTGGCTATCCGCTCTGGATCAGTGTTGAATAAAGTCAAGAAGCAGAAGACCTTGTCAATTCTTGGACAAGATCATCTTGAGGACACCTTAGATAGAAAAAGGAAGAGAAAAAAAGAGGGAGTTCCTAATAAAGAGACTTTATCTTTGGCTATCTGCTCTGGATCAGTGTTGAGTAAAGTCAAGCAGCAGAAGACCTTGTCAATTCTTGGACAAGATCGTGACACAGGGCATCAGACTATGGAGATTGGCAAGCCCACTAAAGAAGGCAGAATTGAAGACATGTCCGCGGATGATTTCACCCTGCATTTTGTTGATCTCGGAGAAGTAAGACATGATACTAAGGTGGGCCTGTGGAAGTCAACAAATGATGTGATAGAGGGACAACTCGAAAGCCTTAAGCTAGCAAAAGTCAGAATGAAGGCGGAGATTCATGAGCTTAATGGTTTCATCAGGTAGTTAGTCACCCCGTTAACGAGCATCCCAGGAATTTCAATCACTAGTGATCCTACTGCTACTGATGTTCAAGCTCTCATCTCTCAGTTACAAGAAGACAAGCACTTTAGATAGATTGGTAGAGAATGGAGTGGAAAACTCAAGTTTGAGGGACTTGCAATCATAGAGCAAATCGACAATGCAATATCGAGGCTCGAAACAGAGAAGGATAATATCTCAGCTAACTGAGCTACCCTAGCAGCAGAGAAAGTCAAGAGTGAAGATTGCATTTCTTTACTGAAGATGTTTATTCATATGAAGGCTAAGGAAGCTGTGGAGGTAAAGATTCTGCCTAGAGGAGACAAGCCTTTATTTGAATGGTTACAGTCTTACAGAGCATGCAATTCAAATCTGAAATGATCCTAGCAGCAACAGAAGGACTGAAGGAAATGGAAGCTAAAGTGAAAAAGGATCAAGTCAGAGACTATGAATTATTAAGAGGCCTACATACATATTCCCAGGCTAGTGGACAAGGAAAAGGGATAATTAGAGTGGCCATCATGCAAAAGAACTTCTCCAGTTATCTAGATGGCTTGACGGATATATCTTCTGATCACCAGAATAGAGTGTCCGAGCTCCAGAAACTTGGCGGGTGCATACACATGGCTATGGAGGAAATACAGGAGCAGTTGAATGCCGTCAAAGATTTAGCTAGAGAGCATTCCAAGTGGCTCTTGAGATACACTAACGTCCATGTTCATAGTCACGAGGAGTTGATTCCAATCATTGTCGCCGCCAAGGCCTATTAGGCAAAGTCAGAAAAAGGAAAGAAGGCGAAGTGATTCATATCCCACCCTTTCACATTTTGATGTAATGATTGTAACTGACAATTGGCTCCTTGCCATTTGTCAATTTTGAGGAGATGAACCGATTTGAGTCCCATTTTGTAACGGTCATCTCAGAATCCTATATGTATTGAATTGAAAGATTAATAATAGGTCGGCTGATTTTTGGTGTGAAATACTTGATGTTGCAGAGACAATTTGAGGGTATTTTGTGTCAATCATTTCTGTATTAGTTTTATGTTTTCTCTTTTGGTCTGAATTGAATCAAAGGAATGAACAAAGTTTTATTCCCCTATTTCAAAACAACGAATTGAAGATAATAGTATTGTTATTGGAAGTTCAAGACAGATCCTTTTCCATGCTTTCTTTCAAGTTAAGTCTTTTCCATTCTTAGAACTAGGATCTTGTTGATATCAGTTTATTTGTAGATAGTATTCATTACTGAATTGTTAAACTTTGCGGGTTTATAAGATGTGTGAATCCACAAATTTGACTAATCCTAAAATCCGAATCTTTGCCTAAGTTAGTTCCTGTTTAGGCCTAACTTGGTTTACCTTTCCTGTTCCTCAGGTTAAAAACATACCCCATTTTAGAGTTAGGAATAAAACATAATTCATTGCAAATTACAAATACAAAAGGGAGCTGTACCTAAGAATTCAGAGGGAAGTCAGTCACTTAGTAACAACTTTCCAACTGTTATAATCAGTTGTTCACAAATATTGGGCATCCAAAGAGTAAAAGGAAAGAACAATCTGTTCACCAACAAAGTCATCCATTGCTAAACTAGAAACCTAGTGTACATTTAAAGATGGTGCAATTTTTTTACTTTAAAGGATTTATGGTTTACGATTTATAATTTGGTATCTTCTATTTCTAGCTGGTTGAATGGATGCAGTTACTAAACAATGATCATCTGTTGTGCATGTGTTAAACCCAGCATTTCTTCTGTTTAGTTACAATCATTTGTCTAGAGAGCATAGCAAATTCTTGCATCCTGATGATGGATCCCAGTGTGATTCGAAACGCTGGTGGCAAATTTTTTTAGACACAATCTAATCCAGAAACTGTGTATAGCAGTCCTATGGATTGTGGAAATTTAGTAGCTCTAATAGCAAATTTCTGTTACTTTACTGCATGGTAAATTCATTTTTATGCGCTTATTTATCACAGTGCCCATGGTCAGTGTGATAGCAGTTTTATTGGTTTAAGCTTGGGCTTATGTTTTTATTTTGTTGTTTTCCAGTGTCAGCTATCCAGAGCAGTAGGTGTGCATTAGCTCTGAAGAGTAGGAATTCAAAATGCGGCCAATTTTCGTCGGTAACTTTGAGTATGATACACGTCAGTCAGAGCTAGAGCGCGTTTTCTCCAGATATGGGAGAGTTGAACGGGTAGATATGAAGTCAGGTAACATTTCTTTGACATTTTTTAAACTGATGATTTAGCTTACTCGATTGAGACAGGGACTTCAAAAGTTTCTATATTTTTACATGCAAAATGGATTTTCTGACTGTATATTCTTACTTAAATATATTTACTAATAAATTGTTTGTTTGTAACTGTAGGAGTAGCATTGAATTAGTCAGTTGTGTAATCATCTTATGTTTGTAGAAGTATACTGTAAAAAATAGCTTAAAGATCTTAGGATAATAAATTTCAAATGTGAATAGGATGTCCTCAAGTATTTCTCCACCATTTAATTGTGATAAGAATTTGGAATTCTAGCTGTAGTCTAGGAGGTTCTTGCTTAGAGCCATTGGTATCAAAAAGTTTTTTGTTTCCTTTGGAATGTTTGTATACACAATTTGTATGGTAGAATTGATTGTTCTATGCCATAGGTGTATAATAATCAGCTTAGATGGTCTAGTTTCAAGAAAATTGTGAACCACCTCTCACAATCTCTCTTTTAATCCTCCTTTAACCTTTTAGGTTTAGATAGTTTTTAGTACTTTATATTGCTTGTAGAATTAATGAATAGAGGCCTGTTCGGAGTTGTTGCAATGGTAAGTTGGAGTTGATGGTGTTTGTTTGGATAATTATCATCATGAGAGAATACGCCTGCTGGTAAGATGGCCCAGAATGCAGAATGCTAGTTTAGGCTTCTGTTACAATTGTCCAATGGTTATCCTCACCTGCTCATTTTATTCTGTCTGTCTAAGATCGAGCCATGGCACATGAAAGCAGACCATAAAATGCATTTCTGATCTAATGGTAATCATGTTACGTGTATGTGCTAATCTTGATGTTTATTGTCTTATGGATTGGTGTTACCATGCCAAAGTTGAATATATTGACTGGATGTCACACTCTCTCTCTCTGCTTCTTGCATTACTGAAGAGATAAATCTCCTACTCTTGTTATATGAAGCATAGCTTGTTTCATTCAGTTATTTTTTTGTGCAAGTTGTATAAGAATATTTGTGTAAAGAGAGTGAAATTAGGGCCTGGAAGTTGCAGAAATCACGGTGGAGAGAAATTGATCTGCTGACAATGATGCAAATGCACTGTGTTTTTCTTTAATAGTTTCCTTAAAGCTTGAGGAGTAACACATTGATTATTTTCATGCTTGAAAATAATCTGTTGATTTTGGTTTTGAGTATCATGGTAAGATAATTTATAAATATCCTTCTGCTTCAAGGACTACAGTGAAGACTAAAGATTAGCAGTGTTGCACTTTTAGGGTAAATATCTCTACTCAAGTCTTTTTTTGGCGCAGGATTATCTAAAAGCATTCATGGTCAATGTGGCTTCCGAATTCATGTGAACATATCTTTTCATTGCAAGGATATCATTTTGCCAGAACGTCAGCTTCTTGTTACATCCAACAATTTCAAATTGGCATTCTGTATTTCCCTCAGATCATAACTTTTTGCCCCCGTCATGACCATCTTGTCCAAGTTTTCAGCTTTCAGGAAAGACGCAGAAGATTCCATTATTCATCACCATTCTGACTAGACTTGTATAGCTGGTGAAGGCTCTTTCTCAGCAATGATTTTACATTGCTTGGATTAGATTTTGACACTATTTAGTTCAACATGCAAAGCCTGTGCCTGACATACTTTTGTGCAGCATACCTTTTAGCAGATGAGTAGTACGTGTTGCATGCTTTTTGTAGATATGTGGATGCTATCCACTGAATAGTCCACACTCTCAATGATGATATAAATGAAATCGTAACTTTGTGGACATTATTATATCCTTTGATTTTGCAGGTTTTGCTTTTGTCTACATGGACGACGAGCGTGATGCGGATGCTGCTATTCGAGGGCTTGACCAAAGAGAATTTGGTCGGCAAAGGCGTCGTCTCTCTGTGGAATGGGCAAGGGTAATATTCTAAATTTATACAAATATATATAGGATGTCATGTAAAATATATTCCTGAACTTTGCTGCATGGATGATACCTGTGTACTGTGATGTGAAAAATTAAAATCTTGCAAATTTGTTTTTTTGAATTTTATATTTTCAAACTTATCATGTTAATGATATGATATGATCTTGCAATAGAACTAAGCAATGACACTGCCTTGTACCTCACAGAACTTGAATTTTATTAACAGAAGCTGCCTCTCTGAATACTACAATCTAGCATAAGTTGAAAATTGAGCACATTGGTTTATAGTCAAAAACAAAATTGAAATCATTCCTAGGCCCAAAGGATGCAGCTACAAACTTTCCTTGGGCTGACAGACCTGACTTGCAAAAACAGTGTACAGTGAGATCAGTTGGCTTCATCATTCAGACATTTCATTGCAGTCAGCAGTTTCCATCATATTATGTTCTTTTCAGCTCTTTCTTCATAAGGTCCTTGACATGGCTTGGTAAGAAAATACTGGAACCATTGGTGATATAGAAATAGTTAAGATTTGTATGTTTGTTGAATTTTGTAGTGAGATTGCTAGGTGGTTGCAAGTATTGAAAGTTTGAACATATATTGACTGCTAAACTTTCTATGAATGATGATTATCTAAAAAATTCATCTTCCAAAGGTTATTAACTGTCAACCTATTTTTTAAGATTGTGCTTGTTGATAGCCTGATACAAGTACAAAACATTTATCTGGTAGGACCATTTACGGTCTTGTGTGAGATTTAATGGTTACCTATTCAATGTGGGTTTTGTTAAGAGCACAGGTTGAATTATTCTGGTCAAGAAAATAAAACAAATGTATTATTTTATTCACTTTCTCTATATTTTTTGATGTTGACGGACAATAACTCAATTATATTATTTTGTTCATTTGTTCTCTATTTGTGATGTCATCAAGATGATAGCCCGATTGTATTATTCTGGTCACTTTCTCTGTATTTGGTGATGTTGTTGGTGCTTTATCTCATTTGAATGCTCCATGTGTTAGTCACAGCATTCCATAGATCCCTGCTTGGCTTGAGGGTAAATTAGGAAGTGAACAGTTGAAGTTACATGCATGATACTTGCATTGGTTCCTCTAGAGTTGCACTGGAATTTTTTGACATCATAGATGGACATGCAAAAGGGAGCGCATACATTGCTTGCACCCAAGCCAATGACGTACAACTCGTCAGTTAGTGGTTGAATCAATTATAAATGTTGATATTCCCTTATCTTGCATGCAAGCCTTGAATTGTTCTGTGCACATCCTCGTAGAAGTCATTCACCAGTATGTTTTTGTGGACATTTGCTTAGAGGCTGTTCACCAGTGTGTTTTTCTAGTTCTATCACAGGATAAATTAGAATCCTTTGGTGCTACAGTAGACATGCTGGCATTGTTGAATTAATTTTATCTTTCCAGAATGCAGTGTATTATTTTTCTATTGATATCAATTTTTCTTAATCATATGTTCATATCTTCATTGGTTTTGGCAAGAATAATATGGATTTTGCTAAAAAGATGTATTTTGTTTTGCAGGGAGATCGTGGAATTCGACATCGAGAGGGTGGTGTGCGAGCTGGAAATACAAAACCGACAAGGACGTTGTTTGTAATCAATTTTGATCCCTACACCACAAAGGTTCGCGATCTTGAGAGACATTTTGAGCCATATGGTAAACTGATGCACGTACGGATCAGAAGAAATTTTGCATTTGTCCAATATGAAACACAAGAAGAAGCAACAAAGGCCTTGGAGTGTACACACATGAGGTATGGCAAGTAAAATATTGTGCAACGAAAGACTCTGGTTTTAGAATTCTTGTATGAACTCTTATTGACCAAATTGTCTTATGAATGTCACAATGAATTGAATGCTTGTTCTTCTTCCACAGGGGCATGTTTCCCCCAAAAAATGTCTGCCACTTATAATTTGACTAGCTGTGGAAATTATCTCCTACTTATCAATGTCGGCCACATCAAAATCTCGTTGGTACATCCCTGAGACACCTGGGGTACTCCTAGGAGTCTTCCAGCTGTGTCAGGGACAACAGGGAGTCAGGCACGTCTGAATAGCCAAAAACAACTTTTTAAATAAATCTATTTTTTTTCAACCTGTTCACCCAAGACCAAACTCTAATGGCTTATGGGCTCCACCTAAACCCCACAATCCCAAAAGACATCCACAAATCCTTATTTTACAACTTGTAAAAATAAATCAGCAAGAAGCTGATAGTGTGAGTGTGAGAGCGGGAGCTGCAACTGCAAGGTGAAAGAGTGAGTGAAGTGCAAGAGGGTTGCGGAGGAACAAAAGAAGAGTTTGGGGATGATTAGAGGCCCCACTCACCTCCATTTTGTTATTTTCAACATTTGTGATTAGCATTGTATTCATTGTAATCATCATAATGAAATATGGAATATAAATTTCAAATTTGAGATTTTCATTGTTTAATGTTAAATTGTTAATCTTCACTTCAACTTTTAGTAGTTTCTAAGTTCTACTAGCCTGGCAAAGTTTCAGTTGTAATTATTTTAAATCTTTTATTACTATTTTTGTAAGTAGTATATATATTTCACTGTTGCATCCCACCACTGTCCCCCGTCCCCAAACTTAGGCCATTGGTTGCCCATTCTGGAATGTCATCCCTATGTTCTCCTTTAGGATACTCCATGTAACTACGGATTTTATAGGATCCACTCCTTGCCCAATTAATTTACACAGTTCATTTTAAGGGGATACTTTCCTTTGGTCTTAATTTAGGAGTAATCTATAGAGCTTAATATAATAGGATGGTTCACGTAGCTTATTTGAGTACTCTTACACTTCTTATCTTGTGTATCTAAGGAGAACAAAATGTTTTGTTGGTATATGGCCCGATTCTTTATTACAACTAAACTGTATCTTAGTGTAAATAGATTTCCACAATCCATCAAAGTTCAGGGTTTTGTAGTCTTCTGGATTTATTACAAAAATTATATACACAATCAAATCCAGAAGACCACAAAACTCTAAACTGTATCTCTCATGGGATTGCTGGAATCTGTAACAGCTTTCTTATGATTAAAAATTTATTAAGTAAATAAAATATTTGTGGATTCTTATCTTGCACAGTAGCTTATTCGGTCAGTATTTGGTTTGTGCAGCAAAGTGTTTGACCGTGTTATCTCGGTTGAATATGCTATACGGGATGATAGTGATGATGACAGATTTAATCAACGTGAAAGCCCACGAGGGCGGGGAATCTATGGAAGGCGGGCAGAGAGGGGAAGTCCAGGGTATGGTCGATCTGATAGTCCTGTATATGGCAGGCGGATGGGAAGGATGAGTCCTGATTATGGAAGGGCTCCAAGCCCTGTTTATGATAGATATCGTGGTCCTGTGAACGATAGGGTCTACAGTCCTGTTTATGATCGTTATCGAAGGTATGAATAAATCTTACAGAAGATTACAATTTCATTTACTTGAAGTATTTCTAGTATTCACTATCAGTTTATCTGATGGAACACCATATTACTGAAGTCAAACCTTTTGATTGCTATGATTTAAAGTATATTGAAATGTTGTATGCTTAATCACTTTAATTTGTAGACAGAATAACTCTAATCAATCTTATGGTACAGCCGATCGCCGATAAGACGTTCAAGGACCTAGAAAGCTTCCATTGATCATTTGGAATATTGAAAATTCAACCTTTGGTGGCAGTGGGTGATTTAGTACTGCTTTCTAATTTAAACAAATGTTAGACAAATTTTACATGCTTTTGGTGGTATTGATCGGAGTCAAAAAAATCTTGTTTAGACAGAAGAAGTTAAAAGAATGTCCATTGACTACATGCAATTTTATGTGGTGTAGCTGTTTTTCACGTTGTAACTTGTAAGAGATGGCATAACATTCTATAGGAACTATTTAGATGAAGTTGATCCATGTTTTGTTTGTCTAATGTACAAATGCTTTATGAACCAACCTTGTTTTGATCAACTATGTATATATTTCTCGGTGGGCTTTCTTCCTCTTTGAGTTAGCAAATTAGCACCACAAGCAATACAATATTTGAATCAATGTTAAATTCCTACTTTATTTAGGGAATGAAGCGACCTTTGTGTGTGAAATTCTTGGTATTTTTTCAAAAGTTTTGCATATTTGCTACATTGCCATAATTAGGTTTTAGTTGTACTAGAATTCATCCAATTGAATATTTAACCACCATTTATGTGATTCATTTATTTTTGGTGCACTCGTTGTAACATCAACATTCTTGCCCTATTACTCATTCTTAGTCTGGGATAAATGTTATAGCAATAAGTTCACCAAAATGACTTAATGACAATGTTTTCTGATTCCTGGTTCCATCTTCTGCAGAACTTTTTGTTAGGGTGTTTAGGAAGAGTAGTTAGCGTGTTAAAATTTTTGTTTCTTGATCAGTAAATTGTGTCTTCGTTCTTCCAACAAATGTTAATGAAAAACCTTTATGTTATTTAAAAAAAATACCAATTCATCCAAAGGTCAGATACTCAGACAGAAATTTTACATCATTGTTTTGCCCCAGGCATCCACGGTAGAAAAATTACTGCCCAAATTAATTGTTTCTAGGGTATCCAGTCTTTGTAGTGTGCCATTGGAATTAACCATTTTCCAAGGTTTTAGTAATTTGAGTGTGCTGACTTTAGTATTGGCGAGTGCAGTGTTCTTCAACAGTTACAATTTGGGTGTTTCTCTTTTTCATTTGGGTAAATGGTTTTTGGGAATACACGGCTAGCTCATTTCTGTGGCCCAATTTACTCAATGTCCTTTTCTTCTTACCTTACATTTTGAAAACTTTCACTTGTTTCTGCTGCTGTTTGCTTTGCTTTTCAATGCATTTCAAATGTACTTTAAATGGCCATTGTTGGCAATGCTCCAAAGCAAACGACGGAGACAATTGCATGTTGCACAATGCGAAATAGAAAGTCAATAAATGAATTTATGATCCATCATTTGGTCTCTATTGAGAGTAATAGTCTTTAGCATAGAGTAGTTACTTTTATCATGTTCTTGACGCCTTGGGGATTTTAGGTCATATTGTTGTCACATTTTATTTTTCCTTCGCTACCTTTTTATTTTATAGGCTTAACTTTAAATTCTTTATTTAGTATAAGTATAATATTTACAGTCCAAGTTAATAATTTAATCTTATGCTATCAATATAAAAAATTATTTAATATAAATAAGAACACATTATTTAATATAAATAAGAACAAATTATTTAATTTTATAACAGTAAACATTATGATAGGTTACAAATTCAAGAAGCTATATTCATAGGTGGTTTGGAATTCACAATTCCATATGCTGACAGCATTGTGAACACTTATCCTTTCATTGAAGCTCTATAAAGGAAGGGGCACACTTTTCTTCTTTCAAAAATTTGAACTTGGAAACATATAATATTTTACAAGCAGCACTAGGTCGATTGATTTTGGTACATTTCTTCATACAAATGTTTATGTACTTGTAATTTTCAGTGTTTATAGGCTTGTTGTTTTCAAAGTTACGAACGAGGACAATTATTCACAATTCCTTAGTGGTTAAGCTTTGAGCTTTAACTATTTTTAATGATTGTTTTGAAGAAGTGTGCCATAAGTTTCCACTTAGATGTATATTAGTTTTTTATAGTCTATTTCAGACTGTTTTGGACCTTGTAGTGGAAGAGGTCTTCACACCATTATCGTAAGAGATGTTTTACAATAAACTTATTCTTATATTAGCATTTTGTCGAAGGAATTAGCTTATTTTGAAAGTTATAAAATGGTAACTTTTCCAATGATAACAATTGAGCCACACCTTTATACATATAGTATTTAGTAAATTTTGTATTTGGTGCAAGCCAATGTAATAGACATGAAATCTTTACATGCCATCCCCTCTTAGATCCAATTTTCTACCCAAGTAAAAATGTATGGTTTGAAAATTCATTTTTTTTTCATGTTGTGGTGAAACATTGGACAACCAAAAAAATATTTTCTCTAGGCATTGATATGCAAAAATAGGACAATCTAGTGTGTTTCTCATAGTAAATCTTCTACCTTTTGACTTTATAGGTTACTACTACTAAATTCTCATAGTAAATCTTCTATTTTTTTACTTTATGGTTTACTATTACTAAATTGTGCATGTAATGAATGGTTCATGAGGCACAACACTTGGTGAAGGTTTTGCAAATGGGGTTGCAAGCGTTGGGTTTAACCATGGAGGAAACTCCATAGTTAAGCACGCTCAGGCTGGAGTAGTATTGGGATGGGTGACCTCTCGGGAAGTCCTGGTGCTTCACTTAGATCCAATGAGTGCTAAGTGTTCCATTTATTCTCATGAGAGATGGATTCATGTTGAATCACTACTCATGAAACATGGGTCAATGGTTTTGACTCAAAATCACGCAGTTAAATCTTGATTGCAATATCACAATTTGACTTGCTATGGAAATTATCTCCTCTTATCAATTGATGACCTTAAGGGGCTTTCTAATGAATGGTTCACAAGGCACAACACTTGGTGAAGGTTTTGCAAATAGGGTTGCAAGCTTTGGGTTTAACCATGGAGAAATTCTGTAGTTAAGCGTGCTCAGGCTGGTAGTATTGGGATGAGTGACCTCTCGGGAAGTCCTAGTGCTTCACCCCTGTGAGCATCATCTAGATCCAATGAGTGCAAAGTGTTTTCCATTTATTCTCATGAGAGTTGAATCCATGTTGAATCATTACTCATGAAACATGGGTCGATGAGTTTGACTCAATATCACAAAGTTAAATCTTGATAGCATATCACAATTTGACTACTTGTGGAAATTATCTCCTCTTATCAAGAGATAGATTACGAACATCTTTCGATTCTTAGGGCATTATGTCCTTTATTATATTTTCTATTATAGTTAAAACACATCCTCCTAAAACACATCCTCCTTTTTTCCATTTTCTTTTCAATTAAATGAGACATCAATCCCATAGGTTGATGAAATGATGCTATAGGACCCTCCAAGCTCCCTTTCTAAACATTCCTCCGATCTATTTGTCAAAAACTAATAATTAAGCCTTGTTTGAGATATAGGACTTCGTAGAATGTGTATCTCATATTTGACGTGGACAAAAAAGCAAGCGTCATATTTGATGTGGTTAATTTAACCTCATAGGATAATTCCTTCAATTTTTTTGCTCTATGATATCACGTAAATACCAAGTTTGGAGTTGATGGATGTAATCATTGGCCACACTTGTTTTTCTGAACTTGGCAAGTTGACTAAAGGAGCAATGTCTCCATAATGTGTAGTGCTCATTACTCCTATAGAATAAACAAAGTGAAAAATAATAATTATTAAAAAATACAAGTTTGTTAAAATTTATTGGATTGAAAAATTAAATTTAATATTTATCCTTAAAATAAGCGAAAATGCCGTAAGTAGTTATGGGGCTACCATCTCAACAAATAGCTCCTTGAAAAGTTGAGCAATGGATTCTAACCAAAATAGGCAAAGTAGTCCTGTGAGCTTCTAACATTATTGTTTAATTATGGTTTCTATCTCAACTCCTATCATCAATTGAAAATGTGAACTCCCTTGATTTCTCCCCATTACACATTTTTCTCTGAAGTGTCAACCTTAATCCCTATTTTCAAGTCAATTATTATGTGCACTAATCCTATTGATTGGCAAAAATGCCCCTAAACTAATCCTCTTCTCAATATTTTTGAATTTAATTGTTATAATGAATTCTAATTAATTGATAAATGAATTCATAAATACTAATTAATTCTACTTCATGAGGACCTCAAACTAGTTGTCAAATATTGAAAATGTTATTAACTGTATCAATTGGTGATAAAACTTGGAAACATTTTCAAATTCCTATTATGCATTATCAAATCTCAAAATTTTGCAATGCAGTATTTCTTGGTTAACACAATTCATATTCTATAGTGTTGCAATCCACCATCATGTCATGTCAAAAATTGCTAATTATACACTTACATCTTGCAAGTGTTACAAACTTGCATTTTGAAAATCCACAAAATTATCTTGGATTATAATATCATATGTAGAATTTTGTATGGTGTTGATGTAGGAGCATCTAGAGGTATAAGGGCAATCCTGTATCACCCAAAAAAAAAAATGTACTTAGACTTAGTTTCTGTTTCATGTGTTTTCATTTCTGGATACCCATTTGGGTCAAATAAAAGTTTCAACTCTCATAGTTCCACTATCAATGTTCTAGGATAGAGTATTTGAACACCTTGGGATATGTGTAAATGCCGAAAAAATAGGAGTATGTAATTGAGCCACCATTTTGGTGAACTAGGAGGTGTAAATTGGCTAGATGAATGTAATTGTAATTTAGAGCATTCTAGAAAAAGAATCAGGTCGATTTGAAAGTTATCGCAGTTTTTCGAGTTTTGGAGACCTCCTAAGAATGCTTCAAAGTCAGGTTAGGGGCATTAAATGAACTCAAAAAGGGCCAAAAAATGAGGGACGAGCTAAGCTCGTCCATAGGGCTATAGAGCGCTTCGAGAGCTTTCCGAAAATGTAAACAGTTCGTCAATTGGAGCTACCGTTCAAAAGTTATGCCTCTCGAAAGTTCGGTTACCCTTTTTGGATTTTTCTAGATTTGTACCAACTTCTAACGCGGCTTCTGGAGCCTTCTACTTGGTCGGTGGATGCCTACTAGCACTTTCTAGAATGTATTCCTAGTCCTTAACCCTCCGGGGTCTATTTAAGGACATTTCTGGCATTGTAAAAAGCAGTTCGGAGTGGAGTTTGAGAGGAGGTACTAAAAGGAGAAATTATCTCCAGATTTATGTTATTGTAAGCCCATAAGGCATGTTATGAAGTCTATTTTCTCTGTACTGAATGTACTAGCTTATTTTCACAGTTAATACAATTTCCCTTTCCCTGTTGTGTCCATTCTGTGCTTGGGTTGTGTCCCTATCAAGTGGTATCAGAGCCAGGTTTCCCTGAGTGTGTAGACAGAGCGCCGACTGTGAGGTAGTTTGCACCAGGACTGTGTGGTTGTGGGTTTGAGTTAAGAAGATGCCTCCACGAAGAGAGCGTGGTGGAAGGGCCGGAGCTATTAATCCTGACGAGGTTAGAGCCCTTCAAAGGTGGGTACAAGCATTGTAGGAGGAGCTCCGTAGAGGAACAAATGTTGTCACAGGTGACGAGAGTGAGGATGACAATGAAGAAGAAGAAATTGGACCAGAAGGGAAATTTGACGGGGAAGTTCTGAATCAGGTAGAGGAAAGGCTTTTTAGGGCCATTACTAAATTTGGGAAAAGACCTACAATTGATGTGGGTGTATTTTCAGGAAATCTAAAACCAGATGAGCTGATCGACTGGATCAATGAACTGGAATAATACTTTGAGTATGAGGATATCAGGGACCCAGATAGGGTTAAGTTTGCAAAGGCCAAACTGAAAGGCCATGCCAAAATCTGGTGGCAAGAGGTTCAATTGGAAAGAAACAGAAGAGGAAAGGAGAAGATCACAAGGTGGGATCGCATGGTGGACAAATTGAAGAAGCAGTTCATTCCTGTGGACTATGAGCTTGATTTGTTTAAGAAGATGCATGAGCTAAAGCAAGCAGGAAGATCAGTCCAAGAATATACAGAGGAGTTTTATCGACTTTTGATTAGAGCAGGGCATGCAGAAGAAAATAAGGAGAAGGTTTCTCGTTATATCAGTGGGTTGCAACCTAGCATCCAGGAGGAATTAAGTCTGGTAAGAATGACCAGCGTTGAAGAGGCATGCCAGTTTGCCCTACGAGTTGAAGAGAAGCTGAATAAGAGGTTTGAAGGGAGAAAAAGAGGGCGTGGTCAAGGAGTAAGGGGAAGCGGTAGGTCATCTGGAGGTCGAAATGAAACTCAAAAGAAAAATGAAGATGTGGGTACTAGCAGGAACCAGAGGAATGAGGGTTTCAACTGCTCCCGTGATCAAGACTTTGGAAATCAGAGAGGAAGAGGTAGAGGACGTGGACAAGGAAGAGGAGGCTTCTGTGGTACCTGTTTCCATTGTAATGAAGAAGGTCATCGTGCCTTTGAATGCCCTCAACGACAAGGAAGGACAGATAGGAGAACTGAGGGCCAAGCTAGGGTTGCTCATGTGGATGAGGATGCACAATTATCACATTCAGAGGATGCAGAAAGAGGAGAGACCTCGGTGAATGAAAGGGTCCTACTAAGTGGTGAGATTGAACCAGGACAAAGGAGGAGTTTGTTCCGTACCAGATGCAAGTGTAAGGATAAATGTTGTGACGTGATCATTGATGGTGGTAGCACTGATAACTTGGTATCAAAAGAGATGGTCTCTAAAATGAAGCTCAAGAGGGAGAGACATCCTTAGCCCTATCGGATTGCTTGGGTGAAAGATGATCATAAGGTCCTGGTAAGTGAACAATGTCTCGTGAAATTCAAAATTGGGAGTTACCATGATGAAGTTCTCTGTGATGTTATTCCAATGGATGTTTGCCATCTATTGTTGGGTAGACCATGGCAGTTTGATAGACATGCAGTACATGATGGTCATGCAAACACATATTCTCTAACAAAGGATGGAGTTTGCCACAAACTGAAGCCCATGAAAAAGGAAGGTGAAAAGGTATGTAGCAGTGCTAAGATTTGTCTTGTTGATGGAAGGAAGTTTTTAGATGGAATGAAACATCAGCGTATGTGCTATGCTTTGATTCCTAGGAAAGATAAAGAAAGTAGTAGTGAAATACCACTTGAAGTTTCAGATTTACTAGGTTAATTTGGAGATATTATCTTTGATAATGTTCCAAAAGGATTACCACCAGTAAGGCAAATCAGTCATCAGATAGATCTGATTCCAGGAGCAAGTTTTCCTAACAAGGCTGCTCACAGGATGACTCCTACTGAAAAAGAGGAGCTAAACAGACAGGTTCAGGAGTTGTTGAGGAAGGGCTTGATTCGGGAGAGCCTAAGTACATGTGCAGTACCTGCAGTATTGGTACCAAAGAAGGATGGAGAGCGGAGGATGTGTACAGATTCTTGAGCTAAAAATAGGATAACCATCAAATACCGGTTTCCTTTGCCAAGGATGGATGATCTTATGGACTGCTTGAGTGGAGCTTAGTACTTCACAAAGATAGATCTCAAGAGTGGCTATCATCAGATACAGATACGAGAAGGAGATGAGTGGAAAACAACCTTCAAGACCAAGGAGGGTCTTTATGAGTGGTTAGTCATGCCCTTTGGATTGACAAACGCCCCAAGCACCTTCATGCGGCTTATAAATGAGGTACTTAAGTTCTTGGAAAAATTTGTTATTGTCTATTTGGATGATATTTTAATTTTCAGCAAGACTTTGGAAGAACATTTATTGCATATTCGTAGTGTCCTTGAAAGGTTAAGGGAAGAGAAACTGTTAATTAATTTGAAGAAGTGTATCTTTGCAAAAAGGGAGTTAGTCTATTTGGGGTTTGTTATATCACCTGAAGGTCTCAAAATGGATCCAGAGAAGGTAAAAGCCATCTTGGAATGCCCTACTCCAAGGTCTGCTACTGAGGTAAGATCATTTCATGGTCTAGTTAGTTTTTACAGGAAGTTTATTAAGAGTTTTAGTGGCATATGTGCACCCCTAACTGACACAATTAGAGGGGATAGAAAAGAGTTCAAATGGACTGCAGTAGCTACGAGAAGTTTTGAATTACTAAAGAAGAAGGTGACAGAACAACGTGTGTTGGCACTTCCAGATTTTAGAAAGGTGTTCCAGGTGGATTGTGATGCTAGTGGCAGCGCTATTGGGGCTGTATTAAGCCAAGAAGGTAAGCCTATTGCATATTTTAGTGAAAAATTGAATGATGCAAAGAAGAAGTATTATGTTTATGCCCAAGAGTTCTATGCAATAGTTCAGGCCTTAAAGAAATGGAGGAATTATTTATTGCCAAAGGAATTTGTTTTGTATACTGATCATCAGGCATTACAGTACCTAAATAGGCAAGGTAAATTGAATCAGAGGCATATGAAGTGGGTAGAGTTCTTGCAGAGTTATACATTTGTGTTGAAGCATAGAAGTGGAAAATCTAACAGGGTTGCAGATGCACTAAGTAGGAGACAGTTGTTGCTTACAGTAATGCAGGTCGAAGTAGTTGGGTTTGATGAACTCAAGAATTTGTACCCCGAGGATCCTAATTTTACTGAAGCATGGAAAGCTTGTAAAGAGCCTGTTGCTGTAGATAGAACCAAGTGGTTAGACTATTTGATTCAGGATAGCATGTTGTTCAAGGGTAGTCAATTGTGCATTCCAAGGAGTTCCATGAGGGAAAATCTGATTAAGGAGAAAAACCGCAGAAGGATGGTAGGACATTTTGGTCGAGATAAGACCATTTCCATTCTTAGAGAACATTATTTTTGGCCTCAAATTTCACAAGATGTGAAGAAGTTTGTACAGAATTGCCAGGTTTGTCAAGTTGCCAAGGGATTTAGTCACAATACTGGACTATATCAGCTATTGCCTGTTCCATCAAGGCCGTGGGAGGACATAAATATTGATTTTGTTCTTGGATTGCCAAGGACACAACGCGGTAATGACTCAGTATTTTTGGTGGTTGATAGGTTCTCCAAAATGGCACATTTCATTCCATGCCACAAAACTCATGATGTTGTCCATATTGCAGACTTGTTTTTCAGAGAGGTGGTAAGACTACATGGTCTTCCAAGGAGTATAGTTTCTAACAGAGATACTATATTTGTGGGGTATTTTTGGAGGACGTTGTGGAAGAAGTTGAGAACAGACTTGAAATTCAGTTTCACACATCAGCCACAGACTGACGGCCAAACAGAAGTGGTAAACAGAAGTCTGGGCAATTTGCTGAGATGTTTAGTTGGGGATAAGCCAAAGGGATTGGATTTGATTCTACCACAAGCAGAGTTTTCTTACAATAACTCTATAAATAGGAGTACTAGAAAATCACCTTTCCAAATTGTATATGGAAGTAGCCCAAGGACTGCACTAGAATTGAGGAAGATAGAGCAAGGGGAGAGGACAAGTGCTGAAGCTGAAGAATTTGCTGAACATATCAAGCGTCTACATGAGGAGGTTCAAGCACACATTACCAAGATGAATCAAGAGTATAGAGCTAGGGCTGATCAAAGGAGAAGACATAAGGAATTCCAAGTAGGGGATCTACTCATGGTACACTTACGAAAAGAAAGATTTCCAGCCAGTACTTACAACAAGCTGAAAATGAAGAAATTTGGCCCCTGCAAAATTCTGAAGAAACATGACTCAGGAAATGCATATGCGGTGGAGCTACCAGATGGTGTTCACATTTCTCCTATTTTCAACATTGTAGACTTAACAGAATATCATGATGATGGTGCAGATGAGGAGTTGGTGTTAGAGCAATGTCCAATTCCTACTTCTAAGAAGGAGGAGATAGAAGACATTCTAGATCATCGTGTGGGTAGAAGTACCAAAAATAGGCAGTATGAAGAGTATTTGGTCAAGTGGAAAGGACGGCCGATAGAGGACTCAACCTAGATTTCAGTAGTTGAGGTTTCCCATTTGGAATTTCCTCTACCATTCATAAAGTGACAGGGTCACTTTTCAATCTACCCTGAGTGTCTGATGCAGGAGCATCCAAGGGTATAAGGGCAATCCCGTGTCACCCAAAAAAAAAGAAGTACTTAGACTTAGTTTCTGTTTTATGTGTTTTCATTTCTGGATACCCATTTGGGTCAAATAAAGGTTCCAACTCTCACAGTAACACCTCCTTTCACTTGTATGGAAAAAGAGTCTCTTCTCATATATTTTGACGAGCTTTCACCTTCTCAAGCAATTGATTCTCATTTTATCAATTTGAGTTGAAGCTCTACTCAAATATTCATAATTACAACAACATGTTCACTATAAGCATTGAAACTCCAGAGAATTCTCTATTTACAACTCACACTTCCTCAACTAGCTATTCACTACAAATCTTAAGGGAGCAATACTAAAGCCATCAAAAAAAAATTCTCTATCACAACTATTGGTTATTCTATTCTTATCATTTTTTTCCAAATATATTAAATCACATTGCAATTTTCCTTTTAAACCTTGGCTAAATACATATCCATATGTTATCTTTGAATCACTAGTTTTGAGCTCCCAATATTGCTAGGGTTTATCATTCAACATTTTATTTTACAGACCAAAACACCAAAAAGGAGATTTGAATGAGGTTGATTTTACACTAAGATGAGCTTTCAAAAAGTTCTTGGAGTTACTATACAAGAACAACAAGGCGCATAGAAAATCTATGCTATTGTGGGGAAGAAAATATACATAGTCTGATTAAAATCTTGAGGGATGCACTACCTCCTTGCACCACCTCACATTTCTAGATAGGAGTGCTAAGGAGATTATACAAAAGATAAAGAGTTTTTCTTGGCTACTTTATTGTGGCTGAGTGTGGTTGTTTGAACATTTTATGTGTAGATGTTAAAATGTGATTTAGTTAACAAAGTGTGAGTTATATATTTATTACTAGAGAAAAAAATAAATAAAAATGTTCTAATTATAGGAAGTGAAAGAGCTAACTAAAATGAACAAGTCCTGAGCCCCACAAGCTTACTTTCTCATATAATGTGCTCCAAGGACTATTGCATGAATGTTTGACCCTAGCACACTGGGTTGGTGTCTCATATGGATAGGTACAACCAAAATATAAAAACTAAATAACAAGATGATAAACTAAAAAGACAAAAGGCATAATAACAAAACTTGAAACCAACAACTAGGATCTGGAATGAAAGGACAATAACACAATGATAATATACAAATGCTAAATAGATATAAATTGGAAGAACAAAGTGATTAATAAGATGATACAAAATATTATACATAAAATATAAAGGATGAGATGGGGAGGAGTGAACCTATTTCAAAGGTCGATAATTCGATCCTTCAAAGCTCACGAACCCTCACAGAAAACTTGCATACAAATTGTAACACCTTGCTAGGGAACCCACAAGAAATTAACCTATATATACTACTACGTTTAGTAAACAACTATGCAACATCAAGATAACAATACAGAAGCAATAATAATATAGGCACCCTTTAAAACCTATTTTCCTTAATCAAAGACAATACAGAAGCAATGTAATATTTCATATCACATTTACCTAAAGCAATACGAATGTAGTTTCCATTTCTCAAGGGTTTCTTAATGTTAAATCACATTTATGAAATTTTTATTAATTAGATTTAATCTTGAGTACAATGTCCACATCTATAATGAAATCTCTAATACACGACCCCATACAAGAATACATATGTACAAAAAAGTATGACTAAATACATCCAAACACATGACATCCACTGCACATGTCGCATGATATAAAACTAGGGCTAGTATATGTGGGGACCCCAAGGTTTAAAGACTTTGTCCCTAGATCCCACAAGATGTGTTTCCCCTTGACCCCTATCAAGGGGGCATTGTCCCCAAACCCATGTAGAAGAGATCAAGGGGGAAACTATGCCAAAGGAAGTGGGAAAAATTAACCCTTGAGTTTGATTAGGCTCTATATAATTGTTGGAATCCTAATGGGAAAGTGAGATGCTGAGGGGAAGGGGAGGTGGGGTGGGCAAGGGTGAATCAAAATCTCTAACAACTTTTACCACTTAAAATATAAACCATACTCAACATAATTCACCAACTCCTCATTAACCTTAATCGTGCAACATAATGTAATAACAAATCTAACATATGATAGCATGAACAAAATACATAAACAAGTAAATAAAAATTGACACAAAATTTGGTAACACAAAAATCCTCCAAGGTGAAGGTAAAACTGCGGTTGGGTAACACCCACAAAATCTTCATTACTGCAGCAATTCTTCTCTTTTTAGCTCGACCTTCATTGTGGCTTGGTCGTAGTGTTGAATGACCAACTTTGCCTTGTAAATGAGTAAGTGTTTTTCACTAATATACAATACCAAGATTGCATTTAGGTTCAACAATATACCCCTTTGGCATTAGTGGTAAAAACACTTATCATGTTCAAAATATGATATAGCAAAAATCTTCAAATTTTTTGCTCTCCCTTAGAGTGTACTCCATACTTGTAGCTTGGTCATTTTCAAAATATTTTCCAACATCTTTTTGTTCAACACTAGATCAATAAGATCAATAAACTTTGTCTCCTTATTACTCCACTCCTCCTTGTATTTCAGTCATAATATACATAGGATTTACATTTCCTCCTTTCAAGATCTTCATACTATATCATATAAACATTTCCCCCTTGTTTTTGTCACTTGAGTCGAGTAGTGACATTCAATTCCAGACAAGGGATTATACCAAATTCATTAAAAAATGGGTGGTGTAATCTCAAGACAATAGCCATTATTTTGTCCCAATCGCTCTCAAGAGTGTCTCAAGAACTTGTCTCTCTATCTTTAGTCTGGTGGCTAGATCTAACACATTGTCAGCTATAGATAATTGTTGACTCTGAATAAGGTCCTTGGCAACTTGCAAATGCCTTTGCATTACCTCCAAAAGAGGTAATAACAATGCTTGAATAGAAGTGATCTTTGATTTGATTTTGTGTTCCTCATGCAATAATTTTGATTGTTTTCCCTGCAAAAATGTAATCTTAGAAAAATATACTGAATTGGAAGTTGGATCCATGTTTAAGTCTTTACCGCTCTTTAGTAGATTTGCATCAATCTTATCCATCTTCTCCCTAATTTCTTTTGTAATTGATGGGAGATTACATATTGTGGCAAACAATGTGTTTGCATTTTGCACCAACTACTCCAAATTAGTAACAAGAGTGGAGAGTTCAACCTTTTTAATTGCAATTTCAGTTGCAACTTTCTCCAATACTCTATTCTCATACTTCTTTTCTGACCACTGCATGAATTTTTCTTGAGTGTCTATGTCAGAGTCATTAAGTCTCTCAAATATCTTGATCAACTATTCTATTATGGGGGCCTCTTCATCTAGGTTATCTACAACAACTATCTCAAGAAATATATCCTTAATATCATATAATACTTGTCTCTGTTGATGCTCTTTCCTCATCTTCTCTTGCTTAGCATTTTTGTCTAGCAAACTACCAAGTGTCCTCAAATTTAGATGTGTCCCAATTAGGAACCACAATATCTTAATCAAGAGTAACTAGTTTACCCTTCATGGCATGTAGAGACTGCTTCATCTTTCTCTTCAATTTCTTTCATTTGGAATTTGGAATTTTGGAACTCGACAATGTTTTTTTGTAGTCCTTGTGTATGGACTTCTAGATTTTTCCTTTCTGTCTCCTCTTTAATCTCCTCAACCTTTTGAGGCTCAAAATTTGACTTTTTCTCTATAGGCTTATTCTCCTTAGCAATTTTTTATTCAAATACATTCTTCTTTTCCTTGCTATCATCAATTTTGAGTTCATTGGTAGAAATATGTTGTCCAACCTCCTTTTCTCCCTCACTCAGAGGTCTTGAGAAAATTGGTCTTTCACTAGTAGAAGAATGATCTTCTTTGTCATCTTTACTCTTTTCACTCCTCACCATCATTAATATTGCCCTCTTTGACCTCATCTTTATGTTCTTGTCCTTGGGTGCTATTACTTTCATTAGCTAGGTGACTCTATTGCTTGGCTTGACTCACATTTACATCACCTTGAATAACATCCAAAGTAAGTGAAATAGTAGGAGCCTTTGACTTGTTCTACTATAGGACTTGGATTCAACAAGATTTCATGAGATGAATAGGATGTTGGATCTTCCCCCTTCTCTAGCTTGGTCAACACATGACCTTCACTCTCACTTTCAGGTTCAACCATGACATTTTCTTCACATGTCACATCCTTAGCTGGGCTAACCTCTAGTTCATCTTCAATTACAACTGTGTCAGTTTGTCCTTCATTTTGTCAAACCATATTGATTGTGTCTATTGGATCATTATAGATATCCTCTATATTATCAAAATCTACCTTTTTAGGCTAAGATTTCTCATTCCCACCTTTCGTCTCACTATCTATCATTAGTCCATAGATTTTTTCCCATATGATTTTACTCTCTTCCACTAAATTTCCTATTTTCTTCTTCAAAATCAAGAATGCTCTTCTTTTGGGAACACATTTTTTGTTGTACTCACTCATAGCTTTGGAAATTTGTTTCTTGCTCAACTCAGGAATAGTATTGACAAGTGTGCCTTCTCTAATTTGTCTCCTAATCTTTAGTGCATATGCCATATTTCATCTATCTTCCCATACGATTTATTAGGCACCAAGTTACCTAATTTCAATGGTGTATAATTAAAATTTACCATCATATCAAGAACTGCTTCTTCAACCTTGGCCTTATTTGTTGTATCCAATTTATCATAATTTATATATTTAAATCCTTCCATACCTACACTCCCCCTGATATTCTCACAAAATTCATAAATTTTTTGGGGTGACTTATGCACTGCAATTCTAAATTAACTGGTATCATCTGATTCAGTCTTTTCTTCTTCTTCATCATCATCCTTTAACATTATAACCCTTCTCCTTTGCTTCTTTAAGGGTTTTCTCCTTCTCCAAGTGCTCTCTCCAAACTCTTTGTCATGCCTTTCCTCTTCTTATTTATCTGGGGAGCATTAATCTATACTATGAAATTTATCTTAGTAGTCTCATATCTACTAAATGACACAACATCTTTGTCAATTGGTTCATCCAATAAAGCTGTAATAGCTACTACAACCTTATCAATGTTGATTTCATATGTTAATGGTCTTAACAATGCAATCCTTGGAATAATTCCCTATGTATATATCATGTCTATGTCCACGAAGAGACAAATGTCATCATATTACTTATCAACTAAAGATTTGGGGATCCTTATCCTATTCTTCATCTTTTGTTTAAACTCCTCAAAATATTCATCCATGATTTTTTCAAATTTATCACCTAATTGATTGATAAACTCATTTATCTGCTATGTGACTGGTTTCTTTTTGCTCCAAGTAACATTTCCTATTGTGGAGAAATCATTTTGAACATACAAGAAAATACAAATAAGTAGAGAATTAAATTTACACATACTATTCTTTGCCTTCTTGATGCTCTCTAGTTTCTCGGTGTAGACACCTAAAATTGTCCAAATCACGTGTCTTGACCAATTAAATAAATATTTATTATTTATTTAATTCCCTTACCTTTAATTAAATAAATTTTACATTTATTTAATTATGTTCACCTTTTCTTGATTTAAACAAACTAAAGTTTATTTAAATCCTAACCCATCCCCTTTAATTAAGTACTTTGTTTACTTAATTAATCCTTTCCTAATCCCTCTTGGAATTAAATATTAAATTTAATCCTATTTGAGCACATGGCTCCTAAATTTAACCCTCACCTAACCTCACTTCCCTAACCTAACCCATCCTTCTAACCTAGGTCAATCTACTTATCCACTAATTAATCTTAGTTCCTCATCTCATCACATCCTTAATCATTTGCACAATCCTAATCAAAGGATTAGCAAACCCTAGTCACATGTGACATGTGACTCTTACATCTCTTACAACCTTGTCCCCCTTCACATGTGAACCAAGGTGTCTCACACATGTGTGAGAAACCTTGAGCCTCCAACCCTCTTACACATGTCATTGACCCATCACTTTCAAAGGTGTCTCACACATGTGTGAGGAAACATGATCTTACACACCTCTTACACCTGTCATTGACATGTCACATCAAAGGTTGCTCACACATGTGTGAGCATTTTCCTCCATTTGAATGGTCAAAACCCTAATCCACATGGAGTCTACTTGGCCTCCACCTCATGGACACCTCATTGATCCTGAGAGATCCTAGCCATCCATCTTGCATTCAATCTTAGCCGTTCGTTACATCCATTTTCCTATAAAAGAAGAGCCATCTCCTCATTTCAAACAAGTACCTTCTACCTCATTGTTATGCTGCTGGATTTGTGAGCAACCACATCCCATGAGCAATGAAATCATCTACACTTGATGGTTTCATGAGGTTTGCATAGTGCTATTTTGTTGTTCATTTACATGTCTTCTTTCATATTTTGAGGTTTTGCATGATAATGTAGGAATGTGCATTAGTTACTTGATGTTTATTCCTTGGTTACATTTTTATGCAACGCACTCGGCGAACTGCTTCAATTGTAAGTCAAAAAGATCATAACTATGGTCTTTCTTCACAATATTCCACACAACATCCACAAACACATAGGGAATGCTGTCCAGTCAATTAGATTGATAAAACTTAATGTGTAATAACCCAGACTGCAAAATCAATCTCTACATCTTTAATGGTTGAAATTGCCATTCCACATTTATTCCACTTTGCCAATGTGTTAGTCTCAATAGCCTCCTTTCTCTAGCATCAAATGGTTTTAACCTTATTTGTAACATGATAGCTAGTGACATGATGAATAATCTACCTCATGATCTCAAAAAGTTCTCCTTCCAACCATACCTTCATATCGTGAACTCAGCTCAACACAACCTTAATCCAATCAATCTTGAAGACTCTAGGGAAGTTCAAGGCATGTGTAAGCCCTTTGTTGACAATATGCTTGTGTTCATCCTTCAATCTTCCATTTACACATAACTTCTCATATGCACTTCTTAATTCAAAATCTCTAACCTCTCCAATCTTACACATGTAGCATGATCGCACATCATGGTCAAAATAACTCTTGGTGGGATTGAGGATAGGGCTCCAGAAGAATCTCCATTTTTTTCAATCTCATGATATGCCTTGAATTTTGGTGGCTTACATACTTCATTTCTAACCAATTTAAGATTACTAACCTTTGATTCTGTTAGGATTAAATCACGGACAAAAATAACAATTACATGCAAATATAACCAATAACAAAAAATAATAGATTACACAGAAAAGAACACAAGACACCAAGATTTAACATGGTTCACCCAATCCCTAGGCTACATCCACCAAACAACAAGTTTGATATGATTACGATCCAATCATTATAACCTAATTACAATCCGTAATCCCTTACAGCTCAATATCGCCGCAAGAACCAATTTTGCATCACAACTATATAACAATCCCTAACCCTAAGCTCTTCTATACAAGTATTTTTTCCACTTTAGGGTTATAATTAATAATTACATGTCGGCCCAAAATCTCGATAAAACAGGGCCCAATTTTTTTTCAGGGCGATGCCCCAAGCTCCAAAGAATTTATATAGTATGTATAGTACTTTCCTAATCAGTCACCACAATCTAACAGATTCCATCTTATTCTTTGCAAGTGATGAAGTGGATGCCATAATATCGATTAGGGTTTGATCTTGTGAAATTCTACATCATTCAACTTCAACACAATTGCTCACAAATCTGCTTCCAATGTTGACGACACACACTAAGATCTTCTCAAACTCGCTTAACCACACACACAAATAGCTTAATCTTAATTTTCTCTTGACATTTCGAATGTAATGTGATCAAAATGAATGATAAATTTTTTTATATAGGTCAAAAATGTAATTTTAGGGCCTCATTAATGTTCCATACCCAGAGTAGGTGCATTATAGGTTCTCTTGGTCATAACTTCAAAACTTGATAGTTACACTTAAATTTTCATTCGGCCAAAACCATGACTCGGTCATTGTTAAACAATTTACTTGGCTGCCTAACACTGCTCAATCTTCAATATTGACACTTAACCATTACTGACTTTGCAACTCGGTATCCAAACACATTCACTCATTTGATACTACAAATATGTCCTTATGCATCTAGTCTTATGCTCATTTGGACTTTTACACTTTCAATCTTAGGAAATAATGTATAATTTGATAGTTTGAAATATAGTTCCATACTTAATTCTTTATTTTAGTTTGTGATGCTGGAATCACTTGATCTATTGGATTGGGTGATCACAATTGCTTCTTCCTTTAGATCTCTTATTTCAAGTTTGATTCATTTGGCTTCTTACTTCTTCAACACTAACTTTTAAGTTTCCATTGTTCTCTTCATTATTGGGTGCTAGTGCTCGGTTCCTACAATATCTACTCAGGTGACCAACCTAACAATGAAAGCATATTGGACCAAAGTTCTTCCAATTTCCAAATCTTCCTCTTAAATGTGTTCTTGCACAATTTTTTGAAATATGTCCATATCTATTAACATAATCAGATTTCCACAATCCATTAGTATGTGAGCAATGTTTCTGGATTAGATTGTGTGAGTTTTTTTAGCATCAACGTTTCGGATCATACTACATGATCCATCATCAGGACAAGAGAACATCAGAATATGGAATGTGCAGACCAGGACACCACAAGCAGTCCTAAAAGGAGAGGGGGGGGGGAGAGGGGCACAAAGACCAAGAGGACCAAAAAAAAGACATAACCACCAAGAGAACCGGTACAGAATAACCAATCAAATGAAAAAATGCAGATAATGTGTATAGATGTAAAGGAAATTTTAATATGCATTAAAAAAATGATCAAAAATAAATAACTGAATAAAAATTAAAAAATAAATAAAAGTAGATAAATAAAAAATTAAAAAATTAAGGATCAGCGTGAAAAAGGGAGGAAGCACACGATTATGAAAAAGAATAAATAACTATAAGAGGTTGAAAATACAAAAATTAGGACTTAAAAAATTATTAAATATTAAATTAATAATAATAAAAATAAAGAAGGCTCAATCCCATACATAAATATATAAAAGAACAAAAAATAAATAAATAAAAACATGTGCAAAAATTAAGAACTTATATACAACTATAGCTAAATAAAATCGAACAAGCCAAAAAATATTCTTTAAATCCCCAAGAGAAAAAACAAGAAGAGAAACATTAGAAAGGCCCTAATACCAAAACAAAGAAGCTAAACACAAAATAAATAAAAATAAGCTCAGGAGCAAAAAAAAAAAAAAAAAAAAAAAAAAAAAAACCTAAATAAATAGATCGAACCTAAAAACTAAAAATGCTACTAAAAGAAAATGCGTAAATATGCCATGAGTGCAAACACAACACTGGAACCAACCCAGATTAAAGACAACAAGCACAAAGAGATAAAAAACAAATCATAAATAAATAAATGAGGATAATAATAAAAAACAAGACATCAAGATGGAAGACCCAAGGCTGAAACCACCGGCACAGGAAAGAGCTCGAGGGTTAGAGCGACACAGAGGGCTAAGACGGAATGAAAAAAGATGTCCATATCTTCCACATAACTAACAAGTGATCCAAGCATTATAATCCTAATTTATTACATTACCTTGCCTAGTTGTATTGCCTTAACTCTTACATGTCCATCTATGTTTTGCATAAGATCTATAGTCTTGTGCCTTGTGACCATACTTTTGACATGTGTAGCAATATCCTTCAAATCTAGATGTAACCAATGTCTTACTCATCTTTGATCTACACTCATATGCTTGGTGTCCATACTTGTTGCAATTAAAGTAGTTCCCATTAAAATTAGGTGTAGGATTGGACTTACTAGTTTTGGTCATAAAGACATTTGATGTTAAAAGTGTTTAGAATAACTGAGGGGGGGTGGTGAATCAGTTACTCAAGGTCCTTAAGTACTGTTTGAATTTTTAAACAATAAAAATCTTACTGTTCTGCTTTTTTTATTGTTGCTCAGTCTCTACTATTACTCGGTATCTACTATAGACAATATTTACTGTTCCAAATATAACACATTTTTTTAATATAAAATTTAAAACATATAAAGCATTCAACATAGATTTGACACTAGGATTTTTACATGGAAACCCAATTTGGGAAAAACCACTAGCAGCATGGAAACCCAATTTGGGAAAAACCACCAACAACATGTCACCAATTTTCACTCTTTTGAAGTGAGCTCTATTAGTAGCCATCCTTGTTATTAGAGGATTTAATTACCTTGTTAGGAGTGGCCTTGTGAGAGGACTTTGATCATTCCATTTAGAATGTCACCTTGTTAAAGGATTTACACAAACTGTTAAGTCTTCCAAAATGACTGTTAGGTCAACCTCTATTAAAAGGATTTTAGTACAAACTATTTACAATGATTAGAAAAAAAATAGTAGGGTTTCAATCTGTATGATTACAACTCACTTTGCAAGTTTAGATCTCCGTTTGGTTCAGGTGTTGATTCACTGATAAGCTCTCCACTATCATTTGTATTCTTGATTCACTTGAAAACCCTTCAAGAAATCAATCTTCCACTTTAAAAACACTTAAGCCTTCTTTCTTAGATTTCACTTATCACTATCAACAACATCTCTACAAGCTTTCTCCTTTAGCTTCACATTCACTCACACACTTGTGCATTTCTAATCCACCTCTATTTGTATGTGCCTCTTGCATATACTTGCACTTCTTAATAATTTGTTCAACTCTATACCTCTTTAAATAGAAGATTCTTTCTTTACCATTTTCCACAATCACCGTAGATCTTAGGGTTTATGATCAGGTTCAAATCAATTCATTGTATCTATCCATCTTCTTGATCTTCTTATAAAAACTTCTCTGGAATTTTTCTGTTAGGTCTTTACCTAATCCTTGCCTTGAATTTAATGATCCAACTCATCAATCTTATCTTCAAAATAGTTTACAACTCCCAAGAAATCAACTAAGTCAGATGGGAATCATAATTTTCTCAAATTCATTTTCAATAGTATACTCGATAATCACTAAGTTCTAACACATATTCATCACTTAAAAATTAGACGTTGTAAAAATTTCTGGCTCGACATCGACTATCTTGCTCGGTTGATACCAATGCTTAGTTAACATTATATTTTTTCGGCACTAACTGTGGCTCGATTGACACTAACTAGCATCACTCTACAATCCTTTACCATTTACTCTATTTCTCGGCTTGGCTTAACTTTCTTGACATAAATAATCACTTTGCTTTATCAAAGTATATCTAATCAAATGTCCATTGTAGCTTTCTTTACACATCTCAACCTTTCCTCTAGGTTCTTTTGTTATGAACAATTTCTCAAATCCTCTTCATCAATCAAATAGGTATGACATTTAGATTAGGTAGCAATATGTCTCATCAATAGATTTGACATCAATGACAAAACAATAGCTGTTCTAATTATAAGTTTCCAACATTTGATTTATGACCTAGTTTTCCATAGTGATAACATGTAGGCTTCTTTTTCTTTGGTTTCCCATTCCTTTGTTCTCCATGCTTTGATGACTCACCTTGCTCAGAATCTCTAAATTTTTTTACCACTTTAAACATAAACCATACTCAACATAATTCACCAACTCCTCATTAACCTTAATCATACAACACCATATAATAACATGTAATAATTGTTAGAGAAAAAGGATAATTTAATTTCATTTATTAAATTACCTTTTCTCCCTTCTTAAGATTTTGCTTTATGCATTTTTCAGCTTTCTCTATTTAATAATTATTAAATAGCTTTCACCTTTAGGTTACCCTTTTTGGGTTTCAATCTTTTTTTATAAGGATTGATCTCTTGAATATAATCTCTTCTTCTTCTTCTTGTGAATATACAATTTTCAAGTTTTCAATTCAAACCCTTGCCTCTTCTTGTCTTTTTCTTTTCTGTGACAGGTTTTCTACATGTAGTTACTCTTGGGCTTCATGGATTTGATTTGCATATTTGTGCAAATCCAACATGATATTAGAGCTAGATCTACTGTAGCTTGTTCGATATTTGAAGAAAAAGAAAGAACGAGGGATTGACAGAACAGATTTGGTGTTTTTCGGGCATTTCCTAAGAAAATAGGGGGTCACCATTTTTTGGAGCAGTTTGAGGCCAAATGGATGGATGGCTTTAGAAGGTGTCAAAACCCTTGTTTCCATATAAAATTTGTCCATTTTGGACAATGTTGATCCGAGAGGCAAATTTTTTTTGCCTAGCAAGGTCGTACAACCTCTACACGCAGTCTGAGGTGGAAAAATAATAAAAAATTGCATAAAAATAAAAAAGTAATTTTTTACCACTGCATTTTAAGAGAATTGCCAACGATCACCGAGACCGCTAGTGGCTACTGTAAATCGTCGATAGTCCCGTAGGCCGTTGCGGCTCCATTGCCGTCTCTTGCGTGCGACTACCACCAGCGGTGCTGTTGCTTGCCACTACTACTAGTGGTTCTGCCACCCACCTCCGCTTCACCTCCGCCCCACGGGTGGTGCATTTTTTTGAGTTTTTAAATTATTAAAAAAAAAAAATTAAATTTTTAATGCTTTTCCAGAGGCCTTGTCTTTTTTTTTCTATAACTGGAGCATACAAACGTATTTTTTTGATCCAAAAAATGCGTTGGAAAGTTGGTTCTAAGATGAAGAGATTGGTGTATAATTTTTTGGGCTTTGATGTAGTTTTGTTGCCTATTTTGGCAGTCAAAGCTAGATGTTCAATTTTTCACTCTGGAGGGCATATCTTGAGCATCCCATCTCCATTTTTTTAAAACATTATATTTTTGGAAAGATGGTTCTATCTACTGTAATGACCCCAACAGGTTATAACTTCTTCAAACACCAAAAATCTTTATACTTCAGTTGTTTGACATTTCATCAAACACTTTGCAAGCAAGCTCTGATACCACTGTAATAACCCTCCTCAAATCTGCTCTCAAAAATGCTGATTGAAGGCTCAAAGAATTTTGTCAAACAATTCACATGCAAGAGACATATGACTGATATAGTATTTTAGCTTGCTTTAAATGACTTTTTCCAATTTGCATCAATGAGAATCTAGTGATAGAAGATTACAATGAACTACACAATGACCTAACATGAGTGTGCTCCTAGTTTTGACAATATTTAGTGCATATATTATGATCTAAGCATGAGAAAAGAACACCTACATCCAACTGGCATTTTTGCAAACAATTGGTATGCAAACTATCTAGTTGATAAATAATGAGATTGATTTGCTTAAATGACACCAGCAACTATTATCTTTTGATTGCAATCAAATTTCTAATACAATGATCATGAAATATGGCCAAGACTTTGGCATTTACATGGATTACCAAAATGAAAATGCTGGTATAATGCACACTTACAACTGAAACTTATAATACCCTAAAAAAAAAAATACTAACAAGGGAACCTGGTTGTAGATTGCTGTAATAATTTTCCTTCAATGCTGCCCTTTCTGCTTTACTTTTTCGAACTGCTTTTTCGGCCTACTTTTTCGATTTCGCTTTTTTCGCTTGCTTTTTCGATTCTACTTTTTTCGCCTGCTTTTTTAGTTTTTCTTTTTCCACTTGCTTTTTTGATTCCACTTTTTTTGCCTGCTTTTTCGGTTCTTCTTTTTCGGACTGCTTTTTCGGATTGCTACCCTATTGAATCTCAAGACCATATCTTTCAATGGCGTCAAGATTTTTAGCTTGAAGGGGTTTCATCCTTCAAACTATTGAGATATAACCTCCAAAAAATTCTTCAATTTCTTTGATATTTCCAACCATGCTTAAAAGAAGCTCTTCCATTTCTTTTATAGTGTTCTCACAAGAGCTCCATCCTTTGTTTTCTCAATGTGGGATAAAACATAACTCCCTTTATGTAACTTATGTCTCCAATGTGTTATAAAATAAAAGGGACTCTTTTAATTTAAATATTTTTCACAAACTATAGTCTATGTATTAATAAAGTTAAATATTTAAATTTAACTTTATAAAATAGCTTTATCAATGCAAAACAAATCTTATCAATGATAAAAAAGTCTTCTTGCCGACTTTAAACAATTACCATCGACATACTACTGCCACTGGATGTCCACCCATGCCCAAGATGACTTACTATAAATAGTAAGTATGCTCAAAGTTGCCTCAAAACCCTTCAGAAAGACTTGCAATTGAAACTATCTAGGCCAAATGGCCTCTAAGCCCTTTTGATGTCCTAGTTAGCCTACAGGACCGTGGGGAAATAGGCTAATGACAACATCATGCTATGAATTCTAAAAAGGGGACATTATAGTTTTCCCTTCCCAAAATTGCTTGTCTCCAAGCAATGGTCGAACAACAACCCAATCAATCCACCTGGATCCCAAATGTAGTCATGAACTATAGTGCTATCAGTCAACATAGGCTCCTACAACAACCTGTGAACATTAACCAAGAGGAATCCATAAATGAATCATTAATCACAGTGCAACTGAACTCCAAATCCACTACTACCACAGTCAGGAACCCATGAGGCACAAACTCTCAAAATATTAGACCTCAAGTAGAGTAGATCACCCAAACTGTCAACATAATAAACACCATCCACACAACCCACCGTGTTATGTGCAATGCACACTCCAACTCTGCTACAATAGTGACCACTACCACATGAAACTGCACCAAATACAGAGAATCCACACACTGTACATCTGCTGTAGTTAACACAACTCTGCAGATTATCGACCACTGTCTCATAACCATAACACCCATGCACTGCTGATGGTGAATAGTCATTAGATGGTAGATAGCAAAAATGAGAGCCCAGTCCAAACCTGTTTGCCATCAACTCCCCAACACATGGATCAAAAGAAAATTGATGAACATATCCTTTAGTATAATGCCAGTAAAAAGAACCAATCTTAGTCAAAGACTCATCTTGCAGATGTGATATGACCAACTATGACTGATCATCAACTAAGTCAGAGGATGATATAGCCAAGAGTGCAAAATCAACAACAACATCACTAGTCTCTGTGCCCTCCAAAAACATATCACAATGCTTAGCTGCAGCGCCCAACTCAGTTGAACCTGCCTCCAGTGGAAATGGACCAAATATGCCAATAGTAGTGTCATGGACAGATATATCCTCATCTCCACTACCTCTATCAACCTCAACCATGGACATCTGTGGATCACTAGACACCACAGTCCATGATTGTACAGAATCTGGTAAAGACTGAAGTCGCTCTAACTCCATGGTCACCTTAGCTAAATGAAACTGTGACTCCTCGAAAGCCAACTGTGTACTCTCAAGAATCTCAGAAGTCACCTCGAGCTGCTGAGTAAGCTCACTCACCTCATCTTCCTTGGCCAATAATGCATCGTATGCTGTACTCCCCCACTCCATAAGATAATCTTTGTCGGCTAACAACTGCATATAATTTTGTCTCAAAATTCGAATAGCCTCCCATAAAGAGTGGATCTCTGTCAAGGAAAGATAATTGCCTCCCTGCTCATCACTAGTAGGAGAACCCCATCCATAAATTGCTAACAACTGATGAGTAGCATCGAAATGCTCGCAAGTGATAGAAATGTCTCGCTCGCCAACTCTCAGCTAACTAGACACATGATTGTGCCGACTGGTCAAACTTCTATACTCTATCCTTAGTACACTATCCAAAGGAGTAACCTCAAAATAGCTATCATTTGTAATACTCAGATCTTGGGACTCTTCTGTAGACTCTATCATATCTGAGAGATCATCAACCCATTCCAACAAGAATGGTTGACTGGATTTATGAACAATGCCCAACACAGGTGTGTAAAAACTAAATCCAGCATCAAACAAGTTGCTGACATGGATGAGAACTACACCTGGAAAACTACTAATCAAGTCCATGATGGTGCAATAGATACTACTACCAAGGAATGATAGATATCTCTGGTCAAAATGATCCCAAGTACTAAGAGAAGGATCCCAACATCTAATCCATGAACGAAAATTAGCTGGCAATTCAAGTAAACTTCTCACTTGAGTAATGTGAACAATACCAACTGACTTCACGCACCTGTCTACAATCTTTGAATCCAGAGTGTGAATGCTAGACATACTCATATCATCATCATGTGACTCCACTGTAAAAGAAAACTGAGTCCCTGCTATATGCGCTAACTCCCAAACTGAAATCACCTCAAGACAAAGCTCGTCCACGTGTCTCTTAGAATCTTGGAGAGCCAACCAAGTACACACCAAGGAATTTTGAGTATCCTCCAGCTCATGAAAAAGCCAGTCAACCTCCTTCTCCTCCTTCTTCACTGCATCTTCCTTGATCTGTTGTAAGTCGTCACAAGAAGAACCTATTGTGACTCCTTTCTGTCTCTCCTCTATCTCATGTGAAGAAGCATCCAACTGTGCTTGATACTCATTTTTTGCAAAGTCATGAATGCTCACTTTTTGATCAATTGTACTATCCTCAAACATGATAGTATCCTCAACTGCTGTAACTTCATCTAGCCCAACTGTACTGGAATCACTATCTGTGTCAATCGCACAATCCGGTGTGCCTGTGATATCACTTTCTGACTCAACTTGCACAACGTCTGTCACCCCTTCTACCTGTGAAGATGATGCAAATAAACCATTACCTGAAGATGTGCTAATGTCTCCCTGTATTGAATCAGCATGTTTTTAAAACTCCTCATACAAATTTCTGCCTATCATAGGGAAGGTACGATCCTTAGGCCTATCAAAACATTCAGTCAGTCTCTCCTTAAACTCCACATAGGAGGTAATGTGTACATGACCCATAGTGACCATACCATGATGCCACCACTTGTGTGCTAACCCATCCAGGTGAATTTTTGCATACTTAATAGCTTCTTCCTCAGGCATAGGGTTCATTTGAAAATATGTGTCAAGCTTTTGAACCCAAGCTCTTGCTGTAGACTTCCCCGAGCCATCATAATATGGTAACTGAAGTTTCCCTACTTTCTTCCGTAGCTCATAGCTCTGGTTCTTGTCATGTCCACGTGGCATATGCTTCATCCGCACATCTATATACTCCCTAAAGGTAATTGCAGCTATAAAATCTAGACCTCTGGCTTCCCAATCTCTCCTCAACTGGTCCTGTGTATCAGTGATTTGGGGCTCTGGTACGGGCTACTCTAGAGCTCTAGGAGGAAATGTTGGAACCATGGGCCTTGAACTCACTGTCCTAGTTTGTTGGAGTGCATGACCGAAATTGTTCTCAACTTGTTCACCTCCATTATTGCCCCATCCTGATTATTACCATTCTGATTATTTCCTCCAACCACATTAGCATTCAACCCCATTTGACGAGCCATCACCTGCATCATAAGCTCAAATCTCTGACTCTGTTCCTGTGCTCTTTGCTCTACTGATCACTGTCCCTGTGCTAAGGTGTCTAATAAGTGTAAGAATCTTTCCTTTCCCTGATCTAGACCGGCATTCATTTTGTCAAAAAAATTTCTCTCTCTGGCTAATCCAAATTCCCTATAAGACCTCCACAGGATGGCAAGACTTATAGCTCTGATACCACTGTAATGACCCCAACAGGTTATAACTTCTTCAAACACCAAAAATCTTTATACTTTAGTTGTTTGACATTTTGTCAAACACTTTGCAAGCAAGCTCTGATACCACTGTAATAACCCTCCTCAAATCTGCTCTCAAAGATGCTGATTGAAGGCTTAAAGAATTTTGTCAAACAATTCACATGCAAGAGACATATGACTGATATAGTATTTTAGCTTGCTTTAAATGACTTTTTCAAATTTGCATCAATGAGAATCTAGTGATAGAAGATTAAAATGAACTACACAATGACCTAACATGAGTGTGCTCCTAGTTTTGACAATATTCAGTGCATATATTATGATCTAAGCATGAGAAAAGAACACCTACAGCCAACTGGCATTTTTGCAAACAGTTGGTATGCAAACTATCTAGCTAATAAATAATGAGATTGAATTGCTTAAATGACACTAGAAACTATTATCTTTTGATTGCAATCAAATTTCTAATACAATGATCATGAAATATGGCCAAGACTTTTGCATTTACATGGATTACCAAAATGAAAATGCTGGTATAATGCACACTTACAGCTAAAACTTATAATACCCTAAAAAAAATAATACTAACAAGGGAACCTAGTTGTAGATGGCTGTAATAATTTTCCTTCAATGCTACCCCTTCTGCTTTACTTTTTCGAACTGCTTTTTCGGCCTGCTTTTTTGGTTCCGCTTTTTTCGCCTGCTTTTTCGATTCTGCTTTTTTCGCTTGCTTTTTCAGTTCCGCTTTTTTCGCTTGCTTTTTTGATTCCATTTTTTCTGCCTTCTTTTTCGGTTCCGCTTTTTCAGATTGCTTTTTTATTTCTGCTTTTTCGGATTGCTACCCTGTTGAATCTCAAGACCATATCTTTCAATGGCGTCAAGATTTTTAGCTTGAAGGGATTTCGTCCTTCAAACTATTGAGACATAACCTCTAGAAAATTCTCTAATTTCTTTGATATTTCCAACCATGCTTAAAAGAAGCTCTTCCATTTCTTTTATAGTGTTCTCACAAGAGCTCCATCCTTCATTTTCTCAATGTGGGATAAAACATAACTCCCTTTATGTAACTTATGCCTCCAATGTGTTATAAAATAAAAGAGACTCTTTTAATTTAAATATTTCCCACAAACTATAGTCAATGTATTAATAAAGTTAAATATTTAAATTTAACTTTATAAAATAGCTTTATCAATGCAAAAAAAATCTTATCAATGATAAACAAGTCTTCTTGCCAATTTTAAACAATTACCATCGACATACCGCTACCACTGGATGTCCACCCATGCCCAAGATGACTTACTATAAATAGTAAGTATGCCCAAAGTTGCCTCAAAACCCCTCAGAAAGACCTGCAACTGAAACTATCTAGGCCAAATGGCCTCTAAGCCCTTTTGATGTCTTGGTTAGCCTACAAGACCGTGGGGAAATAGGCTAACGAAAACATCATGCTATGAATGCTAAAAAGGGGACATTACATCTACTTTTCAGAAATGATGTAATTTCTTCTAGATCCTAGTCCATGCTCTTTCTATCATGTTTTTGGTTTTTGTGCTCTATGGTCGATATCTTGGCTGTTTCAAGTTTGGGGATCACTTTCATGGCATGAGATCTCTTCTTTTGGGCTATACTATCTTTTGTATCAGCTTTTTTCCCTTTCTAATCATTGTTGATATCATTTGTAAGCATTTTTATGCAAACACATTGAGATAAAGTGCTACTCCTTACTTTTCAGGATCCTTTTCATCATTGTGATTTATTGTACTCGCACTATATTATAAAATCCCATGGGGGGATAGTTGATAGCCATTTAGTGCCCTCTTCCTTTGTCAAGTGAGTGTCTCTTCCATGACATTAACCCCATGATGTGTCAATGAAACGTGCCTTTATAGGTGTCTGTAACCCACTCTCGATGTGCCTAGTTCTTTATGTTTTGCAGGAGATTTGTTGGCCCACTTTCTTAGTTGCCTGTCACCTCACCCTGGTGTGTATAAGGGGGGGGGGGTTCTTCAGTTGTTCCGAATGCTTCCTTGGTTTTTTGGAGTGAGCTATGTATTTAGTATTTGATCCTATGTACTAGGTGATTGCAGTGGTTAAATACCTATGCATTTCGGTGAGATGGATCATCTACCATATAGATACTCTTGTTTTAATTTTTAGAGGAGGTTCTATAGATCATCAGTTTCTTTTTGATAGAGTTGCAACTTCTTCATGCTTCAGTGGTTTTCTTCATGATCACTCTTTGTTCTTATTTTTTAGAACATTCCTCTAGTTGGAGGCTTCTACAGTCCTTCACTAGGCTTTATGCTATCTCTTTTTGGAGTAGAGTTTTTCCCATTAGATTTTCTATATTTTTCCATTTCATAGAGATTTTTTTGTGATTGGGTACCTCATCAGGCTTATTGCTAGGACCCAAGTTTGCTTTCAACATTGTTTGTAGTTGCATTGTTATTCATCTTAAAAGGGGGTGTTAGAGAAAAATGATAATTTAATTTTAATTATTAAATTACCTTTTCTCCCTTCTTAAGATTTCACTTTATGCATTTTTTAGCTTTCTCTATTTAATAATTATTAAATAGCTTTCACCTTTAGGTTATCCTTTATAACTTATTACATAGCTTTCACCTTTAGGTTATCCTTTGTAACTTATTAGGTTACCTTTTTTGGGTTTCAATCTCCTTTTATAAAGATTGATTTCTTAACTAATCTCTTCTTCTTCTGAATATACAATTTTCATGTTTTTAGATCAAACCCTTGTCTCTTCTTGTATTTTTCTTCTCCGTGACAGGTTTTCTGCATGTAGTTATTGTTGGGCTTCGTGGATTTGATTTGCATATTTGTTCAAATCCAACATGGTATCAGAGCCAAATTTGTTGTAGCTTGTTCAATATTTGAAAAAAAAGAAAGAACGAGGGTTTGACAGAATAAATCAGGTATTTTTTAGGCATTTCTTGAGAAAATAGGGGGTCACCAATTTTTGGAGCAGTTTGAGGCCAAACGGACAGATGGATTTAGAAGGCGTCAAAACTCTTGTTTCCATATAAAATTTGTCCATTTTGGACAACGTTGATCTGGGAGGAAATTTTTTTTCCCTCTAAGGCCGTACAGCCTCTACACGTAGTTTGAGGTGAAAAAATCATAAAAAAATGCAAAAAAATTTAAAAACAATTTTTTACCTTTGCAGTTTAAGAAAATCGCCAATGATCACTGAGATCGCTAGCGGCTGTGGTAAATTGCTGGCAGTCCCATAGACCACTGCAGCTTGGTGGCCACTATAGCTTCACTACCGCCTCCCATGTGTGGCTGTTGCCAGCGGTGCCACCTACCCACCACCGCCACCAGCGACTCTGCCACTGACGTCTGCTTGCGTCTAGCCCTATTGGTGGCTCATTTTTTTGAGTTTTTTTAATTATTATTTTTTTAAAAATAATAATTTTTTTTAATGCATTTCTAGAGGCCCTGTCTATTTTTTGCCGTAACTAGAGCATACAAACACCTTTTTTTGATCCAAAAAATGTGTCAGAAAGCTAGTTTTGAGACAAAGACATTGGTGTAGGAGTTTTGAGTTTTGATGCAGTTTGGTTGCTTGTTTTGGCAGTCAAAGCTAGATGTTCAATTTTTCACTCCGGAGAGCATATCTTGAGCGTCCCATCTCCATTTTTTGAAAATGTTATATTTTTGGAAAGTTGGTTTTGTCTACTTTTAAGAAATGATGTAATTTCTTCTAGATTTTTCTCCATGCTCTTTCTATCATGTTTTTGGTTTTTTTTCTCTATGGTGGATATCTTGGTTGTTTCAGGTCCGGGGATCTTTTTCATGGCATGGGATCTCTTCTTGTGGGCTGTACTATCTTTTGTATAAGCATTTTTTTCCTTTCTGATCATCGTTGATATCATTTGTAAGCATTTTTATGCAAACACACTGATATAAAGTGTTGCTCCTTGCTTTTTGGGATCCTTTTCATCATTGTGATTTGTTGTACTTGGACTATATTATAAAGTGCCATGGGAGGATAGTTGATAGCCATTTAGTGACCTCTTCCTTTGTCAAGTGAGTGTCTCTTCCATGACATTAGCCACATGATGTGTCGGTGACATGTGCCTTTATAGGTGTCTATACCCCACTCTTGATGTGCCTGGTTCTTTATGTTTTGCAGGAGATTTTTTGGCCCACTTTCTTAGTTGCCTATCACCTCACCCTAGTGTGCATTAGGGGGGGGGGGTTCTTCTATTGTTCCTAATGCTTCCTTGGTTCATTGGAGTGAGCTATGTATTTAGTATTTGATCCTATGTACTAAGCAATTACAGTGGTTGGATACCTATGCATTTCGGTGAGATGGATCATCTACCATATAGATACTCTTCTTTTCATTTTCAGAGGAGGTTCTATAGATCAGCAATGTCTTTTTGATAGAGTTGCGGCTTCTTCATGCTTTAGTGGTTTTCTTCATGATCACTCTTTGTTCCTATTTTCTAGAACATTCCTCTAGTTGGAGGCTTCCATAGTCCTTCACTAGGTTTTCTGCTATCTTTTTTTGGAGTAGAGTTTTTCCCACTGGGTTTTCTCTATTTCTCCGTTTCACATAGATTTTTTTGTGATTGGGTACCTCATTAGGCCTTGTTGCCGAGACCCAAGTTTGCTTTTGACATTGTTTGTAGCTGCATTGTTGCTCATCTTAAGGGGAGGTGTTAGAGAAAAATGATAATTTAATTTAATTTATTAAATTACTTTTTCTCCCTTTTTAAGATTTCGCTTTATGCATTTTTTAGCTTTCTCTATTTAATAATTATTAAATAGGTTTCACCTTTAGGTTACCCTTTGTAACTTATTAGGTTACCCTTTTTGGGTTTCAATCTCCTTTTATAAGGATTGATCTCTTGAATAATATCTTCTTCTTTTGAATATACAATTTTTATGTTTTCAGATCAAACCCTTGCCTCTTCTTGTCTTTTTCTTCTCTGTGATAGGTTTTCTGCATGCAGTTATTCTTGGGCTTCATGGATTTGATTTGTATATTTACTCAAATCCAACAATAATGAATGTAATATCTACTATCATGAACAAAAAAGAAAAGAAAAGTAAATAATACTTGACACAAAATTTGGTAACACAGAAACCCTCCAAGGTGAAGGTAAAATGGTAGTTGGGATGACACCCACAAAATCTTCATTACTATAGTAACAAAGTACCTATTGGGGCTACAATTAATCACTTTTGATGATCTACCCTATGAGGGGTCTACTTTGTTAAAAGCGTATAAGGCTGTTAAGTCTACCTTTACAAAATGATTTAACTTCAGAATTAAGTGAGTACTCTATTAGGAGATTTAAAATAGGTCAATAAGGACCACCCTATTAAGAGATTCACCTGATACATGAATTAGAATGTAAGAATACCTCGATCCTTCAGTTTGTATTGATTGCTGATAACAAATCTTCTCTTTCCAATATTTGATCACCTCACTGTGACTGATCTAAAATAACTCCTCACTACACTACTTGGTCGCCTTTAGTCCTTCACAACTCACTGATATAATAGGCACTTTGTTACTACAGTTTGGAGGCAGCGCCCCTACGATGGGGTCAAGGGGTAGTGCCCCTGTGGGGTCCAGGGGCAGCACCTCAAGTGTGCTCCCTGTCATAGTACAAGGTGGGGTTGAGGGGCAACACCCCCACAAGGGTTTTTGGGGGCAGTGCCCCTGAAGCCAAAAATGACCTTATATTGTAAAAGGCGTCAACTGCTATTTTTCCCATTGGACGACCTATTCTAACCGTAATTTTGTAAGCAAAAAAAAATTGTATAAAAAGGGTTAGGGTTAGGGATTTCATAATGTAATGGTGATATTATAGCTTCTTGTAGTGGTATTGCGATGTAAGGGATTGTGGATTGTAATTGTTAGATAATAATAATATTGGACTTGCTGTTGGTGGATGTAGCCTAGGGATTGGGTGAACCATGTTAAATCTTGGTGTCTTTTGTTCTCTTTTGTGCGATCTATTATTTTTTAATATTGGTTATATTTGCATGTAACTATTATTTCTATCTGAGGTTAATCCTAGCAACCCACAAAATATTCACTATTGCAGTAAAAAAGTGCCTGTTAGAGCTATAATTTGATCACTTTTGATGATCTACCTTATGAGGGATATTCTCTGTTAAAAGCATATAAGCTTGTTAAGTCTACCTTTACAAAAGAATTTAACTTCATAATTAAGTGAGTACTCTGTTAGGAGATTTATAATAGGTCTATTAGGACCACTCTATTAAGAGATTCACCTGATACACTGATTAGAATGTAACAATACCTTAATCCTTCAATTTGCATCGATTGCTAATAACATATATATTCTCTTTCCAACATCTGATCACCTCACTATGACTAATCTAAAATAAATATTCACTACACTATTCAGTCACCTTTAATTCTTCACAGCTATCCTATGTGATCATTTCTTTATATGGGAAAATTGTTTCTATTTGATAGTTAAACCTTAACACAAGGATTTTAACCCTTCCACTGAATTGTTTTGCAAAATGTATATCTGGGTATGTCTTTCTAACCTTACTCTTCATCTTTGGCTAGATTATGTTCTTGTGGAATTTGGAGAGGCTTTAGATGATTTATTAATGGTGGATTTAGAGTCTTCAGATATGTTTCATTCTACCTATATACATATTCTTGTTGATATAGATGCTTCTAAAGGCCTTTTGGCTGAGATTATAATAAGAATAATGAAACCTAATAGCTCCCCTAAGACCAATCTTACGTGTAACAATAACATTAACACTAATCATAGGTTTTATAATAGCATATTAAGGATTAGTGCAACACTAATTATAATCCTAACAACTGCTAATTATAATCCTAACAACTGCCCTATCATAAGTGTGTTTGTAACCATAACTTTATATATAACCCTAAATCAATTCGTAATATTTGTACTAACCCTAATTCTATGTCTAACACTTTACTTATCCTAATAATTACTATAACCCTATCCATAATCCTAATAATAAGGCTAACTCTAACCCTAACCATAATACTAAATGCAACCCTTTTTCTAATAATAGTTCCCAACCCTAATCCTAAGCCTAACCCTTACCCTAACCCTACTACTAAATGTAAATATTTCCCTAATCGTAACTTTTAAACCCTAAATCTAACTCTAATGCAATCATTATTAATCCTAATCTTATTCCCAACCCTTCATTTATCTAAGTTAAAAATCCTAACCCATAGTCTAATCCTAAGTGTAACATTAATTCTAATCTTAATAGTTGTCCTGTTTTAAGTGTGCCCCTAACTATAACTCTATATATAACCATATCTCAATGATAAATCTTGGTACTAACTTAATCATATGTCTAACCATTCACTTATCCTATATCTATTCCCAATCCTAACCCTAAACCTACTCGTAATAAGAAGTCTTACTCTAGTCATAACCATACTCCTAAATGTAACCCTTTTCTGAATCACAATTCCTAAGCCTAACCATACCTTTGAGTCTAAACCTAAATAATAATCCTAAGAATAATTATAGCCATAACACTAATCCCATTTGTAATCCTAACCATATTCATAATGTTGGTTCTAATTGTAACTCTTTCTAAAACCCTACTTGTAACCCCTCTTTCAAACCCTAACCCTAAATATAATCCTACCTAACACCTTAATAACTAACTTATTGTCTTCCTAACTCTAATCATAATGCTAACCCTAATCGTATTTCTAATACCATGTCTAATTGTAACCCATTCCATACCTCTCTAATCCTCCTTCTAGTCTGGTTCCTACTTCTAGTGTAGTTCCTCCTAGTTCTCAACCTATTGTTGTTTCTCCTATTAACCCATATAAGGATGGTAAATAATCTATGGTTGTTAATCCTTCTTCTTCTCAACAATTTTTTGGTAAGACTAAGTGTAATTGACATACTCATGACCATAAAATAATCACTAGGCTTGTGCTAAATCTCATATGCATGAATCTCATTAGCTTATGTATGTAGATGACGTTAATCATACTAATGAGATAGATGAATGTGATATTCATATTTTGGATTCTATTGATATTAATCTTGATGAAGATGATACATTAGATGATGATGAGCATAAGATTATTGATCTTGATGTTGATTTTCCTAACATGCTTTGTATGCAACTTACACTTATATCTAGTCTTGAGCATAGTGACCCTCAAGGGAGTCCTTTAGACTTGTCTATTGTTCCTACTATGTCAGATGATGCTCATATTTCAAGTTATCCACCTTCTCCACATACTATTGATTGAGATAAGGGAGGAGGGAAATGCACTTGAGTGAGTTCTCTAACATAGTATATTTTTGCATATTTTCATGTTCTGATATGTTTCTCCCATACTTGTGTTTGCTATATGTTTGTTTAGATTCATTTAGATCACCTTTGTTTCTCCATTGATACAAGGTGATAAAGAAAGTAAAATGTCATATCATTCTTCTATTTGTATCTCACTTCTTCTATATGTTTTTATATGTTATGTGGTATATGTGCCAATGTTCTTACCTGCATCCTTGTGTTGTCTTCTTAGATTTTCAACATGGTATCACCAATTATATTTGGTCTCCATGATGGTGATCTAAAAATACTCTTCTTTGTAACTCTTACATGTCTTTCTTCCATTGTGTTGTAGCTCTACTTCCATTGGGGAATGGTGATACTTCATACTTGATATAATATTTACATGTTATCATATGACCATATTGATCCATAATTAGTAGATCTATTTGTGCTTTCTATATATGTTATGTGCTCATTTTTAGTGATTTATCTTCCCTTGAGGGAATTTCCTAGTGGAAACATCTCTCAATAGATGTACGTATACTTCATTAAAGCTATTATTTTTGTTAAAGTGTTAACGATGAATTTAGTATGGGGGCATACATTCTTCTCATTCTTCTTTCAATCATCAGGTAGTAAATACATATTATAAGTATGGCTTAGGGTACTTTGTCCATGGATTCTTGGTATTCTTCCTATGTTATCCTCAAATCTATGCATTTCTACTTCATCTGTTTCTTTTTACACAAATCTCGTGAATCCCTTTATGGATTATGCACAATCCTTAAGAATGAATTGTCCATGCACACCTTCAATTTAGGAAGTGAACATCCTTGACATGGAGTCTCTCTCTCTCCTTTTCACACACATATGCTACATCTTGTGTGTGGGTAACACATAATAACTTGCTAAGTTCCATACATGGGTAATATATCCATACACATATGCTAAATCTAATATATGGGTAACACATAAGAATTTTCTAAATCTCATATATAGGAAACACATTCAAGAATAACATGATAAGTACCATACACATGTAACACAATTTTTTTATTAATGTGATTCACAATGGATGCACATCTCTCATTAGAGAATTAATCACACCCCTTCTCTCTTTGCTTCTTTCAATCAATGATTTATATCTTATTATGATCTAAGAGTTAGCAAAGGATCAATCCCTTGGGGACTTGACGGATTATTTGTCTCACTAATTATTGTTAGCATGAATACTGATGGTATTCCTTTAGGGGAGTATCCTAAGCATTGGAGAGGTGGTTAGCATGATTGACATGTTGCATTCATGACTATGTTTGTCATTGATGTCAACAAGAAGAGTAGAAGATAGAGAAAAAGGTCATATAAACTATGTATTGATGATGAGATTGTGCGTAGTTAAGGATATGTTCTACACTATGTCTTGATGAAGTGGACAAGTGCACATACAGAGAGTTGAAGACATGTGAGAGTTATTCTTGAATTACATAGGATAATGTGCAAACAAAGTACCCGATAAGTGGTTTATGATGTTTGGATTGCATATCTTAACAAGAATAAATCATGATAAGTGAAGTTAGATAGTGATAGTAGAAGACTTGATGATGAAATTAGCAAGTGTGCAAGGTTAAATATCACATGCGTGAGAAGTTTTAAAGACTATGATTCGACAATGTTGTATAATTATAAAATGATTGTAATATCTTAATGAGGTCCTATTATAAATCGTTGGGAAAGCCTTAAGGATGACTCAAGGAATTATTTTGAGGATATGGTATAAAGGAAGGTTCTTTTCCTTGTGGTTACATGTGCAAGAAATGAGGTGAGCGAATGATTATGCAAGTGAAAATTGTACAAGTGATATGCGAAGTTGGTAAATGTGCACAAGCGATCCAAGGGATTAATTGGATGCAAAGTTCAAAGATATGGTATTGAGATTAGAAGAGGATCACTCGAGTCAAGAGGAAAAAGGAGTTCAAGATTATTTATTTCTATTATTCTGCAAGGAATAATATAGAGATTAGTTGGACAATGTATTTGGTGGTCTTGCCTCTGAATCTATTTGGGCAGTGGGTCCTTTTGCCTTCTACAACTCCTAATAGGGTTGAAATCTCCTAACATGGATTCAAAATCTCCTAATAGGGAATGATATGTAATAAATGTATTTCACTAGCTTCTAACAGAGTCCATCCACTTACAAGGAGCTTCTATATTAGTACATCATTTTGTGAGTACCATCCCTAGTAGGGTTTCCTCTTCGATCAAGGGTTTCCCTAGTTAAGATATTTGGTGTTATTGTGTATGTGTATCTTCTTATGGTTGCTAGTAATATTGTTCACATAGTTAAGGATTAATAAGGTTGATAAATGTTTTAATAGTTGGATAACTAATTCACCCCCCTCTCACTTATCTTGGTTTACTTTAATTTATAACAATTGGTATTAGAGCATCATGTTCTTGAAGGAAAATCTTAACAACTTAAGGAGATCAATGACAAGTCACTTCAAAAAAGAAATTCCTAAATTCGATGGAGTTAACTATGACAACTGGAAGGAGAAGATGAAGAATCATTTTCTATGTATGGGTCTAGGCTATTGACTGATGAAAAAAATGGAAAGCATATTGTGGAAGAAAGAAAACTTGAGGCTTGCAGTGAAGCTAAACGAGATCTATTTATGTGCAATATGCTTGCCAGAAAAGCATTATTTTTGGCTCTTCTTGAGAACAAATACAGTCAAATAAAATCCTTAGAAACATCTCATAGAATTTGGAAAGCCGTAGAAGCTACATTTGAAGGTGATATGCATGCTAAAAGAATCAAATTACATAATTGGATATGTTGTTTCAAGATGCTAAAATGATGGAAGGTGAATTTGTAAGAAGTTGTATTGGTAGAATATCAAAAATTGTTGCAAGAATTACGTCTTGCAATAGATCTAAAATTGAAGATACAATTATTTGGAAGATCTTGAAAAATTTGACTCCAACATTCAAGAAAATGACGTAGATGATTGAGTTAGTGATACCCTGCACTGAGAAGTTTACCAGAGAGACTCTACTTGGAAGATTGGAAGCAACAGAAGTGAGCTTGATACACTATAGAGATTTTTCTAGAGTGGAAATAACTTTTAGTGCATTAAATGTTAACCCTTCTTTATCAAGAAGTGCAAGTACTAGTGGAGACTATGCTAGCAACAACAGATCTAGATCTGAAGAGGATAGAATAATTGAAGAAGGAATTTCCCTACTTGTAAGAATAAAACTAGATGCTAAGAAAATCTTTAAATGTTGGAATTGAAATGAATTTGGTCATTATGCTCCTAAGTGTCCTAAAAGAGAGAAAAAGTATAAGAAGAATTTCAAGTCTAGAAGGCCTAGAGATTTTTTTTGTGTAAATGAAGATGATGAGTCTAAAGAAAGAGTTCAGATTGAAAGTGATGATGAATTAGGATTTGTAGTTATATAAGAAGAAAATCTTGAAAAAGAAGTCAGAGTAGAGAAATCCATAGTTTTGCAAGTTGAAAAGAAATATGATTGGTTTATAGATAGTGGTTGTTTGCATCATATGAGTGGAGACATGAATAAGTTTTTTAAGTTTAGTAGTCATGATGGAGGGAATGTTAGACTTGGTAACAATGCAACTTGTCATATTAAGGGAATATGATCTATTACTCTTGATGGAAATAATACTATTGTTGATGTCTATAATGTTGATGGATTAAAGCATAACCAATTGAGTGTTGGATAGTTGGTTGATAAAGGTTATAAATTATAATTCACAAAAAATACATGCATTACAAGGATAAATATGGTAAGTTGATTGACACTGGTACAAAATCCAGAGGTAAAGTTTTTCAATTTAATTGTATAAAGATGACATTTTTAGTTGAAAAGGTGGATAACAGTTGGCTACACCATACAATATTTTTTCATATAAACTTTGATAATATTGTGAAGGGTAGTAGTAAATTTTCTGTCAAATATTTACCTAAAATTGTGAATCCTACTAACATTATGTGTAAAGAATGTTTCATGGATAAGCATAAGAAAGTTTTATTTTCTAGCAAGAAGTTCATTACCACAGTGAAATTGGAGATTGTTCATACATATTTGAGTGGCCCTACCTGAACAAGAGGATTATAAAGTGAAAGGTACCTGATGATTTTTTTTGATGATTTCACTAGGATGATGTGGGTAGAATTTCTTAAAGAAAAGTCTGAGGCATTTAAAAAGCTTAAGTTGTTTAAGAATAGAGTTGAGAATGAATCTGGACTAAAAATAAAATGTTTGAGATTAGATATAGGTGGAGAGTTTACCTGGAGTGAGTTTAACTCTATTTGTGAAGTGAATGTCATCAAGAGACAACTATCAACACCTAAGACTCCTGAGAAAAATGAGATTGCTGAAAGAAGAAATAATTCTGTAATAGAAGCGAGAAGAGCCATGATATTTGAGAATGATCTATCAAAGAAATTTTGGAGAGAAGAAGTAAACACAACACAATGAACAAAGTAAAAATCATAAAAGGTACAAACAAATCCCCTTATAAATTATGGTTTTGACATGCACCCTCAACAAAGTATTTAAATTTTTTTGGAACTAAGTATTACATAAAAGGAGATGATGATATTGGTAATTTTGATGAAAGAAGTGATTGAGGTATGTTCCTTGGTGATTCATTGAAAATAAAAGATTATAGGTGTTTTAATTAGATAGCTAAAACTATTATTGAGTGTGTAAATGTAAAAGTGAACGAAAAGTTTAGAATTAAAGAAATAATGTTAGATTATAAATCTGATGAAGAAGAAGATAATCCTAAACTTGTTATAGAAAATGTTGAAGTTTTCTTTAAGACTAACAGTGATTTGTAGAATGATGTTCATGTTGTTGAATAGAGAGAAGAACCAAGATTTGAGCTTAGAGAAGAAGTAAGAGTTGAGATAGTAATGCCTACATCTAACAAGATTTTGACAAAGAATCACCCTAAAAATCAAATTATTGGAAACAAAGAAAAATGATTTATGACAAGAAATAAAGTACATGAAGAATTGTGTTTGATTTGTCAAGTTGAAACAAAGAGTACAGATGAGGCATGTAGGGATGATCAGTGGATTCAAGCAATGAAGAAAGAATTTGATCAAATTGTGAAGAATGAGACATGGGAATTTATTCCTAGACCTAAAGACAAGAATGTTATAGGAACTAAATGGGTTTTCAGAAACAAGATGAGGTTGTAAGAAATAAAGCAAGATTGGTATGCAAAGGATACTCATAATAAGAAGGTATAGACTGTTGTGATGTGAAGCCTAATTAGACTCGAAGGTTGATTTCTCTCATTTTAATTAGTGTGGTTTCTCCCCAGATTATTACTATGGGGGTTTGGGGGCAGTGCCCCTTGCAGGGTCTTGGGGTAGCACCCCAAGTGCACTTCCTATCATAGTACAAGGTGGGGTCAAGGGGAAATGCCCCACGGGGATTTTTCGAGGGCAACAACCCTGAAGCCAAAAAATGAATTGACTATTGTAAAAGGCTTTGACTATTATTTTTCTATTGGATGACTTATTATAGAACTAATTTTGTAAGTGGAAAAAATATTGTATAAAATAGATTAGGGTTAGGGATTTCACAATGTATGATGATATTGTTGCTTCTTGTGGTGATATTGGTCTATAAGGGATTGTAGATTGTAATTACTGGATAATAATAATATTGGATTTGCTATTGATGGACATAGTCTAGGGATTGAGTGAACCATGTTGAATCCTTGTGTCTTGTGTTCTCTTGTATGTGATTTATTATTTTATAATATTGGTTATATTTGCATGTAATTGTTATTTCTATTCATGGTTAATCCTAACATAGACTATGAAGAGATATTTGCCCTTGTTTCAAGAATTGAAGTAGTAAGGATGTTTTTGGCTTATGTAGAAAGTAAGAAGTTCAAAGTGTATTAGATCGATGTAAAGTCAATATTTCTAAATGCAAAACTTGAAGAAGAAGTCTACATAGAGCAGCTTGAAGGATTTCCTTAGACATAAGAAAAGGATATGGTATGTAGATTGAAGAAAGAATTGTATGGCCTAAAGAAAGCACCTAGAACCTAGTATGCAAGATTGGAAAAGTATTTGGAAAACTTGGGATTTGCTAAAGGTATGAAAGATAGTAATTTGTATTTGAAGAAAATTGAGAATGGATTGTTGATTATTGTGATATTTGTGGATGACATAATCTTTGGAGGTAATGATGAAGCAAGTGAAAGATTTACTGATGAAATGAAGAATGAATTTGAGATGAGTATGATTGGTAAAATGAAATATTTCTTAGGTCTATAAATTGTGCAAAATAGAGATGATATTTTCCTATCACAAACTAAATACTTAAAAGACTTGTTGAAAAGATTTAGCTTGAAAAGTTGTAAGCCTATTGGTACACCTATGATAACTGGTCACAAGTTATCTAGCAAAGATGAGACACCTTTAGTTGAGAAGAAGAAGTATAGATCCATTATTAGAGGTTTACAATATCGAACTCACACCAGACCTTTTATAGCAAATGTAGTTGGTATAGTAGCAAGATTTCAAGTAGATCCTAGAGAAGCACATTAAGCAGAAGTCAAGAGAATATTCATATATTTGAAGTGTAAACCTAATTTTGGTTTGTGGTATGATAGATCAAGTGATTTTACTTTATGTGCATATACTAATGTGGATTGGGCATGCAATATGGATGAGTGGTGGAGCATTTTTTCTTGGAGGCAAATTGGGTTCTTGGTTGAGTAAGAAACATGACTGTATCTGATAAAATACATTAGAAGTAGAGTATGTAGCTACAACAAAAAATTGTAATCAAATTATGTGGATGAAGTAGATGCTGAAGGATATTATGTTAGAGTTTTTAGAACCTATTATCATACATTGTGATAACACAAGTATAGTAAGTATGTCTAAGAATCCTGTGTTGCATTCTAAGACTAAGCATATATCTGTTAAGTATCATGTTCTGAGAGAGAAAGTTGGAGAGAAATCAATTATATTGGAATATGTTAGTACAAAAGAGAAGATTGCATACAGTTTTACAAAGCCTTTTCCTAAAGATACATTTGAGCATTTGCAAGGTATGCTTGGGGTTATGCCCTTGCCTAATTTTAAGGAAATAATGTAGAAAGTGCATCAATCTAGTGGTAAAAAGTACTATTGTTTATCTAGAATGAATGCTAATGCTCCGTATATGGGGGAGTATTTTGATGAGCAAAGTCATCAATGACTCTTAGTAGTTGGTATAAAACAATATCTTTAGACACTTGAGATGGTTAAAGACTTGGAGCAGATGATTGACACAGTGAATCCTTTTTCATTGATGTTAATGAGGGAGAAGTGTACATGAATTTTTTTTTTTAATATTATGTGGGATATGTGTGTATGAAGGAGAACTATTCTTGGATAGATTGATGTCAATGGGAGAAACTTTGATGTTTATATAAATGGGGGAGAAGTGTGAACAATTGATTTCCATGCATGTAAGAATGAGACAACATAGATAGAGAGTTGTTCCTATGGGTTAGAAGTGTGAAAAACTAATGCCGATCCATGAAAGAGTGAGGAAGAAAATATGGAGAGTTCTTGTGAATTTTTGTTTTGATTGATGAAGAGGATTTGAAAACAAGAGAACAACAACAATAATAACAAAGTTGGATTTAGCATTCTTGGAACTTAGATATTTTTCATCTATGTTGCCATCAATTCCAAAGGGGGAGATTGTTAACATGAATGATTATTAACCTGCGACCTCAATTTTTATTGTCACTAGTTTTCTATCCCGCGTCCCCGCTGACTGTTTTCACATTCCCGCAACTGCGAGATCGCTGCATTAACCTGTGGGATTGCTGCATTAACCTGTGAGATCGCCTTGCCTTTCAGACCAAAACTCAGCTTCAACTTTTCCGCATTCTTGCTGACAGTTCTCGCATTCTCGCACCTACGAGAATGCATTCTTAACCCGCAAGTTTGCTGTGAGATTTGTTTTTCTCAAAATTTTGATAGTTTTTCATTGCAGGTTTCATGCTAACGTGTTTTCTATAGGTTTGATCATCACATATTTGAGATCATAATCAAATCATAATCATATTTAAAAAATAAAAATAAAAAAAATCAAATTTTAACTTTTAGTGGTTATGTAGGATATGGACTATTCTACGCATTTTTACACATATCAAAAAGAACAAAAAAAGTTAAAAATATTTTTCCCATAATTAAGCTTTGATTTTGGGGATTTTTTTTGGTGACTAATCAAATCACTTTTTTTGTAGCATTGTAGGTTGGAGTGACAAACCTAATCATGTTTTTTGTAGGTTTTTCTTAGAATGAACTTGCATGTTTAAACACGTCTTTCATTGCATGAATGCACTCAAATTACTCTCGAAGTCCATGGATTAAAATCAACTTTTCATTGGAATGCATGCTTAAAACAACAAAACACAATCTTGAATGCAAAGGATCAATTAATCATTGCTATACCTCACACTTCAACTTTGGGTTTTAAAAAGAATTCACTCAATCTTGAATGCCTAACAATTAATGAACCTTGCATGGTTTTGACACACTTCAACAATGCTCACATTTCTTATGTTGAAAATCTCTCAATTTCTATTATGTTGACGACGCTGTCAAGTTGGAATTGAACATCTATATCTTAATCACTTAGATCAGACAATCTAAGAATCAGTTGGTGAAAGAACTCTACTTTTTAGCCCAAGGTCATCTGAATCTTCTCTCCCCTTGTCGCCTTTGCGGGCCATCTTGGGTACATAAGACTAGGATCTAAAACTTTGTTTTTAGTTTTAGGGGGCCTGCTTGGGGATTTCATCACCCCTTGGGACGACCTCAACTCTAGCATTCCGAAAGAGTATAAAGATCGGGAGGTGAATCCAAAGACACCTCTCTTGGGATCAAAATTCTGTCACTCGGGCTAAGCCTCAAGGAACTTTATACCCTTGAGAAGTGAAAGAGGAGAAGTGGGTTACTGCTCCTCTCGGTTGTGTGACATTTTTTTGGTTTCATCTATAGCTTTGGGCCTCACGTACCTTGCGTATATCGAGGACTCCCTAGCTAAATCAAATTTCATCCTTGTAGAAAGCTTCCTAGGATGTTGGTGTGTTTGACGTGCTTGCTCCAAAATTTTGTTTGCTTGTTTGTTCATAGCTTTTGAATGAATGTTTTCCAACTTTGGTCAAAATCTCAGAAAAGTAGAAATCTCCCAGCTCAAGGCATACTTAGCATAGTCACTGCCTCATCAGAAAATCATCCAAGCTCCCCCGCTGCAACCAAATCTATCTAGTTCTTTGCTTTAAAAAAATCCCAAATCCAGAGTCCATCCAAATCATCCCCCCAGCCAGCTAGCAACCCAATCCAAAATCACCCAAGCCTTTAAGGAATTGTTGTTACTCTACCAGAATTTTCTATCCAATCAATCTATCCAAATCCCTCAATCTCCCCAAGGTTATCCCTTTGATAGAGCTTTGTCTAGGGTAATCAAGCCTTGTCACTTGTCATCCCTCATCACCTTAAGCTAAAGGTTGGGATCCACAAGTGGTCAATCTCGTGTCATGCCCATAGGATCATTTGTCTATCCTCAAGTTGACACCAAAAGCCACCAATCCTACACATAGGAAAGAAAAACTCTCAATTTTTAACAGTAAACCCTTGAAGTCTTCCATGCACAGGAAAGCCAAAAATCTCTAGCCAATCCTCCTTAGGTCTGTCATGCAGCTTTGACTCTCCCTAGAAAATCTTTCATCAGCCAATCCAAAATCTGCGCTTAATCCAAATCCAACCATGAGCTTTCATGTTCATCCATATGCAAGACCCCATCCCCATCCAACTCATCATCAAAACATGAAATCCCAACCCTATCATGATGAGTTTGGTTGCATTGTCCTTTCTCCCACTCCATCCTATTCCAATGATGATGATGATCTTGTCGACTATGATGGGTATATTGAAAGCCTTAGAGATATTACTCCCAACATCCTACCAAATCCAAACATTCCTCCCAAATACTCCATCCCTCCTCCAAACATACCCACTAGTACTCCTTACCATGCCTTTGACAAGGGAAATCCATTATTATCCTCATCCTTACCTCCTTCCTATATTGTGCCCACATATTTCTCTTATACATCAGTCATATCTCCATCTTCCTCTACCTTCATCTCCCAACCTCCACCATTCCAGAACAATTCTAGTAGCTACATCCCTAGTCCAAATCCACCATCCCAATATCCTCCAAACCCCTTTCCAAATCCTCCAACCAATCCTAGTTCTGTAATGCATCACCTCAATCCCCTTACTCCTCCTATTCCAACACACTCATCTCTAAGGAATTTTACAAGGAAGCCCAAAGCAACTCCATCTCCCACCCCTATCACTCCTCTTACCTCATCCTATCGCTACCATTGCTATCGCATCCACCCCACTTATCAAACCCCTTCCATCTCCTACCTCCCATCCATTGAATCCCTCCAAATCCCATCCACATCTCCTCCTCCTAGCATTACCCAAATCCCATATAATAAACCTCATGAGTCCCTCCCCCATCAGCTCATCCCCATTGCAGAACCTCCTACCCGTCCATCTACCTCACTTAAAGAAACCATCCATACTTCTCCTATCATACCATCTGCTCCCACCCATTTCTATCAAGATCTTGTCCAAAAGCATGTTGAAATATCCCCCAACACAATAGAAGATCCTATCATCCCACTTATTCCCCTACATGATCCACTTTTACCATCCCCTCCATATCTAAATCCTACCATCACACCTACTCCATCTCAAGATCCATTCCCATCACTCCATCCAACTCAAGATCCTATCCTTCCATCCCCTCTACTTCATGCTCATACTAATCCCATAATTCATGATGGTAGATCCATCAAAGGAGAACTAACTATCATATATGAAGCTTCAAATCCTTTAGCTAATAATGGACTCACATCTTGTGTTCCAAATAATGAACATCATATTGAAGAAAGAAATAAAAATGTATCCCTAGATGTTGGTATCCCCTCTATCCCTGCATGGTCCCAAGTCCTTCCATCTCCACCCCAACATTCCCATCCATCTTATCCTATATCTATTTTGGGCCATTATCCTACTTCTTTTCCACCCTCCATTTTGGGTCCATACATCCCTTATCCAAATCCCCCAACCTTCCCATCCATTTTGGGTCCTTATATACCTAATATGAATCCTTTATCCCCTCCATCTATCTTGGGACCTATACCTTCCCCGTTTCCATCTATTTTAGGCCCACATCCTTCATTCCCTCCATCCATTTTGTGCAATTATATCCATCCATATCCTATGTTCCAATCTATCCTTCCATCCCCTCAAATCCACTAGCTAGATCATCAAAGACACTCACCCTTAAATCCCTTCCAACCTTTAAACCCCATCTCTCCATCCACTATCCCTCCATATCATCCATGCTCTTGTTCCCATACCATGGCTAATAAAAGCATATTGGATGCCAAAATCAAAAAGCATAAATCCAAAAATCCACAAAAATCCAAGTCTCAACATGTCCCTTCTAAAATACATTTTCAAGAAGAGAAACATTTAATCCCAATCAAAGAAAAAGTCAAGAGGCCACAAAGGTCCAAGCTACAAAAGTCAAAAATCATGTGGATTCCCAAGATGCTCATAAAAGAAATGCATCTCAAAGAAAAATCTCAATTGGCATCCATTCATGCTATTCAAAGAGCCTCATTCATTCACCCTTTATCCAAATCCCTATATATGCATCCTTCATCCCCCCAACCCACTCTTAGTCCATATGCTTCTTATTCTAAATTTCCCATCCTTCATCTTCCAACTTTACTTGTAGTCCTTATCTTTCTCTTCATCCATTTTCTCCTCAACCTCGCTCAATACCATCTTTCCCTCTATTTCATCACCTTTCAAGGTGTGTGCTAATGATGATCTTTCCAAATTCCTCATCCTTTTACCCACCTATCTTATGCCTTCCCATCCATTATCGGCCAAAATCCCACCCACCATTCCACTTGTTCAATCCAATCCTTTTCCATCCATCCTACCAACATCTATGAGTAAAAATGCATCCAAAAAGTCAAAAAAAAAAATAAAAAAAAAAAATCATCCATTGGTGAAAACTTGGCAATTCAAGCACCATGGATAAGTACCATGGTGAAAACTTGGCAAACAAGCGTCATGCATAATCCCTCCATCCAAATTATCTATACACTTGGGGGCACGTTCCATCACCCATCATACCCATCTCATCCCACCATACCAACCACATCCTATCCATTTCACCCACCATCTTCCTTTGGATCTTGATAGGAATAAATTCCACCATTAGATACATGATTTTGGTCATCCCTTTGACATCCATTTTCCATAAAAGTTTGTATCCACCTATCCTTTATCTACCCATTCTTTCATCTATCCAATCCCTCCATTGGCCTCATCCACCCATCCTCCTTATCCTCTACCTCATTAACCTTTCACATCCTAGCTTCCATCTATCTCCCTCATCCTCTTGTTGACCAATATTCAATCCTATCACATCCCTCATAAAAAGTCCTCTTGAATAGCATATTATAACTAGGGGCACTCTATTCCTTGGAGATCATGTCATGTCCATCTTTCCATCAATCCTTATCTTTTTGGCATTCCTCTACCCAAATCCCTCTATCCATTGTTCCCTTTTTCATCTATCCTTGCATCTCCCAATATTACCTCCATCTTTCCATCACTTGGTGCATCCCTTGTCATTGGTATCTAGCCCTCAGCTATCCCTCATCCTAAGCTTCCATTCGCTATCCTCTCATCCTAAGCTTTTCATCTGCTATCTCCTCATCCTGAGCTTTTTACTCCCGCTATCTTAAGCTTTTCACAAACCATCTTCTCCTCTTGAGCTTTTCATCCCCTCTATCTCCTTATCCCATGATTTTCCTCTACTTCCCCATCTCAAGATTTTTATCCACTTTCTCCTCATTTGAATCTTTTTATCCACTATCTCTTCATCTTTATCTTTCCTGCCACTATCCTATCATGTTGAGCTTTTTGTATAGTAATCCCTTGTACATTCTTTGGTCTATCAGCTGTATATTCCTTGCACATTAGTCCTTAGATTAGTCCCATTGTATACCTCTTCATTTCTTTGCGTCAGTTCTTGCTTGATCACAAATTGCAGTTCTCTTGGTTAAGTGCTTTAGTGAATCCTTGTACAAGATCCCTTGTCATCAAAATGTTGTCCTAAAGAGTTATGATTTCTTAGCTCATCCTAGTCCTCGATATTACTAATAGATCCTTGTAGGATGCATCCTTCCTCTCATCTGATCTTTGTCCGTCAATATCTAGTCCTATCGATCTCTTTGGAAAAAGGTTCCTTTTTATGGATTTACATTTTCTTTCAATTTATTTTCTTTTCAAGATTTCAAGCATGATTCTTAAAGTATCTCTTCCAAGTGATTTGGGTTGTTCCCTCCTCATGGTTGCCATGATCTTTTATATCATGGTGTGCTACGAATGGGGCAATTCAAGTGCAAGGTCTTGATCAGGTCTTTTATTTGTTTTTCTTTTCTACTTGTGGGTTACCCAGTGTCAGTTCCATGCTGCTTCCTCTGTGATTCATGTGCAATGCTGGGGAAATCCTTGCGTGTTTTTTTGTCAGTCCTCTAGATGGTTGGTGACATGGCCTTGCTATTCTTAGTAACCTTGGCAATTAACCAACATTCCTATATTAAATCTAGTGCTCAACTACATGGTGGTACTTCTCTTTGAAGTATCCCCCAACTCAAAAAGCTTCAATGGATTCCCTTCATCTCCATTATCCCCCATCCATATCCCACATCCATCTCTTCTACCCCAGCTTGTGCAAACCGTATCTCTAAGAGTCAATCATTACTCTTAGCTTTAGGGATCCACAATCCTAGTCTTAGGAATCCACCCATCAAATCAATCCACCAAGCCTCATCTTTTGAGATCCACAATCCAGTCCTAGGGATCTCTGACACCCATCTTCCATCAAATTGACTCTTTAAAATCCTATTGCATCAGCTTTATAATCCCCTCATCCTTCTCCCTATCATGGTTTCCTTTTTATAGCGCTCTGCTCCTTCATCCTCCACCTTCCCTAAAGTCTTAAGCTTACTTCCTCTTGTGCATCTGATTCTCCTTTACCATTCTCCCATAGTGAGAGTTTGAGCTAATTCAACCCCTTCTCTTTACCAATCTGAGTCTCCTTGCGTGTCCCAGATTCTTCTACTTTTCAAGAAGCCATCGAGCCTCGTCTTCTCTTTTCATTGCCTTCTTGAGGGGGCATCTCTAAGTCTAGTCTCTCCTCTTCTTATCTGAGATTGGGGCAACTTTGTTACTAAAACATCTTCCTCATGTCATCTCCATTTGAACTTCTTTGAAATAGTGTTGTCTCAACACTATGTCAAAGAGGGGCAAAATGTAGACACCTGAATCTGATTACACTACTTCGGTAATCCTATTTAGCTATCTCTAAAGGCATCATTAATTAAATTCCTATTTAATTAATCCTTTGCCATCCCCTAGCTGATTAATTTAATTAATCATCTATAGTCCTAATTGATAAATCAAATAACCCATCATTTATCAATTAAAACCTATTCTCCTATCTAATTCCAAATCCCAAATTTATTAAAATCACTTTAATAAATGAAACACTCAAATCTAATAGCCCCTAAACTATCCTAAAACCCCCATCTAGCCTAATCCACCCCATCCACTCATACTAACCAAGCTTAGCCACTAACTCACCCACCCTTATCAATACCATCCACTTGCACATCTCTAACATCCCTAATCTAATCCTAACCCAAGCCTAACCCATCCCCTAATCATTTTCACAATCCTAAAGGAGCTTAAGACTTTCCTAATCCAAACCAAAGTCTCCCCTCAAAATATCCCAACCACCAAGCCATAAGTGTACAAAGCCATGAATGACTCTTACAAGCTCATTCATTGCTCTTACAAGCACTTATGAGGGCTATTTAAATCCTTCAACCTCCTTTGTTGACTCATCCATGCCCTTTCCTCCACCCACTCTCCTTGTGACATGTGTCACTCTTTGATTGGTGCTAAACAAACACAATCCATGTGCTCCCCTTTAAGTGCATCTTAGCCCTCCCTCACCATCTTGCCATCCTTGCATCTTACCCCTCCATCCCTCAAGCCCTTAGCCTATAAATTGGATCCCCTCCCAAGCCATTTTAATCACAATCCTTAAGCTAAAGTTACCATGTCAGTTTGAGAAGCCGAGTTCATACCATTTTCACATATCCACACCAAAAATCCCAAATCCATCTCCATTGAAGCATTTTGAAGCTTGGGCATACATCCTAAATCCATATCAAAGGACACATCTACAAATCAAGTGATCATCCTCATTGAGAGAGCCTATCCATGGCTCATATTCTCATTTGAGAACCTCACTTTGTCTCATCTAAAGTTTATACTAGTTTTGTTAGTTAATGCTTTTGTTTTTAAATAGATTAGTGTTTCTTGCTAACATATTAGTGTACACAAGAATGATTTACATGTTTCATTCATGACTATGTTTGTTATTGATGTCAACATAGTATTGCTTCTATGAAGATTGACAGAGTAGCAAACAAAGAAATAGGTCATATGGACAATGTATTGATGATGAGGTTAAGTGTGGTTAAGGATATGTTCTACAGTATGTCCTAATGAAGTGGAAAAGTATGCATATAGAGAGTTAAAGGCATGCAAGAGTTATTCTTGAATTATAGAGAACAATGTGTAGATAGAGTACCTGATAAGTGGTTTCTAATGTTTGGATTATATCTTTTAACATGGATAGAATCATGATAAGTGAAGTTAGACAGTAAACATATACAACTTGATGATGACATCGACAAGTGCACAACTTGGGCTTCTAACATGATGTTCTTAATGATGTCCTTAACCTTTTTCTTAGTTGACTTGTCAAGTTGAGCTTGATAAGTCATCTACATTATCTCATCAAAGGTTCCAAATATGTTAAACTCTTCATCTCTAGTTGACTTAAGAATCACTTCTACATATCCTTAAACTTGTTCTTTAGAAAATTCATATCCAAATGACTCAACATATGTCACTCTAGGTTCTACTGCTTCTATGTAGGTAAATTTAGTATCCACCATAAAATATATATCATTTTTGAATTTTCTTAATAGTGATAGTGGAATTCTATACCTTTGCTTCATCTTAGTTTGGAATGTTTTCATAATTATATCTACATTGGTCTCTATATTATCAATAGTATGTCTTCTATATAAGCTACCTATCTTTTCCATAACATTCTTATCACTTCTTAGTAACTCAGTTACAAACATGAATGAAAATCTTTTAATCAAGTGGAAAAACAAATATGTTATCAATGAATTGAATTTGAATTAACTATTTTTCACCTTCTTTATTCTTTCCAGATTCTCCACTAACTGCACTCTAAGTATCTCACTCATGTTTACTTTTACTTTCTCAATACACATCTTGTAGGCTACATGGATAAATCCTACTGTCATATCATCTTCTCTTGAACTAGAACAAATATTGGATGCCATGATTCTACATATGAATCTTACATCATGTTTTTTGATCTTTCTTATCACAATTCCTCTCCCATTGTACTCAATCTTAGTATTTTCCAACACAAGTTTCTTTACATTCTTCTCATTTATTGGTATTTAACCTTTATTACATAGACCAATCACTTCATGAATGAGGTTTTCTAATATATCTATCACATTTTATCCTAACCAAAATTGTCCATCATGAATTATGCTCAATATTATCTTTACCCAATCTTCATTGTCAAATTCATGAGAAAACAAGTACTTAATCAGTTCATTCTATTCTAGATGTTCATAATCACTCTTAAAACTCATGTCCTGATTACAAATAAGGTTGAATTATTTAGTTTCATTCCCTTCTCCCATAGTTTCAAAATTTCTCTTAACATAGCTTCCAATGTTCTCTAAATACAAAACTCTATTTGCAATTATAAAAAGTACCACTAAAGGATCATCTTCTAGGGGTTTGATAGGGTTTATCTTCATCTAGGGTTCAACATCACCCTCAACATCATGAATTAAAGACCTATCCATCTCTACAGTAAATAGTAAACTCAAATTTACAACTTCAACTTTCAAAATAGGGATTCAACATCACCCTTAACATCATGAATTAAAGACCTATCCATCTCTACAGTAAATAGCAAACTCAAATTTACAACTTCAACTTTCAAAATATGTAAATTACCTTAACTTTGCAAAAATAGGGTTTACTAATCAACTCAATCCAATGCTACCTTGATAGCCTTTGATTCACTCTTAATTTGATCCTTAACCCTTCCCACATTCAAATGATACTCAAAATATCAATTTTGATCCTTAAATCCTTTACATTTACCTACTCAATTAATTGCACAAGTACACAATCAACAAAAAGTTGTTCTTTCTTTACCAATTCCTTATTTTAGTTTGTGGATACACATACTAACTTCAAATTTTTTGTGCACTTAACCATAGCTTCTAAACATCATTCTCTTCCTCATATTAACTATACATACCTTAATTCTTCCTTTGACACTTCTACTACCTTTTTGATGCCAATTCTTTTATAAAAGTGCTCAATTTAAGTAGGATAAATCAAATGCCACTATTGACTTCAATATTCTTTCAAGTGCTTCACTTGGTTGTTCTTCCAACACCACATGTAAACTTGATGGATCTTTGGATTTGAAAAATGCTTCTTTAAATTATTTTGCATGTTCTTTCATGTTATCTTTCTAGCTATCATTGCTGTTATCATTCCTTCTAGTATTCTTATTCATGTTACTTTTGAAATTGGGATTCCTTACATTCCTTCTTGTGTCCATTCTAAAAAATCTTTTTATATGACCAAGGTTGTTACATAACTATCATACTGGTGCATTGTTTTCAAATCTAGGTCTAGGCTAGTTAACAGGTGCTCTGCAATCTCTAGAAATATATCCAAAGTTGTTGCACTTACATCACAAAATGTTGCTTCTCATTCCATTGTTTCCCTCATTAGATCTTCTTCTTGTAGAGTTAGTACCTCTAAACATTCTACTATTGCTATTACTATTATCAAATTTAGGGCTCTTACAGTTAATTGTTATATGACCAAAACCATGACAATTATAATAATAAAAACCAATAACATGTTTAAATAAATTACTTGTACATATTTTCATATGACCAATTTTATTACATACATATCATCTACCTTTCAATTTATATCTCACTTCTTTAGGTGATTCAATTGTCTCAAGCTATTTGGGTTCATCAACTTGCTCAAGTTATTTAGCTTGCTCAATTTGCTTAGGTGCATCATTAGATTGATTTGACTCAATCTTGTTCAGATCTACTTTTTCTTGCATAGATTGATGATTTTCAAAATTTAGTTCCTCTCTTGCTTTAGAATTCTTAACTAAATTTTCTTCAATAAAATATCCAAGACTAGTCTTACCATAAGAAGGTCTCTATATAAAGATTTATTCATCAAGCTTCTTACTACTAGAATATAATTTCTTAAGTTTCTTAGACTGAATTAACTCTCCTTTCACAATACTGTTGCACTTCTCAAGTTCTGCATACTGCAACTTGGTAGACTCAAGACTAGATGTCACTTTGGTAAGATTGGATATGAGATTTGTATTCTCAGATTTCAAATCTGATTCAATTTACCAGTACCATCCTTCAAGCTCAAATTTAGATCTATAATCTTAAGTTCATGCTTCAGGATCTCATTTTATTTCTTCAGCATTGAAACTTCATCACTATCCTTGATCTAATCTTTAGGATCTTTCTTAAACTTGAGATGATCTATCTTATCTGTCAACTTTTCAATGTAGTCTTTAGCATCTTCATATCTTTCTTTCAAATAATCTATTTTTCTAGTAAGAATATCAATCTACTCAAGAGATTTTTATAGGTTCTTCTATAATTGTTCCATATCCATAGGGATCTTGCTCAAGCTATTAGGCCTTTTCTGAGTAACTATTCTCTAATACCAATTGTTATAAATAGAAAATACTGAGAGGGAGGGGGGGGGGAGTGAATCAGTATTTCACAATTTTTTCTCCAAAATTAGATATGTTTAATAAATTTATAACTTGCATAAGAAAGTAAACTAACTATGTTGAACATTAAACATAACCAAGCAATAAAGTAACTCATAACACCATATTTTGTTAACTAGGGAAACCTTGGCTAAGGGAAATCCCTAGTAGGGATGGTACTCACAATGTGATCCACTAATGAAAAGTATCTTGTGAAAGATATTGACCCTGTTAGGAGTCTATTACATCCATATAGTGTCTCAGTCCTTATTAGAGGACTTAGGCCTTGTTAGAAGCCCCAACCCTATTAGGATTTATTATTAAAAAATACAAATGTATGCAAGATGATCCCACTGCCCAAACACACAATGTACAATAAAATTCTTCATTACAAAGAGATAGAACAAAAACCTCTATATTGTTGTTGATATCTTCAATATTTGATATTGCCTTTTCTACTCTTCAAAAAAAAATAGTACAATTCACATTCATTTGATCATACATTGGAATTCACATCACAAAAACATTACATCAATATGACACAACTCACTTATAACTTTGCATTTAGTAATCTTCCGTTATACCTTTTTGATTAACAAATACCTACTCTTTTAGCCTTCATGATTTTATATACTTTATCAAAATACAAAATTTACTTTTTCCCAAAATACCCATTTCCTTATCATGCTTTGTTATGCCTATACACTGCTATAACTAGTAAATTCATCATAACTTTATCCATACTTTCCATACTATCCTGCAAACTTGCACATGTCATAATCATAATATTAGGTAGTTGTACCTAACTCTACACATGTCCATAATATGCCTATGAATCTCACCAATCAAAATTCTAATTATTTAGTCAGATAAACTGTATAACACTTAAAACAAATTTCTAAGTCTAATTGCCATAACTTCATCTTCATGTTCTACCCACTTCGTGTGACTGATATGTTGCCATAAATGACAACATCAAAATGTATAACCTAGAAAAATTGTCAATGCTCTAATACAACACCCAATGCCAACAACACCCACATTCCCCCACAAAGCTCCATCAAAATTAAGTTTCACCCAACCTTTTTGGGGATGAGACCATACACATTTTTGCCTTTCAATTTTTTCCTTCCCTTTCCCAATGAAAGGAGAAAGTTTAAGTCCCAACCATCTGTGTCACATAGAATCATCCTGCTGAGTGATGGATTTATGGGATCCTCTATTATTGAATACCTTATTGTTAATAACTTCAATGATTAGAGTTTCCAATTTAACAATAAGCTACTAGGGATCCATCTTCACATCTCTAAATATCCTCATGTTCCTTTCCTCCCATAATTTCCATGGAATTATGGAAGGAGATATTATCCATAATCCCTTGAAAATACTCTCTTTATTCAAAATGGGATAGGATAAGAAGAGAGATCAATTGGAGTGAGGAAGAGATGTTTTCCATGACATCTTTTTGAAGAATCAACTCCAACATTGTCTAGCATAGTCATAGTGAATTAATAAATGGTTGGGATACTCCTCTTCCATTTCAAAAAGTGGACAACAAAGGGGGCCTTCATAGTCCATTCTTTTGAATTTGTTGGAAGTTTGAATTTTTTCTTGAAGATCTATCCATGATAAGGCCCATGCCTTAGGAAGACATAGAGCATCCTAGCACAAGATTTGAGGTAGCTCTTCGTTAGGGAGATTTCTTCTTTCCATTATGCAAATTTAACCTTTACTATAAATTCCCCTAATTTGGATCCATCCCAATATAATTTATCTTCTCTATTTTATAAGACTAAGCTTCTATTTTTAAGAATGGACAAAAGAAGATCCTTATTAGATTGTGGAGCCCTAAGATTATGGGAGGATTTCCAATGCTAACCCTAAGGGGAAGTTCTATCTAAGACTATAATTTTTTTTAGGAAAGGACCCCAAGCTTATTCCAAGGCTTCTTTAAGTATAAGAAAGTTTCTTAACTCATTTATAATAGGGTATCCTTCCCAAGAATAGTCCAAAATCTTACCTTATCATCTTTTCCAAATTTCCAAGTGATTCTGTCTTAGATGATAGATCTACATTTGATCATGAAATTCCAAATGCTTAATCTCATCAAAGGATTTGTAATTCTTGAAGAGACCTAAGGGATTCATTGGATCAAGATTTGTAAAGGATTCTGGCCTATTTTAGATGAGGGTTTCTAAAAATTCTCCATACCAATTTTTTCCCAAGAACTAAAGCCTGATCTTTGATATTTCTTATCCCAAAACCTCCATTGGCCTTATGTCTATAGACCTTACCCCAAACCAATAATGGAATTTTCTTTATGTTTCTTGAAACCTTGCCAAAGGAAGTCTCTAAAAATTTTGTTTAAAGAATCTATATTCTGAATATGCAAGCTAGATATTGAGAGGTGATATATAGGTATGCTAGTTAACACCAATTTTAGCATAGTGAGTCTCCCTGTTAGAGGTAGCGACTTTCCTTTAAATGATTGAATTTTTTTTGGACCTTACCTAATAGACTATCCTAGCTAGCTAACTATTTCCTCCCTTTTTCTAGCTAGAAACCAAGGTATTTACAAGGAAAGGTGTCTACTTTGATGATGAGTACTTTCCTTATGCTTACTTCTAGAGAAGGAGTGGTGTTAAAAAAGAAAACTTATGACTTTGCCAAGTTTATCTCTTGACCTAAAACTACTATATAATTATTAAGAATGATTTTGATGGTTTTGGCTTCTAAGATGTTGGCCTCGCTATACAACATTGTGTCATCTACAAATTGCTGATGTTTAGTGGGTTCATCCTCCCTTGCTAGTTCAATGCCTTTAAGAAAATTGTTAGAGCAATCAGTTCAAAATGCTCTCCCTAGGGCTTCTGACATGAAGATAAAAAAGAATGGGGATAGAGGATCTACTTACCTTAGTCCTCTTGAAGGATCAAAAAATTCTTCTAGAGCACCTTTTACAAGAGCTGAGAATATCAAGGTAGAGATGTATTCATTGATTAAGTTTATCCAAGGTTTAGCAAAGTCATAAGATTGGATACGTTTACAGAGAAAGTACTAGTTTTATGAGTATCCTAGGTTTTCTTGATACTTGTAAAGAATGCATAATTTCCTAAGCTATAACCACCCCATTGTAAATGGATATGTTAGGAACAAAACTTGTTTGTTCTTCATTAATGAGAGATGGTAAAATATTTTGAAGTCTTCTAGCTTAAGTCTTTGTTAGCAATTTATACAATGTATTACAAAGGGTTGTTGGTCTATAGTCCTTAAAGCTTTTAGGAGATTCTTGTTTAGTTAAAGCCAAGAAAGTGTGGTTAACTTCCTTAAGGAGCCCCCCATAGTTATAGACTCCTTCCAAAGCCTCTATGACTTCATCTCCTAAGAAATGCCAACATTTTTGAAAGAAGCAAGTCAGGGAGCCATCAAACTTGGGCGATTTGTCTGGATTCATTTCTTTTACAACCTTTTCCACTTTTTCCTTAGTAAATTTTTCCAATACTAATTTTTTTTTCTCTAGGGTTATAATATTAGGAATTTTATTGAGGAATCCATTTTGATTTAATGTTGAAGAGTTTTCATTAAGAATATTCTCAAAAAAAAGGAGGAAGCCTCTTTTGCCACCTTTGAGGGGTTTTCCAAGATCAAACCTTTCTACATTTGGATCCTAGTAACCTTGTTCCATGCTCTACGAAGCTTTGTGCTATTATGAAAAAAATTGTGTCCTTATCTTTTTCTTTAAGCCAAGACTTCCTCGATTCATGCCTCCAATAAATTTATTCCTTACCTAGAATATCTTCTAATTTTTATTTTAGGGTTTTTTCACATAAATAAAGGTCTTTTACCATGCCTATAACCATGACTTCCAAGTTAACTTGCTCTACTTCTGATTCTATTTCCCCTTTTTGATGAAAGATGTTCCCAAATGTGGATGTATTCCACTGAATGAGATGGTTATTTATAATTTTTAGTTTTTGAACTACTTTATACATTTTGGATCCTAAGAGTTTTGCTTCCCTCCAACAAAATTCTAGTAAGAATAGAAGAGATGGATCGAGAAACCAAATTTTCTCAAATCTAAAAGAATTTCTATCTAAGGTTACTCCCATGAACAGTTAAGGAGAACAGGGAAATGATCCAAGCCTAAGAAAGGTAAGGTTTCAGATTTGGTACAAGAAATTGATCCAGGAAGTTACCATAGGAAAAGAATCTATCTAATCTTTCTACTATTTGACTAAAATCATGTCTTCTGTTATTCCATGTAAAAGAGTTGTCTACTGAGGTTTCTTTCAACAAAGAATTGGAACTAATTCAATGATTAAAATCTATAGCTATTTGAGACATTCTTGACAATCCTCTTTTTTTTGAGGGTGAGGTGATAGCATTAAAATCACCTCCTAGAAACATAATTGATTAAGGGCCTAAAGAAAAGTGTTTAATTCCTTCCAAAATTTTCTTTTATCAGAAGACAAAATCGGGGCATATATATTAAAAAGTGAAAGAAACCAATTTTCTTTTGAGATCCTTAACTTGAGCCAGCATCCAATTCTTTTCTACATTAATAGGGGAGATGCTAATGTTGCAAGGGTTCCAAATGAAGGCCAAGCCTCCTAAAGCACCCTCAACTAGGATTCACCAAATACATCTAAATCCCAATTTCTTATTAAATTTAGATACTTCTTCTAAGATCATTTTAGTTTCTTGTATAATAACAATGTCAGGTTTATATTTGTTAAGACATCATTTGAGAAGGTGTTGTTTGTTAGGGGCATTGAGGCCCCTAACATTCCAAGAAAAGATTAACATGGCCCTTTGATAAGGCTCTTCCTCTTCCTTACTTCAAAGAGATCAATTAATTTTTGTTGCCCTCCAGCTTTCACTGCCTGAGATCTGAATTCACTAGTACATTTCCACTTGTTTTTCTACCAAATTTTTTGACCAAAGCTATGATTTCATCTTTTTTTTTTTCTTTTTTTTTCATTCCCCCTGTTGGGTGAAATTTCAACCAAATGAGGGTTTTATGCCCGAGTTGGTCAAAATTTTGACCAACTTATGTTTTCCCAAGTTGGTCATAATTTTGACCAACTCAGGTCATAACAAAAAAAGAAAAAAATGCATGAATAATATTATGTTGTATGTTATATTTTGAGTGACACCAACAAGACCATGGTTTCATTCAGTTAACATTGAGGTCTTTACCTATGAGTAATTTTGGGGCTTTTCCCATCCTTTTGATTTGCGTAGATTAGCCATCATAGGTCACTGCTTCATGCATGTATATCTAAATATGCTAAGTGAAACTCTATGGACTTGGGCCTGGAGCTGGAGGAAGGCACTCTTTCAACTGTGAATTCCATTGATTTAGGTTCTTCTTCTCTTCCATTAAAAACCTTTATGTGAATATCTACCTTGGAAAGGAATATGAAAGTGAAATAGTGCAAGTTATTCTAGAATTTGTTTTCTTTATTTCCCTTACGTATCTTGGATAGAGTATTGTGTACCTTTTTCTTTGTCCTAGCTACTTAGATAGAATGGGGGTGATGGAGAAGTGGTAGATGGAATGGAGGAACAACTGGTTGGAGAGTGTATAATCAACCATGCAAGGCCCACCACTATGAGGCTTGCAAGTGAAGCAGTGGGAACCTGGCTAGGAAGTGATGACATTGCAAATATTTTTTTCCTTACCAATTCTCACTATCTCTACATGCCATAAAAGTATGTCTCTTAGAAGTCATTTCTATGAAACTTCGTGATCAATAAAATTTTGACAACTCCTAATCTTCAATCCCTCTTATTTAGAAATGAAAAGGATTCAACATTCCTTTCAAATATCTTCTAGAATTCGTCAAACATCATTATCCCTCTTTGTTACTGCTCCAACAATAAAATTACATTGCTGATATATTCATAGTAATGCCATTCCATATTTTTTTATCTTGATTACACCCTCATAGCTTTCCAAAACCATTATTTTCATTGCTCTTTCTCTAATTAAGTGTGCCTTATTCCTCTTATTCATCTTCAATCTTAAGGAAACCATCCAATCTTTAATTAAATGGAAACATCTTCTCAAGTACGCTTCACCTTCCTTCATTAATGCTTGCAGAGATTCTCTTTGTCCCTTAGCATTCTCTCTTCTCATCATGTTGCTCACTTCATTTCTTCATCTTTTTCCAACTCCATTTCTTTTCAATAATGTTTTTTACACACTACCCAACTCTTTTTCTACATTTGAAAATTGGTATCTTCCTACCCCTCTTATTTCTTGTTAGACACATTGTGCCAATCTTGAATCTGGAACTCAATTTAATGGGTCTAATTTATTTTAAATTAGGTTTACTATTCACATTACCAAACTCAACCAAGCCAAAGGCATATTAACATAATATCTCACAGCTTAATTTCCATGTATTCATTGAAGATCATACATATTATCTACTTGAATATATGCAATATTGATACAAGTAATGGTGGAGATGATACTTGTTTGTATATACAAAAATTGCCAAACTAGGTTAGGCTTCTTCCAAGCCTACCTAAGCATAACATATGTTATCCCCTTCAGTTCTCTAAGGTTAGAGACAAGGTGAATGGTATATTCCTTGTGCCACTTTCACCTATTCTAGTTGTCTCTACCTATACCTTCAAAATAAATCACACAACAACCTCGCACAATTCATTACACAACACCTCCAGGATCTTTATCAACACCATAGCCATATAAGCTTCCAAAATAATTAACTCATTTCCAATATAGTATCTTCACTATTCATAAGGATCTAGACACCTTAGAGGTTTACAACACCAATACAAATTTCTCTACCTTATAGCCACCCTTGGAAGGTCGATTAAGAACTCAAATTCTCCAATACACCTCTCAAAATAAAGACAGATTGATATATCTCTTACTGATATTGACATAATTCTAAGACTATGGATTCCCACTATTTAGTCAAATAAATAATCTATAGGCTGAGTCTAAATAGAGAAGCCTAACAACACATCTATTCTTTCTAACCTCACTTACTCTCCAAAAACAACAACACAAAAACTTCCAAATAACATTACCTTGTCAAAGTCAACGTCAAGCTTTTGACATTCGGGCTTCCACTCATTGGTAGATGACATAATTCACAAACTTGTGTAATTGTGAAGATTTCCTTATTGAATAAGGCAACTGCCCCCATGACTCCATTTATTTTGTTCTCTACTCTCTTCAAGGTTCCTCTGTACTCCAAGAATGTATAGTAGTCTTCATATGCACAACTCCAACCAAGACACTATCACAAATTTTTTTGCAAAATGTTGATTCATAGTTTTTTTTATTGCATATGATAGCAATTAATATGCTGATTCACAACTTAAGAAATCAATATAACGTGTATACTTAATGGGAGGGAAATGAAAAACATCCACATGCCTTTTCAGTTCTCCCAAACTTTATATAATAAAACTATGCAACTGCTGTGATTAACAATTCTAAAAACTACAAATAATCTACTACCTAATGCATAAATACAAAGAACTATATTACTAACTCATGATATGCTACATTCATGTTAATCCATGCCTTCAATAACCTTCACAGGGAAGTTTAATAATTACTAAAACCACGAGAAAGTAAGGAAGAACATAATGTATTAGAATTAAACCATGGATAGAAATAACAATTATATGCAAATATAAAAAATATCGAAAAATAATAGATCACACAGAAAAGAACACAAGACACCAACATTTAATGTAGTTCACCCAATCCTTGGCCTACATCCACCAAACAACAAGTCTGATATTATTACAATCTAGTGATTACAACCTAATTACAATCCATAATCCCTTACAACTCAATACTGCTGCAAGAACTAATTTTTGCATCACAACAATGAAACAATCCCTAACCCTAAGCCCTTTTATACAAGTATTTTTACCACTTTAGGATTGTAATTAATAATTACATGTCGGCCCAAAATCCTAATAAAATAGGGCCCAATTTTTTTTTAAGTCCCAAAGCATTTATGAAGTATGTATAGTACATTCCTAACCAGTCACCACAAACTAAAAATCTCCCACTTGGTGACTGATTAGACTCCACACTAAACAACACCAATCATAAAATCAGAAGGATAAAATGAAAAAAAAAGATAGAATATGGATTGTTGATTATGATCTAGAACTTTCTACGATTATCTATTTAATAAGGGTTCTAATCCTAAGATCATAATAGTGAGTGGAAGTGAGCATGAAGAAATTTATGAAGTATGTACAATACTTTCCTGATCAGTCACCATAAACTAACATAATGCTGTAAACAAATATTAGAATATGTAGATTTAAAAAAAAAATAGACTTGTATTATACAAAGTTATCCATCATAATCTGTATGTTTCTATTCCACATCTCTTCCCCTTCTCTATACCATTTTTCCAAATGAAATTACATTGATTTATATCAAAAAACAAGACCTTTCACTTCCCTAAGAAGTTTGAACAAGATGAATGATTATTCACCTTTTAGACTTTGTTAATTTTGCAAAGAAATGCTGACAACATTTCTTGGCAGTTTTTACATTTTTTCACATTTTTTATTTTATGTTCTAATATACTTTCCTAGGTACCTTAAAAGGTTTATCATCATCTTATGATGTCTTGACACTATCATATATTCTATTTATGCCTTTGCATAGTATTTTCCCACTTTTTACTCACTATGACTCAATACTTAATTAAAACATGAAATTGGTCAATGCGACCTTAATTTGAGGACCTAATAACATGATATGAAACAAATAATTCCTAATCTATCAAGACTCAAAATATACTAAATAAGACTCAAGATTTCATGGGAGATGGTCAAAGTGCCTTGAACCAAATACGCTAGACATTAGAAGGCTCAATTTGTTCTTTGGTGCATGAATAGTAACATATACTTCTGCAATGAGATAAGTCCCTTGATTCTGGTATGATTTAACTTGTCATTTTCTCACTCACATAAAATTCAAATACAACCACTAAAACTTATATAGCTGAAGCAAAATGAAAATGCAACTTCTCATCATGTAGATGGTGTAGACACATCAAACACAATTTCGTAGTTACTTACATTGTATTCCATATATGTAATCCATTAAAAATACCAACTTTAATACTAATCCATCCAAGAATTACATGATATATTAATCCTTCAAAATAAGGAACATAAAGTGCACATGTTTCAATTAATAGGCTGAGTATATCCTCCTAATTGAACACTGAGGCTATCAACAAGGTTGCATATGGTGAGTGTTACATTTGGTTAATCTGAGACCTGATCCCAAGTAGAAAGGGCCACCTTTAAAAAAAGAACCTAAATGAGAATGTAACATGATCCCTACACTATTTGGGTTTGAGTTACCAATTTGTATCCTGAGAATTTATATTCAATTTTTAGTATTTCTCAAGCAATGTAAATAAGCTTTTTGTTTTCTTTTTTTGAAATTTTATTAACATCAATAATTTGTAGTGTGGAGAATGTAAGCTATGGAAATCATTTTTGAAATCACTCATTAGGAGTTCATTTATAGGTATTGTGTGCAAAATCTAGAAATATACACTTAAAGATACATACTTGGTCACTAGGTTTTGAATTAGTCAAGTGATCTGTATATGGCCAATCTGAAAAGTTAACCATGTTAGGCCAAACTATGATATCTGATGAAGAAGTTTTCAATGCATAATTTCAAAAGCTTATTTATAAATCATCCATTTTGCAATAAATAGTATGGTTTTGGATATATGAATGGTCAGTGTGTTTTGAGTTAATCAAGTGAATATAAATATGGCCAATCTAAACACAAATAATTATATTATGAAAAACTATGATATCAGATAAATAAGTTTTTAGTGTATAATTTTATAGGATAACTTGTAAATCATTCCATTTTAAAAAAATAGTTTTTGGAGATTGAACATGACCTTATATGCATGCTTTCTTATTTCCTTTTGTGCATTTATATGTATTCATGCACAAGTTTTTCAATAATTATTTCTTGCTCTATTTTTCTGCAATTTGAGATCTTCATGTATCTATAATGTTATGCATGTCAAAAAAGGGGAGGTTTCTTAAAACTTTGATAGCTATAGTAAAGCAACTATGAACATTCAATAACAATTTCTTTTCTAGCATACAAATTTAACTTGGACAAGCAACTATGTTCTATTGCAAAGCTTGATGTAATTAATATGATTCAAGACCTTGAAATAATCTTAGGCAATTTGTGCTAGTTTGCCTTTGATTTCAATCTTTAGACTTAAATCAAGACAATCACCAGATTCTAGTCATTGATTTAATGATTAGTTATTGTTGGATGTTCTTTCATTAGATGTTTTATAGTAATATGGTAGTAATATGCAAGATAAAAAACCCCTTTATTACTTTTGAATCGTATTTTCCAAGCTATCCTATGCATTTTCTTTTAAGTGTTGTATTTTTTTGGAAGGGCTCTTACTCAGTGATTCCCTTTTTTTCTTGAAGCTAAATATCTAATCATTAGGAGGAATCAACTAGTGAACTAATGTGTGACAAGGAATGATTGCATCTAGCACGGGTGCCATTTTAGGTAAGAAGCAACCATTTTCCATCAAGTTTCCTTTTATGCCTTTGCTGTTTATTGTATTTCAAGTTGCCTTAGGTGCCTTTGCTATTTATGTTTGCATTTCTTGTATGGTTTACATGTTGATTGAGTTGCAACTGTAGATATTTGACAAGTTTTAGTTTCCATTGTAGACATTTGATAGGTTTCGAGTTGCCATTGTAGACAATTGAAAGGTTTCAAGTTGCCATTGCTAAGTGGTAGAAATCTACGACTTTTATTATCACATAATGTATTTGGATTGGGTTTCATCAAATCAATAAGTAATTTTTTTGTAAAGTGTGTATTTGGTAAGGTTTTCATCAAAATGATATAATGTCATTTATAATTGGTTTTCTTGTTAATAATTGTACAATAATTGCACAAAATCTAACTAAGTGTAACATATGAAGCCTTTGTCATATCACTATCGAATCACTTCAAAGATATTCAAGTTACACATTATTGAATGTACGCATTGTTGGACATTCTTTCATTGGTAGTAATATAGTCATGAGAGAGGAGAGGAGAGGAGAGGAGTCATGACTCAAATCTCTGTCATCATTTTTTATTGCCTTCTAATTTCTTTCGTGTCTAAGTAGGAAGCCATATCATATCTTAGCTGTTACAATGTTTCTCTTTCAGTTGAGAAGTTGCTTCAAAAGGTTCATATATAAGGTTGCTTCAAAATATTCATAATGGTTTATGCCTATGAAGGCCAACTTTTTTGCCGCTTTGCACTCTTTATTTTGCTACTATGTTATTATCTTGTTGAGTGCCCACCTTCAAATCTTCCTCATAGTTACACTCTTCTAGGGAAACTTCTTGGCCACTTCACAATCTTTTCTATAGAACAAGTTTTATTTTTCTTACAATCTCCATCATTGTGTGATGCATCTCTATTTTTGACAATCCATCAACCTTGTCACACTTCCTTGGTATCAAAAATTAATTGAAAACAATCTCCATCACATTCACTATTATGCTGCATTATTATGGGGTCATGTCTATTAGGTTTTAAAATTTGAGTTGTTAGAGCATTAAGTGTATCATTTTTTTACTAGATCATATTGTGATTGACTGAATATGTAGCCTTTTTAAAAGTAATTATAAGTAATGTACTTTGTGCTTTGTTCCTATTCTCAGATAGATGTTAGCTATTTAAGAAAATGTCATTTTTTTGTATTGCAACCTTGTATTATTTTTTGTAGATTGTTCTTTGAATAAAATGGTTGCTTAAATATTGATTCTTGAAGTTGAAACTTATAAATTTAGATCTTTGGTTGAATTAAGTCACTCTTGTTTGATGAATTGGTTTGGATATGCTACCAATTTATGTAGCATTTTAACTTGGAAAAGTGGTGCCATATAAATACCTGAGAAAGAAATTCATTCATAGAATTATGACAACACACATGTGTGATTGTGCTTACTTGACATTTAAATGGTGACTGATTGACTTGCATGAGCTTGAGTATTGCTTGTGTAATACATTGAGAAAATACTATGTGCACTATTCTAGCATTTAATATTGTGTTTCACTAATGTTGCAATTGGTTTTTTCCCACCTAATTTTTCTCTTTTAAGATAGAACACCTATTAATGCTTTTGTTTTTCCTTGCTTGAATTTTGAATATAAATCCTAACACACTTTCAATACTAGCAAAGTTAAAGCACTATTTTCAATAGCTTGTACTAGTATGCATGCCACAAAGCATGATCTTGTTTTGTTTGTTCTTGGTGATTCTATAATTAGCATATGCAAATAGTAATTAATAGTAAATTGGAAATATTGTATGACTAATTTATTAAAACAACTTTTGTGCTTCTTGACCAATTGGCCTGCACAAGCTTGAGAATTGCCAGTTTAGTAAATTTAGAATATTGTGCAGATTGGTGTAGCATTTGATTACATGCTTCACTAAATGTTGTAATTGATTTTTTTTCCTACTAATTTTGTTAAATTAGAACACCGTATGAAGGTTTTTTTCTTTCCTTGTTTGATTTTGAATATAAATTTGAACACACTTCCAATACTGGCAAGTTTGAAGCACTATTTTTTTGTAGCTTGTACTAGTATGCATGTCGTAGAGCATGATCTTGTTTTATTTTTTCTTGTTAATTCCTTAATTAGTATCTAAGTGGTGAAACTATTTATTTGTCTTCAAAGCATGAAAGAATGTAATTCCATCAGAAGGCTAGTAGAAAAATGAGACTTTGACGATCATTTGTCATGGGTCATACTAATAAAATTTATATTTGCGTGTGGGGATTGGTTGAGAGTATTGAGCTATGATTAAATGCATGCATCTTTGGCATGTTTTTGTTACCTTAGAAAATAGATCCTTTTAAATATGATTTATGAAGTTTCTTTTAAAGCTAAAAATAGTTGATCTACATAATTAAGTCATTCAATATTTTTCCAGGTTGAGTCATCACCTACAACGTGCAATTTCCAACTTGTTCCTATCAAACAAGAGAATGTAGACAAGGAAGGTGGATCAAATTTGGTCTTCAAACCATATCCAAAGGTTGGTACCTCTAAATCCCCTTTGGCGATCTTTTGAAGTCTTGTAAGCTATTCACTTATTCAACCTGATTAGAGTTATATTTGTATTATACAAATTTGTATATTGAGAATTTACATCAATTTTTAGTATATCTCAAGCAATGTAAATAAGCTTTTTGTTTTCTTTTTTTTTTGAAATTTTATTAACATCAATAATTTGAAGTGTGGAGAATGTAAGCTATGGGTATTATTTTTGGAATCACTCATTAGGAGTTCATTTATAGGTATTGTGTGTGGAATCTGGATACAAACACATAAAGATACATACTTGGTCACTAGGTTTTGAATTAGTCAAGTGATTTGCATATGGCCAATTTGAAAAGTTAACCATGTTAGGCCAAACTATGATATCTCATGAAGAAATTTTCAATGCATAATTTCAAAAGCTTATTTATAAATAATCTATTTTGCAACAAATAGTATAGTTTTGGATACATGAATGGTCATTGTGTTTTGAGTTAATCAGGCAAATATAAATATGGCCAATCTGAAAAAAATAAAATTATGTTATGAAAAACTATGACATCAAATAAATAAGTTTTCAGTGCATAGTTTTATAGGCTAACTTATAAATCATTCCATTTTTAACAAATAGTTTCTGGAGATTGAGCATGACCTTATATGCATACTTTCTTATTTCCTTTTGTGCATTTATATGTATTCGTGCACAAGTTTTTCAATAATTATTTCCTGCTCTATTTTTCTGCAATTTGAGATCTTCATGTATCTTTAATGTTATACATTTCAAAAAAAGGAAGTTTTTTAAAAACTTTGATAGCTAGAGTAAAGCAACTACGAACATTCAATAACATTTCTTTTCTAGCATACAAATTTAACTTGGACAAGCAACTATGTTCTATTGCAAAGCTTGATGTAATGAATATGATTCAAGACCTTGAAATAATCTTAGGCAATTTGTGCTAGCTTGCCTTTGATTTCAATCTTTAGATTTAAATCAAGACAACCACCAAATTCCAGTCATTGATTTAATGATTAGTTATTGTTGGATGTTCTTTCATCAAATGTTTTATAGTAACATGTTAGTAATATGCAAGATAACAGACCCCTTTATTACTTTTGAATCATATTTTCCAAGCTATCCTATGCATTTTCTTTTAAGTGTTGCATTTTTTTGGAAGGGATCTTACTTAGTAATTCCTTTTTGTTCTTGAAGCTAATAAAAGTTGATCATCGGGAGGGATTGACCAGTGAAATAATGTGTGAGAAGGAATGATTGCATCGAGCACAGGTGCCATGTTAGGTAAGAAGCAACCATTTTCCATTGAGTTTCCTTTCATGCCTTTGTTATTTATTGTATATCGAGTTGCCTTAGGTGCCTTTGCTGTTTATTTCATTTCTTGTATGGTTTGTAGGTTGATCGAGTTTTCATTGCAGATGTTTGACATGTTTTAGTTTCTATTGTAGATGTTTGACAAGTTTCAAGTTTCCATTATAAACGATTGAAAGGTTTTGAGTTGCCATCGCTAAGTGGTAGAAATCTACAACTCATTGGGGTTTACAATCTATTCTTGATTAGAGTTTCTCTGAGAATCTAAAATTTAATGCTTATATTATTGATAGTCATGTTTAATGCATGCACAAAAATGTTGTAGTTGCTTCCAACATTATAAGAAGCAGCTTGAACATGTTTGAATAACAAGATTAGAAATTGAGTCTACATTACCAATGTTTTTTTTTTAATGGTCATATGCATTTTTATTTTTCATTTTGGTAGTTTCAATTTGTTTCCTTTTGCTTGTACTTAAAGAAATGAATGTGTTGGTTTTGTTTAGAGTCTAGATAAGAAAATTGGTACCTAATAAGCATTAGCAAAATTGTCATAATCTTAGTAGTTTTTGAAAATATATGCTTAAAGAATTGGGGCTCCTATTTTACAAGTAGAAGCAATTCCCCTCCAAACCACACACAACACCTAGATTCCATTCCTTGATTGGCATGACTTGGGCTATCCACATCTTCAACAAGAGACCATTACAACAAACTCTATAGTTGCACAAAACTATGGTTTCTTTAATATCATCAATCATGAAATCCCACACTTGACTTCTCAAATGCAAGAAGTGGGAAAAGCTTTTTTCAATCTTTCCATGGAGGAAAAGGAATTTTATAGAAATAAAGAAGCTAGGAGACCTATTGGCTATGGAAGCAAATTAGGATACAACCAAGGTGCTAAATTGGACTGGGGAGATTATTATTAGAAAGGATTGAAATTGGGTTGATGTTCAAAGTATCCCAAGTGTCCTCACTTTAACAAAAAAAGCTTATATTAATTATTATCATTTTAAAAGTTTGAATAGATTCAAACTTAAAACTTCTTAGATAAGAAGCTCACAACTTATCATTGTTGAAAGTGCAATTCATAAGAAATTCATAAGATATTGGCTTATGTTGAAGATATTGAATTGTACCAATATATAATGGTTATTTTGTTTGAAAGAACAGGTAATAAGAAATGCGATATTTATGGAACCTTATATAGCTCTATAACCTTCAATAATTGTTATTTTCAATTCATAATATTCTCACCAAGATAAGTTTATCAATATTGATCTATTGTGACTTTAATGTTACTGAGATATAATTAGTTGAATGGTTGTATACTTGTTTTTCTCTGCACTTAAAATGATTTGTGTGCTTTTATAAGTATTGGAATGACTTCAATAAATAAGGTAACGCAGAGCCACATCTCACATAGAGATATGTCTCTATGTGAGACATGTCATTTATGAACTTATCATTTGTTACCATTAACAACTATTTGATTATCCTTACTCAACGATATCATTATCACAATCATGATTGATTATATATGCTGCAATACACCATAATATATCAATATTAATTATCGATGCACTTGAGAAATAATATGATTATTATTTATTTCAATATAATCATTAATGTATATGTATTTAATAATATGACTGTTATTAAATACATATATAAAATTGGTGATTATTAATTCACTGATTATTAATCATATATATCATAGAGATAAATAATGATAAGGTAAAGGATAGAGATCAAATTTTCAAAATCAACATGCACACTTATACATTTGATTGCATCGGTTAGAGTGATCCAACTAAAGCTACAAATCTCTAATAGATTTAATAATCCACCTCCTTCTTTAATACAATAACTATTGTGTAATTGAGTCACCTCTCTTCACCTACATCCTCCAGGATCTTAAGTCACCATACACCTTAACATGTCATTCTCTAACCTTCTACAAGGTTTATTGGCCAACTAATAGGTATAGCCCTTCCCAATATTCCAAATTTACTCTAAACTTCACAAACTTCCACAAAACCACCAAAAATATTTATATAATCTCTTATTAGGTGTAAAACCATATCTAAATCTCTAATACTGGTTTAAGATCACAAGCTCTTTTCTACTAAGCCTTAGTTCCTAGGCCTTTTGGGTTTAAGAATGTTGTTTGGCCTTATAGGATCATTCCCATGAAATCCATGAAACAAATTATTCCACAAAAGTCATTGGCATGGTATTTCCATTCTTTCCACCAAAATTTTTTCCTTCACTAGTTCTAGAACACCTTCAGTGCTTTGATTCTTAGCAATCAAAATGTTAAACTTACAGTCACAGCCATGAAATTTAGTGTTGCATCTCCATCTAATGAAAAATCATAATATCCTCACCCTACATACTATCCCCACCTTCTAATACAACTATCTATAGGGTACCAAGAAGTTTGGGTTGTGAGAATGAAAGAAAACAAAAAATTACCTCTAAACCCTCAATCCAAACTTAGGGTAAACAACAAGTATAATATAGAGGAGGTTGATGGTGCTATTTATGGATGGATAAAAGCTCTTAGTCTAAGAATAAACTTCAGTCCAAAAGATCTAGAGACTATGTTACAAACTAAATCATGTAGAAGGAAAGGGTTTAATTTTAATGTGAGCACCAATCCATCAAAACATATGAATAGAAGGTTTACAATTTTTAGACAAGTATGAATAAACTAGGACTTTCATAGAATAATTCAACTCTTGATGACATCAATTTTTTCTTTCAAAACCATATGTGCTGATATAAACATTAAGTACAACATGTCCAATATTTTTTGCAAATATACACATTAGTTATACCAAATTTTTCTTTCAAAACCATATGTGCAGATATTAACATTAAGTACAACATGTTCAATTTTTTGTAGATATACACAATAGTTACAACAAATTTGTCTTTCAAAACCATATGTGTAGATATAAACATTAAGTACAACATGTCCAATTTTTTTGTAGATATACACATTAGTTACACCAAATTTTTCTTTCAAAACCATATGTGTAGATATAAATGTTAAGTACAATATGTCCAATATTTTTTGTAGATAATATACACATTAGTTAGATCAAATTTTTCTTTCAAAACCATATGTGCAGATATAAACATTAAGTACAACATGTCCAATTTTTTTGCAGATATATTTTACTATGAAGAAAGACCACACCTGACAATATGAACCTATAACAAAATAACAAGACAATGGCTACATTGTGATCTCAGTTCCAAAGAAAAGCTAATAAATGTAATTGTCCTTGCAAAAAGTGTAAGGACTTAAAGAATCGAAGAATTTTAATCATAATAGCCTAGAGTCATTGTAAGCAACATGGTCATGTTGAAGGGGGCCAAAATTTTTGTCCATTATTGAATGTGGATTTCCTACTGGAGGAACATGAAAGTGTGAATATCCAAGCTGAGGATAACACTCCCATGGAAGAAGATGATAATGTGCCAGAGGACATGGTTGAAGAAGATGGTATTGGAGTAGGTGATGAAGAGGCTCACGATGATGGTACTAACACATCTGATAATGATGATGAAGATGGTCTTGATATACCTTTACTTTTGAAGACACACGAGCCCCTATACCAAGGCTCTCAAACAACTCTCTCAGCTATAGTGTTAATGGTGAACTTGAAAGTTATGAATGGTTTATCCAATGTAGCAATGTCATGTATGCTAAGGTATGCCATTTTTGTCATCTTTAATGTTAGTATACAATTATTATTCATTATATTAACAATGCATATTTGTTATTGTAGGTTGATAGGTGAGTTTTTGTTACCACCATCAAACATTCTGCCTTGTTCGCACTGAGAATTATCTACCATTGTGAATTAGATTAGAATGAAGTATCAAACAATACATGCATGTCTCAATGATCACATTCTATATAATAAACAACATGAGTTTGCATAAAAATGCCCTAATTATCATATTAGTAGATATCGGTTAGATCAAATAACAAAAAAAGTGCCTCACAAGGTTCTTTAGTACATTCCCATTATTTCACATCTTCAACAATTGTTCAGGTGCACTAGCTTGGCATAGTTTATAGATTACCATGCACACAATAGAAGTTAAGATGACATTATATGAATGCCTGCAGAGGGTTCTGCATTTAAAGAGAGAAAAAACATGGTCACACTTTAAAGAAGAACCTCATAATTTGAAGCTTTCATTGGCAATAGATGGTGTCAATCCATTTGAAGATATGAGATCTATTTACTCACTGTGGCCTATTTTTGTTATTAACAATAAAATTCCTCCTTGGATGTCCATAAAGAGGGAGCACATGAATTTGTCAATGATTATGCCAGGTATTTTTTCATTTAATAATTATTTAAATTAATTTGTAAATAGTGCAGGAAAATGGTCACAATAATTATGTAATATTTATGTTCATTCAATTACTGGGTAAGTACCAAGTTAAAGATATGAATGTGTATTTTAAGCCCCTAATTGAGGAGTTGTTAAATTTATGAAATGACATCACTATGTATGACATCTTTAGACCAAAAGGACATTGACAATTTCAATTTTATGCAATGCTTGTAAGGACAATACATGATGCCCATGGGCTAATTCATTTTTATGGTACGTTATATTATTAAAATCACATATTTTTAGTTTATTATAGTTCTTACACATTACGGTTTTTTACTTAAGTTGTGCATGATAATTGTACATGATCTTTTAAGTCTTCAGACAAGGGAAAAATTCACATGTCCAGTTTGTGGTCTAAAGATGAAATCTCATTATTCAAGAAGTTTAGGAAAGTAGGTGTTCAATGAGTTTAGGCACTTTCTCCACAATAATCATAAGTATAGAATTACTAAAAAATATCTTTTTAATGAGAAAGAAGAGACATCATCAAGGCCATGAAGAATGACACCTCATCTATGGAAGTTAGAATACAATTGACTAAATCATTGAGGTAATGTCCAATTTGTTATCTGAAGTTGTGAAATTTATATTTTGATATTGTCTTATATTTAGTACTAATGTAATTGATGCTCATGAAGGTCGTCAAGGCATCAATGACCAACTTCCTAGAGGAACAAAAAATTATCCTACTCAATTTAGTAGGTTACTATACTACAAGGATCTCCCAATCATGCATTTGTTTGATGCTATGTATATTAGAAAGAATGTAACTGAGACACTATGGAAAATATTGAATGGAAGACATGATAGAGAAAAAATTGCTAAATTTTTTACTAACGTTCATGAATCCAATCATGCATTGAAAGATTTCATTGAATCAAATAGCAATGGAGACCACATAAATACAAGTGCCCTTCCTTAGTTATTAATGAAGCAAAAAAGTGATGCATTGAAAGAAGTCATAAAAAAATTTCACAAGATTTGCTACAAATATAAGCATTCTTCTATCAAAGAAAGGTGATTTTGGGCCAGGGTTGAAAACATATGATTGGCATACCTTCGTCAAGATAAGTCATGTTCTTTATTTACAATATATTTGTAAAATTGAATGTACTACCTATTATATTATATAAAAATATATTAAAATGATCATTTTTTAATGATTGCAGTACATCCTACCTCTATCTCTCTCACACTAGTTTGATAATAGTATTTAACAAGTTATATATGATCTTGAAAAATACATGAGGTTAGAAGTGTTTTTTCATAGATTTTTATAATTTTATCTAAAATCTATTATATAATTTTATGTAAAATCTCATTTATATATTCTTGCATGTTGAATCTCTTTTAGGTAGTTATCATCTAAAGAAATTGATAAAAAAGATATAAAATACTAGAAGAGAAAAATTTCATAGCTTATGTGTGAAATGCAAAAATGTCAACCTTCAACTTTTTTCAATGCTCAAGAACACTACCTCATACATCAAGTTGAGGAGATTGAATTGTGTGGACATGTACAAAATAAGTCAATGTGGATGGTTGAGAGACACTTGAAATTTATGAAGGGCTTGGTTCAACAAAGAGCATGACCTGAGGGTTCTATGGTAGAGGGATATATGGTATACCAAACCACGGTGTATAGTAGTGGATATCTTCCAAAGTTTGCAACAAATATTCATGTAGATCACATTTGAAATCCCAACTCTATTGAAAAATTTGAAGGGGAGTACCTAACGGGGAAAGGTAGATTGAGGAGAGTGAGAGGTAATTATAACTTGTTTTTTTTGTAGTTAATTAGTTCTTATCCATCATCAATATAAGTTGTTTCTAACTAGTCTAATTATTTTGTTTATAGTTGGTCATGAGTGAGATGCACTACATTTGTATATTGCAAACAATATTTGATTGGATGATGGTATAGATTGAATAGTCTCAAGAAAATGGTTGCTCATTAACATGCGATGGTGTTGCATCATTGGTTAAACAAGCTCATCGTAATGGAGATCCCAATGTTATGCCAATGGTGTTTGATCTAGTATATGGCTTAAGAGATATAAAGGTATGTAGAAGATTAATAATCATGAGCCATAAGTTTAATATCAACTCATAGATCGATGAAAATAATCTTGACATTGTATACACAAAAACCTAACCTGTCAGGAGCACGCGTAAATAGGAAAACATTAGTAGCATGTGCATATCAAATATTCAAATTAGATTGAAAAGTACTAATTCTACTTGATTTTTAAAAATGTGCAACCAAAATGTTAGAGTCCTCATGCAACCTCAAAGTAGCTCAACAAGGGGCACTCTATTGAAAATCTGATTGAAAAAGATCATTATAAGAAGAAGATTGATTGAAAGAGGGAGATTATTGTTAAAAGAATATTTTCAATCACTATTTTGTGATTGATATCAAACATTCTATTTGTAGGAATGACAATTTCTTATAAGATCCAAGTACTATCAATTAGTTGATTGATGAAGAGAATTTAATCAACAAGATGTAACAAAAGTACCTAAGGGAAAGGTTGAGTTATGGTTTTGTAATGAAGTGTAAGGATCAACTAAGACTATGGTTAAAATGGTGTATTAATAACATACTCAAAGATACAAAAGTTGGTCACACTTAGAAACACTAGAGGGATAAGTTAGAACAAGGTTGACTACAAAGCTTAAACTAAGTTCATCAATAAGTGTCGAGCAAGCTAGTTTAAGCCGAGAAAATTTTTAGTTAGAGTCGAGCAAATGTAAAATCTAGTGTGTGCTGAGTAAACTTTAGGTGCCAAGTGAAGTTCAAGTATCGAGTGATATAGAAGGAGCGAAGAAAACATAAAACTTAGTGGATGCTGAGTGAATCCACAATAGGTGCCAAGCATCAGTAAAATGTAGTTGATGCCAAGTAACACAGTATATGCCAAGCATCAGAATTACAATAATGCCAAGCTGCTGCATTATTTGAAAAGTCAAAGATTTGCCAGGTCTGAGCTAACAAAGTTGTTACCTTGAATTTTGTGAACCAGTTGGAGGATAAGGATGATGAGCTGGTGGCACATAATTCTATGTAGACCATTTTCGAGAAAATTTTAGAGGATTCTCATGATGTTTCTAGAAGAAACAAAATGTGGGTTAGATTCAATGAATCCTACCTAATCCATTCAAAATAAAATTAAAGGAGGGAAGAATTGAGAAGGGAAAGAAATTCTAGACTTCTATTTAAGGATTTATAGACCAAGAAGCAAGAGCTATTGGAGTGCCAAATTGCGAAGTGGTAGAAAAGTGTCAAGGAGAAGGCATCTAGGAGAATAAAGAACATAGTACAGAGACTCTGCTTCAATAAGTGGTTAGAAAGAGAGGATTGCACTAGTACATTGAGCATGGAGACTCAAGGAGACAAAGCTTGAAAGGAGGGCAAGTTGTCAAAACTGCAGAGACTGAAAGCTAGGAAATGATATGAGCTAAAGAAGTGATCTAAAATCTGCAAGTTAAGTTATATGCTGTAATCAAGTCAAAATCCCCTTAGTGTTACTCTCTAGAAATTGTATCAGTTAGGTTAAAAGAAAATCCTATGGACTTAGGTTGGTTTAACAGCCATTTGTAAATCTTTTGATAGGGTGACATTCCAAGTGAATATTCTAAAGTCCTCTAACCAGGCTCACTTCTAACAGGATGGTTAAATCTTTTAAATAGGTCACATTTAACAGTGTTTTATAGCCTCTAATAGGGTAGGCCTTTTACAGGGCATCAATTTAGAAGAGTGAGAATTGAGTAGCATGTTACTGGTGGTTTTTCTCAAAATTGGGTTTCCATGCAAATCACTGTGTTATGTGTTGATCTTTTCATGTCTTATACTTGCATGTTGATTTATAGTAACTTGTTGAATAGGAAAGTTAAAGCTTGGATGAATGAATAGTTAGATGGACACACTTTACTTGATGAAAAGTTAACAATTTGCATCAGAGTCATTTGTTGATTTAGTTTCAAGGTACTAGAAGTAGGAAGATCAAGATGTCCAAGACAGAAGTTCCCAAGCTCAACAAAGATAACTTTGCTGCATGGCAGAGTCTAATGAAATTGCACCTTGGATCAATAGGTGACTATGCAAAAATCTCAATTGGAGTAGAACATGTAGACCTAACTAGACCCCTTACTATAGATGATTTGAACAAAAGGAAGGAGCACAATCATACAATGATGGAGATTGCCTCTGCACTCAACTATGCTGAATTTGATGACATCAAAGGATGTGACACTGCATTCAAGATGTGGAAAGCCCTGTCAGATATCTATGGAGGAGATCAAAATGTTCAAAGAGAAAAGAGAGAAATCCTCAGAGGAAAGCTTGATGACATGTAAATGGAGGAAGGTGAGAATGCTACTCAATATGGCTCTAGAATGAAAGAAGTGGTAAGTGTAATAAGAAGTCTAGGTGTTCAATTGGAAGAAGAGACTATCAATAGAAAATAATTAAGGACCCTAATCCCCATCTATGCTATTAGAGTTTCAACCATCCAAGAGCTAAGGTTTGTACAAGGAAACACACTAACCTTTGAAGGAATAGTTGGAAGACTTACTGCATTTGAACTATCCAACTTTGACAACTACAGACCTAAGAACCTTGAATCTACTTTCAAGGCTAAGTTGACATTGAAAGACACTGAGGAGGTGAAATCAAAGAAGAAGAGTAGAAAAGGAAAAAATGCATCCAGTGACAATAGCACAAATGAGGAAGATGTGGAATAGTTGGAAGCACTACTAGCTAGAAGATTCCATAGGCAAAGGTAAATTCAAAGGTAAGCTACCTATCATTTGTTTTAATTGCAATGAAGTAGGTCATATTGCTATAAGGTGTACACAAAAGAAGAACTACAAAGAAGGAAACAAGTACAAGAACAAAAGAGAAAATGATAGCAGAGATTACAAGGACAATGACAAAAGATGCTACATTGTTGAAGAAGATTCTGATGAGAATGATGATGAAGTAGTCTATGTAGCCATGAAAGATGAATCAGATGAAGATGAAGCAACAACACTGGGAACAAGAATAACAAGTGGATCATAGACAATGGGTGCTCACATCACATGATAGGAGATAAAATTAAGTTTATTACCTTTACTTAATATGATGGAAATAGTGTTAGATTTGGTAATGATGCTCCATTTCAAATCAAAGGAAAAGGCTCCATCAAACTTACAAAGAAAATTTCATGTGATAATGCCTACTATGTTGAAGGATTAAACTACAATTTGTTGAGTGTATCATAGTTAGGCAATGTAGGTTGCAAAGTAGAATTTGGATACAAAACTGCCAAAATCTATGACATTGATGGAAATTTGATAGGAAAAGGTGAACAAACTAGAAGTAATATGTTTTACCTAGATATGGAAGATGCAACTTGTCTTGTTGTCAGACTTGTGATGTTTGGTTATGGCATCAACAAAAAGAAGAAAGTCAAAGGTTTGGCCAAATTGAAGAATCCTAAAAATATAATGTGCAAACAATGTCAACTAGGGAAGATGACTAAGTCTAGTTTCAAAAGCAAAACATACACTTCCAAAGAAGTACTAGAGCTAGTCCATACTAATTTATGTGGACCAATAGAAGTGCAAAGCTACATAGGAGATGGATAGAAAATGCTATTTGTAGATGACTATTCAAGGATGATGAATGCTATGTTTTTGAAGCAAAAATCTAATGCATTTCAAATTTTTAAGTGGTATTTAGCCAGAGTTGAGAAGGAAACAAGAAAGAGTCTAAAATTTCTAATGTTAGACAGAGGAGGAGAGTTTATATCAAAAGAATTTGAGATATTCTACAATGATAAAGGTATCAAAATGCAAACATCAACACCAAGAACTCCACCACAGAATGGTATTGCGGTATTGCTATAAGAAGAAATAGATTAGTAATAGGTTGTGCCCGAACTTTGATGATGAAGAAAAATATTGCTCTTAAGTATTGGAGAGAAATTGTAAGTACTGTTATTTACACTCTAAATAGAGTCCAAGTCAAGAAAGGGACAAATGCAACACCTTTCAATTAAGGTATGGTCACTCAACTAATGTAAAAAATTTCAAAATATTTGATTGCAAATGCTATATTTTTAAAGATACTAGAAATGGCAAGTTTGATGCAAAAAGTGATGAAGGCATATTCTTTGGATACTCCACTAGAAGCAAAGCATATAAGTGTTTGAATACTAACACTAACAATATTGTGGAGAGTGCAAATATAAATTTTGATGAACATAAAAAAGTCCAAGTTAATTAGTCCAAGCAATTAGAAGATTATAGATCTTTTGTATACTTTTATGAAGGAATGACTGTTGAAGATGAAGCTGCCAATCAAGTTGGGAATCAAAAAAAAAATTCAATATCAACCAAGTCACAACTAGTGAATGCCAAGTTACATTCAAAAGCTGAGTTGCAAATGAAGAAAATGCACATTCTGATTCTAAAAATAGTATACATGAAAGAGATAATGAAATACTAGATGGTGATGTACAAAATGACTCTAAAGTTGAAGGATCAAACATGGAAAGAAGGAAAGAACCAAGATTAGCCAAGTATGTGAGAAGACATCACCCTGTAGAACAAATAATTGGGGACAAGAATACCAAACCAATGACAAGGAATAGACTAAGGAATGAAACATGTCTACTGAGCAAGGTTGAGCCCAAAACAATGAAAGATGCTCTACAAGATGATCACTGGTATAAAGCTATGGAAGAAGAGATAGATCAAATTGAGAAAAATAAAACTTGGACCCTAGTTCCTAGACCAGCTTATAAGAATGTAATTGGCACCAAATGGGTGTTTAGGAACAAATTTTATGAGAATAGTGAGATAACAAGAAATAAGGCTAGACTAATTTGCAAAGGCTATGCACAAGAAGAAGGACTAGATTATGGGGAGACATTTTCTCCTATTGCAAAAATGGAAGGAGTAAGAACACTGCTTGCATATGCTGTCTACAAAGGATTAAGTCTACCAAATGGATGTGAAGTCTACTTTTCTAAATGGTATACTGGAAGAGGAAGTCTACATAGAACAACTAAAGGGATTTATTGATGAAAACAATAGGGATATGGTTTGTAAATTACATAAGGCAATATATGGTTTGAAGCAAGCACCTAGAGCATGGTATGAGAGACTACAAAAATATCTTGCGAAGAAAGGATTTGAGAGAATAGATGACAAAAAAAGCCTGTATATCAAGGCTAAAAAAGGTAAAGATATTTTGATATCTAAAATCTTTGTTGATGATATAATATTTGGAGGAAAATATGTTCAATGCAAAGATTTTGCTGATCAAATGAAACATAAGTTTGAAATGTCAATGTTTGGAGAAATCAAATTCTTTGTTGGATTGCAAGTATATCAACTGAAGCATGGTATATTTGTGAGACAATCAAAATACATCAAGGAGATACTTAGGATATTTGTATTAGAAGATTCAAAACTAGTCAGCACACCAATGGTGACAAGACATGAGTTATCAAAGAATTATGAGTCAGCTAAAGTGAATCAGACAATGTATAGATTAATGATTAGAAAGTTGCAATATGTTGTACATAGTAGACCAGACATTGTATTACTTGTTAGAACAATGGCAATATTTTCTACAAATCTAAGAGAAAATCATCTGATGGTAATAAAGAGAATACTAAGGTACCTAAAAGGAACTGATGACTTTGGTTTGTACTACAAGATGAGTGAAAAGTTTGAGCTAAGAGCCTATATTGATGCAGATTGGGGAGTTAATATTGATGATAGAAAAATTACCAATGGAGGAGCACTTTTCTTGGGAAAATACTGATTACTTGGACCAACAAAAAGCAAATTTGTACCTCATAGTCAACAACAGAAGTTGAATATGTTGCAGCTGCTATCAATTACACTAATATTGTATGGATCAAACATCTGCTGCAAGGTATGAAAGAAGAGGTAAATGAGCCTATGATAATTTATTATGATAATATAAGTGCTATCAACATATCAAAGAATTCTATAATGCATGCCAAAACAAAGCATATTGCAATCAAGTATCACTATGTAAGAGAATTGGTGGAAGATAAACAAGTAAAGATGAAATATGTTTGCTCAAAATAACATATTGCTGACATCTTCAAAAAAGCACTACCTAAAGATGCTTTTGAGTATCTTAAAAGTAAGTTAGGGGTGATACTCCTAGCCAAGGCTACTTAAGTAACAACAAAGACTACCCTGCATCAAAGGAATTGCTTGTTGAAATATTACACATTGATGCAGAGGATACTTACTTTAAGATTATTTCTAAATTAATTAAAGTGATGAAGTTTCAAATTAGTCACAAGGAAAGTGATAGAGGGAGAAATTGAAAGAACCTACAAATGCTACACTTTCATGTTAAGATGTTGAGATAATATGTCTTTGGCATTGTTGTCAAAGAGGGAGAAAAATCAGAAATTGATCAATAATTGAGGGAGAAGATGAAGAAGCTGATCATAAAATATGGATAGAGAAAGAAATAGCAGAAGATGAGCAATGCATACAGAGGGAGAGAATGTAAGAATAGTAGATAGGAAAGAAAAAGGGTACAACAACTAAGAGGGAGAAGTAGAAGTAAAGCAATCGGGATAGTAGATCGAGAGAGAAAGAAATTGTGTAATCCAATCGAAATTTCTTTTTGGCATTTGACTTACTATTCTAACCTAGTTACCATTTTGATAACATGGTTGAATAGTTTGGTCTGATGGTTGATCAGTTTGGTTTGCCATCAATGCCAAAGAGGGAGTTTTTTGGAAATTTGATTAAAAAAGATCATTGTAAGAAGAAGATTGATTGAAAGAGGGAGATTGTTGGTAAAAGAATGTTTTCAATCATTATTTTGTTATTGATGTCAAACCTGCTATTTATAGGAATGCCAATTTCTTATAAGATCCAAGTACTATCACTTAGTTGATTGATGAAGAGGATTTAATCAACAAGATGTAACAAAAGTACCTACAGAAAATGTTGAGTTATGGTTTTGTAATGAAGTGCAAGGATCAACTAAGACTATGGTTAAAATGATGTATTGATAACATACTCAAAGATACAAAAGTTGGCCACACTTAGAAACACTAGAGGAATAAGTTAGAACAAGGTTGACTGCAAAGCTTAAACTAAGTTCATTAGTAAGTGCTAAGCAAGCTAGTTTAAGCCGAGCAAATTTTTAGTTGGAGTTGAGCAAATGTAAAATCTAGTGTGTGCTGAGTAAACTTTAGGTGCCGAGTGAAGTTCAAGTGTTGAGTGATACAGAAAGAGCTAAGAAAATAGAAAACTTAGTGGATGCCAAGTGAATCCATAATAGGTGCCAAGTATCAGTAAAATGTAGTTGATGCCGAGTAATATAGTATGTGCTGAGCATCAAAATTACAATAATGCTAAGCTACTACATTATTTGAAAAGTCAAAGATTTTTCAAATTTGAGCTAACAAAGTTGTTACCTTGAATTTTGTGAACTAGTTGAAGGATAAGGATGATGAGTTGGTGGCACAGAATTCTATGTAAACTATTTTTGAGTGAATTTTAGAGGATTCTTCATGATGTTTCTAGAAGAAACAAAATGTGGGTTAGATTCAATGAATCCTACCTAATTCATTCAAACTAAAATTAAAAGAGGGAAGAATCGAGTGGGAAAAGAAATTTTAGACTTCTATTTAAGGAGTCACAGACCAAGAAGCAAGAGCTACTAGAATGCCAAATTGTGAAGTGGTCGAAGGGTGTCAAGGAAAAGGCATCTAGGAGTAGGAAGAACAAAGCATAGAGACCTTGCTTTGATAATTGGTTAGAAAGAGAGGATTGCATTGGTACATTGAGCATGGAGACTCAAGGAGATAAAGCTTGAAAGGAGGGCAAGCTATCAAAACTACAGAGACTAAAAGCCAGACAATGATATGAGCTGAAGAAGTGATCTAAAATTTGCAAGTTAAGTTGTATGCTATAATCAGGTCAAAATCCCCATATTGTTACTCTCTAGCAATTGTATCAGTTAGGGTAAAAGAAAATCTTATGGACTTAGGTTGGTTTAACAACCATTCATAAATCCTTTAACAGGGTGACATTCCAAGTGAATGTTCTCAAGTCCTCTAACCGGGCCCACTTCTAACAGGGTGGTTAAATCCTTTAACTAGGTCACATTTAATAGTGTATTTTAGCCTTTAACAGGGAAAGCCTTTCACAGGGTATCACTTTAGAAGAGTGGAAATTGAGTAGCATGTTACTGGTGGTTTTTCCCAAAATTGGGTTTCCATGTAAATCACTATGTTATGTGTTGATATTTTCATGTGCTATGCTTGCATGTTAATTTGTAGTAACTTGTTGAATAGAAAAGTTAAAGCTTGGATGAATGAATAGTTAGATGGACACACTTTACTTGATTAAAAGTTTGAATTGGACATTTGGACCTTGAATAACTGATTCACCCCCCAAGTTATTCTAAAGAATTTGTAACACACCCATGAGAGGCCTTGTTGGTGTGCTTTAGATTGGAGGGATGTGGATGTGCTCTCAGAAAATACAACTATTGAGTCTCTTAATTGATAAATGATATACAAAATGAAATGAGTGAATCTAGACTAAATAAATGGAGAATACCTTCAAGAAATGGCTATGAGTGAGCCAATCTCAAAGGATTCCATGGATGCGAATGTGGATGAAATTCAATGAAGAAAGAAATCTAACAATATCATACTACCATGAATCTAATGCAAACTCTAGAAATCTAAGTAATGCAAAGAACTACCAAGGGTTAGCTTTACACATAAAATTTCTAAGAACTCAAAAGGTAAACTAGCATGAGAACAATGCAAATAAGGGAGATGGAGAAATGCTTGAGACAAGGGCTCTATTTATAGGCTTGAGAGAGGCCTTGGGGAGGTGACATCTATATGGCATCCACATAGGTCCCACAAGGGAGACACATGGGTTAAAGGAAAAAGCCATGCAAAAGTCAAAATTAACCTTTATGATTGAGAGGCTTAAGGTTTTCTCACACATGTGTGAGCAACCTTGGGGGAAGGAGTGGGGGAACACAGGTGTAAGAGGTGTAAATTAAGTGGAAACTTTATTGGATCATGAGCTTCTCACACATGTGTACGTAAACACTTAGGAGTTAAAAGGTGATTAGAAAGGTGTTTAGGATAATAAAGTGAGATTAAGTAGTGGGCAGGCTTAGAAGGATGAGAGTGATGGGTATAGACTAGGTTTTAGGATGAGATTAGGACTAAATTAATTAAGATTTATCTTAATCATAGGATTAAAGAATTTAATGGAATAGAGGGAATTAAATAAATTAGAATTTATTTAAAAGAGGATTTATGGAGCACTATGTATTAAATAAGTTTAATACATTAGAGGGGATGCATTTAAATTAAATTTAAATACATTAGGAAAATAAACCTAATTAATCAAATATATTTAATTAAATAAGTAGAAGAATATGAAAAAATATAGTTAATTAATAAATAATTAACTATAATGTCAAAAGAAATATTAAATAAATTAATATAGCACTTGGGACAATTTTAAGCATCTACATTTTTCCCTATTTGATGTGATGTCAGAATGATATTATATCAAAGAAAAGAAAATATAGTTTGCCCTAGAGAGGATAGAAGTCCTTAGAGTTGTGTCAAAGAGATGATAGGGGAGGAGGGTGCCCCCTGATGAAAATAGCACAAAAAATAAAATTTGAGCAATTTTTGTGAAAAGGTCTTTAGAAGAAAAGAAAGGGTAGGAAAAAGGCATAGATGAACATTTTGCATGACTTGGGGATAAACAGGGATTGACATACACACGAAAAGGGTACAGGCTCAAAAAGGGACCTTGGAGGGCCTATATAAGCCTTTAAAGGGGTCAAGGAAGAGTCATTTGCACACTTAGAGCATAGAGAACCAAAGTGAAAGATGGATCTGATCGAGAGATTATAGCTTGGAGAGTGCATCTGCAAGCACCAAAAGTCAGCTGAGATGAGCCCATCGATAAGTCAACTATCTCATCTTGTCCAAATTTTTATTACAGACTTAATTTCAGCATTTATGGTGTACTAAATAGGGTCAAAACCCTATCAAAGTGGAGATGATAGTTCTCCACTTTGTTGTCTTTGCAGACGACAAATTGGGATTTGGGGCTCAATGGAGATGACAAGATGCATCCTGTCATCTTTGCAGATGCCAAAGGGGGGAAAAGAGGGACTGGAGCTAGGCTAGAGATGATGATCTTCATCTCATCATCTCGATAGACAACATAATGACCAGCTGTCGGTAGGAAATTGACATTTGTGTAGCTGCCAAATTTTGGCATCTCCATGGTTTGTCATGTTTGCTATTCCACATCTGCATGGATTAGCATCTACTTTGATGGACATCTGTCATGATTGGTGTCTTTTCTGATTGGGATGAATTAGCAAAATTAGGGGACAAGGATGACTGGGGGTGAACAAAGTAGGATGCCCCATGCTAAGATAGGGTGATATACTGACCATTGCTTGTCTATGATGCAGATGGTGATGGTGAAATTTTAGTTGTGGGAGCATTACCTAGTGATGATGGTTTTAGGGGACAAACTTACTAATGTAGAATGGAAGCATGTGAGACTTTCTGGCTTGGAGCATGTTCATGAGTGGCCCAATCTAAGAGCACAATTAGCGCAACTGTTAGCACTTATAGAGTGGTGGCATACACAGACTTTGAGTTTCCATTTGCCTACTAGAGAGGCAATAGTCACCCTACTGGATGTGTGGTGGATTCTTCAAGTGCTAATCTACAAGAGGTATCTGGAGTATGTTTTGGAGAGTGCAGATCCTTTCCTATAGGAGTTCTTCAGGTGCTAATGACAGTAGCTACCAATCCAAAGATCATGGTTGGGATGGAGAGAGGCACTAAAGTAGGGGTTGCCATGTCTTCCCCTTTATCTAGCATCACTAATATGGAGGATGGTGCCAAACCATGCTGGACATGGGTTCTTGATTGGCTAGACACAAGTGCTGAGCACTCCACCACAAGATGATAGTGCAATTTTTTGCTGGGGTTAGACTATCTTGGCTAAGTTGTACCATGACCTACACATGTGCACATACAAGACATAATAGACTATAGGTCCAGGATTGACACTATTGATGGTGTGGTCATGGGAGCATCTAGAGGTGACATATCCTATTATGAGGTGTGAGACCCAATAGCCTAGAGAGTAATTTGCATGCCAATACAAGCCACCTATCTAGTCTACCTTGACCGAGTCAATCAAATTCTAGAGGAGATATTTGGATGAGATTATTATGTTTGACTAGACCCCTTATGATGGTGTGGAGCAGTGGGGGATGACCTTAGCTATAGAAGGAGAGGATGATAGTGAGGACCAACACTACCTCCAGTACACACAAATAGATTGTTGGCTCATCGGTCAGACAATGCATGTGGTTATGAGAAATATGCCCTCTAGGGTGTGGTGATAGTTTAGGCAGGTACAAGATGCTGTGCCAAAATTTTTTTTATATCTAGTGGTATCTTATGAGTATGGCAGATTATGAGGTTTTGGGACCACATTGAGATTATCTTAGATCTCATGGCAAGGGATGTAGTTGGTGCCTTGGGTACATGGGCAGGATCAGGGAGATGTAGGGATGATACCTACATGCACACAGTGGTGGACAACCCATTAGCCAGTGTGACTCATAATACTAGGAGCACCACCAATGGTAGAGTAGGCATAGGGTGAGGGGGATGGAGCAAGGGATGGGGGGCAGGTAGTGGTGGTGCCACCACCAAGGAAGGGGCACAATAGGGTCCTCAAGGGTGTAGAGTCCACCAGAGGAGAGTACCAGCACTAGCAAGGCCAACACAAAGGCCACAAGTACAAGGGCCATAGGGGCCATAGGTACATGGACCACCTCAGCCAAAGAATGCAAATATGGTTAGGGCTAAGCATGATAGTCTCTAGATAGAGGTTTCCCATCTATAGGGTGAGGCACAAGTGGAGCAGGCGAGGGCATATAGTGCCTAGTAGACCTTGGCAACATTACAGGCTGAGCTACAAGCACAACAAGCGAGGGAAGATAGTGCCTAGGAGGCCTTGGAAAAAGTAGGCTAGGATAGATGTAGGAGAGTTCAGTGACTTTACCATGCATGCCAAGATGGATGATCTAGTCGAGCTAGAAACTTTGCAGTAGGAGGTGGCCACTCTATGTGCAGAGAGGGAGATGCGCCAGAGATAGGTGGATGAGTACCGTAGATAGTGTGATATGGCCCCAAAAATGGTATAGCCTAGGGAAGAAATGGCTATGATGTAGGAGGCTATGACTACATGTTGACATGAGGCATGAGCTATGTGAGAGATGACCTACTATAGGTTCTTGTATCATGATGTCATGCCTGCAGATCATCGACAACTAGATTTTTGAGAGATGTCCAATTCATGAACCATAGGGGGCTATGAGAGGTTAGATTAGTTAGTTGGGCAAGGTAGGCCTCCATGAGGAGGGGGTATAGGAGGCGCTGGGCCCTCACAACTAGCTTTATGATTTATAGTGAGCTGTTTTAACACAATGATGCAAATGCAATGAGTTTTTGATGATGTATTATGCACAATATACTACATGATTCTTTTGTATACAGACTATACACACACACACTTATTCTTTGATATATATATGACATGATTCTATGGGTCGATATGGATATGGATGATTATCTCTTATGCATGTGATTTCTATGATGTTGGTACTGACATTGTGATGCGGGATGTGTGTGATGTTATGATTTTTATGATGCATATATGATGATTAATGTGTAGGTTCTAGGGTGATATATGAGATGTATGCATTTTGTTATTTGTAGATGTATGGATTTACTATATGCTTTATGAGATGTGTCATGATGTATATGTTACTACATGTGATGGGATAAATGGATAGATTAAAATAATGAATGAAATGTCTAATGCAATGAATGTACTTAATATGAAAATGAATGTATCCTAAATGAAAAATGTCAATAAAAGAAAATGACCCTAATTATGAATGCAAAGTGAAATGATGTCAATTTAAAGTGGAAATATGACATATGAAAATGTAATATGAAACTAATGAATGGACATGTGTCAAACTTGTCACATGTAGGAATCAAGGAGCTTAGCATAGGAAGGGGGGGGGGGGGGGGGGCGGGAATAAATAGAACCATTGTCTCAAGTAGGGCATAATGAAATACTAGCTACATGATGCCAAGGGATTCAGTTGTGTTTATATGGGAGAGCACACCCTAGTTTGATTTTGCAAAAGGAGTTATGCACCATATTATATAGAAGCATAGATGACAAAGTTCCTTTGCGTGGACTAGACTCTCGACAAAATAGATACTTTAGGATGATGGATGTAGTTTGCATAGTCATAATGGAACAAATGTCATATACACCTTGGAGAGGTCTAGGTACACCCAAAGTCTTTTTAAGAATCTTTGGTGGAACATGTGCTAACCCATTGCCCCCAGTGAGCAATGCATAACCATAAAATGAAATTAACATACATGTATTAAAGCATAAAAAATAGATCATACTGCAAATGACATGTGTAGTCAATTGGAGCCATTCAGGTGATACAAAAATATGGAATATCAAGACATACTATAAAAGGCTACTACTAACACACAAAATGAAATCAACCAAAAGAGATTGCATGATCAAGTAGTCATTCAGTCCACAATTCCTACCAAGAATGTTAGGTTACAAAAGTGAAGTTTGTTGTACCATGTATAGGAAGCATTCATCCTATGTTTTTGTCTGATGTTTGTTACAAATGTTTGTTGGCAAGGGATGTGAAAAGAACCATTTTCTCAAATCATTTAAGTTTCAATAGTGATTTTTTCTAGGTTTTATTGCAGTCACTGCTTGTGGGAAAAAGCTCAGTGTAATGGGATTAGGACAAACACTTGATAGAAAAAATGCCTTGCAGACTAGAGGTCTTTGAAAAGATGGAAGTGAAGTGATGCCTTGCAAACAAGAAGTCTTTGATTGGATGCATGAAAAGTGTGAGTCAGATGGAACTTCTGCACAAGGATGGGATGAAATGGGGGAATGGAGTGAAGTGAGATGAGCCTTATAGATAATGGACCAAAATACTTTTTTCAGGAAATTTTTTTTTCTTTTTAGTCTTTTCTTTAGAACATTTTATGAATGTTTTTTGTTTTTTTGTATTTTTTTGTATTTTTGTGGAACTATAACACTATACAGGAACTGTAAGACTCAAGCATAGAACCACTTGAGGTGTTGGATATTTATAGGTTCAAGGAGTAGATCTCCCTTTGAAATGGCAATCTAATATGCCTTAGAACCATAGTTGGTTGTAATGATAAATAGACCAAGCCAATTAGGTTCAAATTTTCCTTTGTTTTCATGGTTCTAGAGGTTCTTCATGTTATGCTGCAAAAATAAGTCACCCACTTCAAATACCCAAGGTTTGACTTTTTTGTGAAATTGAAGCTGCAAGCAATTTTGATACACGCAGAGATGGTTTAGGGAATTGAGGCATCTCTCATCGAGGAGTTGTAGCTCTTGCAAGAAAGAAACTTGGTATTCTTCTTCAAACATTAGATTCTTGAGAGAGATTCTAGGGAAGGGAGCTCAATTTTGATGGGTAAGATAGCTTCAGAATCATAAACAAGGGAAAATGGGGTGGCTCTTGTGGGGGTACAAATAGAGGTGCAGTAGGCCCAAAGTGCAAGAGTGATTTGGAGGTGCTAGTCATGGCCAACTACATCAACTATTTTCTTTAGAATTTTCAAAATGGTTTTATTGGTTGCTTCAGCTTGGACATTGCCTTGGGGGAAGTATTTATGGAAAAATGTTGGGTGATTCCAAATTTCCTACACAATGTGGCAACTTCTTGGTTTTTGAAAGGAGTTCCACTATTAGTTATGATGTCTTGAGGTATACCAAAACAAAAAATAATGTAGAAGATGAACTTTAAAACTTTTTTTTCTGGTGGTGTAGGTTAATGGGATAGCCTCTACCCACTTTGTAAAGTACTTAGTGGTGGCAATAATATACTTGTGGCCATTTGCAAAATTTGGATATATTTGGCCTGCAAGATCAAATCCCTAATGGGAAAAGGGCCATGGTGTGATGGTGGGTTGAAGGTCTTGGGTGGGGGTGTGTATCAAATTGCCATGCTACTAAGCTTTTTTTCTAACATAAGGCCATAGGAATGGGCACCAAAAATCCCTTGGTGGACCTCTTCTAATGCTATTTTGGCTTCATCTGAACTGAGACATAAAAGGAGGGTTCCATTGAAGTGTTTTGGAAAAGTGTATCACCTAGGATAGTATATTGGGCAGTGCAATGGATGAAGGTTTTTCTTTGGTTCATGGAGAGAGTTATGGGGATGGTTTTGTGACAAAGGTAGGCAAAAATGTTGGCGTACCATGGAGACTCGAGACCAAAAATCTCACACATGAGCTTTGACATGGGTTGCTCATAAGCAGGAAGAAAAAGATTCTCAACAAGAAACTCACACTTAGGACTATACTCAAGCATGGTGATCATGGAGGAAATGGTGGCCATAGCATCTGATGCTTTGTTATTGGTCCTTGGTATCTACTAAAAGACTATCTTAGTGAAGTGTTGTTTAACATCTTCAACTATTTGATGATATGGAAACAACTGTTCATCCTTTGTTTGATATGCATCCGTGACTTGTTCAATGCCCAACTGAGAGTCTCCAAAGACAAGAAGGATTTTGATATTCCATTTAATAGCTTGATGAAGCTCTGTGACTAATCTTTTGTACTCAGCTATGTTGTTCGTGCAAGGAAATGAAATTTTATAAGACTTAGGAATGAGGTCTTCTTGTAGTGTAACAAGCAAAATTCTTGCCCCAATCCCTTTTGTGTAAAGGAACCATCAAAAAAAACTTCCATTGTATACTAGGGTTAACAGTCATAATCGTGTCATCTAGAAAATCTACTATAATAGGATGGTCTCCTTGAAGAGGAGCTTCAACAAGCTAGTCTGCAATTACTTGTCCCTTAATGGCCTTGCGATCCTTATAGACAATGTCAAATTCACTTAAAATCAAGACCCATTTTATAGATCGACCAGTGAGGGAGGCTTTTGGTAGAAAATATTTGAGTGGATCTATCTTGGAAATGAGATGTGTAGTGTGATTAAGCATATAATGGCGTAGTTTTTGCATGCAAAAGACTACTACCAAACAAGCTCACTCAATAGCAGTGTAGTTCAACTCATAGCCAACTAATGTTTGATTGAGATAGTTTATGGCTTGCTCATTACCTTTGTCATCTAGTTGTGCCAAAAGAGCACTTAAGGTAACTAAAGTGGTAGAAATCTATAGAATCAATGGTCGTCTTGCAATTAGAGGGACTAGAACTAGTGGATTAGCCAAGTATACCTTAACTTGTTCAAATGCTTTCTGACATAAGAAATCCCATTGAAACTTAGTGTCTTTTTGAAGCAAATGTTGAAGTGGATGGATCTTATTTGCTAACTGGGACACAAACCATCTGATGGACTGTAACCTTCCCTGCAAAATATGAAGTTTCTTCAATGTGGTAGGTGGAGGTATTTCCATGATGGCTTTAACTTTGGAAGGATCTACCTCAATGTCTCTTCTTAACACTATGTAGCCTAACAATTTGTCTAATTTGACCCCAAAAACACACTTCTTTGGATTAAGACATACTTTATATTTCTCCAACCTTTCAAAAATGGTGGTGAGTACATCAATGTGGGAATCATGTGTCTTAGACTTTCCTAGAACATCACCAACATAGTCCTCCATTATGACATGTAGAAGGTCATGGAATATTGTAGCCATTGTGCATTGATAGGTGGCACCGACATTCTTCAAACCAAAAGGCATGACTTGGTAACAAAAGGTCCCCTATGGGGTAGTAAATGTCATTTTATGTTGATCTTCTTCTACAATTTGATTTGATTGTAACTGGAGAAACCATCCATTAAGGATAACATTTCATGTCCAACAGTCAAATCCACTATGATTTCTATGTTAGGAAGTGGAAAATCATTCTTAGGACATGCAAGATTTAAATCTCAAAAATCTGAATAGATGTAGATGCCCCTAGATACTTTCCCTACAGGAACAATGTTGGAAACCCACTCAAGATAATCAATATGGTGAATTGTAAGAATTTGACTTAGGGAAAAATTCACCTAGGAACTAAGAACTCAAACACAAGCACAACTATAGACCAAAAGTGGATATGATCAATTAATCAGAGTATATCCTAATACATTGCTCTATTAAGTATATGATATGCACACACACTAGGAGTGCCTATTATAAAGGCCTCTCAGTAAGCACCTAGAATGTCTCTAGAAGGAACTAGGAGATAAGATAAGCATCATGACAACTAAGCACATGTCTTATCCATCATTATAGATGAGGCGATAAGAATGACAAGGTTGTAGACACCATGTGCTTAATTAGTGTGCTAACTCCTATGTTGTAGACACCATGTGCATAAAAGAGGTGTAGAATCCTATGTTGTCAATATGACAACTCACAAGAGTATGCATACTCCTAGGTGGCTAATAAATATGCATTAACCTAAGTAAACTTAAGTAAGTGTAAATAGTAAATACTTATTTACACCAACACCCCCCCTTAAGTGCAACTTAGGGGAATACACTTAAGCTCATAAGAACTAGGATGAAATGTAGAATGGGTCCTGGCTACTAGGCCATGTTAGGTACCCATGTACATAATGAAATGAAATCTCTCAAAAAATGGGGAAAGAGGGAAAACCTCATGGGAAAAACCCTCCCCCAAAAAGAGAGATGAATAGGGATGCATAGATGGATGGAGTAATCAAAATCCCCCATTACGACATACATCGAGTATATACAAGAGAGAAATGGAGAAGGACAAAACCCCCTAAGAGGAAAACGTCCCCCCCAAAAAGGAGAAGAAGGAGACAAGGTAGTCCTCCCCCCCTAAAGCTAGTGTGCCAATCAGTGAGAAATGCTCTGATGTAGAAGCTGATCCATGACCTTTGAATGATGTTCCTTCCCTTTGGAAGAAACAAAGGCAAGGGTACAAAGGAGATGTGTCCCTTGTATGGAGAAGGAATATCTATGATGAAAGGTGTCTCTAAAACTTGTTCAAGTGTTCCTGTATTGATGTTGATGATGGCTTCCTCCAAAATTACTGAGAAGAAGTGCAGATCAAACAAGGAGTGATGTAGAACCTATTTCAAAATCCTAATAGTCTTCTCTAATGTCAAAGAGACCCGCTATAGATGTTGTACATAAGTATCCACAATCACATCAGCCCAAAAAGAATGATCATATAGAGAATGGACATGAGGGTCAGATTGGGCCCTCACAACAATTGTAGAAGGATTGTCCTTAGCAAAGAGAAGTGGTAGATCATCAAAGAAGTCTTCCAAATCTATTGTGTGAAATTCCAAGAACATAGTTGAAATGTCAAACAAGAAGTCATCACCTAGAAGATAAAGTGTACCCTATTGTGTTGAAGTACATGAATCTATCATTGCGATAATAAATGAAGTATTCACCTCAAAGAGAAGATGAATATCATCAATAGTGTCTCCCACATCTTCAATGTGAGACTCCATGAATAAGCCTTCAAGGGCAGGAAGGAAGTCATCACATGAAGGTAGAGTAGGAAGACATAAAGGGTCCTGCTGTACTAAATTTGAAGCATCTATGGTTGAAACAAGATCAATAAGAGCAACAAGAGCTCAAGATGTGATCTCATCTAAAGAGGATTTAGCTACTACTAGAGGTATGAGATCTTCTGGAAATGGAGGAATGTGTGGATCTCCATACAACTCCCAAAGATAGATCCAAAGATCATATGGATACCATAACTTGGCAATCACCTTATAATAATCAAAAGAAGAGATACTGGAATTAATGATAACAAAAAGTATGTGAACAAGTGGCTATTCTTCAGTGTCAAAGATCAATTTGTTGGAACATAAATGAGGAAATACTTCCTTATGCTCTCTTCTTAGATGATGAAGGAGTGTATCACTCCATTTATTATAGTTTATTTTTGTCAACTTGGGTCTAACTCCATGCCAACATGTGAAACAAAACTCCTCCATGAGATAAAGTAATGAACCCCCAAAATGGAAAAGAGAATCAAAGAAACCTCCAAAGAATCAAATAACCCCCCCCCCCCCCCCCCCCAATGTATGATTTAGCCACTTGATAGCCACTTGCCAATTTAGGGCCTATTTCTAAAAGTAGTATTTCTATCTATAGAACCTATAATTTGATTTTAGATCTAAAAAGTAGACAAAAAAAAATGCACTTAAAAAAAATGAAACCTGATTTGGAGTCCAAATGAGTCTGTACTAAGCATTTTAAGTGGCACAAATCAAAATTTGTGAATTGCAAAAAAATTCAGGAATAGAGATCTTAAACCACCTACACCAATGTGTAGATCAAAAAATTCTACCCCAAAACAAAAAAAAAATTGCTTGGAGAAAGGAGTTTGTATGAGGGAGATGTCACTGTTTGAAAATCATTGCTGCTATTATTTTTTCTAAATCACTACTGTGCCTCCAAAAAAAAAAAAGGCTCTAGATTTTGCCTTAGATGTCCGATTTTGATGAAACAAAATCTAATTTGAGGGTTTTTGGACCTTCTAAATCTCTCCTATGGCCCTATGGCCAAAAAATTTCTAGAAAATAATACAAATCCAAAAAAAATAGTAGAGATGTAGATAAAAAAAATGCAGATCTAAAAATTAAATGTATAGATTTGAAATGATCATACCAATGCTACAAATTGGTCCTTTGGGCACCAGGGTTTGCAATTTTTTTTTCCTCACAATCAACTTTGGCCTAGGATAGGCAACTTTATAGCTGATTTTGACTGAATCGATGTTCTAGACGAAATGACAAGGTCAGATATGGTTTTAGACGCTCCTAATTTTTGCGATACTCTAGATTTAGGTTGAGGTGCTGAAGCAAGAATGGTCTCAGATGACTATATGATGAGAAAATCTCGAAGCTCTGATACCATGTAAGAATTTTTCTTAGGAAAAAATTCACCCAGGAACTAAGAACTCAAACACAAGCACAACTATAGACCAAAAATGGATATGATCAATTAATCAGAGTATGTCCTAATACATTTCTCTATTCAGTATATGATATGCAAACACACTAGGAGTGCTTGTATATAAAGGCCTCTTAGGAAGCACCTAAAATGTCTCTAGAAGGAACTAGGAGATAAGATAAGCATCATAACAACTAAGCACATGCCTTATCCATCATTGTAGATGAGTGGATAAGAAGGACAAGGTTGTAGACACCATGTGCTTAATTAGTGTGCTAACTCCTGTGTTGTAGACACCATGTGCATAAAAGAGGTGTGGACTCCTGTGTTGTCAACATGACAACTCACAAGAGTATGCATACTCCTAGGTGGCTAATAAATATGCATTAACCTAAGTAAACTTAAGTGAGTGTAAATAGTAAATACTTATTTACACCAACATGAATGAATTTTTCCTCTAGCATTTTCTATAGTTCTACTTTGATTAAAAGTGCTACTTTAGGATGCATCTTGAGCAACTTTTGTTTCACAAGTTTAATCTTTGGATCTACTACTAAGTGATGCACAACCAAATCTGTGTCTAAACCAAGCATGTCTTTGTATGCCAATGCAAAATTAATTTTACCTTTTTGTAGGAACTCAATCATAACTTTTTGTTCTTTAGGACTTAAGGTGGTAGCAATGTAAGTGATTTTTGGATTATCTACCATGCTCAAATTAACTAGAATTGTGTCCTCATTCAATATAGATGACTTTTCTAGTGGTAAAGATCTAAATGGAAAGTCAACCTCTCTCTCTTCTGGTGCCTCTAGAAGGTTTTCTCCAGAAGATATGTCCTTTATTTTGTCTTTTTCTTCATCCAAAAGTGCTCCAAAAGAGTTTTCACTAGAGGATGTTCCTTCTATTTTCCTATTTTTATTTTCTTTTTCAATTTTGTGACTAAGAGAGTTGACTTGGCTACCAAAGTAGGATTCCTCATTGTATTGGATCTCATGTTTGTAATCTTCAAGATTCTTAAGGCCAAAGAGTGTAATCACTACTTTGTTAGAGTTACAGATATTAAGAGCTGGTGGTGTGTCCTGAAGGTCCCAGTCTGTCATGTCAGGGTTGGTAAGAGGTAGGTTAGTAGATGAAAGGTCGACTATTATAATGGAATAAACATGGTTATCTAGGTCATCCTCAATGTATTGGAAGGTTACTTTGAAGAATTCCTCCTCTTCAGTCTTAGAATCAGGTTCAACCATATAATAGTTGTCAGCAAATGACACCTTGGATTTAGTGGAGCCCAAACCACATCCTTTAGGATAGCTATTAGCCTTAAGGGGTTGTCTAATTCCATCTTCTTTAGGCCCAAAGTTGGTACCATGTTATCCCATATTTTTAATGATAGGAGGAGCCTCACGATACTTATCTTTAGGGAATTCCATAGGTTCATCTTTTCCATTAAAATATAGCCAATCTAGGGTATTAGATTCCATGTGTTCATCAGTAAGTGAACCCTAAAGTTCAAATGTTATCTTATTAACATGCATAGTATCCTTATTTGTAGAAGGTAGTATTTGTGAAGGTTTTCTAAAGGATCAAGGGGAGAGTGGTAGTGTCCAACACACAAGGCATTTTCAAACTTATACTCTCCCATTCCTTGGTCAACAAGAGTAACTGTGTGCTAGAAAATGTGACCTGTTGAGAGCATGCATCAACAAGCAAAAATTAGTTCAAATCAAAACATGTAACAAGAATTCATCAAAATGAAAAAAAACTAAACTAATGCTTGCTTGAGTTTTGCAATTGAAAGCAGCCAACAAGTCAAGTCTTCCAGCCACCTCTACAACTCAACAAAGGCACCCATGAGAGGTCTTGTTGGTGTGTTAAGATGGAGGTTATGTTTGGTGTGCTCTCCCAAACACAAAAATGGAGTGAATCTCTTGAGGGAATGTTCAAATGTGAGTGATGATGCAATATGAACCCTAAACTATATGAGATGAAGAACACTTCAAGGAATGGCTATGGAGAAAGCTATACTTGAAAGCATTCAATGATGAAAATATGAAATGCAACCAATAAACTAACTAGATATGCAAGCTAAAATAAGATGTAAATGGAAAGGAGATAAGAAAATGCATGTAAACTAAACCAATAATGCAAATGCAAAGCTAAACCAGCTACCAAATGGTTAGTATTTACCTAAAAATCTCTATGAAAACTCAAACTAAAATGAAAACCCTAGCATGAAAATTCAAGACTCAAAATGACATGGTAACAATGCAATAATGGGAGATGCAAATGCTTGAGACAATCCCTCTATTTATAGGCTTGAGGGAGGGCTTAGTGAGGTGGCATCCATGTAGATGCCACATAAGGTGACATGCAAGCCATGCAAATGGTCAAGAATTCAAATTTTTCTCACACATGTGTAAGAAAACTTGAGAATAAGAGTGGGAGACAAGAGTGCAAAGAGAAGTGTGTAGGCATGCCATCTCACACATGTGTGAGCACACTCTTAGGCTAATGAGGGGGATTAGGAAGAAGATTAGGAATGATTAAGTGGGATTAGAGAAGAAGTAGGCTTAAGAGGATGAAAATGATGGTTATAGGCTAGGCTCTAGGTTAGGCTTAAGATTAAATTAAATGAGATTTAATTTGATCATGGGTTTAGAGAAATTAATGAGATGTGAGGGTTTAAATACATAAAATTTATTTAAAAATGGGAAAACATGGAGTATCATGTGTTAAATTAATTTAACACATTAAGGCTAGAAGTATTTAAATTAGATTTAAATACTTAAGAGAATGAACTCATTTAATTAAATAAGTAAAAGAATGTGAGCAATATAATTAATTAATTAATAATTAATTATGATTTCACGAAAAATATTAAAATTAATTAATATAGTGTTTAGGGATGATTTTAAGCATCTATAGTAAACTTCTTCCCTATAGTATTGACCTTAATATCTTTCACCTTCTTTTTTCCTTTACGAGAACTAGAATCAATATTGGAAAGCTCTGGTACTGTTGTAGAAGGTGTTTTTGTTATTGTGAGAGATCTAGGTATAACCTTAGCAAACTCACTAACTAGACAAAAATTTGTTGGGGCACTTTCCAACCTCTTACAAAAAGAAAAAAGTAAAGGATCACCTAGAATTGTGACCTCTCTGCCTTGGTGGGGAAATTTCAAGCATTGATGATATGTGGATGGTACCACTTTGAGTGTATGTATCTAGGGTTGACGAAGCAAGATGTTATATGGCAAGTCCAAATATAGGACATGAAATTCAGTATTGATTACAACTAGCCCAACCTCTAGTAGTAACATGATGACTCCTTTTGATTCTCTTTCTCTTTCATCATATGCTTTGATTGTTATCTATTTATTGATATCTAGGAGGTCTTCTGGAAGCCCCAAGAAACAAATTATCTTCAATGTACAAAGGTTCAAACCAAATCCATTATCTATAAGGACTCATTTTATTTTATGTCGCTATATAAGGAGTTCAATGTGGAGTGACAAATTTTGGTGTTGATTAGGACCTTGGAAATCTTTGTTTGTTAAGACAAGGTGTTGTTGTGTGGCAAGCTTTCTAATCATGGTAGTGAATTAAGATGCATTAATATTTTCAAGCACACGAGACTCTAAAAGAGCAATCTCCAAAATATCTTTATGGATAGGTGGGGTGGTAAGAAGCTCTAGAATGGATATTTGTGCAAGATTTTTCCCTAACTAGGGTAAAACATCATAGTGAGAAGCGGGTCTTTGTGAAGTGGATGACACAGTAGGCACATGTGGAACTGATGGATTAGTGGGGTCGGGAGTGGTAGCATGCAAAGTAATTCTTCCCCATTGAGTGGTTGCATCACAATCAACTACTTGTAGGACAAGGTTATTCACATGAGTGTCTACTTCTTCAATGTGACCACATGTGGTGTCAAAACCACATATATCGTTTGTTTCTATTTTACCACACAAGGAGTCAAATCTTGATATGTGGTTAGTAGAATAGTCATAGTGTAATGCATTGAATGTGGAAGCTTGATTTACATTGTTTGTATTGTTGTTTCCATTGTTGTTACTGTCATTGTTGTGGTTAGGAAATGATTTTTGAGATATCTTCAGCTTAGCATTTTTAGAGAGCGGTCCCCCTTCTACCTCAATTTCTCCATCATCAACAAGATTTTGAATGAAGACCTTGAGTTTCATACAATTTTTTGTGTCATGTCCTTTGATGTGATGGTATTTGAAATATTCATTTTTCCTATACCATTTTGATTTGGGTTGATTTTCATCAAAGGTTCATGTGCTGGGAAACACCATCAAATTGTGATCCTCTAGTTTTTTGGAATATGGCATCCAAGGGTTCATGAAAGTTAGTGAACTTCCTATTTTGATCATAGTCATAGTTGTAATTTTTGTTGGTATTGTTGTTGTTTCGAGGGAAAAATTGTGTTTGATTATGAGATTGCTAGTTTTTTTAATTGTTATTTTGATTTCGATTGTCATGTTTTGAATTGCTGTTATTTCAGTTATGATAGTTGTTGTTGTTGTTGTTTCCACCTTTGAGGTTTTTTATACTTTTGCATTAGTGACACCATCATGGGTAACACCTTTATTTTTGGACCAAAATTTAGGTTTGCTATTGTTTTTCATATTATTGTTCAAGGATGAAGAGCTATAATGTTTAATGGAACCCTTGGTTAGGAGTCCATTTTCAATGTTCTTTCCTTTCTTGACTAAGGTGGCAAAGTCTTTAGGACTAGCCATCTTCATGTGGATAGACATCTTTGGTATCAAATTTTTGATAAATATATCCATAAGGTGGGAATCCTCAATTTTGTATGGCATGCAACTAGCAAGATGCCTCCACCATCGTAGAAAGTTGGAAAATGTTTCATTGTTTCATTATTTCGTGTTGCACAAATCACTCAATGAGGCATGATGTTCAATGTGGTAAGAGTATTGTGATACAAATTTCCCCATTAAATCATTGAAGGAAGTAATGGAACCCTTGGGTAATTTCATTAGCCACTCAAGTCCGGGCCTCCAAGACTTCATGTGAAGAGCCTCTTAAGATAATCATCACTATAGGCTACTTCTTGACATAAGATGAAAAATTCTTTGAGATGTGTGACAAGACATATTTCTCCCGTGTATTTGTAAAATTTAGGAATCTCAAAGTTTGGTGGAAAAAGTATCATGTTAATGGATTTATCAAATGGAAAGGGGAAAATTTCCTTTAAAGAGAAATCCTTCACCCCTTTGTTGCTCATGGTATGGACCAAAATTTGAAGTTCATGTAATTGTTGGTCCAGATCTTGGTTTGGTTGCATTTTTTATTGTTGAGAATTGATAAACCCACCTCCCAAGTTTTATGGAGTCCCAAATGTGTTATGAGGTGGTGGAAGTGCTCCACTTTGGCCAACGTATTGATATGCAGTTGTTGGAATTGGCACAAATGTTTTCATCATACTTGTTGGCATTTGTAAATAAGAGGAATATATCAGTTGTGTTGGAATCACCATCTGTTGTGTAGATACTTGCCCAATGTTTAAGTATCCTACAGTTGGACATGTCAAGGTTGACTGTGGAATGTTAGTATGTGTAGTAGTGTCAGCCATAACACTAATGATATATTGAATATGTTCTACACTTAATTGGAATGTAGGTTGTGTTGAAACACTTGATGTAGGTATGGAACTAGTTCTCACCATAGGTTCTTTGTCCTTGTCAAATGCTTGGGCTATGTGTGAAGTTGTCAAAACGAGAGTACCATCCTTGGTAATTTTTCTAAATAAAGTGCTCTCATCAAAACTCATAGGGAAATTAACACCATCTTTAACTAGGTTTAGGAAGATCTTCGTCTTGTTTTCCCTAATAGATTTTTCCAACATTTCCAAGTTGTATGGATATGCAAGAAATGTTTGAACACCACTAGAGATATTATTGTTGTCAATAGGGTCTTCATCTTGGTATACTTTTTCGTCATCATGTGAATTACTTGCTAGAGTTGTGTTGTGAAAACAATTCTCTAGTTCTTGTGTGGGTGTTGAGCTAGGCATACCAAAGTTTGTACTAGGGGGAAATGTGCTCCCCAATGAGGCTGATCATGGAGGAAAAGGATTCTCCATCTCTTATTGTCTTAATGATTCCAACAAATGAGACATAGGATTAAATGTTAATCTATTAGATTGTGTATGTACCATACAATTGTGACCAAACCAATGGGTGGAAGATTGTGGAAGAAAGGGAACAAAGTGTAGGAGAGCAATTGAACCTTATATGATAAAAGGGCCAACAACCTAAATGTAAACAAAAGACCTTGTTGATTTTTCAAACCAAGTGTGATATAGGATAAAATTATCTTTCTCCTACCAAAGATGGACAAGTGATCTTTAGGCAAGATAGGACACCGAATTGATTACCCACTATTTGGAGATGGACTTGTGATCCCAAATGAGTGAGTGTAACTATGGTAAATGTTTGCTTATGGATAAAGGTCTAGTGTTGTAATCTCAAAAATTTTGTAACTAAGATGTTCTTATGCCCAAAAGATTAAGGTTCAAATGATCAAGCTCTTTAGAGGAAATTTTGCAAATGGAAGACTAGAAATTTTGGAAATGGGTTGATGTGGAAAATGAGGGTGATATGGTCACTATGTGGATAACTCAATCTTCTCTCACTGGGAACAAAAATCTTGGGTTCACTCCAAGGAAAGTAGACCAATTTTGAAGTTTACCATTGTATAAGATTCTATCATAATGGTCTTGTTCAACTTCCTCTTTCTTGATATCTTTGATAGCGTATCAAAATTGTTTATCACCATGTGCTAGATTTTTCCTTTCCTTGTAAGAAAATGGTTTGGACAATTTCACCTTCTTAGTTTTGATTTTGTCAGTCATGGCAGAAACAAAACCAACCCAGTTAAAAAACTAAGCACAAATTTTTTACAAATAAGCTCATGACTAAAAGACCCAATGAATTTCAAATGGTAGACCAAATATAAGAATTCCTAAAAAATAATTGTAGGTTAAGAGGACCCACTTACAACTATTTGACTCACTGAAAGTTTAGCTCACCACCATTTAACTCATTTTTGAACTTGTTAGATGTTTGGAATTGGTTTTGGATGTTTAAACAATAAAGCATGCTGAACACATCAACAATCCTAGTAAGGCTACCACTAGGATGTACAAAGATTATCTAGAGGGCATCCTTGATATACACAAGGTACATGAGGCCCAAATCTATAGATGAAAGAAAAGAGTACCACACAGTCGGGGGGAGATGGTAACCCAAATCTCTGCTTTCACTTTCCAAAGGTATAAAGTTCTTTGGGGCTTAGCCAAGAGTGACAAAATTTTGTTTCCAAGAGAGGTGTATTTTGATTCACCCCCAATTCTTATACTCCACCAGAATAGTAGAGTTAATGTTGTCCCAAGGGGTGATGAAATCCCTAAGTAGGCCTCCTAAAAAATATAAAGAAGACCACTTATTTCTTGTACACTCAAGATCACCTGAAGGCACAAGAGGAGAGAATATGTAAGTGGCCTCAAGATTTAAAAGACACTTGTTCTTTCCTAATGGAGCTTTAGGTTTTGTAATCTACTCTTGAAGATACTCATGTTTAAGCATGCATTATTCTTTCCAACTTAACAATGTTATCAACATAATAAAAAATGAGGTTTTGTCAACATAAAGTAAATCAATTGTCTTTAATATAAGAAAAATGATGAAAATAAACCAATTCCATTAAGTCATTCAAGATTGAGTGAATTCATTTTTAAGCACCTGTTGTGGTGTCCACAACACATGCCCCATTCCTTATCTAGGAATGGGGACTCCCTACTTTTTTCGACTCCTGGACTCATTGTTCAAGAGTCGAGAGAAGAAATTAGTATTAGAGTTAGAGTTTTAGAGTCAAAAACTAAAAAAATGCAAAAAATAAAATAAAACTAATAATATATATATAATAATAATAAATCAAGTGCTCTATGGCGCACACATAGGTGAAATATGCCCCATGCATCAGTGCGTGTGCCGAGGTGCACTGCAGACCTCACCCAGTGTGAGGGGCTATAAAACCCCCACCCTTACTAATCATACTTCATTTTCAAATGAAAGTTTTTGGAAAGTGCATTTTTTAGAGGTAAGTGATGATACTCCGCACCCACACCCACACTGTGCTCCAGTCATCTCGATGCTGCACGCTCCACCATTTGTGTACGTGTGCACTCAAACACAAGAGCATTGCGCACCCTTGATCTCTACTAACATGCTCTAAAAACTATGCAACACCACCCGCAACTGTGGTAGTTCCACATGTGTTTGCAACCACAATAGTGCCGCACACGCATGTGCACCCCCCTTAAAAAAAACTCACCAAGCACTTTGCCATTCAATTTGTGTGCGCGCCTTAAAATGGCACTGCGCGCACTTGATGAACCCTCCATGAGTGCTCGATAAACCTACTGTGCACTGATCAAAGGCACTACACGCCTTCACAAATACATCACATGCACACAAATGCACACTGCACCTCCTTAAATGTGTGCCACACCTTTGCAAATGCATAGACTTGGTGACCGGCGCTGCCTCCATCTCCCATCTACCGTGCAACATTTCTATAGTGTAATCCTGCCAAAAAACTCATGGTGCACATGCACATCCTGTGTCGCACCACCTCCAAAGCCCCCGCGCAGTCCTTAAAACCTTCACCATGTGCTCCTTGCATGCACTCTCCCCACACAGACATTTTATTTTATTTAAAGAAAAAAAATTTAAAAGAATTTTTTTTTAAATACCCAAAGGGGACATTTTTTTGGTTTATGCTTAGTTTTAGGTTAATAGTTTTTACGCTTTATCCTTGAACTAATAACATTTTTTTTTTTGCTCATTATGTGCAAGTAATCAAATGGCATCCACATTTGGAGTTGCACCCAAGCCTGTAGTCTTTAAGTTCCAAGGTGTACCATCCAAGTCAAGATTCCACGATGAGTACACTAAGATCAGAGATATTGACCTAGAACACAATAACTTAGGACAATTCTTGAAAACATGTAATAAACCAACCAAGAGATCAGATCTAGTTTCATCATTGATACATTCTAGGTTGGTGAATGCAACATCACATCCCATATCAATGCAGTCAACAGAACTAGTAATGACATTGGTACAACATTTTGTTTTTGAAGAGAGAGTGGTGAAAAGTGTGACAGAAGTGGTCCTTGATCTTTGACTCGACAACATTGAGAGGGTCTTCCATCTCCCAAGAGTAGATCAATTCATTAGAATCTCCTATGAATCAAAAAAGAGATGGTATAGGGAACATACGAAGTAGGTGACAGATATTATACAGTCATCTTATCTCATTGAGGGGCCTCCTCAAGGAAGGATAATAGGAAAAGTGGATATGACTCAAGGATATATAAAGGAGGATATCAGTTACTCCATCATCCTTTTGAGCAGAGTCATGGGTTTATTCACAATAGGCCACCTTAGTACTTTCATGATCAACTTCATTGAGACCATCAAAACAAAAAAGATACCATTGGATTGGGCTACCACACTAAGTGAAAACTTGTGTGAGCAATTAAGGATGGTGAAAAACAAGAAGAAGTTTTATATGATGTCTTATATAGTATACTTGCTTTCAGCAAGGGTGACAGATTATCCTAGATTATATAGAAAGGGCAACATGTAGGATCCCAATGCCTAGCCTTACATAGTCTACCCTCAACTAGTGAAGAAGAAACTATCTGCTCAAAGCAAGGAATATAGAATCGTGAATGATGTGTTCATTTTTGAAATCATTCAATTCATTGAAGGAGATTATGGAAAGAGGCTATCTGATGAAGCAAAAGCACAGATAACAACTCTTGGGGCCTATTTCATTTAGTTTAAGATGTTCACATACCTGCGGGTAGGTGGTGCCACTATCAACCCCAAGAAGCTCCCCAGATGTCTGAGTGACAAACTAGTGTTATTGGAAATTTCTTGGCATATTGAATCAACATATGAGAGGGTGAAAAGATAAAGAAGACCTTCTTCAACATGGCCTCTCGTCATTGGACCATACCAAGTAAAGTGAAAGCAAGACATTCTAATTTTTGAGTGGGAATGGGAGAATCATCCTCTTGAGGAGTATAATTCCCCTAGGATTCATTTTGATAATGTCAGGAAGGTGGAGAGTATGGTAGGTAAAGAGTTTCATCATGAAGATGCTATTGAAGATCATTGGATGAACGCAACAGATGACTATGATATCCACATATGGGATTATTGTAGGATGACTTTGTATTTGGCAGAGAAGACCCTCAATCTCAATATTCCAGAGGGAATAAGGCAACAAGATTTGAAGGAGCTATTGGACCCCTTGTTCAATTTAGAAAAAATTAGAGAAAGACCCATTATGAATGCAAAAGTTGATAAGGAGGAGGGCGATGATATTGATCATCGGGCAAGACATGTAGTTAGAATGATGAAGGAATGGATCAAAAAACCTTTTCCACTTGATCCCATACCTGACACTGTAGTCTTCCATGCTCAAGCCCACCCGAGAAAGGTAGAGGAAGGAAAGTCATAGTTCCTACTTTTGCACTCCAATCTCCCATCAGGCCAGAGGCAGTATACCAACTTGACTGCCTAGTTGGATACTATCATCCTCTAGAGAGGACATGAAGGAATAAAAGGAAGATGATTTCCCCACAAAGAATTCAAGCAGAATAGGGTGAAGTGCAAGCACCTTCCCAACAACAAGAAAAAGATGTGCAAGGATATGAGGATACTAGAGCTACTTAAGTCTAGGATAATCCTCCATTGCCCCCTTATGTGCCTTCCCAATCTTAATAGGAAGAGAGTCAATAGGTTTCTATGACTCCTCTGCAAGAACAGGTAGTATCCCCTTTCACCTCCACAAAACAAAAGAAGATTAAGATCCGAATGAAGAAAAGGAAAAAGGTGACTAAGAGAATGGTGCCTTTTCCTTCTATTCCTAAAACCATCCCAGAAAAAGAAGAGGAGACAGATGAAGAGGAAGAAGTGACCATACAAAGAAGAACCTGGCTAGCTAGAGCCATGGAAAAAGAAAGAAGAAGAAGTACCTCGAGCATATCACCATCCACCCAAGAAAGACCCTTACAAGTCTCTTCTTCAGAAGATGAATTGCAATAGTGGGTAGATGAGAAAAGTGAAGAAGGAGATGATGTATTTAAAATGTTTGATTTTGACTTCATGCCTGTGGGAATGACATTAATTGATGGCAAAGTTAGGTGTACTCCTACAAGCCCATCTGAATAGGAAGGCTAGAAACAGATACCATCAGACACACAAGGTCCTAATCATCTCCCCCCATCTTCACCACAAGCTATGGTGGTAGATAAAGGTTTAGTTACTCCTTCATTTCTAGGATCAGAAGAACAAGTTCAAAAGGAACCATTGCAAGAGGAGCAACTAGAACAAATGGCAACCAATGAAGCATCAAAGGAGGGACAAATAGTCAAATATTCTCAATCACCTCCCAAGACACTGAGGTGCAAGCTACAAAGTCCAATGAGACCGAGAAAATAGAAGGAGATCCCTCACAAATGAAAACAACTCCAAGGAGGAGTGATAAGGGGAAGGAAGTTGCAGAACATACTCCTTCGTCCTCAATAAGAAGACCTCTAGCTGAACACACTCCAAGGTGGCTACAAAAGAAAGTGATAAGAAACTTTACACCCAAATTCCAAACTTTGGAGGATGACATTTATGAGATTGCAGAAATTTTGAATAATCCTGAGTCCCTAGCACGTGAGGCAATACCATTGGCATTTGTTATAGGTACATGAAATAGCCCATAATTGTTTGGACAGGTAGCTGTTCCTCCTGGAGATACAGATATAGAAAGCCTTGGTCCCAAGGATTATGAATAAAAAAATGTTTTGTTGGGAAAACCCACACGGGATGCATCCTAATTAACGGTGACCATGGGAATTAAGGAAATCATGAAGAACATGGGAGAGGATGAGATGGAAATCCAAGCACTTTGAAGGTAGGTTGAGATCTTAAAGGGATATTTGGCCAAAGTTGTTGGTCCTCTTGATCTTGAGCACCCTGAGGAGACCTTGAATACTATTCTTAGAGAAGGGGGAGTAGTCCATATGGATCCATTTTTGAGAGCCTGTTAGCAATGGTGGGAAAGTTTTGAAGAGAAAGGAGTCATGATTATCACAACAAACCTGAAGATTTTTCACGCTACTCAAGAAAATGTGAATAAAATGATGGCAATTTTGAAATAGGACTTTAGCATTATTGATGAGGTACGAGCCTAGAGCAAAGATTTGCAAACTCTACAAGCCATAAAGGGGTAAAGGTACCGAGTTTTGAATGATGTATAAATGAGAGATGAATTAGATATGATTGATGACTAGATAGAAAAGATAGCAGATAGTAATAAAGTAATGGAAACATTACATGATGAAGTTCATCGGCTCAACGATCAAGCTCGAGAGAAAATTTTGGAAGCAAAGAGGCACTATAGCGATGCTTGTTTGGATATTTTTGAAGATGAGGAACATGAGAAATTACTACCTATAGATACAGTAGTGGAGAATTTTAAGAAGATTTTTGTGGAAGTTGATGATGAGGAGGACATTCGACATGCCTTCAAAACCGAGGAAGCATTGTTAGAATTGGATACCAAACTTGGGGATTTTGCTGATACCCAAATTGAGGTAGACAATTATAGACGAAAGGTCAAGGAAAAATATGAGGCTTTGGATTTTATAAATGCAACCAAAATCATTGAGATTATAGATAAATTCAAGGGCAAACATCCAAACATACCTTTGGGATGAAGAAGAACAAAACCCAGATGCCAGAATTTTAGTTTTGATAGTTAGTGAAATTTTGAGATTTTGACCCTATCAAGGTCCGCAGCTTTGTAGGTCCATAGCTTCATAGGTATGCAAGTCTGCAGCTTCATAGCTTTGTACTTCTAGAGGTGTGCAGATAGTTAACTACTAGTTCTAAAAATAGAGCTTTCCATGCATCAGAAACACATTTTGATGGTAGTTTAACTCTGACTAACACCTTGTGAAGGATCAACTTCTAATTTTGGCATCTCCAGACACTTCCACTTTGACTCGGAGATTTGGCATGCTTTTCTCTCGTAATGTCTTTATTTTTTTACATGTAAAGGCTCATGCATTCGATTAATGAATATAAAATGGATGGAGTCCTACTAAGCACTAGTTAGATAGGTAGTTTGTATATAATTAGTTTCTTTTATTAGTTTAAAAGAATCTTATTGCATAAAGATATCTCACTCTCAACACAAATTGAGGAGATGATTTCTTATAAATACCCTATTGTAATATGTAATCAGGGCCACCATTATTTTGCAATAAGATTATGCTTTTGGTGCTCGCATTTGGAGTGTAGTTATTCTTGCTTGAATGTGTCATTGTTTTGTGAATTTTGTTCATGAGATTGTGATTGAGCCAAAGGTTTATTGTGTTGTTTTTGGTTGTGTGATCTTTTAGTTCTAGTGTTTGCTACAGATTTATGAATTCTGCTAATGTATCAAGCTTGAGGAGAAATCACCAAATTGTGCCTGCATAATTCTTTGTCTCACATGAGTGCACTTTTCGCGGCCTTGCGGTTTGACCAAGAGTGAAATATCATTCGGTTATTGAAAGTTCCCATCGACAATTGCATCAATGGAATCTAGGAAGCACTGCTCCTATTTTCATTGGTTACCTATCAGTTTCTTTGAAATCTTAACTCGTAGTGTGTTGTTTTCTATAGTTTATGTCCGTTAGGATTTCAATTTCAAGTTATTTGCTTTTAGTTCTCATTATTTGCTTTATTAACCCCCCTTGTTAGAATAGGATTTCATACTAGTTGCATGGTTATATTGCATTCATAAAAAAACATAAAATACAAAAACATAGTTCTTTTTAGAGTTATTTTGAAACAACATACAGATTCTTCATTTCTTTTGAAGTCAGAATGAACCAGCAAAGGCCTCCTCATGAGCAATCACATTTATCTTCAATTGAGCTAATTTTAGTGCATTGTAAGATAGCCTAAAACTTTGGAGTTGATTCACAAATATTAGCTTTTCAAGAGAGGAATTCACAAGAATTCTTGCCATATAGCATCATGTAAAATGACAGCTCAATAGCACCAAATCCAAATATTTCATAGCAAGCTTCTTTGTCACTTATTCATTCAATATTCTATGAGAGTGTTTTAAGCCCAAAATCAAAATGTTTCATCGCATTCTTCTTTAACCTTATGCATTCAAGAGTGTCTTCATTATCTAGCCATTCATTCTAATGAAAGCATGTCAATTTTCTAAAGGCACTCAAGATTGAGTTTTATTAATCTACGCATGCATTCCAATGAAAAATTGTTCACTCAATAAGGCATTCAAGAGTTTGTTTGAGCATCATTCATTCCAATGAAGTGTGTGTAAATTTTCTTAGATCATTCATGAGTGTGTAATGTTTTACATTAATGTATTCAAGATTGTGTTTGACCTTTATATATTAGTTGCAACATGCCTTCCAAGGAAAGTGATTAATTCATATAGGTTCATTTTCTATTTAAATCCAACAAGTGATAAAAATCATTACAAATTTTTCAAGTGATTAAAATCACTATAAAGCCTTTCAGTGATTAAAATCACTACAAATTTCCAAAAGTTTGTCTCCTGCAATAAAAATTTGATTATAAATTCCTGTAGATCAATCAATCAATGAGTTAAGCAATTAAAAATTTAAGTCAATTTGTCAAAATACGGAGATGATAGAACCAGGCATAGAAGCCATAACTACATAGACATCGAAATGCATAGACAACAAAACTACAAAGATGCCAAAACACACAGATGATAGAATCCAGAGATATATAGTTTCTTTTTACTAACAATTGACAGTCACAGATAACAAAAAAGGGTCATAGACAATAGAACACCAAGTTTCAAAGATGACAGTAAAAAAATATTATAGATTTTCAGCTGCCTGCAATGGAGATGATAGACTAGGAAAACAACGAAGACGATAGCTTAAAATTATCACTACTTTTTGGCCGTCCATAGTGCATATGACAAATCACGAAAAATACTGTAGATGAAAATATAAACTATGGAACCAACAAAATGGATCAAAGATGACAAGGCAGTTATGGTTTATAGAATGAAATGTTTTTTTATTAATTTTTACATTTTTTTAAAGTGACAGGCAGAGACGCTAAAACACGAAGACGCTGATCTGTGTAAATGACAGTGTCTTCGTAGATGATACTACGTCCTAATGAAGATGACAGCGCACAGTTTCTATAATTTTTTTTGAGTTTTTGACTGATTTTGAATATGGAAAAGGGACACGGGTCCCAACAGGCATGCCAAAATATATACACAAAAACTTAACCTGTCGAGAGCATGTGTAAAAAAGAAAACATTAGTAGCATGTGCATATCAAAAATTCAAATAAGATTTAAAAACTACTAATTCTACTTGAGTTTTAGATCTATATAATCAAAATGTTAGAGACTTCATGCAACCTCAAAGTAGCTCAACAAGGGGCACCCATTAGAGACCTTGTTGGTGTGCTTTATATTGAAGGGACGTGGATGTGCTCTCCCAAAACACAACTATTGAATCCCTTGATTGATAAATGATATACAAAATGAAATGAGTGAATCTAGACTAAATGAATAGAGAATACCTTCAAGAAATGGCTATGAATGAGCCAATCTCAAAGGATTCTATGGATGTAAATTTGGATGAAATGAAATGTAGAAAGAAATCTAACAATATCATACTACCATGAATCTAATGCAAAATCTAGAAATCTAAGTAATTCAAATAACTACCAAAGGTTAGCTCTAAGCATAAAATCTCTAAGAACTCAAAAGCTAAACTACCATGATAACAATGCAAATGAGGGAGATGGAGAAATGCTTGAGACAAGGGCTCTATTTATAGGTTTGAGAGAGGCCTTGGGGAGGTGGCATCTATGTGGCATCCACATAGGTGCCATAAGGGAGACACATGGGTTAAAGGACAAAGCCATGCAAAAGTCAAAATTAGCCTTTATGATCGAGAGGCTCAAGGTTTGCTTACACATGTGTGAGCAACCTTGGGGGAAGGAGTGGGGGAACAAAGGTGTAAGAGGTGTAAGAGGCATAAATGAAGTGGAAGATCTATTGGATCATGAGCTTCTCACACATGTGTGAGAAAACACTTAGGAGCTAAAAGGTGATTAGAAAGGTGTTTAGGATAATAAAGTGAGATTAAGTAGTGGGTAGGCTTAGAAGGATGAAAGTGATGGGTATAGACTATGTTTTAGGATGGGATTATGATTAAACTAAATAAGATTTAACTTAATCATAGGATTAAAGAATTTAATGGAATGTAGGGAATTACATAAATTAGAATTTATTTAAAACGGGATTTATGGAGCACTATGCATTGAATAAATTTAATACATTAGAGGGGATGCATTTAAATTAAATTTAAATACATTAGGAAAATGAACCTATTTAATTAAATAAATAGAAGAATATGACAAAATATAAGTAATTAATAAAAATTAACTATAATATCAAAGGAAATATTAAATAAATTAATATAGCGTTTGGGATGATTTTAAGCATCTGCAAACATGTTTGAATAATTGCAGGTCAAACGCAACAAAGCTATGTACTAACATGGTCATAAATTTTGCATAAAAAAGTCAAATGAAATGAAGAAAACATGTGACTTTGGGATAAGTGCAGTCTTCATAGTCACTAATATTTTGTCTAGAATTGACATACATCCTCAACAATCTAAAAATTGATACTATGACATTTTGGATGATATACTTGAGTGTGACTTTAATTCATTCAAATTAGTTCTATTTGTCATCAAATGGTATAGGTTATGACTAAATCAAAATGATCCTAATAGGACTATTATTGAACATGATAGTGGATTTACAATGATTAATACAAGGTCATTTGAGCCAGTTGGAGATGAGCCCTATGTTCTTCCAAGCCAATGCAAGAAAGTGTTTTACTTTGGTGTTCCACACAAATCAGGTTGGTCATTTGTTGTTAGACATGATCCAAGAGAAAGGTTGATAGAGTATAATGTGATGGAAGAAGAAGATACTAAAGAATCACAAGATGAAGTAAATGATGATCATGAATGATTGTTACCCAAGGAAGAAGAAAATGAAGAAGAAGAAGATTCTGATTATGCCGATGATAATGGTGATGATGATGATGATCATCATCATGCTGATGAAGATGGTGATGATGGTGATGATGATGATGGTCATGATAATGGTGATGAAGATGATGATGATGGTGATGAAGATGGTGGTGGTGATGACAATGATCAAAGTGACAAGTGTGATAATGATGATGATGAAGACATGGATGAAGATGATGCTCAATGACATGATCAATGAAATGTCTATCAAGGTATGATCAATGTTAAGTATGATGGGGTCATGATTTTTATTTATAGAAATTTTCTTGATTTTGATGCATGCATCATGTAATTTTTGTCTTCTACGTAATTTGTAGTTTATAGAGCATTGTAAGCAAACAAATTTTCATTCATAACAATATGGGTGAATTTGATAAGTGAGGTGACCAAATTTTCCTTTCAAAACCATATGTGTAGATATAAACATTAGGTAGAACATGTCAAATATTTTTTTAGATATACACTTTAGTTACACCAAATTTTTGGCTAACTTAAGATAAATGATTTACATATGTAGGCTATTCAATGCCTTTGACCAGGATCTTGTACAGTCACATGGATTGACAGGTTTATGTCAATAAACCCTCTAGATACAATTTTTTATTTGCATATCTTCTCTTTACCATCAACATAAACTTTTGTCCTAGTGTGTTTCTCATTTTATGGATTGTAGGTATCACCAAATAGGTATTTGTCTAATCTACCTTCCTCAAGTGAGGAAAATGTAGTAATAGAAGAAAAAAGTGAGACATCTAGTAGGTCTAAAATAAGGAGATCAACTAGAGGTCAAAAAATTGGGAGAAAATTCAACAAATGAATGCACTTTCTTCTTGCTAAAGGCCGGGGGGGGGTGGGTGGAGAGTGAAGGCAATAGGGAGGTTTCCTTAAGGTACACACATCTTCAGAAAGAATGGGTATCCAAGGAACTATCTCCAGTTAACACTAATTTTTTTGTTAATGAAAGGATATATCACATAGCTCCATCTTCATGATGTAGTGCAAGGTAGCAGAATCCCCTAAGGAGATGTCCTAGGCCCCAAAAATATAATCACATAGCAGAAACACAACAACAAGAAACAATAATGCAAGATCTGATACCAACTCACACAATAATTTGTTCATAAATATAACTGATTACATGCAATATGCCCGACTGTAAGGCCTTCTGGGTTAGGGCCAAATAAAAATAGAAATTACAAAATCAATTTTGCAAGATATAATAAGATCCAATTTACAACCAATCTCATCTATTTTAGATACACAATTGGATAAGAACACCAAGAAGAATTCACACTTATACCCGTAGGTCCCCCAAGAGATCCTCTAGTTCCTAAGCCGCAACTCTAGCTCTTCAAATTTGCATCTATCCTTCATTTCATCCCAACTCAATATGACTAAAAGAATCCAAAAGACCCTTAATTATACCAATATAAACCACAAGTCATCCTAGCACAAAAATTAAATACCCATACATAAATTAAATGCCACAAGTTGGCCTGCAATAACAATTAAATGTCCAAAAATTGATATATGAGTAAAATTGTGATATATCTTAGATCTCATTAAATTAGAGCTTTCACTTTAAATTTTTGGTAGTATTTTAGGTCCTCTATAACCCCTAAATTGTGAAAAGGCTGATTCATTAAGAATATCTATGCATCCATCCCAAAATTCACGCAAAAAATTTGTCACGCATAACTTCCAGAAATTGATACTCCAGGAGAATTGCTATATCTCCCAACTTATGAGGAATTAAAACTTTAACCTTTGATAAAAGGAATAAATCTAGGCCCTCTTCAATCTTTGAAGTTTATAGCCTCTCATTCATTAAGGATAATTAGTTATATAGCTTGCAATAGGACCCAAAAACAAGAAAAACACAATTCCAGCAGCAAGGTAAAAATAGTTCAAACTTCAACTCAATCCATCCAATATCTATGCAATCATGAAGAAAGGTTCCTCAATGTGTCTCCAACACATCCTTAACCATGAAATCATATCTCCACCAAAATCCACGCTCAATGCTCCTCAACACTTAACCAAAATCCCTCTAAACATGCAAGATTCCAAGCAAGCCTAAGATGCTCCTATATCAGACACCCCAGGTTTGAAAAGATGTTCTAGTAAATGGAAGAACATCTTCTGGGATTCAACACATAAATCCCAAATTGATTTTTCACATAGATGTCCTCCAAGTCTTCAACTTGCACACTCCTTCCCTTATTTTTCTTCTTCTTCACATCCACCACATGTGTTCCATAAGTTTGCTTTCATGCTGATCTCCAACCTTCTTAGAATCTGCCAACTCAACTCAGTTTCCAATACTCAAGTTCCTCCTACTCAGCTCTTCATTCTACGAAAGAATCAGGGAAAAATTCCTACTACCTTTCTCAATATTAAACACATTCCTAACACAATCATGCACAACCCTACAATCATACTACCAAGGTCTACCAAGTAACACATGACAACTATTCATATCCACAATATCACACAACACTTGATCCTTATACTGCCCAATTTAGAAATCAACAAGGCATTACTCCCTCACTTCTAAAGCATGATCACCTTGCAACCAACCAATCCTATAAGGATAAGGATGTCTTATTCTCTTTAAACCAAGTTTTTGAACCATCTCCTCAACAACAAGGTTATCAATACTACCACCATCCATAGCCACCTTACAAACTTTACCACTAGACTTACAACAAGTCTTAAAAAAACTAGCTCTTTGATAAGAATCCAATATCCTCTCACCAACTAGTACTCACCAAGCCAACAAACTCTCTCCTTGCTTAGGCTAATTATCCTAGATTGCAACCTCATTCACAATAGCAGTTGTTGTTCCAATCAAACATTCAAAAGATATATGCCCTTCTTGACCACACTTGAATCAATTACCTCTAAACCCACCTCCACCTATCCTTCTTTTCTATTCAATAGGTTTTGGTTCACCTTCTACTTTTGGTTTAGCTTGTGCCAAACTATCCTGCTTCTCCTTCCCTTAGGAACTACCTTGATTCTTCCTCTTTAGCTTCTCCTTTGCTCTCAAAGCATACTGATAAGAATCCTCAACTAAGAAAATATTCAGCATAACAACCTCATCCTGAATATTGAATCTCAAACTATTAATATATCAAGCTACCTTCTCTTTTGATAATTCTCTATGCCTAGACTGAATAGTCAACTTGTAGAACTCCTTTATATAATATTTCACAGTTATATCTTTCTGCTTCAGATTTTGCAACCTTTAAAATAACTCAAGTTCATAATCAACAGGAATGAACCTAGCCTTCAACTTAATCACCATTAATTTCCATCTAGTGATCTTCATTTCATATTCCTCTTCTCTATCTCTTTGTCGTTCTTTCCACCAAAGAGCAACATGTCTCTTTAGCTTATTTTGTACCAACCTTACTCTGAGTGGATCCTCAATATCCTCAAGCTCAAAGTAGTCTTCCAATTCACCAATCCAATTACTCATGTCTTTAGGATTCAAAGTACCTAAAAAATTAGAAACTACCATCTTATGCTTCAGCTTCAATTGAGATCGAGGTCGAGCAAATTGACCAACCCTATTTTTTGTAGGTCTCTCCATACAATCAATTTTGACCTCACCACTTGATTTAGAAAATTCAAAGTCTTTAGAAAATTCCTCATAACCATCTTCAATACCCACATGTCTAGGTACACCACCTAAAACACTTACAATTTCAATAATCATGTCACTCTTCATCAACGCAATCTCAGATCTAAATTCTACTCTCATCTTCTCTAAGATCCATTCTTCTATAGTATCACTAAGATCATCAATCACCCTAGGGTCCAATCTTCTTGGAGGCATCTTCCAAAATTTTAGTAAACCCTAAGCAACAAATTCACCAACAGATCAAGATCAACTTAGATCTACTTCTTCAACTCAAATCCTTGTGCAAATTGCCTCAACTTTGGTGATCTATCTACACACTAAGGAACAACCTTCACTCTGATACATTACAAGGTAGGAGAATCCCCTATTGATATATCCTAGCCCCCAAAAATATAATCACATAGTAAAAACACAACAACAAGAAACAATAATGCAAGATCTAATACCAAATTATAATAATTTGTTCATAAATATTACTAATTACATGCAATATGCCTGACTATAAGACAGTTCAGGTTAGGGCCAAATACAAAGAACAATTAAAAAATTAGTTCTACAAGATCCAACTCACAACCAATCTCAACTAGTCCAGATACATAACTAGATAAGAACACTAAGAAGAATCCACACTTGTACTTGTCGGTCCACCAAGAGATCCTCTAGTTCCTAAGTTGCAGCTCTAGCTCTTCAAATTCACATCTATCCTTCATTTCATCCCAACTCAATATGACTAAAAGACTCCACAAGACCCTTAATTATACCAATCTAATCCACAATTTAGCCTAGAACACAATCTAAATATCCATACATAAATTAAATGCCACAAGTTAGCTTGCAACAACCATTAAATGTCTAGAAATCGATATCCAAGTAAAATCGCAATATCTCCTAGCTCCAGTTGAATTAGAACTCATGCTTCAAAATGTGGGTATTATTTTAGGTCTTCTACAATCCCTTAACTGAAAAGGTTTATTCATTAATAATATTTGCACATCAATCGTAAAAGTCAAGTAGAAAAACTATCACACAAAATTGCTAAAAATTGATACTCTAGAAGAATTACCATATCTCCAAACTTATGCGAAATTAGAACTTATTACTTTTGTACAAGAAATTAATCTAGGCTTTCTTTAATCCTTGAAGTTTTTAGCCTCTTATTAATTAAGGATAATTAGTTATATGGCCTACAATAGGCACCTAGAAACTAGAGAAACACAGTTCTTGCAACAAGGTAAAAATAGTTCAAACTTCAACTCAATCCATCCAATCTCTATGTTATCATGAGAAAAGCTTCCCCAATGTGTCTCCAACACATCCCTAACTATGAAAGCATAGCTACACTAAAATCAAAGCTTGATGCTCCTCAAAACTTAACCAAAATCCCTCCAAACATGTAGGATTGCAAACAAGCCTAGGATGCTCCTGCATCACTTCATTACATGGTTTGGTCCTATTTTCCATGGATGGAATAAAGGTCTATTACAATAAAGTTGTTGAATTTATTGAGTATGTAGGACCTTGTTATAATTACAAAAATTGGATGCAAATTGTGCAATATAAAAAAATAATGCGTAGGTATGCATTATCACCAAATTATATACAATGCAAAGAACATAATCAAAGTAAAATGTTCGCTATGTATATTGATGGAAAGCCAAAAGCAATAAGGAATATTGAAAGATTTATAAGTAATGCTAGACCTATGTCAACTAATAAGTTGGCAAATTTTATATTCGAGGCATGCGAGAAAAATTATGTTTTTGTATGTGATAAAATCAATAAGTGTAGGGGAAGAGCTTCTGATATATTACAATTTGAATTGTGTAGATACAAAAAAAAGTCCCTATCATTGGACTGGTAAGTATAACATTTAAATCAATTGCCTCCAATTAATATTGAATCCAATATACAATATACTTTATTATTAATATTTTTTTTGGTAAGTCTATTACTTTCATTTTGCTATTGATTGCTAAGAATTACTAATCTTTTTCATAGGGAAACATGGATACACCACAAGGTACAAGCAAGGATGTACCAGTTCACACACCTTCAGTGGAGGTAAACCTTAATTATTGTAATTATTCAAATTATATAGAAACAAATGTCATATTATTATATTCTTTTCTTTAAGGCTTTGGAGTTATTTTGATGAAATTTTACTGATATTGATGTCAAAAATCATAGGAAAAAGCTAGAATGACAGTAGATCAAATGCAATTTGAAACAAAGGCATCATTTCTACATGACATCACCCTTAGTGCTGACCCTATGTTCATGGCCCAACAACTCAAACAAAGATACAATGATGAAATTGTTAACATTATCATCTAGTGTGACCCAAGCGAGGAGAAAGAGGCACTGGAAAAAGGATTGGGCCGTAGGGTTGAATCTTTGAAGGTAAGCAGTAATTAATCTAAAGAAAAAATAGAAGTTCAATAGATGTTTATATTTTATAGTATCTTGCAGATCATGATCTAAAATATTATGTGTTCTTCTATAAAAATATGTGACAGCTATGACACCATGTGGTGAACATGGTGAGGGTTGTAGCACACAACCTTTATGTAAGTAACACTTTTTTTGTTTGTTTTTATTAACATTATAACACTTAACTTTTATTTTTGGACACTTCTAGCTAGTCTCACATTTGATCTTTATCCATTGTGAGTGTATTTGTTAACAATATTGTATTCTTTAGCTCATGATGAAGTGTGAATGCCTCCTTCAGTCGGTGGTCCAATATTGCCTTGTGCATTGTCAGCAACAAGGAGCATGCAAACATCCTTGTCTATGCCCACTACAACTTGTAAAACCTTGTTTTGCTATGGTTTCTAATGTGATAATCATGCATTTTTTTTTTTGGGTGGATTTTGTACTCATGTAGTTATTTTGTGCACTAATAAATAGATCTTCAGTTGATAGAGTAATAAAGACTAGTACTACTGAAGCTTATCCACTTCCTAGAGTAGTCTATGTGACTATTACTGGCACATTTGAAGGGACATTGTTTTTGAAATTAAAAGCGACCAAAAACAAGGGGGTCAGCCCTTAATAGTCAAAAGGCTGGTAACCAGCACATTACCAACCAGTAACAAAAATAGACAAAAAGAATAGGAGTACCAATAGTCAGAGACAAAAATCAAAAACCAGAGAGCTAGAACCAGAAAGGAACCCTAGCAACTAACCAAAGTCCAACAAGGCACCCAGGCCTTATAAAAACTTAAATAAAACTAATAACTAGAAAAACCATAATTTCCATAACAATATATAAAGTCTTTGGATCCTTGGATCCCATAAGTGAACAGAATTAAAAAAAGACTTAGATTTATTTTTTCCCTTTTCCTCTTGCATGAAGAAGAATTTGGGCCCAGTTGTTGGCAAGGAACTTAAAGAGTAATTTTTTGTCCTCCATGTCCAAGCTAGCTTCCTCCTTCTCCTATGCCAGCAATTGGAGGGTAGTTGCAATAGCATGAGTAACTTTAAGTCTAAACTTGGAGAAGGTGAAAAACCCCTCCTCCAAAGCTTTGACCCTTTCCTCTAGGTTCATGTAATGCTCCTCCACTGCCACAGTCTCCTCTTTATGCTCCTCAACCTTCTTAGCAGCAACCTCCTTCATTTTTTGTCCCTATGGTTTATCCCGTAGCACCCCTGGGTTAGAAGAAATCTTCAAATTTTCCTTAATAGGGGAAGAAATGGTAATTGGGGAATTATCCTTTTTTCTCATCTCATCACAAAAAGTAAAGGGTTTAAGTGAGAAGCTAGCTGAAATATGGGTTGTCTCAGTATTCCTTTCTTTACTGTCTGACACTTGAGTTTGAGTATCATCCATAAAAATGTTCCTAGAATTGAAAATTTTTTCCCCCTCCTCATTACCATCATCCTTTTTAGAGTTGTAAATACTTTCCTCCTCCCTTTTGTCACTATTATTGTCTAAGCTATCTTCTTCAACTTCCTCAATAGGGTATCTGATTGACTTCTACTTACCCCTAGCCTGGGACTGAGCTAACCTACCAAACCTTCTTCTTGCTTTTCCCCCAATATCTTCACTAGAATCCTCTCCAACAACCTCAACCACCTTATTAAATTTAAATTTCTTGTTTCTCTTTTGTTCTAGGGCTATGTCAAGTTTTTTCTTTTTCTTAGTATCCTTACTAGGAGATGGCCTAGGAGTATGGATTTTTGTCCCCGTATTGGAGCTCGGGGGGGAAATCCTACTATGGCAAGGGTTTTCCACAAAAACCTCTCTGGGGGGACACAAAGCTAAGTGGAACTGATACAGACAGAAAATTAACCCCTGATGAATAATGGTGAAGTTTAAGCCTTTACTCTTTTTTTCCTTAATATCCTTAATCATATCCTCAAGTGAATGCAAAAGGAAAAATGGAATAGAAATGACATCCTTATTTTTAAAGTGATTCAACAAAGGAAAATGATAGTAATAGCACACTCCAAACCTGCCTTCCAGTGTGAGATACTTCATCAAGACCAGACACACATCATCCCAGGGCTCAGGTAGCTTATCCCTTTTAAACCCTCCTCTGTAGCGAATCAGCTCCTCATTCTCTTCAAAGAATTTTTTCATGCTAATCTCATCTGAGACTTTAGTGACTTTCTTCCATTTTTTTCCTAAAGGGACATTGTTGTTGAACAGGAAAACTATGTTTTCGTTAAAATTACAAAAGCTTCCAGGTGCTTTAAAATTGTTATTATTTAAAGTGTAATTTTTGTTTACTTATACATAACTAATTTTGGTTTGATAATCCCTTTATGCTTTTTTAGGTAATAATGTTTTCTTTGATCATATTTTTGATATGACATTGAGGCTATTTGGACCCACCATACGTAAAAGGTGCATAGTTTCATATCATTGCTAAAAAAAAGATCTTTTCTTCCATTTATTGTACTATATTAAAGTTATTGATATAGCAATTAAATTTTTTTTGAAAGGTGGAATGAACAAGGTTGTGAATTAAAAAATCAGCTAATTACACCTTTTGAGGACCTATTTGGAAAAAAACATTGTTGACACCGCCCTTCTTTTGCAAAGAGCATCAAGGCATATAAAGACTATGAGGGATCAATATAGAAGGGGTCTAAAGGAGAACCCAAAGTATGATCATCCTCCTATGATTCCATCGATGCAGTGGAATGGAATAATAGAAGATGCAAAGGAGAAAAGGCTATGTGAAAATAGAGGAAATGAACCGGTACAAGAAAAAAGAGGTATGTCAGGATAGTATTAAGTACAATGTAATGATGCACTAATTAGTGATCTTTGTAAATATAAAATCTAACATTTTTGAAACTATTCATAGATTGTAGGACACAACCATGGCTACAAAAGTGAGACTAGAAAAGGTTGGCCAACACAAACTTGGCTCTGGTGACTATATGAATCTTCAGTCTTGACTTGTGAGTAGCAACAATGAAATTTCATATAATTTTTTTGTATAATGTTTCAAACAATTTTGTTTAATGAAACCATACATGCAAAATTGATGATATTAAGGAAAAAATATAGGGCACAAAATTCAATGTGGAGCTTACAGATGAAGATAAAGAAATTTCCTTGAACGAAGTTTATAAAGTCATGGCTATACACCTACGCAAAGAATCTAAAATCCTTGCCCAGGAATCTGGTGCACCAAATGAGACACAGGTAAATTGGTTAGATGAAAAGTAAATCAAATTGAATAGTTGAGAAATTTCTTTTTTGGTGTTAGTTTTGAACATAAATTGACTACATAACAATGTGCATAATATTTCACTGCAGCCTTCATATCCTATCATAGAACCTACTTTTGATGAAGGTCATGATGTGAATTATAGTGGTGGAGGTATTAATTTGCTATTGGAAATTAAATATGAAATTATGAATACAATTTAACATCTTCAATTACAATTTGACGTGTATCCTTTTTTTTAATACTTTAGAGCTTGTTGAACATCATGGTGAAAGAGTGTAGCATGTTTCAAGTGTTCAACATTTGATGTGTCGGTGGATCAAAATGTTAATGTACATGATGTGGTATTGTTAGGTAATAAAAATGCATGTTATGTTGTACTACTTAATTAAATACTTATAACAATTAAAAAAGAAAAAGAGTATGCCAATTTAACCCATTTACTTGTTCTTGCAACAGAGCCCCCTTTAGTGTAGTAGCCTCCTGCTCCTCCAAATAGGAGGAGGAATCATAATTTGACATTACATGTGCCATAAGAGGAGGACAATGAGGAAGTATTGATTTTCCTATTAGCCTTTTTCTTAATACAGCTAAGAAAAACAAAAAGAAGAAATGATGTTTTAAAAATGCTCTTTGATAAACCTTATTGGATAATGAAAGAACTTTGTTTTAAGCAATTTTCTATGAATGTTGCATATTAATATTGATTTTTATTTCATGTTAATGAATATTGTTATGTGTTAATGAAGTCTTGATTAGTATTGTGCATTAATGAATTTTGTATCATATTAATGACTATTATGTGATCGTATTGATTGAATGTTATAGTTCATAAATGGATGAATGAAGTATGCAATTAGATGATAATGGGTAATTTAGATTGATGTTAGGGGGAGGCGGGTGAGGCCAAATGAGCTTCCACCATCTTGTTGGTAAGTTGTTCCTATCCTATCCTTTTTTTTTTTTAATGCATCTATTTCTCTCCTACCATAACTCCCATATGACAATAGATGGTGTTGTAGTCCACAAGCCACCATACAAATAATCTTTATTTTGATTAGATGTTTTTCTTTGGTCTTAGATTCTTTCTAATTAGGTAATTATAGCCCTCCTTAGTGTTCTAGTTTCTAGTAGTCATTTGAAAGTTGCTCTGAACAACCTCGACCCCATAAGAAATCCACAAATCATAGTCGATGAGGATAGTTGGAGAAACCTTCATTACTACATCCAAACCAAGGCAACCCATTTACTTTATATTTGTATACCATGGAAAGACTTGTAAACTTATATCCATATTCTAACTTTATTAAAATAATTTCTCCTCTTTCTCTTTTGGTGCTCATAATTGGTATTGCTATTCAAAGACAGTAGCAGAGAAAGTAGCATGTGAGCATGCAATGTTTGAAGGTAGCATTCATTTGATAACATTTTAAGTTGATTTTAATTTGAACAATGAGCATATTAACCAAAAATTTGGTGACAAAATGTTTACTAATGTTCTTCACTGCATTTTCCATTCAATGTGTTGGTAAAATGAATGAAAATGAAGATCAAATCACATTTTAGGGGTTTATTTACCTTTCAAATTTTTGGAAGAGTAGAAAAAGGTCATAATATGTGTGGATGGTCTAAATTTAGATCCTTGTCAAACTTAAGATGAATCAGTATGCATTCATGTTTCATTGTGTGTAACGTAGAAATGAATTAGTGTAGTAGAAAAATATATTCTAATCACACAAGAAATATCCAACATAGAAGTTCAATGAGTTTAATAGTATTTGGTAAAAATATTCATATATTTCTATTCTCTAGAAAATCTCAATATATTATGAAAAAGTAGATGTGTTTGGCATCTAGATATTTTCTATTCTCACTCCACATGTGTAAAGTGGGGTAGCCCAGGTGAATTAGAAGTAGGTCATCAACAATTCAAATAGTAACAATACAATTTCAAAAAATAGAAGTCGTCCTCCTATTTCTCTTCACACCATCCTCCACCAGTAAGCTATATTTTGTTTCAAATCCACCATTCAAAATTAAATACACAGTGGATAACTTTTGAATACCATCACATTACAATATATTGCTTGAAATATGAACTAGATCACTCATAGAGACTAGAAGATTGCATGAAATATGAACTAGGCCACTCATAACTACTCATAAGTTTAAGTTAAGGTTCCAAATTTGAGATCATTCTTATGCCTCCCCATAATTGAGTAAGATCAATCTAAAGTCACATAGAAGTGTTTTGGAGGAGTAAGTAAACAACATAACACGAAGTAGAAACCATACCATATAATACAAATGAATTGAAGATAAATAAATGAAAATTTGTATATGGCATCAAAAAAATTATAGAACCACGTGTCATAGGAAAATGCATTGCATCAATCCAAAATGACCAACATATGAGCATAATAATGTTATATAATTCCATCTTCAAAATTCAAAACATCTAAAACTTAGGATTTTGGAGTCAATCATTCCTTGAATTGTACACTTATCAAAAATTGAAATATGCTAGAGGATTTGGGAGTTAAACTCAAACTCTGAAGTATTGCTTGCAAATGGGATATGAAGAGAATTTCAACAACAGTTAAACGTAACAACAGTCATTGCAGGATATGACTTGCCCAATCTATCAAAATTAGATTTTCTATATTACTCTTGCCTAATTTTTCAAAATGATTTTCTTGGAAACCTTCAAGAAATATTTCTTCTGTTCTTCCCTTATCTCTTAGCTTTAGACTTGGTACCAACCATTACAAGTACAAGCTTGCTTGGGCAAATGGCCCACAATAATCTTCTCATTTTCCCCTGCAGTGATAGCAGTACCCTCCACCTCCCCTAGGAATTTCTCTATGTGTTTCAACATATTAATTGGATTCATATGTCATTTATACTTTCAATTTGGACCAAAATTGATGCAACAGTGGCAAACAAAAGCCTTCAAACAGTGAACAATGGTGAGTTCCAAGGTATCAACTATTCCAAGTTTGGGTCCAAGTGCCCAATACTTATCACAAGTAGGGTAAGGACTAAGGGAAATGGTTGTAACAACCCAAACACCCAAGACAACCTAATCACTAGGCTATGCCAAGTCCAAGACACCAAACAATTGAGAAGTTACTAAGAGGTCTCTATAGCCCAATAGGCAATCAAACCCCATGAAATGGATTATAGGACCAAGGGTGAGTTAAAATCATTTTTATGGCCTATTTAGGTCCTATTATTTTAGTTTGAATGACTCTTTCATCCAAAATAAACCAATAGTACTAAGCTGTTTCACAAACTAAGAATTTGGCTTGAAGCCTTTCCAGACTAGTATTTTGAATCTAGATCAAAATGAATCCAAAAAAAGTATAAATTAGATTGAGGATCCTAACACCCTTTTGGGACTTATGGAACATATCCAAGCACCAGGACATGAAACCAAATGGAGGTCATTGATTTATCCAAATTTAGGATAGGGCTAATAGCCCTAATTAGGTCTAAATTGCACTAGAAGTGCTTCTTCCTCCAATCCAACACTAAGATCAATGATGGGGTCTTTTGAGGGCATGTACAAGGGTTCCAAATATAGAATCTAGGGTCTTGATGAATCTCCCAATCAAGTTTTATCATGACTAGACTATGTCATTGGTACGTGCACATATGGGCCCGTACATCTAGGGCTTTGCAAAAAGCACACCTCCCTATAGAACTCCACCTCCAACCTACATTTTCTAAGAGAACATAAATTTTTTTTAACTGCACCAAGGGGCATCAAATTCCCATGGTGGAATTGGGTCAAAAGATCAAGCCCTATCAGAAACCTGTTGGAAACCCTCAATCCGGGCAAGCAAACAAGAAACTCTAATAACTTTTGATCTAGGATGATTCAGATCATGAAACCAATTTAATTTGAAAGTATATTGGATTCATAAACTTTTTATGTCAAATATTCAAGTACATAGGTCTTTACCTATCTATACTAGGGAAATTTTCTCAAGAATTATAAAGAAATGCTTATTATTTTATTAATAAAATTGTCAAATTACCACTCCTTAGCCTATGACCTACCTGTAAGGGCTTATGTAGGTGCTTCCAATGGTTACATAACTTTTTTGAACCAACTAGCTATTTGGGAGTTGTGTTTACAATGTTTGAGAACTTTTAAGAAAGTGTTGCTCAAAAGTTACATGACACTTTTAGAGCAACTTTTGCCTAATTTGCAAAATTGCAAAACTAATGACCAAACTTGGTCCTAGCATTAAGATAATGATCCAAAATGGATCCAAAATCTTAAAACCATGAAGATCCCTAAGGTCCTATGATTTTTAGGCCTATAGACCATTTTAACCATAGTTAGCTAAGGGCTTATAATTGTACCAACCCTAGAACTAGGCCTTACAACTTGGTCTAGGTGCCTGATTAAGAACTCTAAGATAATTAGAGAGTTTAGGAATCTTAGGTGTGTTTTTTTTTTAGTTTAGAGTAGGTTCTCATATACCAAGAATCTACATATTTTTGCATTTTTTTATGGTTTGCATGTTACCAATAAAAAAGAAAATGACAAACTTCCAATTGAGGGACTCAACTAGAGATCACCACTTCAAACCTTTCCCACCTCTCTCAGGTAGACCATAAAAATTTAGTGAAGGTAATTTGGATATTTTCTTAATATCCTTACAATTCTTAAAGGATATACGTTCTAGCTTACAGCTAGAAACCAAACAACAACAACAAATATTCAGTTTACAAGAACTTGTTTCTTTTCTCGAATTGGGGATCTCTCAATGCATAGAAGTCTAGAAATCCTCCCCAAGTAGAATTTGATTCATGAATTTGTGCTTTCTCATGGTTTTACTTGTAAGATTAATATTATGCTAATACTAGAGATTTTTTCTTTTGCGATATCACACATGCAGGCTTCAATATTTGTCTCCTTTCACTAGCGTATCTTGGACATTTTTGACTTCATCATCAACTGCAACAGGTCCTTAAACACTCTTGAGAGATACCAAACTTTCTGGTGGAGGTTCCTTTCATCCTGAATGCATCATATATATACCTACAATAAAACATAAATATTCATTAGATGCAAGTCACTGAACAAGACACGAACCCATACTAAACAATTAGAAATCATTGTGATTTCTGAAATAGCTCCTTCTGCTACTCCAAAGATGATATTTGACGTTATGTGTGAGAGGATAATATACTCCATTCACCAAAGATGCCTATTTTATCCTCTTCATCCTTTGATATGGATGATTTGCTTGCAAAAGTTACTTCATAATAGTAAATATTGATGCCTTTAATGATGTGTTCTTTATATCAAACATCTGGAAATGCCACCATAGGTGTTGCTACTACATAAAACTTGTTACTTTGATCTACTTCTATTATTCTTGCTTATCCATTCTTAGTTACTAGTTAGACATCTGGATCAAAGCTTGAACATTCTTACCACTATGCACATGATTCACATAAAACTAGTCCTAATGAAAACATCCCATACTTGTTGTTCATAATTTCCTCATTAGATCTACAATGTAACCCTTCATTTGGCACCTGTAGTTAACTGTATATAATTTGATTGATTGGAATATCTTCTCTTCAAATACTAATTTGTTCCATTATAATCACTTCCACATTTCTCTAAAACAAGTGACAATTTTTGGACTTCATCAATTATAATATCAGAATCAGAATTGGTTTCTTCTTAGCTATCATTTTTGTTTGAAATATCACCATACCATCTAGATTTTACATACTCAAACATATCCTTAGAATGATAATTGATTATGTACTGATAAGGAATTAGTTTCTATAGAATGCATCTTCATACAAAATTTCAATGATTTGGTCTGGTGAGGATTAGGTAGTACGTCAATTATATTTGCATCTGAATACTTTGAATAGATCTGATGCTTATAAGAGTTTAGTTGATATATTTTTGGAACTATATACATACTTTATATTTTTATGCTTCATGAGACTGATCCTGATTGATACCTACCAACAAAACTATCACTATTGTTTAATTGTGTCTTTTGCTGTTGAAGGCTCTTCTTATATGGTTGAGTCTCTAAATACACTGATCTCTAAATTCATGCCTTCTTGAGACCATAGAGATGAGAGTATGCAAATTAATTCTCTGTATATGTCAATGTTGTATGAAAATTTCACATCTGTGTAGTGTCCAAATAGAGATCCATAGGCGAGCTCTTGTTTGAGTAGTGATCTAAAGATGGGACATTGATCTCCAAAATGTCTTCACAAATGGAGACTCTAAATTTGATGAAAATCCAAGCTCCATCAAGTCAGATTTCCTAATTCTAGTTTTCAATCCTGAAGTAATTAAACACATTACTTTTCTACCTCTTGTCATTTATTTATTGTGAATATGATTATTAAATGTTTCTAGGACCTACTCACCTTGACTTTCATATAATACATGTTTGAAGGCAACATTAGATCCTAATGTCAAGAAAATGGTACGAGGAATTATCACAACTTCTCCAACACTGCATGTGTGGATTGCACATCCAACTTTTGTGGTGAGACAATGAAATTTTGAACTAGATTTGTTTTTAAGAGAATCCACCCTATATTACACTGTTCAAAGATGATTTAAGAAGTATGGAAATCATAATTGAGTACTATGATGTTAGGGGCATCTATCAATATAGGTCAAGGCATCAATACATTAATATTTGCACTTATACATAAATTACTTTCTTTAAAAAATGATTAAGAAGTTGCTAACATTAAAAAATAAAAATAAAAGGTTCAAACCAGCTTTAAGACAAAGCAAATTTGAACAAGATTTTAATATTTTAGTAAATACAATAAATATGACATCTGCATGTTGTGGTTTGATTTTCAATTGAATAATGATTGGACACTTCAAATTGAAAAAGTAGATGCAAATGTTTTCTTGCCTACTAGGTGATTAACTCTCTATAAAATTGTTTTGATAAGTGACTCATAGTTTATGGTTGATAATGATGGAAAGAGAAGTTCTTTGTCAATGTTGGTATAGATTGTGGCCTCACTATTGTAGGATTCTATTATGCATGTGTCTTATGATTGAAGAATATCTAAGAACTCTACTCTCATTATTTTGGTCAATATTTGTAGATGGGACTAATGATTGTTCACAAAAATTTATATGGGTGGTAAATGACTCCTTGTTGATGTGAGCAACATACAAGGATTGGTGGAAGAGTAATATAAGATGGATGTTGATAGAAAATGGATTGCTAAGTGTATTTGTATCATAGGATAAGAATAGTGCAAATATATTTGTGTTGTGTGTAGGACAATGTGAAAATACTAATACATGAGGATGATGATAAAAGGTTGATTGTTGCAAATAATATGTGTGTATATAGGTAGATCATATTTATTGAATGGATGTTGGTTGAAGATCTAATGAATGGACACTGAATGGTAAGATTGAAGGAAGATTGTTTTTGATAAGATAAACAGGTTTTAAGGGATCCAGAAACCCATAAGTTTTACAAAAAACAAGGCTAATAATAAGTAAAAGAAGCCCAGCCAAAACAGAGGTCCAACAGCTAAAAAAAGCCCAAAGGCCTAGCCCATAACAAAGGCCCATAGAAAGGCCAGAAAAAAAACAAACTAAAACTGACTACAGAAAGCCTGTCCAAAAGCCAAAAGCTAGAAATATGAAAATACAAAAGATAAGAAAGCTAGTCTTCAGTAATCTTCTCCATTTCCTGCATAGTCTGAGTTGCCTTGACTATCTTTTGTTGCTCCTTAGCCTTTTGATCCTGGACCTTCTCCATGCCCTGATCCATACTGGAGAACGTACTGGTTGTGGCCTTGTTATCATCTGGCCTGGCCTTCTCCCTGTTCTGTCTTCCCTCCTCCACCAGGAATCCCCTATCCTTAAGTTTACCAGCTAGGGATTGGATGTTCTCATTCATCGAACTCAAGAGAGAAATCATCTGACTTGCCAGGTTGTGGTTGTAGTTTTCAAGATTTCTAATTCTCCTTTCATTTAAGCTTTCTCTATTATCTTGGTCCTCCTAGCTATCAATACCATTCTTTTTCTTAGTACTTTCCATCTGGGATACCTTTTCTCTAACTTTCTCCAGCTCATGGAAGAGCCATTTGATTGATCTAAAGTTGTCAATCATACTACTGTGGGCATTATTCAGAAAGTTCATTCTAGTCTCCCTTGCATTGTCTGAAATGGCCATGATAGCTAGGTCTATGAGCTCATTAAGCCTAGGCTCCTCCAGATTTTCCACCAAGATCTGAGGGTTCATAACTTCCCTAAAAATCCCCATAGTAGTAGTCCTCACATTGAAGTTTTTCCAGGCCTTTCTTCTATTATTGACCTACACTTCCCCCTCATTCTCACCAGTGATGACATTCACTTTTTCCTCTGAAGGAGGTTGAGACTGGGCAGGGGAGAGGGGAAGAGGAATAGCATCCATCCTCTGATTTCTAGTCTCCTCAACTCTCGCTACCTCCCTCTTCCATTTTTTCCCAAGTTTCTCCTCTTCCAACTCCTCCTTCGACTCATTGTTAGAATCTTTCGTATCCATTTCCTCCTCCTCCTTAGCATGACTCTCTTTAGCTTGAGCTTGGCCATGATCCCTAAGGCTTTTCCTACTGGGAATTGTAGCTGTGGACTATTTCCTGCCTTGACCTTTATTCTTCTTTCCTGAGGTAACATTCTCCTCCTCTAAGCTAATGCTCTCAATGTCATCAGAGTCTAAAGAAGAGCTGGAGCTGCCTTTGTCAACATCCTCAACTTGAGGAGGGGTTTTGCATATAGACTGAGCTCTAAAATGCTCATGGATGAGGAGCAATAAACCCTCATGCAAAGCAGGGTTAACAGTGGCTTTCTTCTTGAAACTAGAGATAGCCTTGTTCATAGAAGTGAGAAGGTAAAAGGGAATGGAAATTCTACTCTTATGGCAAAAATGATTTTAAATCACAAAATGGTGAGTTCTAACCCGATCAAACCTAGGGTCTAGAGTACCATAATTAATGAGGGCATATATAACATACCTCCAAAACTTCTTTATAGTCTTGATCACATAGAAAGACTCTTTCTTTTCTAGCTTCTTCATCTCTGCAGAATTTTTCACGAACTCCTTAACTGCATTGGACAAAAGTTTATTGTCCTTGTAGAATTAAAAACCCTCCATAGGGATACTAGTGACCTCCGCTATCACCTCCTCTGTGATTTGGAAAGAAACCCCGTTCACCTTGACCTTGCCATTGTTCCATGAGTTCACCATACTATTGGTGACCTCAGGGTCAAAACCATGGAGTTTCTTGAAAAAATTCACAACCTCGCCCTTTTCCAATTTTTTTCAAACTTTTCCCATATTCTTCCACTTCTCCACTTCACCCACATTTTGTTCAACTATTCTCATGAGCCCCAATCTCTACAATTCTTTTCCAACCAAGATTTTGGCTCTGTTTCTATTATTGGGTTCGTGATCCTTCGCCTCTGTAAAATAATAGCAAGTTAAAATGATAATGATCCTCCAAACATGTTGAAATTATGGAAAAAATCCCTTGAGATTACGACAACCAAGAAACTTATTATGGCTCGTACCAACATCCGATCTTTCTTTATTAAACATGATAATAGTTAGATTGACCCATACTTCTGTGGATTTTCTCCAGCTCAATTAGTGACTTAGCCTCCATCAGAAAATCTTTTCCAGAATGCTAGGTCATCTCTTTGTCTACTCACACCCCTTTGTTAATGAACCAGTCAGCAACTGGGTTTGCCTCTCTAAACGCATGAGTGACGTGGACCTTCTCAAATTTTGTGAGGGTGACACATGTCTCATCAATTATATTTGAAATTGACCACGAGGGGGGGGAGATTCCATTAATGTTGTTAATTATGTTTTTGGAGTCCCCTTCAAGCCAAAGTTTGGAAACGCCAGCTTCAAAAGCCAACTTTACCACACTACACGCAGCTCTGGCTTCGGCCAAATGGTTGGTCTGGGTACCAAGCGAGAGAGCAAAGGCCACACTCCCCTCTCCAAAATTGTTTCTTATAATTCCACTGCTTCTAGAGGGGCCTGGGTTTCCCTTAGAAGCACCATCAAAGTTGGCTTTTGACCACCCTTCCGGGGGTAGAATCCATCTGGCATCCTGTCTTTTTCTTTAACCGTCTTCCTATCCCCTATATCAACTTCCCCCTCCTTCATCACTTGAAGGTTTTATTTTATGTTTTTCAAAATCTTCCTTCCCAGAATTATTGCCAGCTCCTCTTTGTCCCTAAAAATTTTGTTGTTCCTTTCCTTCCAGATGCTCCAGTAGAAGTGAGACAAAAACCAGGCATAATTATCCTACCGGTCACCAATTTTATAAAGGCTTTTCCAATGATTAAAAAAGTTGATAAGGTTATCCGGCTAGCACCAGAGAATCTCCATATCCTAATTAAGAGAACTCCACACCTCCCTAGCAAAGTCACATTGTATGAAGATATGATTTCCCGACTTAGACTAGTTTTTACAGAGCAGGCATCTGCTGGGCATAACATGGCCTCTCTTCATGAGATTATCTTGCGTTAGGATTTTGTTCTGAAGGGCCAGCCAATAAAATATGTTGATCTTTGGAGTGAGGCCCGTGAGCCAGGCATTCGCCCAAGGGGGTTTCTCCTTTAAACCTTAGAGAGAGTTGTAGCCAGAAGCAACGGAATAACTTCCATTGGGATTATCCCTCTAGACCAGCTCATCCTTATTATTACTAGGGATCGAAGAGTTAAGCATAGTCATTATTGGTTTCAAATCCTCAAAAATGAGGGAAAGGTCTCTCCATTCCTAACCAACCCTATAATTGCTTACTTTAAACCCATATAGCTTTGTGCATTCTTGCACCCATCTCTCAAATACTGGGTTGTTAGAAAGAGGGCCTTGACATAACCACCTGTCAGACCAAAACTGAATATCCTCACCATTGCCTAGTTTCCAAGAGACCCTCCCCTTAGCTAGGTCCCCGGTCTTTAGGATACCATTCCAAATAGTTGACCCTTTAGGTATGTCCTCATTGAATAAAGTAAAATGAAGAGATGGTCTTCTGAGGTATTTATTTTCCAGAATGTCTCTCCATTCCCTAGTGGTATAGAAGATTCACCAGATTTGTTTTACAAGAAGTGCCTTATTGAGATGGGTAAGCTTTTTGATGCCCAGACCACCATACCTCTTGGGGAGGCAGACCTTCTCCCAGGCAACAAGAGGGCACCTTTTCTTTCCTTCAAGTCTGGTCCATAGAAAGTCTCTTTGGATTTTCTCCATTTTCTTTGCAAATTTCACAGGAATTCCAAAGAGGCTCAGAGCATAAATGGGAAGGTTCTGAAGAGTGGATTTGACCAGTAAACATTCCCCAGCCTAGCTGAGAGAGGCACCTTTCCATCCAACCATCTTCTTGTTGAATCTATCCAGAATGCCATTCCAGAAAGAGTCAAGGGGAGAGGAGCCCAAGGGGAGCCCTAGATAGGATGAGGGGAGAGAGCCCACCCCACAACCAAGGATTCTAGCATTTTTCCTTTGTATGACGATAGGGGTGTTAACAAAGAAGGTCGAGCTTTTGTTCCAGTTAATCGACTGTCTAGTCCCTCTGGAGTAAGTATCAAGAACCTCTTTCAAAGTCTTAGCTTCTTTCACAGAAGCTTCCCCCCCCCCCCATTATAGTGTCGTCCACAAATTTTTGATGAGTGAAGGGGGCATTTCTTGAAGAAGGCTTAATCCCTTTAAGACTTCCTTTAGACTTTTTACATTCAATAAGCCTCCTAATGCATTCAACTAAAATAATGAAGAGGATAGGAGAGAGGGGGTCTCGCTGCCTGAGACCTCTAGAAGGTTTAAAGAAATCAGAGGGGGCTCCATTAATCAGAACAGCAAGAGAGGAGGTAGTCACCAATTGAGAAATGAGTTTACACACTTTATTGTCAAAACTAAAGGCCTGGAGAACCTTCCCAAGAAAGGACCAGTCCACCTAATCATAGGCTTTTGAAAGATCCAGTTTGAGTAACATACCTTCCTGCTTGGAAGCTTCTAAAGAATGAATAACCTCATGAACCATCAGCACCGAGTCTAAGATTTGTCTCCCAGGAACAAAGCCAAATTGTTGCTGTGATATGATCAGATGCAGAATTTTAAGCATTCTGGAAGTGAGAACTTTAGAGATGATCTTGTAGAAAGATTTGCACAAACTAATAGGCCTGAACTTGTCGAAAGAGTCAGCCCCTGGGGATTTAGGGGTGAGAACCAAGATGGTAGAATTTATCTCCTTAAGAATACTTCTAGCTCCAAAGAACTCCTAAACTACCTTAACCACATCCCCCATGACCACCGGCCAGTACATTTGAAAGAAAAAGGTGGGAAACCCATCCGAACCAGGAGATTTATCACCAGGTAGGGAGAAAAGGGCCTCTCTAACTTCCAAAGCATTAGGAATAGCATAGAGAAGTTTATTTTGGTGAGGTTGAATAATCTGAGGAATACAAGAGATGGTATACTCTTGGTCCTCCTTAGAAAGCAGGGGGTCCTCGAAGAGAAGAGAAGAGAAGAAGGAGACCGCTTCAGTCAAGATAACTGGATCTTAAAAAAAAAACACCTGCCCCTTCCTGATTCCAGAGATCCTATTGTTAGCCCTATGTTTTAGGGTGGAGAGATGAAATAACTTCATGTTCTGATCTCCATCCTTAAGCCATGTGATTCGAGATTTTTTCCTCCAGAACTTTTCTTCCCTATTGATTAAGTTGTGAAGATCTGACAGGATCAACATGTCAACCTCCCTATTACTCTCATTATATCCTTCCTTCTATATACTATCTTGGATAACAGATAGATTGTCTAACAACTCCTCGTCATGGAAAATATGGCCAAATTTAGACTTGTTCCAAATTTTTACCATCCTCTTCACATTGTTGAGCTTTCTAGTGACTCTGAACATGGCTGAGCCATCAACACCAATCCCCTACCATCTTTTGACATTATCAAAAAAGTCGGGATGAGTAGTCCACATTTTCTCAAACCTAAAAGGGAAATTTCTCTTGGGCTCAAGGGGGGACACCGCAAGAGAAATGGGGGAGTGGTCAGAACCAACTCTAGGAAGCAGAGATAATCTATAGCTAAAAGAGTGCAACCAATCTAGGGAGATTAAAGCTCTGTCCAATCTAACCTGAATGCAGTCCTAACCAACTCTCTTGTTAGACCAGGTAAAGGTACCCCCCGAGAGCTCCAAATCCATTAGGGCCAAGTCATTGATGAAATTGGAAAGATCCTACTTACTTTCCCAATCCAGGGGCAATCCTCCCATCTTCTCCTTGTCCTCCAATGGAGAGTTGAAGTCACCCAGGATTATGCCTTTCTTAATGTCACTGGTATGCACCAACTTTCCAACTTTGACCCAATAATTTTTTCTCTCTCTTGTTGTTGGGAGCATAAATGTTCACTAAAAACCAGCAATCATTAGTTTGCAAATGTTGAACTCTACAGAAGAGGATGTTATCCTCATCATACTCGGGCACAATATTGAAATGTATGTTATTGAATAATAGCAACAACCCTCCAGATGCTCCTTCTGAGTTTGAGGCAATTCCATTCATGTTGTTGTTGAATCTAATATTTTCCAAATTTTCTTTCTTCATTTTTGTTTCCTAAATAAGAAATATATAAGGCCTTTGATCCCTCATCATATTCCTTACAACTTCTTGCTTGTGGATTCCATTGAGTCCATGAATATTCCATGAGAGGATCTTCATGCTTTAATTGATGAGCAAGCTTCTTGGATGGTGCGCTGCATTCCATCCATGATGTTTCTTCATGCTTCCTCCTTCCTGATTTCATTCTTGTTTTTCCTTCCCACCGAGTTGGTTTTATGACCAAGATCTGCCTTGGCCTTGTTTCTAATTGAAGCAAGAGAGGGGTCCCAGCTATTCTTCTTCTTTCTCCTTCTGACTTCTATCCAGGGTGGCTCTTCTTCTTCTTTACATAAATCAAACAAAGCATCTAGCCTGGCCAATTGTTTCGATGTTGAAGTAGAAAACCATTCTAAGATTCTATTCACTATCACAGGGGGTTCCCTACTAATCCGGTTTGTGGAGTTTTGAGACATTGGTTCCCCTTCCTTTTGTTCCTCCACAGATTTTAGGACAGAGGAAAGGTTCAAATCAACCTCCTCAGAACTGTCAGGGATTTGAGACTTCATAATACTTGCCTCTTTGAGATTATCCTTGGTTTCCTTCACATGGGAAGGGTTGGTTTTGTCCTCAGTTGTCTCATTCCCTTCTCCTTCTAGTGCTTCCACTACAACCTGGAGGTCCCGGGGTTTAGCTTGGTGATCAGGAATAGAATCATTAGCTTTTCCTTCAGCCTCTCCATTTTTCTTAACTTGTATTTCTTTCTTCTTCCAAATATTTTTGGGAACATGAGCAGCTTTCTTCCCACCTTGAGGGCGGGCCTTTCCCCCCATTCCCTTTCCTTTGAATAGTGGGCAGAATCCAGCCTTATGGTCTGCCTTCTTACAATGGAAGCATGCAAAAGGCACACTTTCATAGTCAATCTTTTAGATTCTACTTCCTAATCGAGATTGAAATTCTATAACTTGAGGAATATCCTGTCCTTCTATCACTCCTACACATATCCTTGCATAGTTGAGTCTCTTCTTAGTTGCTATTACAGGATCAATGGAAAGAAGCTCTCCAAAAGACCTGGCAATGCCATCAAAGATGTCCTCATGCCAGTATTCCATGGGAAATTCTGAGAGTCTAATCCAAACTGGAGCCTGGGATAGGAAATCATTATTCAAGTCCAAATTGGAAGACCATTTCTGCAAGATTAAAGTAGATCTCCCCAGAGACCAGTTCCCTACGCACAGGATTCTAGAAAAGTCTTTCGAGAAAGAAAACTCAAAAGTCATGAAACCTTTAGCCATTGCTGTCACCTCTACATGCCCCTTTAAATTGCATTTATTTATGGAAAAAACCCTCATAACATCTATGTTAGGCCTTGGCCCTATAAATTTTCCCACTAGAGTATTCACCATACTGAGGATATTGTGGTCTATAATTTCTCAAGGAACTTCCAGAGCAAAGATACCCTTCTCCTTGTCTGATTTATCAATGAATTTTAGGAATGATGACTTACCTAATGGTTTGACTCTGAAAAGGTTCAACTAGTGCCCCCAAATCCCAGGCGGCCCACCACCTGATTGAAGGGGAGGAATCTTCTCACCTAGGTGAGGCAGAAACTCCTGTGGGTCCCCATTGTTTGAGGCGTCCACATCATTCACCTCCAATTCCTGCCCTACAGCTGTGGATTGCCCCCCAATGCTCATGTTCTCCTGATTCCTGCCTAGCTATTGATTCAAATTCCCATTCCCATCTTACCACTGATTCAAAGACCCAAACCTGCTTGCTCTGCATGCTCCACTCCCCATTGTAAACAGAAGCTAATGTGTATTGATTGGAGGAAGATTGTTAGAGGTATGACATTGCCTTGATAGATGTTGATTAATTGTTGTTTGATTATTGAATCCCAAGAAAAGATGATTATGAAGTGGATTTATTGTTGATGGAAGATGCCTCTAATGTATTGTCAATGTGATGAAATGAAACTTGGATTAGATAGACCCTAAAAGATTGAAGGGTTTTGGTAGATACTTTGCATTACATAAAATATATGGTATTGATGGCATTGCACATTCTAGTGGAAAAAATATACAGTTTCAAAAATACAAAACTTAGTTCTTGAACTGTAAGGCATATATAGGATTTCCTTAAGTCTCTAGCCTTCAAAAGCTAGAAAATGATACCCAAAAGTGTCTTTAACATTTCATCTTCAACACATTCTATCAAAATTCAACAAAATGGTCTCTAATATATTGTGCATATCCACTCACCTGTCAATCTCTCTCAAGGGTTGTTGATTCTTGTAACTTGATTCATTTTTTGTCATTTTGCAGCTTAGTAATTGGCACAACATTAAAGATTAAGTAACCGGTAGAAGGTAAGTCATTCAACCTACCAAAGTAATTGTTCTTACATTAGGTAATATGCAATAAACATAAATATAAATATTCAATTCAAGTTAAAGATAGGTAAAATAAATCTTGTAGTTCAAATTTATCAACTTCATAAAAGGATTTGACTTTTGACCTTTTGAAGACTTAATAGAATGAGCTTAGAAATATGAGAGGGCTTAAATGATAATTGAATGTGTATGGCTTGCCTAAGAGACTACCTAAATGTTATGTGTATAAAAAATCTTCAAAAAGACAACATGTCTCTTGTTGTACACATTTATATTCAAAAATAAAATGTTGAGATGGTTGGGCTGCTACTAATAGATGTATGGAACCATATTTTAGAGCATGCATCTTCAAATCTTATTTCCTAGTATTGTTTAACTCAAATAGCATATGTGGAGAAACATTTCCACAATCATGTAGTAATTGGGTTTAAGATTTTGCAATAAAGAGTTTGATGTATATTTGGTAAGAGATCAAGGACTAGCTATACTTTATATCTAGACATGAAGTGATTTCTACACACTATTTAAGGTGTTAACTTTGTATGTTATATTGGGCACCATGAAATTTTTCTACTATGATTGAAACAAAAGGTACATAACTCTTTCATGGCTTCATTTTATGATTAAATCATTACTTGGCTACCATTTGGTCAGATTTAATAATCTATCTTTTGAGAAATAATGAGGTAGCATATTGATTAGTAAAATTTCAGTCCATTCTAGAAGTTGGAGCTAAAGGAAACAAATGAAGGTTGAAGCTAGTTATAGTTTTTCTTCATACGAGTTTCAATAAAAGATGTGTAACTTATTTGGTGTTTTTAATATAGACAATAAAAATTGTGTTTTTAGTATGTTGGTGACATTTCAGCATCTTGGTAGTAGATGGTGACACCATAGTCCATGAAGATGGTGGCCACTTCGAGATTTGGATCATTAAAGAAAAACATCTAATATGTATATATCTTATATTTCACATTTAATCACACCTTTCCTTCATTAACAATTATTTAAGATTGTCGATGTATGCTAATCACTACCTTATATGCAATGGTTTCTTTCTTTAAGTTAATCATGACTCTTCCTTGAATAAATTATCAATGGATTAGCTGACCATAACCAATCCTTGGGTGATAATTCTCCTTCAACGTAAAAGGTAATTAACATGTTTTGCTGACTATTTCTTTCTTCTGATATATAAAGTAGGCTCCCATCATAAGATATGAAGAAAAGATTCCTCCACCCCTTACACCCTCTTTGTTCACAAGGGCTATTATTCAGATGATTAAATGTTGATTATAACAAGCCTGAATTAGATTAGTGAGAGCCTAATCCCAAATATGTGTCTACTGCTTATGGTTTCTTTTTCACTGATTGCTCTTCTTGTCTTTGATGCCTTATGAAAATTTACATTATATCAATATAAATCCTCTAAGAGGGGTAAAAAGACATCTTTTTCTATGATTGAGACTTTCTTGAAGAGAGGTATCTCTTCAGATATTTAAGTTTTCAAGTAACTTCCCACTAAGAACAAGTTTAATGGAAGTTATCTAAATGAATGATTACAATTCTTAGTAAACAACAACTACCATCCAAAGTGCTATGTCTCCATAATCATTATATTCCATATGTTCCAATTTAAATATGTAAGTGCTCTCATGCTCCATTATTTGATATGATATAACCTCCCCCATAATATATTCACAACACATAAAACATGTGTCAAACTAACATTTGTAGATGTCTTAACTATTATCATCAGATTGTTACCTAAGAATCAATAGTGACAATGGAGATTCATTCCCATATGGAGATGGTTTAGGAATTGATTGGGCTTCATATGTTGACTTGTCCTTCAATCACTTTTTGCCATTTCCATCCTGTTTTTGGTACCGTCTACCATATTAATCAATCTTTCTATGTTCTAAATGTATTTTATTTGCGATATCATTTAGATACTATTTGACATATATTATCATTAATATTTTTCAATTATTAATAATTATTGATATTCCTATTTGACATAGAAGGATCACTAGTTTTTTAGTGTAGCTTTCAACTACAATGCAGAACTCTTATGGTGATATAGAAGATATCATAGAATTGTTGGAATGAAAAAGGTTTAAATCATCAAGTTTCTGAACATGGATAGTTGCTCTATGATAGGTACTCTCCAGAAACCAAAACTTCATTGACATTAGTGGAATAAATGACATAATGATAAAGATTCAAATCTAGAAAAATCTTGCTCAAGGGTGGCTCAACACTGCCTTCATAAGCTCAAAAAAGTTCTATAGTCAATCACATCAAGAGACAATGATGACTTTTGAAACTCCCTAGTTTGGAAAAAATGAAGGGAAGAGAATGAAAAGACCAAAGTACAATTGGGATTACAAAAGGGTACAACTCCCTTATTGCTTTTGTGGTCTTGTTTTTGGCACAAAACTTCTTCAAGTTACTACAAGCTAGTGTTGTCATTGCACCAAAAGATCGACCTGTTAATGCCCAATACAACCACTAGACTTATCTAACATAGGAGGTGGTTAAGCCATGTCATGAATCTCAAAGGGGAACATTGGTGGTTAGTCCAACAATCCCCCTCAGTATTACCCTAGGAGATTCAAACCTATGACCAAGCTTTGATACCACTTGTTACAAGCTAGGGTTATCATTACACCAAAAGATTGACTTGTTAATGCCTGATACAACCACTAGAATTATCTAACATAGGAGGCAATTAAGCCTTGTCATGAATCTCGAAGGGAAACTTTGGTGGTTAGTCCACCACAAGTATAGCTCAATTATCTTGATGGATCTATGCCATTTCAACATTCTTGTGGGCTTATTTAATTTGGACTCCACATGGCTTCTATGGTTTTCTTCTTACGGGTCACTGCTTCTTTCATTTGGTTCATAAGATTAGGCTCCTCATTTCACTATGTAATTAACTCTTGGAAACCACTCTTGGTGCATATAATGTATATGGGTTTTTGGGATTATATGTATAAGTTTTGGTTCTTCTTATGTATGATAAGCTCCTTTATGCATGAGCCCTTTATGTATTTGGGTTTGGGGATTTCTGTATAGGACTCAATCATGGGTTTTTAGATGCTTAGCACAAATATGTACCTATGGTTTTTTGTGGGTAGTAGATAGGTTTTGATACAGATAGTACTTTCTTTTGCACTTTGTATTATGATGGGTATAATGAATGAAGTTTTTATTTACTAGTTCTTATCTCTAGGAGCTCTTTTTGAACTAGTTCTTTTGTGTTTTTAGTATGTTAGTGACATCTTGATATCTTGGACTGCTTGCAAAACTTGTGGAAAACACAGGATAGCTAAAAGTCCCAAGGATAAAGCAAAGTGTTGGGGATTGTGTCTAATTATTGTGCACTAGATCAATTAGAGTGTGAATAGGTTGTGAAGTACTTTGAATTTGTCAGTTGGCCATGAGGCCTAGCCTACAGGGATAGGGGCAGGTTCACTATCATTTACTTTGGTTTATGCACCAAGTTTTGAAGGTGGGTTATTTGAAGCCCTATAGATAGTGCAGGTTTTTCACCTTGAGACTAATAACTTCAATAATGATTGAAGTCATGTTAATTCTTTATTGTCTAGAAAATATGTGTGGTTTTATGATCTTGATAGTTCTCATTATCTTGTGAAGTTCTACTCTTTTATAGGTCAAGTATTCTATAAAATATTCAAGAATGCACTTGTGATCATACAAAATAAAGTTGCTAAAATACATTAGGTGGTTCAAAATTTTCCAAAGCAAGATTCATCTAAATCTCTAGCAATAATTATCAATTAATTTCATGAAGAATTTTAGATTATTAATTGTCCTCAATTATTTAGTAAATGTCCTTGATTCTTCTTACTTTTAATAGGAAAATTGGAAAATGGAAGCCCACTACCAAAGAGGATAGATCTAGTAAAAATTAGGATAAGAAAAAGATAGCCAAGGACCCAAACAAGCCAAAGAGGCCTACTAGTGCTTTTTTTGTTTTCATGTATGTAAAATTATTACAACTCTATCAACAAGGTGAGCTCTTATTGCAATCAAGTGAAAGCCCACAACCTATGAGCACAATAGTCCCATGAAGACACATGTCTTGTAGATACATCATCCCAATGAAGACACCTGACCTATGGATGTAGCGATCCAATGAGAGTTTGAATTTTGGCAATTGTCACAACAATGATTCCATTTATGTTGAAACCTTGTTGTCATGGAAGATCTTCATGTGCATCCTCGTGGTGGTTGATTCTTTGAAGGGCCTCCTTGAGAATATCAAACTTGATGCCTCTAATGGTTTGTGGATATAGATTCTACTTGTAATGATTCTTCTGTGGTTGGTGATGGTGCCAATAGTTTTGCTCTGTCTGACCAAGCTTGCACAATAGAAGCTCCCCTACTCGCTTGCACAAACATCCCAAGTGCTAGATGTAAGCTCCACCCTTACTATTGGTTTCCAAATCATTGTAATGACACACTGGAACAACAACCACTATTGAACCACACTCCCAAATTTGTGCCAATGGAGTGAGAAAAAAAAGCATCTTTAGAGAGTCGTGCATAGCAAACAAGTTGCTGCTTCATTCTACTCTTATAGATCTGATGTCATTGATTTCATTTGGAATCTAGTACTACATTCATTCTTTTCTCATTCTTGGAAATGGCTTCCTCATCACTCGTGATAAGAAACACAATTGCTAGATGATGGCTCACAATGAGAACCTCAAACCATTCTTCAAAATGTGCTAATGAAGTTGCATAGAGATGACTTTGGGGAGCCCTTGCATAGCAATCAAGATGCTTCACAACCCTCCAATAGAAAGGATGCTAATGCCAATATTCAAAATTTGGAAAACGTGTCTTTGTTGAACACCATCACTAATTCTATTGAAAGGTCGCTGGGAGCTTTCGTTATCAAATCTCCCATTAACCATGATAAGTTCATAACAAATTGCTAGAGTGCCAAGTAGCCACCTAATGCTAGATGAGGGCTCACCATCATATCAGCTTCAAAATAGTTGAACAAATGCACTTTAGAATGGCAACCTCTGCCATGCCTCTTCTAAAATTGTACTGATCTAAGAAGATGATCTAGGAGAGAGTCCATGGGTAGGCATTCGTTGGGGGATTCACTCACTCTATTTTTTTTAAAACAACTTAGTTTGTTCAAAATTTGACCATCTCCTCGTGGTTTTCCACCAATTTTGGTCATGAACATGGCATCTTGGTCGTGGGTTGGGCCAAAATTGGTCAAAATTTTGACCAATTCTTGAAATTTTTCAACCAAGAATTGGTCAAAAATTTTCCAACCCATTGGTCATGACCATGGCATCCTAATCATGGGATGAGCTAGAATTGGTCAAAATTTTGACCAATTCTTAAAAGTTTTCAACCAAGAATTGATGGAATTTTTGACTAATTCTTGAAATTTTTCCACCAAAAATTGGTGGAAATTTCAACCAATTCTTGAAATTTTTCAACCAAAAATTGGTGGAAATTTCAATCAATTCTTGAAAGTTTTCCACCAAGAATTCGTCAAAATTTTGATCAATTCTGGAAATTTTTTTACAAAAAATTGGTGGAAATTTTGACCAATTCATGAAATTTTTCGACCAACATTTGGTCAAAATTTTGACCAAAAATAGCAAATCAGAGCAAGCAGAGACAAAAAAAAATTGACAAATGTTTTCGTCAAAATTTTGACCAACCTGCAATTTGGTCAAAATTTTGATGAGAAAAGTAGTGATGAACTACTTAGTCAAAATTTTGACCAAAATTTGTTAAACATTGAGTCCAAATTTACTAGTGGTTCATTCAAGGATTTCCTACCCCTTTTTTTGGATGTTCTTTTTAAGTTAGGAGAGGTTGATAGAGCATCTATTTGTTCAATGCCCCTCATATTGTCTAATTCTTCCATTTCTACTAGCTCAACATGAAGATCTTCCATATTATAGCCTTCTCCTCCTAGAGAAAGCAATTGATTAATGAGCTCCTGCTTATGATAATCTGAGCCCTCCTTGACAACATCTTCTATAAAGGAATTAATAAGATTACCTACCAATTTTTTCATAGAAGGCATATTTTTCTTCGCTACTTAACTATTCAAGAGAGGATATCCTACTATTAGATTGAGATGATCTTTCTTTAAAAGGGGAGCTAGGAGACCCATTTGCCCAAACCTTATTAATTTGACCCCCCATGTTGGTGGGTTGATTCAAAGACTGTTCAAGAACATTCTTAGGGTCTGGATGACGAACCTGATTTTGGGTCCCCTAATTATTATCTCCTTTTATAGAATGGGAAGAGTTTCCTCAATAATTAGAAGGATCCTCCTTCCTAATAATAGAGAATCCTCCCCCTAAAGGGTTTAGAGAAGTATAGTATTCCATATTAGTGCTTTCACCTAAGGGAAGATGTGTAGGAGAAGACATCGTCATATTTAGGGTTCCCCTAGAAATATGCTTATTTCCAAGAGAGGGGGTGATAAGAGAGCTCACCCTTGGAGAGGGATGACTAATCTTCATCCAATCTACTCCAGACATGTTAATCCTATGAAAAATGTCTTTAGAACTATTTTTATCAAGGAAATTTGGTAGCCATAATAGATGACCCTCACATGATTCCATGATTTTTTTTAGATTTTCATAATATATAGATTGATCTGTGATGATTCAGAGGGGTTTAAGAGAAGAAAAATCAACATTAAGGTCAACCAAGATTTTGACATTCATAAAATTCAATAAATTTTCTTCTAATCCTTGAAAACCACCTAAAGAATCCCCAATTTATTGCAAAATACTCTCTTGGAGGAGCTCAACAAGTAGATTTTTGAGAGCAACCTATTTCATATTTTATTATTATTGAAATTTTGAATATTTTAAAATCAGGCCTCCATTCTATGAATTTTACATGTTGGTCATCCAAAACAAGTAGAGCATCATAAAGCAATCAATCTCTAAGTTCTTTCAATCTACAGTAGATAAAAAGCATATTATTAGAGAGCTTAGTAATACTTACCTAATCTCCTAACACCAAGATCATTCAAACAAAGAAATTTATGGGAGGAGGCTCAAGCTGCTCCATTTTGCAAACAAACCCTAGGTTTCACAATGCTTCCATTGATTTTTCTTGTTTTCATTATTAAGGATTATGTTTTGAAAATCCTTTTTTTTTTAGCAAGGGCAACATTAGCTGATGGGGGGCTGCTCTATAGAAATTCTGGTTCTGGAGATTGCCAGTGCTAGGGTTGGAGTAGTTTCACAACATGAGAGAAATTTTCCAAGCAAAAAGTACAAGGGTAATTCCACATTAAAAGCCTATCAACCAATTAATGTAATTGTATAAAGAAGAAATATAATAAAAATAGATTATTTTTAGATATTTCAAATGCATTATAATAATATTTTCCATTTAGATATGCATATAAATATTTGTATAGTGAAATAATATATTAGATATTTACATAAGATTATTATTCTTTTCTCAATACCTTTTTATTCTTACATAACATGTACTTAATTTCTATTTTTTTCTATACTTTTTTATTATATTATAAAATAATAAATTTATATACTAGAATGTAGATGTTTAATTTTCATTATATAGTACTATAATACATTTTATAATAAAATTATTATTAAAATTTTAACTTTTAATTTTAATTATAATAATGATATGAATATATAGTTCAATATCTAACACATTTCATTGAAAGAATTATTTAGCACATTACATAATATAATTAGTAATGTAAAAGTAGATTTTACTACTTTTTAATTTAATTTTGACTTTAATTGCTACAAAAATAAATATAAAAAACTTGTAACAAAATTATATAAATATCAAAACTCCTAACACTAAAATAACAAATACAACTTACTTAAAACAAAAGACTTTGAAAAAAAAAAAATGTAACTAATAGTTGCAAGTTTTTATACTTGCAATGATGAGTGGATAGGAGTGACTTTTTAAATTGTATAGGTAATACTAAAAGAAAAACGTTACATAATAATTAATTGAAAGAATGAATATAATAAAATAGAAAGTTAAAAATGTTAAATTAAAATTATTATTTTAATATAATTTCATGCTAATAAATTAAGTTTTCAATTTATATGAAATATTTTTTAAACCTTATTTTAAATAAACTACTCACAATTATTTTACATTCATTTTATTATATATAAATAAAATGATTAAGACTTAATTTTTCTTTTCTGCAAAAATTCCACAAATTACAAACTCCTTATGTTAAAACACAGTTAGAATAGATGAGACTATGTTGGTAAATAGATTTGTCACAGTAGAATTGCCCAACGAAGTGTGTAGCAAACCATTCACAATAGTTGGATAGGCCCTTGGTATGCAGCCTTCCTCTACGTTTTGAGGGGAAACTCCCTCATATGATATATTTTTAAAGGGTTTTTCGATTAAAGAATCTAAAACTTCAAAGTTCAGGAGAAAGTCATTCAGGACGAATGCACCACATGCCCTCACAACCTTCTTCGGTAAACAAAATCAATAACAAAGATGCTCAAGAGCTACGCTTGAAAGTAACCAGTATTATTAAGCACATTCATTATCATTTGTAAACACTCTCATAGCACCATGAGAATGTCTACTACAGCGTATAACAATTTGGATTTTAAAATAAGAAACCCAAAGCACATCTCATTTCATTTCCTTGCACCAAGAAAGCAATAGAGATTTTTCAATTCAGAGATAAAAAGTGTACATACTTTCCAAAATTTATCCCTAGATAAAAATTTCAGCATAGTGTTCCCTTATTTTTCCAACCAAAAAGTCCCCTTAGAAAGCTCGAGAGAGCCCTTATATAGACACAGAGGTTAATAACTACCTCTTCGTGGTTAATAACCACCTCCAAAATACGTGATTTTGGGAGGTTAATTAACCTCAATAAAATTAACCTTAAATGACAAGGATCACTAATTGAAATGTATGGCTTGGAACATTTCTTCAGAAGATTGAATCATTGACTTGATGATTGGATATATCTGCTAGCATTTACTGAGATATTTCATCTCATGAACAGATGCCAACTGGATAGTTGATTAGATATCAAATTGCCAAAGAAAGTAGTACATCGAAGTCCTATTGCACATTGACCAAGTGTTGTCCATTCACTAATCAGGCTTGTTCCTATTGTAGATGAAGGGCAACTTTAGCTGCTGCTATTGCTTCCTATCTCTATCTACGACGGTGTATAACACTCAATGCTCGAGCCATGATGTAACAAGGAAAGATAAATTCGACAGCTCGTAGAAGGAAAAGAGTGAAAAAGGTTGAACCATCCTTATCTCCTCCAGAATTTGTTATAGCAAGTGCATGTCATAAAAGTAGAAGAGTCATGAGAATCAAAGCTGCAGATAGGAGACATGATGCACCACTGAGCAAGGCATCCTCATTAAGTGCAGGACTCAAATATGGTAGTGCAAATTCTACCGCTGGCTTTATCCATGATTTGGTGCGTTCAACCATAATATGTTCTGTCAAAGCTGGAGGTGAAGTTTGAATCATGATGTTGTGCTTTCCATTATGACCAATAGCAATTCATCCCTGGAGATTATCATGTCGTGGGCTGAGAATAGAAATATTCTACCAAACAGTTCACATATGGTATTGACACAGTCAACATCACAATATTAATGATTCAACTTCATTTACTTCACTGATACATAGGCAAAGAGAAAATGATGAGCAATTTGCTTGATCACTTTTTTTTTCCTCACATATTCTTGCAGGCATTTCATTCCACATCTAGACATGAATTTTAGTTCAAGTTCAGTCCATGATCACACGTCTCATTAGAGAATTTTCCCAAACACCCATAGGGCCTCGTTAGTGTACCCTTTTTTTCTGGTATACCCTGCAATCGACGCCGTCCAAGACACCATATCTGGCTCAAGAATTTTGTCAAACATGTATCATGTATCCTACAAGCTTCAACATTTCACATATCGCATAAATGTCTACCACTATGACTCCTCTTTGAATTAGTGTTTCATTTTTATTAAAAGCAATTGCTTCTATCCTTCTAAAGGCTTCTAGAAAGTCTCCATCTTGATGAGGAGGCCCATCCTGGCAGTTTGTGCCAAACCACAAGCTATGGCAACTAGAGTTGATATGATCAGGGCACAGGGACAAGCAGTGACCAGGAGCACTAAAAATAAATAGAGCCAATGCCATTTATTTTGCCTTTGGATCAGAGCTACCATTGTATTGGTAACTACTCTCTCCCCTTATGGATATGATTCAACCCATCCCAGCTGGCAGGTTGACATACTTAGGTGCTACTCTTGATGTTAAACTCTACATTGAGGCAACTTTCTCATCCCAACACACGGGTTCCTTCTTCATTCCAATAGCAATACTATGAAGTTCTGTGAAAGAATTGTTGCTAGTGGACATCCTATTATTCCTCAACAATTCTAGCAAATGATTCACCTTCCTCATCCAATTCCATTTGTTGTTCAACATGATGATCTTCTTGCTTCCAATTCTTGGTCTTAATCAACTAAACAGATAGGTTAATGATTGTCTCAAATGGTTAAGAAAAACATGTTTTTAGGGGTTATCATTAACCTTTTGAGAGGTTAATGGTTAAGAGAAATGTGTTTTTGGGGGTTATTATTAACCTTTTCAGAGGTTAAGAAAAACATATTTTTGATGGCTATCATTAACCTCTAATAACTTGAAGCTCAGAAGTCAAATTTCAACAATTTCAAGTGTTGTGCAGAGTTGCTAATGAGCCAGACACATGGAAGCTTAGAGACTCACAAAATTCAAAGATATAATTGCCAATTTAAGGCTTAAAACTAGGCAAGTTTTAAATATTAACCATGGCCTATAAAATTGAAACAATTTATAACCGGGCAACAGACTACATGTGTAACTGTCTCCAACTATCTCTCAAGAACAAATCATTTACAACTATGGCTATGCAGTATTTTTAAAGATCTTGACAAAGATAAACATAATTTTATTGTCAATCATTTGAAAATAATAGAAAGAGAGAAACACAATATTGGAAACCAATGTGTTGAAAGAAAAAAATCAATACAAATAAGCTCATAATGGAAATTATAGAAAAAACATCTTATCAAAAAAAACTATGCAAGATAAATGAACTAGTTTGACACCTTCCTAAAAATTAATTAAAAGAAAAAGAAAAGGGTCTAATTAAATTAGAAAATAGTTAACAACTTTACAAACTAAAACTATGCCCATGGATTCAAATTGCCTTAAATATTGTTATTTTTTTAAAACAATTTATATTAATGTAGAATTGGAAAAAAAAAAAAATTCATCATGCATCAAAAAATAATCAAAGATATGATTCAACTAAAAATGTAAACTGTATTAATAAATTTTAATTGACCTTTAAAATACTCATTGACCTTTAATAAACAAGTGTCATGTTTACTACTTGCCTTAGTTTTAATAGTTTTTAGTATAAATCTAATTTTAAAATAATAAATTTATCACAATATATAAAATATTTTAATCAGCACTTAAATTCTATTCCATGTATATCATATATACTATTATAAATAAATAAAAAATTAAGAATAATAATATATATTAGTGTTTCTTAAAATATTATATAATATATGTCATGTCCCCTTTTCAAATAATTAAAAATAATAATCTTTGCTAAGGCAGGCAGGCCCAAAAAGGTGAAGTTTCAAAAAAAGGGAATAATCTTTGGAAGGTAATGGACTAATAAATGAAAATTATTATTAAAATATGTTTTATTAACCCCTCTTGGACGTGAGTTAGGGTTATGCCCTCTATTAAGGGGTTTGGAGGCATTTTAGGCTCATTCCAGAACTTGATTTTGCGCATTGCTTTGTTGCTCTTCAGAGGCTGCCAAACCTGTGGAGAAGGAGACCCAAGAATGAGAGTTTGTAGGTTTCTAGGAAGGATAAGGATGAAAGTTTGAATCCATTCCATGTGCATGCTCATGCAGAGTTTTCTTTTGTGCTGAACAATGCAGATTTGTGAGTTTTCGGGTGTGTTTTTTGTAAGAGTTTGGTGTTTCCAGTTGAGTATTTCATATTAGTTTGTGTTGCTATTGTATTTCAGACTTTTAGATGTTAAAATAGAGCTAAATATATGTATTTGGTGATGATTATACTTCTGTGATAGATTATCAGTGCTTTTGTGGTATTTTTGGCTATTTTGTGTTATTTTCGGGAGCCCGATGAGCATAGTTTTTGTCCTACGTTTGTGAGCTATTGTGTAAATTCTATACAGATCTGGAAATATAATTTTGTATGCTGTTATGCTGCTGAAATTTCTGTAAAAATGTCCATTTTCAGATTTATTAATAATTTGTGAAGTTGTGAAGTTTTTGGCACTATTTCGGACATACCCGATTTGGGGTTTATTGAGAAATTGGTGGATCTTTGTAATATTGGTTGTTTGATCTTAAAGATATGATTAGAGGCTTGAAATAACATATAAAATCAGTAAAGGGACATTTCAGTGGTATCAGAGCTATGATCTTGCCAGCTTGAGGGTTTGTAGAAGTTTGCATGTCAGTTTTGACAACTATCCAAATCTTGCATGTCAAAATTTATGGTTGCATGCTACTTCTAATCATTTGCATGTTAGTTCTTGGTGAATTTGGTGATTTCATGTTGCTTCTAATTAGTTGCATGTCAAAATCTATGGTTGCATGCTACTTCTAATCATTTGCATGTTAGTTCTTGGTGAATTTGGTGGTTGCATATTGCTTATAATCAACTCCATGTCAAAATCTATGGTTGCATGCTACTTCTAATCAATTTCATGTTAGTTCTTGGTGTTTGAAAAAGTTATAACCTATTGGGGTTACACTCTACTTTATCCAAAATGGACAAGTATAGTACAGAGTCTTAGAGGACACGATCTTGGACAATTGATATCCAGAGTCAGAACAGTAGAAAGGATGGTTATTTAGACATTCGAGATAAACTTAGGAAAATAAGCCATGGCATGTCTGAACAGTTGGTTGAGAACCACCATATAATGAATGACATTTTTTCCGACCCAGCTAAGGTGGATAAGTTGACTAGATTTCTATTTGACAGATTTTCTCACAGGGCAGATGACACAATCACCAAGAACTTGCATGAGGAGTTTGAGAAACTAGCTTATAGCCAGGTAGAGGTCTTAGATTCTACTCCACCACAGGAGGAAGTGAGAAAGGATATTACACAGATTGGTAGTAATGGTCAACTTGATACTCAAATTGAGACAATTGTATATAGGTCATCAAAGGGTGATGTCACAAGTATTCAGGATGGTATAGTTACAACAGGCAATGACTACAACGTAGTGGGTTCAAATGATGATTATGAGGATGTTGTTGTGCATGATGGTGAGATACCTGGTAGAGATGAGAAAACATTAAGCATTCATGACTTTGTTGAGAAAGAGTATCGGGCATAGTTAGATGCTTCATCACATGAGGTTGAGGCAGGTAGTACTTCACATGATTTGTCTAGCCAGGTGAAGGTGAACAAAGACAATATTGTGACTTCATTATCGTATCATGAAAGGTATGTGGAGTTAGTTGGTATTGGTCATATTACTCAGGTGAGGAGTTTGCTTGAGTTACTAGTTGATTCTAGTTTATGGATATGGACTCGAGATTGTTATATTGGCATTTGGGATTCAGTTGACTAGAGATCTTTAACACTTTTTGGTAGCAGTATTTGTTTGGGTGCTATCATGGATTTGATTAGCAGATTGTATGGTGTTTTCTTTTCTTGTGCCAAGAGCTTATCCAATGTTGGTATTAGTTTTTATACAGCAGTGTTGGGCTTTGTTCATATATCTAGTTGACCATTTTTGCTGGAATGTGTTGATGATCTTTCATATTTGGCAGTGTGTATAGATGAGTCTCAGTATCATATTGACATTGATGACATCCAGGAGGATGCAGTGGACAGTTTTGAAGACTTAGTTTCTTTGGTGGTTTCTTTTGGTACAAAGGAGTTGGATAGCAGTGCTACAATTTTTGATACTCCGTATGTTGATATGAGCTTTGGAGTTGATTCGCATGATATGGATGGTAATACTCTAGAGACCAGTAACCTTGAGGATAATCCTTTAGACAGTGCATCAGAGGAGGTTCGTAGGATACAATCTAGCAAGTGCCATTATGTGTCTAGTCAGTTGAGAGTTAGTGAGTGAGACATTGCTATCGCTTGCCAACATTTCGATGATGCTCATCAATTGCTAGCAGTTTATGGATGGGGTTCTCCTACTAGTGATGAGCAGGGAGGCAGTTATCTTTCCTTAACAGAGTTCCACTCTTTATGGGAGGCTATCTGGATTTTGAGACAGGATTATATGCAGTTGGTAGCCGACAAAGATTATCTTATGGAGTGGGGCAGTACAGCATACTATGCATTGTTGGCCAAGGAAGATAAGGTGAGTGAGCTTACTCAGTAGCTTGAGGTGACTTCTGAGATTCTTGAGAGTACACAGTTGGCTTCCAAGGAGTCACAGTTTCATTTGGTTAAGGTGACCATGGAGTTAGAGCAACTACAATCTTTACCAGATTCTGTACAATCACAAGCTATGGTGTCTGGTGATCCAAGGATGTCCATGGTCGAGATTGTCAAAGATAGTGGAGATGGGGATGCATCCATCCTTGATACTAACTTTGGCATATCGGGTTCATCCCCACTAGAGTTAGGTTTAGTTGAGTTGGGTGCTACAACAAATTGTTGTGGTATGCCTGACATGGTAGTGGCCTCTAGTACTAATGGCACGAAGACTAGAGATGTTGTATCAAAGATAATGTGTGATATTGATGAGCTGACAGTTGGCATGGTTCCTCCTTGTAATACTACTTCCTTGGTGATGTGTTTAGAGGTAGTAATCAGTTCCAACTTGGTTAGTGATCGATTGCAATTAGTTACATCTGGATTGCAGTCTGAGCCACTGACTGAGATTGGCACATTCTATCGACATTACAATGTGAGGTATGCTCATCAATTCATCTTTGATGACTATGTTGATGAGATGATGATACATAGATGTACTTTGGTTCCTAGTGCTTATCATCAGTTCTGGGATAGTTTGACACCTCGGGATGAGAGTTGTGATGGGCATGACATGGCGATAGGTTTTGCAGTTGACAGCTTGATAATACATGACTTAGAGTAGGAGTTTTGGAGTGATGCTTCAGCAAGTATTGTTATTGATTTTACTCCTTTGGCTATGACATCTCCTGACTTAGTTGGTGATCAATCACAGTGGGTTGTATCACTTGTTCATGGTGAGCTGTTGATTGAGGTTGGTTTTTTTTATCAACATTATATTGCAGGGTATGTACATAAGTTAGCATTTGATCCTTGTGTTGAGGAGTTGATGGCAGGAAAATTTGGTTTGGGTTCCATTTCTTGCTGTTTATCTTGTGATGGCTTTTCACCATCAGGGGTGCATGGGAGTTATGGTTATGAGATAGTGGTCGGTGATCTGCAGAGTTGTGTTGATTGTAGGAGTTGTATAGTGTGTGGATTATCCATACTTGGTACAGTTTCATTCAAGAGCGTTCACCATTGTTGCAGAGTTGGATTGTACATTTTGTATAGGCCAGTGGGATGCATTGATGGTATTTACTGTGTTGGCAATTTGATTTGTCCACTTTACTTGGGTTTTGATGTTCTAAGAGTTTGTGTCTCGTGGGTTTCTGACTATGGAAGTTGTGATTTTGGAGTTTGGTTGAGTTGTAATTGTCAGTTTGATTATGGATTCCTCTTGGTCATATTGCAGAGGATATTGCAAGAGCTTGTGTTAATTGGCAGTAGTATAGCTCATGACTACATTTGGGATCCAGGTGGATTGATTGGTTTATTGTTTAGCCATTTCTTGAGGACAAGCAATATTTGGGAGGGGAGGACTTGTCATGTCCCCTTTTCAAATAATTAAAAATAATAATCTTTGCGAAGGCAAGCAGGCCCAAAAAGGTGAAGTTTCAACAAAAGGGGATAATCTTTGGAAGGGAATGGACTAATAAATGAAAATTATTATTAAAATATGTTTTATTAACCCCTCTTGGACGTGAGTTAGGGTTATTCCCTCTTTTAAGGGGTTTGGAGGCATTTTGGGCTCATTCCAGAACTTGATTTTTGCGCATTGCTTTGTTGTTCTTCAGAGGCTGCCAAACCTGTGGAGAAGGAGACCTAAGAATGGGAGTTTTTAGGTTTCTAGGAAGGCTAAGGATGGGATTTTGAAGCCATTCCATGTGCATGCTCATGCAGAGTTTGCCTTTGTGCTGAACAGTGCAGATTTGTGAGTTTTCGGGTGTGTTTTTTGTAAGAGTTTGGTGTTTCCAGTTGAGTATTTCATATCAGTTTGGGTTGCTGTTGTATTTCAGACTTTTAAATGTTAAAATAGAGCTGAATATATGTATTTTTTTGTGATTATACTTCTGTGATAGATTGTTAGTGCTTTTGTGGTATTTCTAGCTATTTTGTGTTGTTTTCGGGAGCCCGATGAGCATAGTTTTTGTCCTACGTTTGTGACCTGTTGTGTAAATGCTATACAAATCTGGAAATGTCATTTTTTAGGCAAATATGCTGCTGAAATTTTTGTAAAATTTCCATTTTCAGATTTATTAATAATTTGTAAAGTTGTGAAGTTTTTGGCACTATTTCGAACATACTCGATTTGGGGTTTATTGAGAAATTGGTGGATCTTTGTAATATTGGTTGTTTGATCTTAAAGATCTGATTAGAGGCTTGAAATAACATATAAAATCAGTAAAGGGACATTTCAATATAAGTATAGATAATATTTTTAAAATATTTTAGTTGAATGAAAAAAAAAATCTAACAAATAAAATATTGAAAGTATAAACATCTAAACTAACTTACAAATAAAAATATTTAACTCCAATCCAGCCCATATAAGACTCAAAATGATTCAGCCAATCAAATTATCAAAAAAAAAAATTAATAGAAATAATTTAGTTAAGAACTTACATCTAACTATGCACAATGTATTGATTTTATAATTAAATGACAAATGATAAATTTAAACTCATAAAAACAATAAGTTTTAATCACAAGTTAAGGCATGAAATGAAAAAGTTGTAAGGCTACATCATAACAATATTAAGTATACTTAGAACAAATAACCATAATTTTTTTAAACCAAGAGTATAGATTTGTGTTTAAAAAACATAGAGAGATGGATATTTAAAAGGAAGAATTTTAATCTACACAAAACTATCATTACATAACTATCAAATAAAGAAAATGTAAATTTCAACTAAAAACTAAAGATATGATTCAACTAAAAACTATAGATTTTGTTAATAAATTTTGTGGATATCATTTTTTATTTTTATATAAAACTAAAACTATTAAAGCACATAATTATAGACATACATTTAGTGGTAAAATTTTGACTGAAAAATAATTAACCCTTAGTTAGAATACTCGTAATAATAGTCAACCTTTAATAAATAAGTCTCCATTATAGCAATATTTAGTATACTTAGAACAAATAAGCATAAAAAGTTTTAGTCAAGAGTCGAGCTTTGAGTTTCAAAAATATGCAGAGATCTAAAAGAAACAATTTTAATCTACACAATATTATGATAACTAGCATCCAAAAAAACCCATCATCTACATAACTATCAAGAATGTTCACATATGGGAAAATCAAAAAGGAATGATAAATAATTAATCCAAAATAAATATATAATTTTGAAATTATTTTATTTCTTTGGAAAACTTTGTAATATTAGAAGTTGCAATTCCTCATATAAGTTGTTAAGATTAAAGATAAATCATAGATCAACATAAAAATAGAGAATACCATAAGGGCAAACAAAAATCTGTGTTACCAAAAAAAACTAAAGATATTGAAGGAAAACAATAAAGTTTAAAGGAAACTATGAGAGATAGAAAGGTCAACAATTAAGGGAAAAAATAGTACAAATATATATATATATATACATACATACATACATACATACATACATACATACATATATATATATATACACACTAACTGGAAAAATAAATCAAAATAATCAAAAATATTTTTTACCACTGGGCTAGTAATTTTTTGGCAAAAACTTGCAAAATCCTTGAGAAAAGCTCCCCACATATAAGCTACCGGCTTAAATATAGAAAGGTCTTCCAAAACTTGAAAAACCACCTTAATTTAACCTTTCTAAGTTTGGAAAAAGAGGGGTAAAATTTTATTAAGACAGAAAGGATTACAACTAGGAGAGCTCAACAAGGAACTTTAACTTGATCAACAATTTCATCAAATTCTCATAACAGATCAAGGGGTAGTTGCCCCCTATTCATAATATTCTAGCTTGGTGCATGAATAGAAGCCCATTTGGTCAAAAAATCAACAACTATGTTCCATTTGTGAGGAACATAAGTAAACCTAATGAACTCAAGAGAGGTACAAAAGAGAATAGTCTGACTAACAATAGTAGTCAGTTGCCAACTAACATTCTCAAGCTACTACGAAGTAACCAACTTGACCACCACTTGAGAGTTAGAATCACATCTAAACTTGCACCATCCCCACACACAACATTGTTCTACAAAATATAAAATGGCAAGATCCTCCATGAGATTGTTAGTGTGGAAACCCTTATACATTGAGAAAAATAATTTAACTTCACTAGAGCTACAATGAGCTACTCCCCCAATACCAAAAGGTCCTAGTTTCCCCTCGAAAGAACCACCAGTGTTAATTTTAAGAACTCCATGAGGAGGAGTCTAATGCCCTTCCTGATTCACCCATCCCTTCCCTTATCATCGAGGTTGTTTGGGAAATATTTGATACCATTGAGCTACAACCTTATCTTGAAGATGGAAATTGAGATGATTGCATATAGCAAGATCAATTGGATCCATACCCCCATGTAGCTCACACTTTGCTCGAATAGTTTCTTGAAGAGAATGTGAGATCTTCCACCGAAGATGCATAACACCAATTCTTAAAATATTTTTCAACTCATCTCCACCTAGATATGCCAAAGAATGACCAATGGGCTAGCGATCCAAGCGACATAGAGAGGATAAGCCTTGGAGGGAGCAATCCCCAAGCGGGCCTAGAACTCAGGCAAAGAGGAAGCATGCCAAAAAGAGAAACCCCAAGCACTCCACCAAAGGTGTCATAATCGAGTAGAAAAGGAGCAATGTAAAAATAGATGGGAAACATACTCCTCCCCATTATCGCACAAAACACAAAATGAGGGGCCCTAAAAATCGTGTTTACAAATATTATCCCATGTAAGACAGTAGTTGTGAGCCACTAGCCACATGAATTTTTTTCACTTGGACCAAGAAAATTTATTCCAAACTTGTTTCCATCAAGGGACCTTAGCCTCCCCTAACAATTGTCTAGTTATCTCCTAATACCCAACAAAGATAGAATAGTTACTAGACAAGGTACCTCCCCAAGCCAAAACATCTAGTCCTAGCAAAGAGCACCACACCCTAGAGGAAAAAAATCTAAGAAATCTCCTAAAAATCCACCTTTGTGCCTCTAGGAGATCAATATGAAGAGTGCTTCCATCTATAACTGACAATAGGTCTCAATTGATAAGGAGTCTTGTAATGAGACACTTTATCCCATCCAGTAGCAAGCAAAGGATCACAAAGAGTCTGAAGATGAGGGTACATGGATAAGATAGAGGGGAATACATCCCAAGCATCAGACCAAACAAAGCCTTAGAGCCTCCCTTACATATCTAGAAAAGACCCCTCTTAACTAAAAGAGCACTAGTCTTCAGAGTATGCCAAACCATAGAGTCATGACCTTCAAGAGGAAGTGCAGAGATAGAGCAAGGATCAATGCCTCTAAAATATTAATGAATGATAATATGGGCCCAGATTTGATGTTGTCTAGAGCACCATTTCTAGTAAAGCTTAGCAAACAATTCTTGACTACTCAATATAGGTGATCAAAGACCAAGACCACCCTCCTTCTTAGGCCTAAAAGTAGTCTCCTAGCTAATCAAACTCCATTTAGAGCTGCAAAAATTACCACTCCAAAGGAATTTCCAAGAAAGAGCATCAAACTCCTTGAGAAAGTAAACAAGAGTAGCCTGAACCCTACTTCTATAAGTAGGAAGAGCTTGAATAACAAATTGAAGAAGGGTAACCAGAGCAACAGTAGAGAGCCATCTATGAGTCCAACAATTTACCTTTTCCTAAAGCTTGTTAATCAAAGTTTTCCAAAAGAGTCATGGCTGCCTAAAACCATCAATAGGGATGCTGAGATATGTCAAAGGAAGTGATCCAATGTGAAACCACAAGATATTAGCAATCCTTTGTTGAATTGATTCAAGAGTGTTAAAAAATTAAATAGAAGATTTGTGCTCATTAACTTTTTGGCCTGATGCCACCAAATAAATATCCAAAGTATGTCAAAAGGCTTCAACTTCCTTGATTTGAGCAAGTGTCCAAGAGCAGAATCATCAACAAATTGAATGTGAGAAAGAGTAGGTAAACCATTACCCCACCACCACCCCTAAATAGAGTTCTAAGACACCTAATACTTAATGAATCTTCTCAAGCCCTCAACCATAGTGACGAAAAGATAGGGGGAGAGAGGATCATCCTTGTGAAGACCTCTAGAGGTATCAAATAGCTGGGAAGGTTGACAATTAAGAAGAATAGAAAAAAGAGGCAAAAGTAACACAACCCATAGTCCAACTCACACACTCAAAGCAAAAACCAAAGGTAAGAACAATATTCCTTGAGAAACTCCATTTAACTCTATCATAGGCCTTATTCATATCCATCTTAACAAGCATAGATTTCTCCCTTGAACTAGCCATAGAATGAAGAGCCTCAGTAGCAGTAATTGCCTCACCCAAAATTTGTCTTCTTGCAACAAAACCACCTTGTTCCTCTAAGATAATAATGGGGAGCCACTTTTTAATTCTCTCAACAATCAACTTAGTAATGAATTTTTAAACCACATTACATAAAGAAATAGGCCTAAAAACTCCAGTTGATTAGCCCCCTCTCTTTTTGGAATAAGAGTAAAGAAAGTAGAATTCAATGCTCAAAGTATCTACTTGCTAGAATATGATTCCTTAACCAACTCCAAAAAATCATGATTAATGATGTCCCAAAATTCCTGAAAGAATTCAACTAGATAGCCATCAGGACTAGGAGCTTTTCCCTTAGGTATGCCAAAGACCACCTCCTCCAACTCATCCAAAGAGATTGTTCACATGAGAAAATCATTCATTTCCTAGGTAATAAGGGAAGGAACACCAAAAAAATAAATTCTCTTCATTATTAGCAGGAGGAGAGTCCTCAAAGAAGAGGGTAGAAAAGTATCGAGTAGCCTCCTCAAACTAGGTTGTCAAGGAAGACAATTGAATACCTTCAGAATTAACCAACAAATAAATATTGCTTTGATTATGAGAAGATTGCACAGTTCTATGGAAAAAAGAAGTCTTACTATCTCCTTCCTAGAGCCAATCAACTCGAGCCTTTTGCTTCCAAAAAATTTCCCCTTGAAGTTCCCATTCTTCCAAAACTCTAGAAGCAAGGGATTTAACCTTGCCAAGATCCTAAAAAAAAACATTGATCTCTAATATGCCTAGTTATGACATCGAGATGTTCCTGAGCAATCCTCTTCATAGAGTGAAGTTTCCAAAAACATTGTCTATTCCATATCTTGAGCTTCCTTTTAACATATTGAATCCTTTTAGAAAATGAAAAAATATTAGTACCATATGTAGGAGCTCCATCTCTCCACCAACCAAAAACAAGATCATGAAAAGAGGAGTCACGAAGCCACATCAACCAAAACTTAAAAATGTGAACACTTTGGAATAATAACCCTAGTAGCAAAAAATTTAATTGGCCAACGATTAGAACCCCTCCAATCCATAATTTCTAAAGAGAGAGTAAGGGTGCCACTAACCCAGAAATAAGAAACAAGATATCTATCTAGACATTCTGAGATAGCATTAGCCCTAGTCTTTCTATTATTCCAAGTATAGAGACCATTAGAAGGCTTAACATCAAAGAGGTGCAAAAGATATATGTGTTGATGAAGAAGAGAAAAAGAAGGCCTTGATCTACCTAAACCACCTTGCTTCTCCTCCAGACTTAAAACTAAATTAAAGTCTCCTGCTAACACCTAGAGATGAAAAGGGTGAAAATTTCTAACATATTGAATGTGCCTCCAAAGTTCCTCCTTTCCACCAAAATCAACAAGTGCATACACACTAGTAATCATGATCACCTCACTTGAGTCCAACGAAGAAGCCACCATAGAGAGAGTTGAGTAAGAAGAGACCCAACCAAGGAGATAAATTTTTCGTAAATCCCAAAAGATAGCCAAACCACCAACACTTTGCATAGCCCCAATACATAGGAATTTCCTATGAGGCAAAATGCTAGAGGCATATAAGACCATAGACTCCACAAAGAGCTTAGTCTCTTGGATTAAAAAAGATTAGGAGAATGATCAACCACCAGATTCTAAATAGCCTTTATTCTAGGGATGCTATTCAACCCCCTAACATTCCATGAGAGAATAATCAACATTGAGTAGAATGGGGGAAATGAGCATCAAATTTTTTCAATGACCTAGATTCTATCAATCTATCTCCTATGAGTTTAATCTTCTCCTGTTCTTTTTTGCACCTACTCCGTAGAGGAGGAGTAAAGGAAACCTGCTTAAAGGGTCTATGCATCAACCCCAAGGGGAGAGGAGACCCCTTACCCTTACCAGATGCTAGCATATCCTTAACCAAGTTAGCTAGAACAATGTTATTATCCTTAGGCACCATAGGTGTCACTAGAGCTTCAAAATCATGAGCTATAGGGACCTCACTCTTCTGGTGTACCACAACTTGGGACAACCCACAAGCATCATGAGGTGGAGCTTCCTCATCTGAGAAAACTAGATCAAAATAGATACTAGGAGGAAAACCCTCCTCTAAAAACATACTATCATCACCTCAAAATGATTAAAACTAGAATTAGATTGTTGATCTTTCAAAGGCCTCTTTTGACTGTGCCCCTTAGCTCATGGGTGAGTAGGGGTAAATCCAACCTTATCCTTCATTTGAGCCTTTCCTTTTCCTGTATTAACTGGTTGAGTTTTCCCCTTAGTTTTATTATCCATCTGAGCATGTCCTTTTCCTACAACATCCACCAAATCATCTCCATTGTCCCCTCAAAACCATCCACTCCTTTGGAAGTCAAGTTTTGAGGACACTAACACTGTTAATGACCATACTCATGACATATCTGACATTAGAAAGGGAGAGATTCATAATCTAACTACCACACCTAGGAAGAAGACCCAAGAAAAATTTCCAAAGAATCTGATAATAGTTATTCAAATAAATTTCAACACAACTTCTAGCAAAATAAATAACCTTTTTATCAAGGGATTGATGCACAATCACAATTGGCTTTCCTAGCAAAGAAACAATTTGATGGAGAATGTCTTCTCGCTAGAATTCTAGGGGAAGGCGAGGCAAGCAAACCCACACTGACAATGTTGGAGGGAGATCCTCAACATAATTAAATCTTGAATGCCAAGGTTTTACAAATAACCCCACATAATTGTAGAAATAAGGCCCTCCTTCAAAAACACAAACACGATTAGACATGCATGAGAATACAACAAAAAATACTATTTCTACCCAACATGATCTCCATATATCCTTCCACCTGCTATGAGTGATGAATCTATGTCTCAAGAGCCAATAAGGAATTCTGGATTCCAAGAAATTTTCATATCAAGGCACGCTTAGTCCAATATTCAATTTCCTCCATCACTGTCACTAGAGGAGTAGCCTGAATAGGGCGATCTTGGATGTGCAAAAAATAACCATTAAATTTTTTCATCTTGGAGCTCTCCTCTAAATTAAAAAATTCATATCTTGTTGCATGCATAGTTGGAGAAGAACCATCTATCCTCACTAACACAGAAGAAATCCCAGGCCTTGCCATGTGAAAAAAAAAAAACTGTAATCCAATAGCCACAACAAATGTTGACAAAAATGAAGGTTGTAAGAGTTTTCCAATAAAAAAAAAACCCACACTATCACTATCAAATCCAGCACCAAACAATAAAAATAATATGCATGCACAGGAGGCTAGGGACCAAGCTTCAGCCCAAAACTTCCTCTCAGCTCTGCAACATTCTTCTCCTAAATATTATTATTACAAGAACAATCCAACATTTCTAAGTTGACACCTCTTTTCTTTCCTAATAAAATATCAATAATCTTATTTTTTCTACTACCCTTTATTTCATTAAAAAATTCAATTTAAACTTAAATATTTCAAATTTTCTAATATAAATATGATTTTACTTAATTTCAATTTACACATAAATCTTTTTAATAATGATTGAACTATTGCACAAACTTATCTTCCCTTTTTGACATAAGGTAGGGACTCATGCTCCACCCTATTTTAGATCATTTGAGACTTCATGTAAATGAAGTATTTTAAATAATTAATTAAAAAAATATTTGATTAAAAAATTAAGACTCCTTCTCAATTATAGGAATATATTCATTCTTATACACTTCCATTTTATATCTTCTATATAGTTGAAAAAGAACAAAATCTTACATTTCATTTTTTTACATTATATTAATAATATATCTAGAAGTACTTCAAATATTTTCCTCCATGAGAGCTAAGTCTAATTATTAATCTTTGCCTAAGCAAGGAACTAATGTTCCCTAGTTGCTTGTGTCTATAAATCATCGTCACACTAATGATCAAACTCATAGGTATTCTTGGGGTGAGAATCAAAATCTCTATCAAGCTGAACGGTACTTGCAATGCTCACTACCAAGGCCATTATGACCAAGGAAAAATAATTTCATTTCCTTTTCTATTTTCTTATTCTTTCAAATTCTAATTTATGAGCTCAATTCAATTAATCCCTACATCTATATGCAATATCTTTAGATATGACTAGGTGCAACACAACATGATAAGTGGTTCAGCAATCGACTCAACAAAGACAACTAACTCAACTACAAGGACAATTGGTTGAACATTCTTCAAACAATTTGGGGAAATTAGGGTGTTAAAGAATTTTTCTTTTGTTACTTCTAGTTTATTCAAAAAATTTACTTTCCAGTGCTTTTATTTATTGAAAATTTACTTTCAAAGGGAAAATATTTTGAATAAGACTTTAAGTTTGTAATTGCTCATCACATAATCTAATTTGTAAACAACAACAATCTACAAAATGAACCGGAAAATTTGATATCATTAAAATAAATCATAATTTTAATAAATAAATTGTTGTTTTCTTTTTTAGAAAAAAAATATTGTATGTTGTAAATTAACAATTCAACTTTAAAATTCAATATTATAATTATTTTACTAGTTTAATTATATCAATTAATTGATTATTTAGAAGTAATTTGATTAAAGTGGAAAAGTTTATAAACAAATATTAGTATGTAAGGAGAAATGGTCCATTTAATACCCACCTTACTTTTGTGCATCTAAAATTCTTAAATATTTTGGGTTCCTTTCTTTTGTGACAAATAGCCAAAAGTCATTGTTTCAATTTTTGGGTAGTTAGAAGCAATACAAATGATTGGCTCCCTAAAATGTGATCATGTATTACTATTATTTTAAATATTAATTTTGGACTAGGCTAGCATGGCTATTAGATCTTTCTTTTATTCTTCACAATTATAAGCTAGAGAACATTGAGTCTAGTTCATGCTTAATTGATTGATATAAATTCATTTATAATTATGGCTAGCTACCTCACTAATAGTATTAATAGTTTGGAATTTCGGGGTAAGATTTTTAAGGATTTTGGTGGGTTTTAGTGCATTCTCAAAATTTTGTGAGCTTTCCATTTCTTGCACATACCTTTCATACCTTCTAGCCTTTGCATAAGGCAGGGACTCAAGCTCTCCTAGAGCTCTAGTTAGATTATTTTTTAATTTAATTTTTAGTGAATTTTATCCCACATTACTTTGCATTCACCCATACCTTGTAAATTTTTAGTAATTCTTGGGCTCAATTGGACCTAGTTAGTTGTAATGACTAGTATGCAAATAAAATATTTTGACATAAAAGTTGAAAAAAAAACATTAGATTGAAATAATCATAACTTTTGATAGTTTAAGAACCTTCTAACTTCTACATCAGTCCAAATTAAGATCACATTGTAAAATCAACCTGATGTGCCCTCTTGTTTGCACTAGTCATTGCTTGCTACTCTAGAAAATAAAACTTGAAATGGTGTAGGGAGACAACCTGGTAGTGGCCCATGCTCCAACGACCATTGTATCTACCATTATAAATCTCCCCAATTATCGCTCATAAAAGCCCCAAAAATGATAGAACATGTACTAATAGCTTATCACAGGTGTACTAATAGTTGATCAAATCCATTAACTTTCTTGGTTGTTGATTGGTCCATTTGTGCAAAAAGTGTTTTTTTATTGTCAATGGCTATTGGGGTGAACATAATGGGTTTTGGGAAATTGATAAATAGATTTGTCAATGCAAATGTTCTCTTCAGAATGACCCCATTTTCCTTGTGCGAAGTGACAATTGTGCCAACAATTGGAGAGATTGTGATTGATCACTATCAACTTGTAATCTTCCTCTGTGTTTGAGAGGAACATCTCCCTAATATGATGTATGTATTTTGGATATTTGCATACTTTTCACCTGAAAGTATGAAACAATAGAACATGAAAATAAATAAAGTGAATAGCAAGAATCCCACATATAGACCCATGCATATTGAATGAGACTCCATAGTGGATAACTGATTACAAGAGAATTTCAAGTATATAAGTGTAATAATGACAAAACATGAATAAAAAACCATGATATATGAAAATATATGCTATTTTGATATATTCATAACAAGGTACCATTAAATGAATACATTGTCACATAAGAAGACTGCCAAATTGCATCATCATACAAGAGATCATTGACTCAACATATGAGAAGAAAGTGATTTCATTAAACAATGAACACATTTAAGACATAAGACTTGATGAGTTCTTCACTATTTTCTTGAAAATATACAAGTTCACCAAAATTCTCTTTACAAATTTCTCCAACATTTCCTCTTCATCAAGTTCTCCCCCCTTCATTACATTACAAATAGCCTCATATTTATAGGCTTTACCATGCAACTAACTTCATTCTAAGTTAATAACTAACTCCCTTTTGTGTATTTAGGGACAGGCTAATTGACCTTGAAAAAATTAACCAAAATATTTCTCAAATATTGGACATTCAGAAAAGAAAGTTAAATAATTAATCCTAAAAGAGTTATTGATTCCTTGTTTGATGTTTAGACCATTCATTATGACAACATAATTTTATCAATGGAAAAATTTTACCATTTTTCTATGAACCAAGAAAAATACGAAACCCATAATCTAATTATTTGAATAAATAGATACATGTCCACCAATAGTTTGACTTCATGTGCTCTCTCTCAAACTACATTTAGGATTTCTAAGCATCACATTCTTCTAAGATTATAATACCTTGAAAGATGGAAAGGCTCATATGATGGTATTATAAAATCTTGCATACATTTCTTCTATGGAATTGATCATATTGGATGATTTGTTACCCATTGAGCATCAGATGTTGAAATAAGCATATACACGTGCATTTGAGGCATTTTTGGCCTCCAATTCTGACAACTTTTGCACAAATATGCATCTGAATTCCCATTTGGTAAGTTCATTCAATACTTAGTGCATGGAGCATAGTGTCATTCTTTATCAAAAATCCTTCAATAGCTTTTCAAACAATATTTTAAATCTTCCATATGGCTTTGGCTTCGAAGGATGAAACAACTATGACATTAGATTTGAGCATTTATATTATGGTGTCATGATTACTACATCCAATAAGAATTCCTTCACATTTCACATTGCAAAAGGAGACCATATTAAAGTTGTTTTTTTAACACTTTAACTCCCATGGACACCTACTACTGCATTCAATCACATATGTTGTTTCATTTCAAGCTAAATATACTACCATAACCATCTTGATCGTGGATACACTCATGAAAATAGATGAAATCTCCAATCTCTAATCATTAATTCAACCACTATTCTTCCTCATTGCAGAGATTTTGATCATACCCAATAATCCTTGCATTCCATGATACGACATCTTTATTGAGAATTGTGTCTCAACCTTGCAAGCTTTTTCCAAAAAAATCTAGAATTTGTTTGTGGTAGTTTTCCACATGTTTATGAGTTGAAAAAAGGTGTATGAGTTGTTAAAAATGTGTCTTGTCCCTAGTACAATATAGGAGGGCTATTTTTAGAGTATAAACAACTCATTATATGAATTTTATTGGGGTCTAAACTAGAGGACAAAATTATGGACAAAAATGCTATTCTTGGAATTACAAATGACAAGTGGGTAATATGTGGCATGGTTGTTTTTTCCATGGTTTTGTAAGACCACAATGGATTTCCAAGTTGTAAATCACTTTAAAAGGAGGGCTTAGGGATATGTTTGAATCATCAAGTTCTATTTGCAAGACTAGGTGCTAGAAGGAGTCTCTCTGAGTCTGAGTTTGAGTTTGAGTTGTGGTGATGCGCTTCTATAAGAACTTGCATTATAAGTGTATTGTAATCTTCTTGATTTGAGAATACATTATGCAAGTTTTGGAGGGTGGGGTTTTTCTCCTGGAAGGGTTTTCCCATGGTAATCATTGTGTTATTTGTTCATTTTTATTTTGATTATATTATCATGCATTTCTTGAGATCTCTATAATAGTTAGTTGAATTTGCATAATCATCCTCTCAAAATTAGTGTAGGAAGTGATTTTGTGCACCTTTATTTCCTTACAAGTGGTATCAAATCCTAGCTAGTTTTGGTTCTATTTTTTGGGTACATGGCTTTTTGATCTAATCAAGGTTTGAGTGGGAGGTTGTGCAAAGGTTTTCATTTCTATGTTATAGGATTGCAAAGATGGAAAGCATATTAGGGAGGACTGATGTAGAGAAGTTTTATGGCATAAAATTTGAGCTATGGAAGATGAAGATGGAAGAACTGTTGATTGATCAGGATCTATGGGATGCAATTGATGAGAATAAGTTGACGCCCACAAATCTAACTTTAGCCACATAGTATGATGTGACAGACAGAAAAGCTAAAGGTATCATTAGATTATGTCTTGCAGACTTGATTTTGATTAATGTCCATGAAGAACCTACCATGAAGAAGATCTAGAAGAAGCTAGGTTAGATCTATCAAGTGAAATCAAGATTTTCTTGAGGAAGAAGTTGTATTCCTTGAGAATGGAAGAAGGTTGATGGATTTCTAAGCATCTTTAAATTTTTAATATGTTGGTGACTCAGTTGACCTCAGCTGGGTGTTGATGGATGAATAAGAAAGGTACCAAATCTTGCTATGTTCATTGAAAAACTCATGGGATAGTCTTGTTATGGCCATAGGGAGCACTTTAGTTGTCTTGAAGATGGAGGACATTGTTGGTTCTCTACTTTCTGAGGAGATGAAAAGGAAGTTCTCTCTAAATGCCAAAGAGGATTTGAGTGTTCGAGGAAGACCAAAAGAAAGAGGCAAGAATGAAAATTAGTATGGTTGTTCTAAGTCTAAGAATAAGAGGAGATCAAAATCTCCTAGTAAATCCAAAGTGATATACTATAATTGTGGCAAACCTAGACACTTCTGAAAGGACTACAAAGAGGAGAAGAAGCAAGATTCCAATTCTGAGTCTGAGAAGGAAGATGGAGATGTTTTCATCATAGCCTTGGACACTCATGTAGGTGATAATGCATGTTTGATAGACCCAGGTGCATCTTTTGACATTAATCCTACTAGAAATTGGTTTAATAAGAATAAAAAGTTTGATAGTGGTAAGGTGTATTTGGGTGATAACTCAGTTCTTGATATTGTTGGTTGTGGATGTATTTGTGTGAAATTTTCTAATGGAAGAATTAGAATATTTGATGGTGTCTTACATATCCCAGAACTAGCAAGAAATTTGTTATATGTTAGCAAACTAATAGATGCGGGTGTGCATGTACAATTTTCTGAAGCAGGTGTAAAAATGGTGAGAGGTGTTATGGTAATAGCAAGAGGAAGTAGATTGAGTACATTGTACCAACTTGATGCATGCATAGTTGAGTGCAATAGTTCTTGTAATAAGATTTTGAAGAGGACTACTTTGTTGGAAAAGGAGAGGGTTTCTCTTTCAATAGATGGTCGTGGCTTTTGGGTACCCAAGGGTGCTCTATCTACCGAATCAAAGTTATCTATGGAGAAGACAATGTTATGGTACCAAAGACTCAGCCACATAGGTGAGAAGTGTCTATGAACCTTAAAAAATAAAAACCTTGTTGATGGGTTGAATGATTGCAATCTTGAGTTTGATTTTTGTGAGTTTCGTATCTATGGTAAACAAAATTGCGTTCAATTTTACTCAAGTTCTCATAAGTCCTCGTGTTTTTTGGATCTAATTCATTGGAATATATTTGTTCTAGTTGATGTTCCTTCTATTGGTAGATCAGTTTATTATATTTCTTTCATTGATGATTCTAGTAGAAGAACATGGGTTTATTTCCTCAGGAGTAAAGCTGAAGTTTTCAGTCATTTCAAAGAATTTAAAACAATGGTTGAGTTGAAGGCTGGAAAGAGGTTAAAGTTTTTGAGAACTAATAATGGTGGTGAATTTTTCTTCAATGATTTTGATACATTTTTAAAATATTTTGGTATTAAGAGACAGAAGACAACTCTGTATTCTCCACATTAGAATGGAGTTGCAAAAAGAATGAACAGGACCTTGATGGAGAAGGCTAGTAGTATGCTAAGTGGAGTTGGACTAGAACAAAAGTTCTAGGATGAAGCTATAGCTACTGCCTACTACCTAATAAATAGGTCTCCCACATTAGCTCTTGTTGATAAGACACCAATGGAAGCATGGTTGGGCCACAAACCTTCACTTAGACATTTGAGAGTTTTTGGTAGTGAGGCATATGCTCATGTGCGAAAGGAGAAGTGGACAAAATTGGACAACAAAGGTATCAAATGTATCTTCATCGGATATAGTTATGGTGTGAAAGGATACAAGCTTTGGGATCCTATTGCATAAAAGGCAATTTATTCCAGAAGTGTTATTTTTAGAGAAACTAAGCCTTCTTCTATTATAGTACATCCAAAATAGATGGAAGAAAAGAAAGATGTGATTCAACTTCCTACTACATCTAAGAAAGTTGAATCGAGGACCTTAGAAAGACAAGATGTTGAAGAGAGCTTTATGAGTTATGAATCATTAGAGGAAGAGGGAGAACTTGATCATGAACCTAAACCAGATGTTGTTCAAAGGTCTAGTAGATAGAGGAAAGCACTAGAAAGGTATGGATATTCTCCTAATGATTAGAGGTGTATATTTTCTTTGAATGTTAATATTGATGAGCTGAAATCTGTAGAAGAGGCTCTTGGTATGAATGATTCAAAGTCCTAGAAAATAGCCATGGAAGAAGAGATGGAAAATCTTAAGAGGAATGACACATGGGACCTTGTATCATTGCCTGAAGGATGAAAGCCTATTGGTTGTAAATGGGTGTTCAAAAGGAAGTTTGGTTTAGATGGAAGCATTGAAAAGTATAAATCACGATTGGTTGGAAAAGGTTACTCCTAGGTTGCAGGAATTGATTATGGTTAAATTTTTCCTCCTATAGAAAAAATGACATCCATTCAATTTTTACTTTCTAGTGTAACAACTTATGATCTAGAAGTTAAGCAGATGGATGTGAAAATAACTTTCCTTCATGGATATTTGGAGGAAGAAATTTATATGACACAAATAGAGCACTTTGTGGTGAATAGTAAAACTCATTTGGTTTGTAACTAAAGAAATCCTTGTGTGCTTTAAAAAAAAGTCCTAGGATGTGGTACCAGAAGTTTGATACATATGTATTGAGTTTTCGATTTGTGCAATCCAAATCTAATCACTACATATATTACAAGTCTGATAGTGATAATTTCTTGGTTATTGCCTTATATGTTGATGATATGTTGTTTATTAGCAAAGGAAAAAGTTCGATTGCAGAATCAAAATTTTAGCTCCCAACAAATTTTGAAATGAAAGATCTTGGTGTAGCAAGGTACATTATAGGAATGGAGATTATAAGAGATAGACAAAATAGAAAGCTTTGGCTAGGTCAGAGTAAGTATGTTAGTAATATTTTGAGAAGATTGAATATGCATGATTCCAGACCATTGAGTGTTCCTGTTACTATAGGAACAAAGCTTTCTAGCTCACAATGTCCTACATCTCCATTGTCCAGATGGAAGAGATGAGTCAAGTACTGTATTAGAGTGTTGTTGGAAGTTTAATGTATGCTATGGTTTGTACAAGACCACACATTGCCCAAGTAGTGGGAGTATTTTCTCGTTACATGTCTAATCTAGGAAGAGCACATTAGGATGTAGTAAAAAGAGTTTTTAGATGCTTGTGGGGTACCTCATAGTACTATATATGTTTTCGTGGAACATGAAATGAGCATTCCTTAGATATTCAAGGTTATGTGGATTCAGATTGGGCTAGTGACATTGATAGAAGAAGATCCACTAGTGCATATGTATTTACATTATTCAGTGATGCAATCAGTTGGATGAGAAAGTAACAAGCTATGGTCACTTTGTCCACTGCAAAGGTAGAGCATATGGCAGCTACTCATGCCTACAAGGAAGCTATCTGGCTAAAGAGACTATGTTTAGATATAGAGTTTAAATAGGGTGCAGTGATAGTCAGAGTGCAATCTGTATAACGAAGAACCTAACATTTCATGTCATGACCAAGCACATTGATGTACAATATCATTTTATGAGAGATATGGTTGAGGATGACAAGGTGAAGGTAGAGAAGGTGGAGATTTTGGTGAATGTTGTTGATGCATTAACTAAGCCTGTGAGCACAGAGAAATTTGGATGATTTTTTGAGTCTATGGGCCTCTCGACCCCTAGAAATTAAGTCTATGACACTTTGGATCCCCTAACTCTTGCAAGGTGTTCAAAAAGTGGGAGAATGTTGAGAATTGTGTCTCAACCTTGCAAGCTTTTTCTAAAAAATTCTAGAATGGTTTGTGGTAGTTTTCCACCTGTTTATGAGTTGGAAAAGGGTGTATGAATTGTTAAAAATGTGTCTTGTCCCTAGTACAATATAGGAGGGCTATTTTTAGAGTATACACAACTCATTATATGAATTTTACAGGGGTCTAAACTAGATGACAAAATTATAGATAAAAATTCTATTCTTGGAGTCTCTCTGAGTCTGAGTTTGAGTTTGAGTTATGGTGAGGCGTTCTTGTAAGAACTTGCAGTGCAAGTGTATTGTAATCTTCTTGATTTGAGAATACATTATGTGGATTTTGGAGGGTGGGGTTTCTCTCTCGGAATGGTTTCCCCATAGTAATCATTGTGTTATGTGTTCATTGTTATTTTGATTATATTATTATGCATTTATTGAGATCTCTACAATAGTTAGTTGAATTTGCATAATTGTCTTCTCAAGATTAGCGTAGCAAGCGATTTCACTCACCTGTGCTTCCTTCCAATCTCATCAAATAGTTGGTATGAAATCTTAATCTTCTCTTAATCGAACCCTATATTTGCATCATGCCAAGCACACACATATTTTGTAATTAGTGTGACCAGATTTCAATGTGGCATTTTGTCAACCAGTTCACGGGCCTTGATTCCCCATTTAATTCTATAGTTAAATTTCCTGCACACTAAACTTGAGCATCAGTAGTCCAAGAAAATCATATAAGTAATATAAATAGTGCAATAAAATATTTTCATATTCAACATTAGGTTTGCATATCCCATCATTTCCAATTAAATTTTCCTACTACAATAGCACACGAAATATTGTAACATTGAAATATCATAATCTATCCTTTAACACTAATTCTCACTCAAACATTGTAATTTGACATTTCAAGCACTTCTACGATCTAGTTTCTATCAAACAACGAAAAATAACAAATCATTAAAACATGTTAGTTAGGTCCTAATGTACAACATAAGTGTAGATAATCAAAATGTAGATATTGAAATGAAATAACCATATAGTATCAAAAGTGTATCAAAACATCAAGTTAGAAGTATCAGAATGTAATTATATCATCTAGGCTATGATGGGTCAGGAGAGGCCTTACATCTCAAGCTTTTGGACACAATTGTGATCTTCTCCTTCATTTGGAAAGCCTTCTTGGATTTTTGGTGATTGGTCATCATGAAGCCTTTAAATTTTCTCCAATACTAGATAGTCTTTTTCTCCCATTAGTATCATTACGGTTGAACACTTTATATCATAATTATAATTTGAATACACATCCTTATCAAACTAGATTTTCTCATGATGCATTGCTTCCTTTTCTCCCATTTGAACATCCATTTGATCATTCTTATAAGAAGAAGTAATCACTTTTTCCCTTTTGGTGCACATATCCTCTAATAAATCAATATCATCAGGAGAATTGATCATAGGTTGAAATTCATGTAAATGAAATGTTCATAAAGAGCATCATCATCAAAACCTCCATCTTCACATTTTTCAATCATCTAATCATAACATGTTTCTCAAAGACTTAATGACTTTGTAATGTGAGACATCATCAAAATGTCGCCTTCTAATTTTTGTGAATGAGATAGTAAAGTATGACTTTTCATATTGGATCCAATCATGTTATAGTCTTCTATTGTTTCAACCACCTCAAGAGAAAATATATCTTTAGATGTTTGTGTCTCATTCAAAAATAGCTCATGATTAGGATAATTTTTTTGGAAGGATGATTCACTACTGAGAAATACATTGTCTAAAATAATACTTTCCTCATCCTTCATGGGATCTTCATGAATGTCATTACTTAGTGGCACATTATAAGATGGCCTAGGTAAGTTCATACCTTGAATTTCATTAATCGTTGTTTCCTCTTCAACTACCAATGATGAATGAATAGGAATGTCTTCTCCACACAAGAAGTCATCATCTGAAGCATCGATGCAACAAGTTGGGATGAAGACCACTGGAGTTTAATCTTGAAGCATATGCTCTTTTTCTTCAAGTTCAGGTTGTATGTTTATCTCTTATTCAAGCTCACTGGTATCAAGATAACCAAATACATTCTCCCAAGTTCTAAATTTTTCATAGTGTTTTCCTAATACATTATCATGCCCTCATTCCTTAGATGCCATTTCTCGACACTTTTCTTAATTAACCATAGAATCCCTATATTCTTTCATGCATACAAATTTTGATGAGTCATTTCCAACATTTTGATTAGGAGACTTTTTGTTATCATGAAAATAATTCTCACATTGGTCTTCTTTCTCAAGTTCTTGGAATGTTTGAAGTAAAGGATGTACTTTGTTAGTATCAAGACACTCATTTCCGTAGAAGCTTTTCAAGAACTTAACCTGATCGAGATCAATGGAAGTATGATTATGTTGAGCAACAAGTGCAGGTGTTGGACTAATTTCTTGATCACTATTATCCAACCTGATTCGTGAGAATCATACTTTTGAACAGAGTCTTATTTATGTTCGGATGTGGAACTTCTTTTTGATAAGGACTTTAGTTCATGAGAGTAAAATTGGTTATCTTTACCATCTTCTTCATTGATCTTTTGTAGATTTTGGAGCAAAGATGGATGGATTTTTTTTGGATCAAGTCACAAACAACCGTAAAAAATCTTAAAGAAATCAGCATGTATGGGTTCATCATGACCCTACCTCTTATGGCATGCAATGTATTCATCATCACTATCACTTTTAACTTTTCCTTTGTACCAAACCATGATTTTGTATTTTTGTGAACTTTTCACCTAAAAGTACAAAAGGATAGAACATGAAACTAAACAAAGTGAATAGTAAGAATTCCATGGATAGACCTACGCATATCGAATGAGACTCCACAGTGGATAACAAATTACAAGAGGATTTCAAGTACATAAATGTAATAGTGAAAAAATAAGAATAATAGATCTTGACATACAAAAAGACATGCTATTTCAATATATTCATAACAAGGTACCATGAAATGAATACATTTTGTCACATAAGAAGACTATCAAATTGCATCATTATACAAGAGATCACTGACTCAACATACGAGAAACAAGTGATTCACGACTCGACGAGTTCTTAACTCTTTTCTTGAAGATATACAAGTTCAAGAACACATAGTGTATAATGCAAATCCAAAATTCCCTTTACAAATTGCTCAAGCATTTCCCCTTCATCATGAAGTTCTCCCCCCTCATTACATTACAAATCGCCTCATATTTATAGGTTTTTCCACACAACTAACTTCCTTGGGTTAATAACTAACTCTCTTTTGTGCATTTTGAGAGAGGTTAATTAACCTTGACAAAATTAACCAAAATACACCTCGAACATTGAACATTTGGGAAAGAAAGTTAAATAATTAATCCTAAACTAGTTACTGATTTCCTATTTGATGTTTGGATCATTCATTATGACGAAATCGTTTTATCAATGGACAAATTTTACCATTTCTCTATGAACCAAGAAAAACAGGTAACTCGTAATCTGATTATTTGAATAAAAAGATATATGGCCACCAATAGCTTGACTTCGTGTGCTCTCTCTCCAACTGCATTTAGGGTTGCTAAGCATCACATTCTTTTAAGATTATAGTCCCTTGAACGATGGAAAGGCTCATATGATGATATGATCAAATCTTACATACATTTCTTCCACGGCGTTGATCATATTGGATGATTTGCTACCCATTGAACATCAAATGTTGAAATAAGCTTATACACATGCCTTTGAGGCATCTTTGACAGATAATTTACATGCCTCAGCGCAGATGAATCATGGTATTCACAATTTCTCATCAGTTCTTTATGTTATCTTTCAATGGCAGAAACTCGCAATTAACCAGAGGAGGAATCGTCATGTGGGAAGTGTAATTCAAGGGGAGGTGTGTGGTGTTGTTGCTCCATGAGTTCTGGTTACATGGCCTGGTTTGGGCTGTCTCCTGTAAATTCATGGATCTGAGAGAAAGATTAAAGTCGTCTTGAATAGAAAAAGCATTTCATAGTTGGCAATTCATGGAGGAGTTCATGAGCATCTGGCATAGAAAACTGGGTTTCCACCGTGCACAGTGGAGGCTGCTACCTTGCCAGCATGCATGGCATCCAGTGGCTTTGTTTTCTTCAACTAGCTACTTCGTAACGAGGTTCATTAACCTTTGGATTTTTAACCTCTTATTTTTCAGCAAAGAGGTTAAGAATCGTCTTAAAACATGTATTTTGAGTCTCATATTCAACCTTTTTAGCTTTCGGAGGTTTGAAATTCATTATGCACGTTTGGAATGCTTTTTTAAATTATTTTTTAGATTGGGGGATTAAGAATTCAAATGAGAAAACTCGTTTTAAACCTCATTTCTTAATCTCTTAAAGTTTTAAAGGTTAATGTTGCAATTAAAAAATAAGTGTTTTGAGACCTCTCATTAACCTGTCATAATTTGGGATCCAGGGACTAGATTTTGGAAATTTGAAGTGCAAATGACACTTTTAAACCACCTCACACTCTATGAGTTCTTCAGAGAGATGTGTAAATGGGAAAAGTCGAAAGGTTGGTTTTAAACTCTTCACTTGCCTAAGAGGTTCACCCAAAAATTTGGCAATTTTGACGCATAGATTAGGAATTCTAGGTACCTAAGCGACTATTGGGTTGTCTCTCTTGTCGTGGGATGAGATACTCTGTAAAAGGAAAATTCTTAATTCATTTTTATGTGCAAGGAATATCATTCAAGAAATATAGGATGCAAGAATGTAGCAGCCCCACATAGCATTAGTCAAGGCATTGACATTGTACATAGTTGCAAATAGGCAAATTGAATATTTATTTTTTGTTCTCAATCTTTGTTTACAAGCCACTAAATTAATTCTTCTAAGTGTTTGACTTGAAAGAGACCATACTCTCTCACCAAGCAATACCTTCAAAGGTAGTTGTAAACACAATTGGCATCTTACAATAATTTCTATTACTTGAAGGTGAAGTAAATTATAACTTTCTCTATTGCAATACTGATCAAATCAGTTCCATACAACACAAATCAACTATCTACTCAAACTTCAATTCAAAACACACAATCAAATTAAATAAATTTTATAATTTTCTTGTATCAAAATGCAATTGACTTTATTATTTACCAAAACATCATATAACCAACCAAATATAATTTTAAAACACCATCTTAAATAATAATAAGTCAATCAACAATTTACCAACCAAATATAATTTTAAAACATCATCTTAAATAATAAGTCAATTTACAATTTACAGTTTCCACAAAACTAACTAATCCTAATCCATATATTGTCTTTCTTAAAACATTATTTTCTCATTTCAATTCATCATCTCAAACTCATAAATCCTAAAGTCAAATGCCTTTAAAAATAAAACCTTTTGATCACCAACAAAGTAATAAATCATTTCTTTTCACTAACAAATTGCCATCCTTTATCTATCCTAAAAAGAAAAGGAACAAAAATAAAAATATCATTAATGCAAAGCTATGATCCATGCTTGGGAATATGATCCATGCTTGGGAAAACCATAATGCCCGTCTAAAATGACTTACTGACATTTCAACTTCAGTTTTCACTTTCCAACGGCAGTAGAAACACTTCAGGGATGATAAAAGAAGCTAGCAAACAACTGATCATATCCAATCTTAAAACCAGCAAAAACTTTAGCGGTCATAGATTAATTCTCAAAGTGAGGCAGTATAAATTATAAAGTACAGCCATAAGTGGAATCACTACCACCTCTTCAAATGGGAAAAATGGGATCCCTTTAACTCCTGACGGTGCCACTTGATCGAAATATCCTCCACACGTGCTATATAAAGACCAAGCCTAGTCTTATATTCACCATCCCTGGCTTGCAATAACAATGGATCCAATGGCAATGCTTATGACCACATTGTTTTGCTTTATGGCATCTGCTCTTCTTCCTCATGTCCAAGCACATTATTTTTACAAGCCTCCATTTCTCCCATTTCCATCCCCTCCATCACCTTCCTATCCTCACAAGTCTTTTCCTACACCACTTGTCTATAACTACAAATCCCCATCACCCCCTCCTTATTCTTATAAATCTCCTCCCACTTCTTATATTTACAAATCTCCACCACCACTCCCATACCTCTACAAATCCCCTCCTCCTCCTATTTACAGTTCTCCACCACCCCCAACATACCTCTACAAATCCCCTCCTCCTCCTTATATCTACAAATCTCCACCACCACCCCCGTACCTCTATAAATCTCCTCCCCCTCCTTATATCTCCAATTCTCCGCCACCGCTATCATACCTCTACAAGTCTCCTCCCCCTCCTTACATCTACAATTCTCCACCACCACCCCTATACCTCTACAAATCCCCTCCCCCTCCTTACATATATAAATCTCCACCACCTCCTCCATACTACCCCAAATCCTTTCCTCCTCCTCTTATTTACAACTACAAATCTCCTCCTCCACCATCCCCAATCTATAAATACAAATCCCCTCCGCCCCCATCTCCTACATACATTTACAACTCACCCCCACCACCACCCAAATCTCCTCCACCTTCTTCTCCCCCTCCTCTGTATCAGTACACTTCGCCCCCCCCACCGGGTTACTAAGGAGCTAAATACATAAGGTGAGTACATGATTGGGTTTTTAACATTGTTCAATGATCAAATTGAGATTCAAAATATATTTGCGTATTGTGACTTAAACTCTCTTTGATGCAGTTGAAATTTCCATATATGTGCAGGTTCAAAGATCGATGGGGATTTGAACAGCTTTATGGATTTTAACGTGCTCTTCAGTACTAGTAACTAAATATAGTATTGTATTAGGGTTTCAAGTTCTATGGAAGAGGACTTCAGCTTTCAGAAAACACTTCTACCATTTTGCTGTAATAAAGCTTTGAAGCTTTTCCTAATCTAGCAAAATAAAATGCTACTATATATATCTCCATATCCAGAACTAATTGCACTCTCTGTAATATTTTCTAGTGATCTCTCTCAATTAAAATCTTTCATTTTTGTTTTGCTTCTTGTCTGAAATTCGGTTTAATTCTGACCACGACTGCCATTATTATTTTTCTCACTTTTCTCACATGAATTCATTTATGCCACAAGATCAAATACCTTTACGTCACATTTAATGAAAAAAATATGCTAAAGGATCAATAGTCACAAGATGTTATATTCAAAGATCAGGTATTAATAATGTGATCCCACATTATTTTTGGGAATAGATTTTGTGCACTAACCCATGGTTTAAATAAACTAAAATTTATGTGAAAATTTTTATGGTTAAATTTTAAAACTATAATAGTGCAACTCTAATTGGAATGTTTAATAGAAAAATTATATAAAACAATCTATGGAACATTAGTTTTCAATATTTTTTTTTATATTAAAGATGTTGTATGATAAAAAATTATATTCGTTCAAGTATATATTTGTTATGTATTTTCTTGTATATTTTTTATGTGAAAAATATGTATCTTCTTGTATTGTACACTTATTTTGGATTAATTTTGATTTGACATATTTTAAATTAAGAGTGGGCACACAATTTTAGTTTTTCTATATATATATATATATATATATATATATTGTAAAATGTATTAAGTGTATAATATATTAATAATAGGAAGCATATATTAAAACATGCATTAACAAAATATTGAATAAAAAGGGTTGCAGAAAATATGGTATATTAACTAGATAGGGGGATTTTCATCAAGCACCCCACAAACAAAACTAATTTAGATATTACAACCCAATAACTTGCATGGGTGGCTATGAGATGAACTTGGTGATAATTGTTTCTCGTATACAGTTATATGACACACCAAAATGTGAAGATACTTTGAGAAGAGAATCAATTCTACCAATGGAACCCAATGACACACAAAATGGAAACAAAATGGCACTTGAAATAGAAGCAACATGAGAAGATTTGATCTAATAGAAGATGTATTCATAATTGAGAGTCATCAGAGGCAATAAATAGAACCACAAAAACTTGCATGCACGTGATCCTTCAACATAATAGCCTTGAAGGAGCACATTAAATTAATCTTTATCCATCTTTTGCCAATTTAATCACAGGGCTATTCAAAGTATGATACATCTTGTTGATCAAGACACACTTACCATGTATAACTATTATGCAAACAAGACCAAAAATCAACCGAAGATACAAAAAACACAATTGCTTGAGTGTTGCTAGGGAAAATGGTTGATGATACTAATAAAGTTATAGTCGGCCCATAGCCACAAGGATAGAAAAATAACATATGACTAGTGGATCAAAGATGAAAAGCATGAAGGAATTAGGATTCTAAGAAGCATTGGAAGAAGAAAAAGGAAAAGGAAATAGGGGTAGACATGAGACTAGATAATGTAACAAGAAAATTGTTAGAAAGTAAAGTCCACCAAGATTTAATTGAGAGGGGGGTTGAATCAATTATGCAATTAAAATAATTCTCAATATCTTTATTAAATCTAAAATATGTAAACACAATAACATCAAATTTGTTAACTGGGGAAACTCTTGATTAGAGGGAAAACCCTAGTGGGGATGGTACCCACGAAATGATGTACTAATATAAAAGTTCCTTGTTAGAGGATAGACCCTGTTAGGAGTTAATGAAATACAATCAATACATATAAGTCCCTATTGGGAGACTTTGAATCCCTATTTGGAGATTTCAACACTGTAAGGAGTTGAAGGGAAGTCAGCTGGATCCACTGGACAAACGACTTTTGTACTATCCTCACTGAATAATACAAGTGTGAATAAATTGTTAGAAATTAAAGTCCACCAATATAATTGAGAGGGGGGTGAATCAGTTATATAACTATTATAACAATTATCAACCTTATGAATCCTTATGCATCTGAACAATATAACCATCAACCATAACAAGATACTCATACACAATAACACTAGATATGTTAACTAGGGAAACCCTTGATCAAAAAGAAAACCACAGTGGGGATGGTACCCATAGAATGATGTACTAATATAAATCCTCCTTGTTAGAGGGTGGACCCTGTTAGGAGTCAATAAATACATTTAGTACATATCAGTCTCTGGTAGGAGACTTTGAATCCCTATTTGGAGTTGTTCCAACCTTGTTAAGAGTTGTAGAAGGTAGATGGACCCACTATCCAAACAGCTTCATGGGTAAGATCACTGAACTCGCCATCCAACAGATCTCCATATTATTACTTGCAAAATAATATAAATCAATTATACTTGTACTTCCTTTGTCCTGTCAACCACACTTCCTCTTATGATCTCGATACCAGACCACCAACTTCACATCTAATAATCCCTTGGATTGCTTACTCACATTTACCAAATACTTTGCATATCTACTTCAGTTACACACTTCATCAAAAGGAAAATAACCTTCCTTTATTCCACATCCTCAAAATAATTTCCTAATTAATTATAATAGGATCACATTGAAATAATTAATTATATTAAAATTACACAACAATGTTGGCTCACAATCTTTACAACTTCTCACACGTGCAACTCCAGACCTTGTGCATTTGCTGACATCATCATTAGGCTATTTTGTGTTACTATCTAGCCTTGCATATCACAATTTTGTCTATATTAGGAGATACAATCCATTCATCAGAAATTGCTTCTCACATACTTTGTTTATATACTGCTATCAGTAAATCAACCACATCTTCTACATATCTTTGACTTTCTTCATGCACACTTAAACACGTCATCAGGACACAATGCAGAACACATCATTAGGATAAAATGTAGAACATACCCTTAACTGTGCTTGATCTAATCATCAATTCTCTATCTATACGGCCTTGATCTCTATCTGCTACTCTACCAATCTTCATAGAAATACTGCTATGTTGACATCAATGACAAACATAGTCATGAATGCAACATGTCAATCATGCTAGAAATATCCCACTACTTTAGCAATTCTTAGAATACTCCCGCAAAGGAATACCATCAACATTCATGCTAACAATCTCCCCCTTTGGCATTGATGGCAACATGGATGAAAAATATCTCAGTTCCAAGAATACCAAACCAAACTCTGTTGCTAATGTTGTTGCTCTCTTCTTTTCAAATCCTCTTCATCAATCAAATCTAAAATTCTCTGGAACATTACTCTTCTTTAAATATTTCTTTAGGATCGACATCAATTGTTCACACTCTAAATCTCAAGAACAAATCTTAGTCTTGATATTAACAATTCAATCTCTCCCTTAATCATGCAAAGGAGATCTCAATCTATCCCTCATTAGAGGATCTTCTCCCCCATACATGGTACTTCACCATGCAATCTCTTCCCCATATTAATAAGGAGATGTTTTTCATGCACACTCTCCCCAATTGATATCAATGAAAAAGGCTTCATTATGTCAATCATTTGCTCCAAGTTTTCAACCAACTCAAGTGTCCAAAGACATTGTTCTAGACCATCTACCAAGATTCCTTGATGACTTTGCTCATCTCAAATACTCCTCATATAGGAAGCATCAACATTTAGTCTAGTCAAACAATAGTGCTTTGTACCACTGGACTAATGCAATATCTACATCATCTACTCAGAAGTAGGCAAGGGCATAACTCCAAGCATACCTTGCAAGTACTGGAATGTATCTTTAGGTAAGGGCTTCATAAAGATATCTGCAATATGATCTCTTGTATTTACATATTCCAATCTAATTTCTTTCTTTGTCACTTTTCCTCTCAAAACATGATACATAATGGATATATGCTTAGTCTTAGAATGCAATACATGATTCTTAGACATACTCACTATACTTTTGTTATCACAATGTATGATAACAGGATTTGAAAACTCTATCCTAATATCTTTCAGCATCTGCTTCATCCACATGACTTGATTACAATTTTTTGTTATTGCTACATACTCTTCTTTTGTTGTGCTTTGTGAAATACAATCTTGTTTCTTGTTCAACCAAGAAACCAATCTTATTCCAATGGAAAATGCTCCACCACTAGTACTCTTTCTATCATCCATATTGCCTGCCTAGTCCACATTAGTATAAGCACACAAAGTGAAATCACTTGATCTATCATACCATAATCCAAAATCAAGTTTAGCTTTTAAATATTTGAATATCCTCTTTACTATTGCATAATGAGATTCCTTAGGATCAGCTTGAAATCTTGCTACTATCTCAACTATATTTTCTATATCTAGTCTAGTGTGAGTCAAATATTGCAAACCTCTAATCATAGATCTGTAGGAGTTGATGAAATCCAACTCCGCAGTCGCCAAGATCACCTACATGCAAATAGCTTGCTGAAGAGAAACCGAAAGAGCAAGAGCATGAAGCAAACAATGCAAGAGGAAATATTTCACAATAGGAAAATGAGATTGCTATGTGAATGGAATTATTTACAATGAGAGAGAGACCGTTTAAAAAGGCCTCATGGAAGCTTGTAGAACAAGCTGGAAGGAGGTAGAGGACAAAAACGACAACTCAGCACATATCCTCAAAAAGTGGAATATGCTAAAAAAGGAGAAAACTCCCGAGTTGTCAACAACAACCACTACATGCATTAAATACCAAATATGCATTAACCTAAGTAAGCTTAAGTAATAGAATAAATAATTAATAATTAATTATTTACTCTAACACCGCGGCCGAAAACAGGTTGGCCCGCCGGTGGTGCTGTGCTGCGGCGCCACCCACTCCTGTCCGCCGCCCGGGCGCAACAGCCTCCACCCCCGCAGACAGCGGCGCCGCCGGGTTTTCCTCCCGGGCGCCACCGCCGGCGGGTGATATTCCTCCGACGCCGTCTCCAACTTTTCCGACAATGACGTCACTTTTCTGACGCTGACGTCTTTTCCAGTCAGTGACGTCATTTTTCGGACAGTGACGTCTTTTTCCGGTAATCAGATTTTTTTTGCCGGCGACTGGTCTGCGACGGGCATACGGCCGTCAAATTTATGCCAGTGTCTGTAATTTTCCAGCAAGTGCATTTTTGAAGCAGCAGTCAGTTTTTTGGCTATAACTTGAGCATACGGAGGTCTTTTTCCGATCCGAAAGAAGCGTCGGAAAGCTGACTTAGAGACGGACACATTGGTGCTAGTTTTGCATGATTTTGAGTTCGTTTGAGCTTCTCTTTTTGGTGTCAAAGTAGAGGCTTTTGTTTCCTCTTATTCTGCATCAACAAATCCAGGTTCCCTTCCAGTTTTTTGCTTTCCTTAGTTGTTTTTTTTGGTATTTGGTAGATATTTTTGTACGTTTGTGGGAGGGTGTCTTTCTTTTCTATAATTTACTTCAGTTAAGACCCTTCTACTTCCGTCTTCTTCTTTCTCTCAATGGCGGATCCATCTATATCCCGTCTCACACCACACAACTACCACACATGGAAGGCATAAATGACTAGACTTCTAATGTCAAGAGGTCTATGGTCTTGTCTGGATGAGCATCAGCCCAATCTCCAACGACCTTTTGAGATTCTACAACACAGGAACAAGATGGATGAAGCCATGGGGCTTATTGCACTCAACATTTCAGACAGCTTGTTGTTTCACTTGGATGGTTTGACTACTCCACGGGCTTATTGGCTAAGATTTCAGACTTTGTTTGGACAAGTAAATGAGTTTCGGGCACTTCAGCTAGATGCAGAATTGACTTCTTTGACACCTGATCACTTTCCCACCATTGAGGACTTCTTGATGAAGTTCAAATCTCTACGTACACTTTTGCAGGGATGTGGGAAGAACAAAACAGATGATGAGTGTATCTTTTTGGTACTCTCAAAGTTAAAGGGACAGTATCAGATCTTCTCTTCCACTTTCTACTCCACTATGGATGCCTTGGGTGATAGACATAGGATGCCTTCATTTGAGATATTTTGTAATCGGTTAACCCGTGAACAATCGAAGATTACTCAAATGGATTCACTTTCAAGTTCTCAGTCACAGGTATTGCTTTCCAAGGTTACACAGGAACAGAAGTTGAAGTAGCTATCAGATCCCTCTTCTACTAGTTCATCATCTTCTAACAAGAAGGAGAAAAAGAAGACTGCAACTCCTACCTGTTCCTATTGTGGGAAAGGATCTCATGATGAGGCACGTTGTTTTCAGAAGAGATGTGATGGCTATGAGAAACAGATTGCTGATTTGCACGCTCTCCTTCAGAAGAGCACTATTTCCTCTCCATCCTCTTCCTCCTCACAAGGGTCTTCTTTTCAGGCTTCTTCCACCTCTTCAACATCTACATCAGATCTTGGAAAGGGTCATGCATTACAGGCTTCTATTGCATCTTCTTCACAGGTTCCTTGGATACTGGATTCAGGTGCTTCTCACCATATGACATCTTCTCAAGGTGTCTTCTCCACTCTTGAGGCTTCCCCTATTCCTCACATTCTCATGGGGAATAACACTGCTTTACCAGTCTGTGGGAATGGTTCAGTTCACATCCAAGATGGTATATTCAATGATGTATTGTATGTTCCATCTTTGTCTGCCAACCTTCTCTCAATTTCTCAGATTACACGCAGTGGATCAGGGAAGACAGTTGAGTTCACTACTGATTCAGTCTTCATTCGAGATCGTGCTACAGGAGATCTTATTGCTACAGGGGCAGTTGATCCTTCCACTCATCTCTATACCTTCTCACACTTTGGTCCACCATCTCCTTCGCAGGAACATCGTGTGGTGCAATCAGGACACTTGAACCTTTGTATTGTTCCTGAGATCCCTACTTTGACTGCCACACCACAACCAGATGAGGGCTTTTCCTCTCTACAAGATTCTCCTTCCGCTCTACCTGATCTTCCAGCTTTATTTATTGAGACTCCAGGTACACTTGTTGCAGATACTTCAGTGGACATTCATGACACTGTCATCGCACCTGCCTTGGGGATTCCCTTTTCGGTTCCTCATACATTCTCTTCCGAACATCAGCTAGGCTTTCCAATTGCTCCTCTCACGCAGGGATTTCCTTGTTTCATGCCTTTGTTCCTTTCGAATTGGAGTTTCATTGGTTCGATCATTTCTACAGGAGCTCCATCATTATGGGGGGGGCTTGGTGTCTATTCTCATGGGGGGGCTGGTTGTACTTATGGTTTTGAGAGAGTCTCTTGAAACATTTCTGGCGGAAGTTGTCCTTGGGGAGATTGGTTGAGGCCTTCCTTCCTTCACTTCATGTTTTTTTAGCATGTTGTTTTTACCTCTTTTTTGGAGGAGGGTTTTTCCCATAGGGTTTTCCCTCTTTCTCCATTTTACAGAGGTTGCATTGTACATGGGTACCTAACATGGCCTCGTTGCCGGGACCCATTATGCATTTCATCTTAGTTTTAGGAGCTTAAGGCATTCCCCTAAGTTGCACTTAAGGGGGGGTGTTAGAGTAAATAATTAATTATTAATTATTTATTCTAACAAGATCTATACTTCTTCTACTCAACTCTAGGTGTCTCATCTTTGTTAGATAACTTGTGTCCAGTTAGCATTGGTGTACCAATAGCCTTACAACTTTCCAAGCCAAATAATTTCAACAAGTCTTTTAAGCACTTAGCTTGTGATATGAAAATACCATCTTTATTTTGCACAATCTATAAACCCAATCAAATATTCATCTCACCAATCATACTCATCTCAAACTCATTCTTCATCTCTTCAGAAAACTTATCACTTGCTTAATCATTACCTCCAAAGATTATGTCACCAAAAAATATCACAATAATCAACAAACCATTTTCAATTTCTTTCAAACACAAGTTACTATCTATCATACCTTTAGCAAATCCTAATTTTTCCAAATACTTGTCCTATCTAGCATACCAAGTTTTAGGTGCTTTCTTTAGACCATACATTGTTCTTTTTCAATATGCATACAATGTCCTTTTCTTCTGTCAAAGGAAATCCTTTAGGATGCTCAATGTAAACCTCTTCTTCAAGTTCTCCCTTTAGAAATGTCAACTTTACATCCATCTGATACACTTTAAACTTCTTACTTGCTACAAAAACACTTTGTTCCTAAGGGAGAAAATGTTGAACTATCAAATGATTCGGATTGTGCAAGGTCATAATTCTTCCCTCAACACTCCTCATGAGTTTTATCATGCTTTCCAGTAATGTCCTATAGCTATTAATAATTTTTTGTGTGAACTATATATACACAATTTAGTTGTTCCTAATGACAGGGAATGGAATCCTTTGATGTATGTGGGGGATATCCAATTGAGAGAATTTATGTCTTGGATTCAGAATGAATCTCAAGAGAAAATTAGGCTAAACCATATAGAGAAGTAGAAGAATCAAAACCATGTACTTAAGGCTTGAGGCAAAGGATCCACGAACGTATTATTATGACTTTTTGAAAGTTGCAAATTCTAAGAAAGAGGAGAAACACATAAAACCTCTAAGGGAAACTGCTTATTCATAATTCATTGAAATTCAAGTGAATGAGTTATGAGAAGTAGAAATATAAATCATTCAAAGATGGATATGACTTCCTCATGACTTGTAGGTTAAGGAGCCACACTCGCCCCATAATTTCATTGTGGCAAGCAGACTTGAACCATGGTATGTTATGTTGGGACAGACTAGAGGTAGTTTTTGGATTTCACTTAGGTTTTAGCCTCCTCTATTAATGCATCCATTGTTGGAAATCAATGAGGATGTCAACTCACACAACATTTTTTTTGAGGTACAAGCCTAGGAAAAGCTTAAAGATTCTAAGGGTTATTATTCGAGTTGGAAGAACAGAGGAATCGGGTCCAATATTGCAAAAGATTTCAAGCTAAAGGCCAGGGTCAAGAATTACATTTTGTCTAGAGGACCAACCAACTTCTAAGTTGGGGGGAATGATGGGCTGAAGGAATGGCATAATTCTATGGCTTTTTATGGTTTTTATGATATATTTCATGTTTAAGTTGAAAGAATTTTTACTATAATGTTCTCTATAAACCTATAATTGCCTTGCTTTTCTATAAGTTTCATGACAATATATGATTTCCTGGATATACTTATATGTTTAAAACTTATATAAAAGAATGGGATTATATATGTATGATTTATAGGTGCGCGCACCTTTTTTCTTTCTTACTTTTAATGGGTAGGTTCCTCTAGCTATGCATTGTGAGCAAGGATTGATATATGTATTAAATGTCTATCATGAATTAATGGAGTAAATATGTGCTGCGAATTATTGTATGTGTACTAATATGTTGCATGAATAAGTCAAAGGAAGGAGTGCATATGAAGGCATTAATAGTACAGTTGTGCGGTTACCTGATATTTATGAGTTGTTGAAGATTAGATCAGCATAACTTCCAATTGTTGCAGAAATCTAGATGCCATTATGTCATGTTTTTAAGACTCATTCTATTGAGATGTGCACCATAATGTAATCATTCATTGCATTGCTAAGTTCTCATTGTTGAAGCTAGATCTTAGGAAGTTAGTTTTTGTAGTTACTTTAAATAAGTTGTTGGTCAGATCTTGAATATAGTTTAGTGGATTTTGTAATTGCAATAGAATTTTACTTTTAGATATAAACTATCATTTCCAGATTGTACTATTCTATGAGTTGATATCAATATAAGTTGTTACTGTTGTGTTTTAATATTTGAAGTTTATAACTGTAGTTGTTCACTTATCCAAGGGGGCCCACTTGGTGAGTGAACCTAGTTGGTAGAATTAGTTTCTCTTGTGATAGGACTAATTAAGATCTTTGTTGTTCCTAAAACCATTGGTAACTAAACCAATAGTTGTTTCGACAACAAAGGTAAATAGTGTAGAGTTCTATTTGTATTTCATTTCTGTCATTTAGCTAAAGGTTGTTTACATTGGCATATAGATTAAGTGTTCCTATTCTTAATTTCATAGGATAGAAAATGACAGTTAAAGAGGTTTAAATCATATACTTTGTGCACATCATTTCAATTTTATGTCCTTGGTTGATCAAGTAAATGGGTCTAATGGATAGTTTTGGATGTTATGTTGGATACATACAATTTATATGCACAAAATTTAGTTTCCAATTTAATCATTTCAAGAAACAGTCATAATAATATATGGTTTTCCAAGAAGGCCCTTTGTGCTACCAAAGTATGTTCCATTGAGAATTGGTTTCTTGGAAGTCATGAGACAAATTTCCATGTTACAAGATACTGAATTCCCCCTAGAGAAAGCTAGGAAGGGGACTTTCTTTCTAGAGTTGACAATCTTTCATCATTATTTTGTCATCAAATATGGGAGAAATAATTTGATTCAATTACTCATACCCTACAATATGAATGTGAATTCAAAGGGGATGAATGACATTGAGGAGTTTATGAAAGATTGATGTGTAAGATAGACAAGGCTCCAAGGGGTAAGCATGAATTTGATTACCCTGAGGACATTATAAAAAATGAAGAGGATTTGATAGTTCTAAAAAGGAAGAAATCATTCTCGTGAATGTATGAAGAGACCTTAGAAGAGATAAGGGGAAAAGACCCCAAGTATGATTCACTCTTAGATTGCAAAATTTTAGAGCAGAGATTGAGGATATTTTTGTAAAATTTTAAAAGTATATATGACACCTTGACTGAGAATTTGGGGAGGGGAAGAAAAAATAAATTAATTTTTGTTGATAATGAAGAATGTTTGAATATGTTGTTGTAGTCCACTGATATAATCCCAAAAGAAAGAAAGGGGTAGAAGAGGGCCAGAAAGGAAACACAAGTCCATGATGTTGAACCAAACAAAGATCTCAAAAATCTAGAGTGTTTAAGGTTGTATTAGAGAAGAAGAATGAGAGGAAATCTTGTTGATCCCATAATAGTAGAAATTCCAAATATGGAGGCTTAAGTACTAGATGATCCAACAAGAAGATCCCTATCCCCTAAATCTCCCAGACCACCTCCTATAGTTTCTCCACATGAAATGCATAGTGAATAAATACATGAAGAGGAGGGAGAGATTAACAAGGGGGAGATTTCAATAGATACCAAGCATACTCAAAGTGCAAAGAATTTTGGAGAATTAAATTTTCCCTATGGATATGATGACAAGGAACAAGAGGAATACATTTATGTTCCTAAAGAAAATTTCATAGGAGGAGACCTTCAAGTCCTAAGAGTACTAATCTATGACATCACTTTGTACGAGATAAAGGGACTATTCCCAAGGAACTCAGGATAGAGTCTTATAAGGTGGATGTTTCTAATGATGAAATTGTTAAACCAAACCCTTTCAAGCAATTACTATGGCAGTATTTTAGAGAAGATTGTCATAAGATGGTACATGAAAAGAGGAGGCAAAGGCCAGATTATGATCCTGATGACATTGGAAAAGAGGTGGAGCAAGAAATATTGATCAAGTTTGATGCTATTAGCCCAGAGGAGGGAAGGAGGATAGTAAAGGAATTAGAAGCCCAATTGTTGCCAAACTTGAATATTGTAGATGAAATTTAATTTAATTCTATCATGAAGGATATGAGGTTGAATAAACTCAAGAGAGAGGTATAAATATCCACTTATGAGATGTACTATAATGAATGCATAGTTGTCTTAGCTACGTGATCTATCTCTCCCTCCCATTCAGGTCAAGAAACTGGTGAAGACAGTGAAGTTAGAGGTAATGTGGTCTTGCATAGAGTTGAAGATGATAAGCTTACCCAGAAACTACAAGAACATGTGGCATATGTTCATAATGTAACAGAAGGAATGAAGAAAAAACATGAAAAATTGCAATAAATACAATCATGAATATGTTGCATATGAATAGAGGAAAAAGGAGAATGTTGATATATAAAGAAAAATAAATTCACTGGAGAAAATGATAACATAGTTAGAAGCAAAAATAACATCTAGTGGGTACTACCCACTTGCTTTAAGGGGAGCCACCACATCTAGGTAGTTAAGCATGGTATCTTTTGTTCCAATAGTTTTTCCAGCACCTCCTAGGGAGTCTCCATGAAAAAAGGTAAGAAGTGATGATGCGTTAATAAAGGAAGTTGTAGACCTTCAAATGTTATTGGAAAGAAAACAAAGTGAATATGATTATAACAAAGAAGTTATAGTCTGGACTGCACTAATTTTTTGGTTGAGAGAATAAATTCTAAATTATTTAAAGTCCATGAGGTATGCAAAATTCTTTATCTAGCAATCAGAAAAATGGAGGATGATAGTAAATTGGTCAAGCCCACATATCAAAAAAGGATAGGGAGATTGGAAAAAATAAGACAACCTAAACTTGTGTAAGAGTAGATCCAAACCCTCCTCCAAATGCAATGTGTTAGTTTGTGGTGACTGATCAGGGAAGTACTATACATACTTCATAATTCTTTGGGGTTCGAGACATCGGTTCAAAAAAAATTTGGGCCCAATTTTATTGGGACCTATTTTATCATGAATATTTTATTAGTAATTTTGGGCTGACATATTGTAATTAACTATAACCCTAAAGTGGCAAAAATACTTGTATAAAAGGGTTTAGGGTTAGGGATTTTGTCATAGTGTGTGATGTGAAATTGATACTTGCAGTGGAATTGAGTTGTAAGGGATTATGGGTTGTAATCAGGTTGTAATCACTGGATCATAATAATATTGGACTTGATGTTTGGTGGACGTAGCCTAGGGTTTGGGTGAACCATGTTAAATCTTGGTGTCTTGTGTTCTCTTCTATGTGATCTATTATTTTTTGATATTGTTTATATTTGCATGTAATTGTTAATTCTGTCTAAGGTTAATCCTCACACCATGGCCACAGTAAAAATTGTTGAAATCATTAAAGAATTTTTTAGTTTTGCCAAAAATGATTGAAAATAAAATGGTGGAACTAAAAGACCAAATGGAAGGATTTGAGGATACCCTAGTGCCTCCCATTTTAAATAATGACAAAATTATTAAGGACTTTACTGGCTAGAGAATAAAAGCTATAACAATAATGTGTGATTTGGTTACAAAAATAGTTGAAGATGTGGATATGGCCCCTTTTAGGAGTATATATGTCCAAGTTAATCAAGTCATAAATATTCTATCAGAGCTTCAAGAAAGAGGTCACCCAGACCACATTTAAGTATATTCCTTATAGGCAAGTGGCAAATCAAATCTTGGAACAATATACATGGCCATCTAATGATGAATTTGAAGAGTGGATGAAGAAGTACATACCATTAGATCCCAAAGATTCTCCACCACAAAAGCAATAACATGGAAATATTTGAGGAGAGACAAATTTAAAGGAAAAGGACATGTGGTCACATGACTACAAATTGTCACATCAGCTTGTTGCAAGGCTATTTTATTGTTGACATTTTGTAAAGCTAATGTGTCCTATTAAATGATGACATGTGTAGCAATATTTGTGCTTGAAGCTTATAGAAACTCGCCTAGATAAGGGAGTTCCCAAGGCTAGAGAAGGGTCAGAGGTTTCATTTTTGAATGAATGTATATTTTGATGTTTTGAGTTGGTCCATTACCATATAGTCATTTTGTTCCAGAAATATCATGGATGTAAATTTAAAGCTATATTACTGAGTCTATATAAGTTTTCTCATAGAAACTAATACTAAACTATATATTTTCAAAGAATATCATACAAAATTCTTATAGGCTAGTTACTCAATCTAGATCTGGTCTTTTCTTTTGTTTCTTTTAATTTTCTAGAATGTGATGACAAAGTCTATTAAATCCCAATTATGATTCATTTTGGACTATATCTTAATTCATGTTTTGCTAATAATCTAATGGATTATATAAATGCTTGATATGAGTTAGGATAATTGAGAGCTACCATAAGAAGATTATAATAATAATGAGGTTTTAGATTGAGTATTGATTTCCTTTCATAAAGTGATAGGATAGATCAAATTTCATATATCAAGTTTTTTGAGTTTCCACCTAATGCATAAAGCAGTGATCATGTCTAAAAATTGATGAATTTTGGAGGGACTATATGGTGCAAAAATTAATCAATAAAATCTTTAAATTTTGTTTTTGTAGATGTAAAAACATAAGCATGTGCTTGATTTAAGGATTCTTAGGGTATAAAGAATTAGCCATTTTCTATTCCTTTTTCAAATCTTGAATTAGAATAATTAGAGGCATTTATCTACTAAGTTGGAATTTATACTATGAATTCCTAGTAGGAAGAGTTATTATGAATTCTAGGGTACACCTACTTGAATCTTGTAGAGTTCATAGGGAAGAAGACTGAATTAGTCTTAATAGTTGGCCCAATTGATTTGCTTCTAGAATACCCATTATGGTTTTCGGTTAACTCCTAAGTGTTCTTTGCATTTTCAAAAGGTAGTTAGAATCTTGTCAAATAAGGAGCTAACACATCCATCATCTTATCATATCTTATCCCAATTCTTATATTCATCATCTAATCTCATGAGACTGAGATTCACCCCATCAAACTAAGCTTATCAAAATAGATATTGCAGAAATTTTCACTCAGACCAAATGATTCAAGAACCTAGTTCCTTTCACCATAATTGCCAGTGATAAATCACATATGAGACAAACATTTCGACAAATCAATATTTTCCCTTCAAGATGACTCCTTCCTAAATTGACATATCAAATCTTACCATCAAAATAAAGTTCATGGAAAGAATTATGGAATGAATGACTACTTAGTTAGGGGGTATTTTTGTTTTCATCTTTGTTTATGTTAGTTATCAGCTCCTTAGGATTGTCTTGATCTACAATATCTTGGTTTTCTCATGAATGGTTAAACACTTGACTACACCTGTCATTTGCAGTATGATCTATTTTCCTAACTCTTTGGCAAATCTATGCCAATTTTTGAGTTTTGGTTGCACATTTCTCACTAGGGCAATGGGTTTGCACACTTTCCACCAAGATCCCTAAAAATAATTTGGGTGTGTCCAGAACTCTCCAGTGCATATATGTCATTTATTTCATCATGACTATGAAACTCGCATCTATGTTCCTAAAGTGTCTGTTGTGTTTGAGAGTCTAGTCCATGCAAATGCACCTCATCATCTATGCTATTATAGCACTTGATGCATAACTCCTCTTGAAATATTAAACTAGGGTGTTCTCTCCCATTTGAACACAATCAAATCCCATGATATCATGTAGTTAGGATGCATTTAGATTCATTATCCATGTTTTTCAAGACAAGTGATCATTATCCCATTCGATTCTATCCAACCCATAAGTCATGAAAAAGTTCCAAACTTTGTCTTTCCCTCTCAATTTCCTCCTGGTGCATTTTATGAGAACATTGTGCAAAATGGTTCCTAAAAGCCTTGTTTTCTTGAGGGGTCACCCTCCTCTCCTGTCGTCACTACAAAATGAATCTTAGGACTTCTCTCCTCCCTAGGGAAACCTATACTTTATTTTCTTTGATGCAATGTCATTCTAAAATTACATCAAAGAGGGGCAAAATGTAGATGCTTAAAATCATCTCAAATGCTATATTAAGTTATTTAATATTTCTTGTGACACTATAATTGATTATTAATTAATTTATTATTATTGTAATATCCTTCTACCTATTTAATTAAATATGTTCACCTTCCTAAGGTATTTGAATTTAATTCAAATACATCCCCCTAATGTATTAAATTTATTTAATGCAAACTACTCCATAAATTCCCTTTTTAAATAAATTCTATTTATGTAAATCCCTCTACATGATTAAAATTATAAACCCACCATTAAATTAAATCTCATTTAATTTAATCCTAAATCCTACCTAAATTCTAGTCTACCACTCATCACTCTCATCCTTCTAAGCCTACCCACTAGTTAATCCCACTTATTTAGCCTAAGTACCATTTTAATCCCTTTTTATCCCCTAAGTGGTTGCTCACACATGTGTGAGAAAATCAATCCCAAGGATCCCCCTTTCATTATCTTCTCCAAAAGGTACTCTTACACCTTTGTCCCCCACTCATTTCCCCAAGATTTCTCACACATATGTGAGCATGCCTTGAGCCACTCAAACCTTAAAGGCTCTTTTTGAATTTTGCATGGGTTTTCCTTTAGCTCATGTGTCTCCCTTGTGGCACCTATGTGGATTCCACATGCTCAAGGTCTCCCTCAAGCCTATATATAGAGCCCTTGTCTCAAGCATTTTTCATCTCCTCATGTGCATTGTTATCATGCTAGTTTGCTTCTAGAGATTTTAGAGTTTTATTCTTAGAGATAACCTTTGGTAATTGTTTGTATATTGTTCTTAGTTTCTTTCATTTCCATGGTAGTTCCACATTTCTAGTTTTCTTACATTGCATCCATATTCACATCCTTTGAGTTCTCCCAAGAATGGTTTCTTCCATTGCCATCTCTTGAAGCATTCTTGATCATTTAGCTTAGTTTTATAATCATCTGCATCTTCATTCAATCTTGGGATTCAACATAGTTGTGTTTGGGGAGAGCACATCTACATCCCTCAATATTGAGCACACCAACAAGATCATTTGGGTGCTCTTGTTGAGTTGCTCTCGTGTTGCATGGGGATTCTATTTTATTGGTTGTATTATTGTATTAAAACTCAATATAGTTAGTAGTTCCTTTAATTTGAATCTTTATATGTACATTCTACTAACATTTTATTTTTTACACATGCTCCTGACAGATTAGATTTTCACTTATACAAGAATATAACTGGCTTCAATGCAACTATCATTGAACTATCTATGAATGTCATATTAGAAAAGTAGGAAGCCACAATCACTAGAGGAGAGATTACCCGGGATGCAATGGGATGCACTATGAATGAGATCCCAAGAACCAAGATAAAGGTTTTGGCCATGGTAATGGGGTACAAGATGTGCCACGCAAGTAGGGAGAATTAGATCCCTAGTAACATTGCCCATGGAGCATTTCAAGTCATTCACAAAAAATTGACAATAAATTTATGTGGATATTTGCACAGAAAGATAATGAAGAATCTAGGTATGATTATGAATGATCATAAAGATCAAACTCTAAGATTTATTTCAATACTTATGTGTATATTTTTCTATCTTAGAGGAAATTTTCTAGGAACCCCACTCTACAAATTGAGTGAAGACTAATCACTTGCCACTTAGATTTGAAAATTGTATAGGAAACTAGAAGGAAGACGTAATGCCATGTTGTGGGATTACTTCAAGAATTTTTAGAAAGAAATGACTCAATGAGAAAGGATTCCCACCATCCTAATGAAAAGATATAGAAATGATATATGTTTCCTAAAAAGCACATACAAGTGCATTGTATGTGCAATTTAACCAAGAACTCATTAGTTCGATATCATTCAGATATGAAGTGACTCAATGAGAAAGGATTCCCACCATCTTAAAGAAAAGGTATAGAAATGATATATATTTCCTTGAAAGCACATATAAGTTCATTGTATGTGCATTTCAATCGAGAATTGATTGGTTCGGTATCATTCAGATATTAAGTAAAGGAGGAAGAAGCAAATATCTACATAGAATGGCTACTAGAAATGGTAGAAAGGTCAATCCTAGTAAGGTTTTGAAATTTCACTAAGATAAGGAATGGACTTCTTACTAAGAAGAAAAAGAATATGGAAAAGGCCTCACAAAAAGTAATAGGGATCCAAGCTCCAAGGGAACCCAAGAAGGAACCATTTAAAGTAACAAGCACTAAAGAAATGGAGGTAGAACTAGCAACAAGTCCCCCACACTCAACTTAGGTAGAGATGGAAGAGGAAGAAAATGAAATTTCACTAGCACAAGAAGAAGGAGACTCATCTAAAAACCCAACTAATGATGAAGTTGTAGGAGCAACATTTATTGTTGAAGCCACCAAGAAAGTTAAAGCTAGAGCAACAAAGATGCAAAAGAAAGGTAAGAAGTCTAAGACCATTTATATTGATGAGATAGTAGATACAATAGTAAAGATCCATAACTATTCAATTTTAAAGAATAGATTCTCAAAATTTTTAAATAAGAATAAAGCCATAAGGGTAGTTCTTACTAGTATGAGACAAACTAGTTCAAAATCCAAAGATATTGGGGTATGGTTACCCAAAAAACTAAAGAAGATAACCAATAAAAAATGGATTTTAGCTATAAAGAACTATGGAAGGATGATACAACATTCAGTAACTAAATGAGACCCAACTTTTTCAAATGCCCATAAGCTCATGTGTATGGCATTGAATAGAGGAAAACTCACCACCATTTAAGATATTATTAATATCATTTTCGGTCAAGTAATTCAAGCTAAAAATAAGTATAAACCAAAACTAGAAAGATATGTCACAAGAAATAGACTCATATGTCAAGGGAAATTCATTTTAAGGGATTACCAAAGAATCATCTTCTATAAAGGACAAAGATATAGGTAAAGTGACTCAAACAATTGAGGAGGTAAGTGTATGGATAGAGACAAGCACAAGAATAGATGAACGAATATAGGAAACACCTTGTCCTCAAAGAGAGGAAGAACCACACACTAAATAAAATTAGGAGGAAACTAATATAACTCAAGGAAAGTTAGTAGAACCTTAGAGAGAGGAGAAGAAACCTATAACTAGAACTATGAACTATAAATGTTAAACAACCAATAGATGTCACACTGATCACACATGACACCACACTAGCTATTGAAGAAAGAGTCAAGTCAGATTGATGAGACCATTGGAGTTTTTGTAGAAGTTGAAACAACCAACTTCATAGTTTTCCAAAAACACTTGCATGCAAAATAACCTATTGTTGGAAGGAAATCAAAGAGGAAAAAGAAAAGCTTGGAAATATCAATAGAATAAGAAATAAAATCTATTCCAAGATAATGAAAAAACAATTACAAGAGTTCAACCTTACACGTGAACAAAACCCTAAAGCCTAAGAAAGCTAGGTTGCACATTAATAATTAATAAAAGAATTAATTATTAATGCACCTAAGAGAAAGATCAAGCACTAAAGAGTAATAACTTAACTAATTAAATCAAAATGATTTAAGTAGTAAGAAAGCACAATATTACTCTAACACCCCCCTTAAGCTAAGTGCAGGGGAAAAGCTAACCTAGCACAGCTATGAAAGCAGGAAATGGGTCCTGGCAACAAGGCCTGATCAAGTACCCAATACAAGGAAATCTCTATAAACTAGAGACAAAGGAGAAAACCCAGTGGGAAAAAATCCTCTCCAAAAAGAGATAGAAAAAAACAACAAAAAAAGGAAATGGCTCAAGAGACTCTCTCAAAACCATAAGTACAACTAGCCCCCCCATGAGAGAGAGAAGAGACACCAAAGCCCCCCTAGAATGATGGAGCCCCTGTAGAAATGATCGAACCAATGGAACTCCAATGCGAAAGAAACAAGGGCACAAAACAAGGAAACCCATAAATGAGAGGTGGAACTAGAAGGCCTAATTGATGCTCAAAGGAGAACAGATGAGGATCCTAAAAGGGAATCCCCAATGTAGGTGGGTTGATAGGTGTGTTGACAATGTCATGAAAGAGGAGATGAATGTCCACTATAGAATCCTCAACAAGTGCACCTAGAGTCTCAATGAATAGAGCTGTAGGGTTAGGTAGAGCTAAAGAAGAATCTTGCTAAAGAGAAAAGACCTCAACTAGATGTGGTGTGGTGGTCAAAATAGTGATCTCGGGAACAATACAAAGGTTCAAGTGTCCTAATTGCACCACATGATGCTCTCATGAAAGAGAAGAGCTATGCTCCAATGATGGAGATGATGGACCAAAGTATGAGAAAGTGTAGATTTGAGTGGTATGATCAACTATCCTTGTAGCAATAAGGCCTCCTATTGCACTATCCCAAATGAAGACTAAATCTGTAGTGAACTTAACTATCTTCCCTGATCCACTATGTGTAATCTGATAAATAGAGAGAAGATTTGTAGATAGAGATGGAACATACAATACATCATTGAATGTGTCATCTTGAATGTCAACTGAACCTTTCCTATAGACTATTAGGGTAGTGTTATTCCCCATGAGAATATGAGGAATGGGAGAAGCCTCAATAGTGGAGAAGACCCCTTCAGAAGATGTCATATGGTGAGAAGCACTTGAATCTAGTATCCAAGGGACTTGGGAAGGGGATGCAATGGATGTCCATAATGCATGACCCTATCCAAAATATAGTGTAGATGTTGAAGATGTGGAAGAAGAATAAAAAGTAGAGCCCTTGTGAGGTAGAAGAGGATTGAGAGGAAACAGTGCTCTTCTGAAGAAGAGCTTGCAAATCTGCAATTTGTTTCTCATAGCCATCAAATCTCTTCTGAAAATAATGTAACTCATCATGAGGTCCCTTTCGACAATAGGAACATGTAGGAATCTTAGTCTTCTATTTCTTCTTCTTAGAAGAAGATGATAGAGTCTTGAGAAGAGGAATTTGATATCTACTTTAGCTTCTACTTCTGTGTACCCTAAGGTGACTTGGAAAGCAATGCCTATGACTGTGAACCTGTAAGTGAATCCATCTAAGTAAACTTGGATTGCTCATGAGTTAACCTATCACATAATGTGTCAAAAGAAGGCACAACATGCCATGCACCTAATGCATCCATAGTGAAGTAGAAGGTAGAAGTGAAAATTTGATAAGAACCTTGAAGCTTTGAGAGTATCAGAAAGATACATTCATCTTCTAACTTTATCTTTCTAGCAACCTATAAAATAGAGGGAAGAGACTTGAACTTCATCAAGAAGTCCTCGATGCTGGTGAATGATTCAAGTACCAAGGAGGTGAACTCTACATCTATCTATAGAACCCTGAACTAATTCATTGTGCCAAACAAGGTGGAAAACTTGTCCCACATAGCCCTAGGTGTAGTCAAACCATCTAGGTGAAATAGTAACCCATCTAAAACATTCAGTGCAATGAGGCCCATTGCCTCATCCATCTTATTCTATTGCATAAGAACCTCTTAAGGCCTTTGTAGAACTAGTAGAGCTACATAGAGGCATGACCATAACCCCTTTGCCATAAGTAATCTAGTCATTTGTCCTTTCCAAGTATGGTAGTTGTGAGGTGTAAGGCAGGAGACAAAAGAGTCCACCATTGAGAGAAAGTAAATAGAAGTAGAAGGGTTGTTTCTGAATTAAATTATAGAAAGGAAAATGTACCCCCCAAAATGTATAAATTTGTCTCTTGTATACCAAAGAAACAACTAAGGAAAGCACAAAAAACTAGAAGAAAACTTGGATGCTAGATGTAGAGAGGTAGGAAACTATAGCCTCTACTTCAATGCCAAAAATAGGAACTCAAATGGCCAAGTCATAGAATGGAGCCAACATCATCATCTTCAGCTTAGAAATAGATTTTTGACGATATTTTATTTTTCAAAAATGGACACCATATGCAAAAGATACGGCTAAAAAACTAACTACTCCTCCAAAAAATAAGCTCTCTGGAAAAATACAAAGATGGGAAGAATTTGATGGTCATATGATCGTCAAATAGCCATCTACCAAAAAAAATTTGGTTGCTAAAAATTTGACCTCACCAGAAAAAATCTCGCATAAGAATGTTGATGTCATCATCGAGTTGCTGACATTAGCACCAGTGATGGTGATAGGTTAGCAGAGGTGGTGGTCGGGTGGCATGGGGGCAGCGGGGGTGGCAGCCGAGTGGCTCACCTGTGACAACAGTGACAGGACGATGGTGCACCGGTGGGGGCAAGGCACAAACTAGGCTATGATGGCATACCGATGAGGGCAAGGCACATGCCAATCATGGGTGGCACAGTGGTGGAGCCCCAAAAAAATGTGTTTTAATGCATTTTTTGATTTTTTTGCATGTTTTGAGCCATATGGCTTGGAAGAGTAAAAAAATTTCCTAGAGGCTACTATGGCCAAAAATGACAAATTTTATATGAATTTTGACTGTACCAAGCCTTATAAGCATAATGGTGGTATCAATTTTTGGTCAAAGTGCACCTGAAAAAGGTGCCTCCTCCATATTGAAAAAAAACAACTACGAAAAGCTTCTTTTCTTTTCTTTGAATCATAGTTTCAAGTTCTTCAGACTAGGCAATAGCAAGAAAGCTTTGATACCATGTAGAAGTTGAGACAACCAACTTCATAGTTTGCCAAGAACACCAAAATGCAAAATAACCTATTGCTGGAAGGAAGCCAAAGAGGAAAAAGTGAAGCTTGGAAATCTCAACAGAATATGAGAGAAAATGTATTCTAAGATAATGAAAAAATAATTACAAGAGTTCAACCTTAAAGGTGAACAAAACCCTAAAGCCTAAGAAAGCTAGGTTGCACATTAATAATTAATAAAGGAATTAATTATTAATGCACCTAAGAGAAATCTTAAGCACTAAAAAGTAATAACTTAACTAATTAAATCAAAATGATTTAAGCAGTAAGAAAACACAATATTACTCTAATAGTTGCTACCATCACTATCAATTCCTCTCTAGAGAATAATAAAGATTGTAAAAAATTCACTTGAACTCATATAGGTACTAGATGAGGAGCCCACAAAAGAAAAGCCTCTAGAATTGGAGGAAGTACGTGATTCATCACATAAAGAAGGTGGAGAACTTGCAAAATAAGAAGAAAAACAAGAAGAGGATTATGGAATGGTTGTCAGGCCAACATACTCATGATCCATAGTGTCATAGAGTAGGACACTTGGACTAAAAGGTAGAGAGAGAACACTGAGCATATCAAGAGCAAAAGGTGGTGAGTGTGCTAGAAAGAAAAGAAGACCAGGTAGACACATGACATCATCATCATCATTATCATTTTTGAGTTCTAAAGATGAAGGAGAATTCTTTGAGAAATATACAAATACATCTGAGGACTATAAAATGCTAGATGTCATCATTGGAGAAAATAAGTCAATGATGCAAGGATATGGATCTAGAACAAATTAATGAATATAGACAATAATTAAAGAGACAAGAGAAGCACAAGATGCAATGAAGGGTAAAAATTTGGTAATAACCAGAGATATTATTGTAGATTTAGACACAGATGAATCATATGATCCAAACATGGATCTAACTAGTTAACTAAAAACTTTAGTTGATAACATCATGGATGAACTAGGTAGTGTTGAAGACCTAGTAGAGAAAAAGATAAAAGAAAGAAGGCTAGAAAAACTAAAAAATCTAGTAGAACTCAAGAGAATGACTCTACAAGAGGTTAAGGGAAAATAGTAGAGACACTACAAACCCAAACACCAATCATGCAAAAGACATCTGATCCAAGGTCACTCACACCAAACTTAGAGTAGAAACTACAACAAGCTCAATAGGAGCTCTAGAATCTCAAGTGTACATACAATGCACTCATTGATTTTGTAGTTGACTATATGTCCAGAACACAAAGGACACTTCTTATCAGTCAGATCAAAGGAGAGAAAAAAAAAAAGATCATATCCTTGATAGAAGTGTAATGCATACTATCACCTATGATAGACATCATACAAAGACATAATCATGATGCAGATGCACTACTGACTAAAGTGTTTTCTCAATTAATTGGTTTGGAAACTAGAGCTTACACACATTTAATATGGATTGGACATTCTTAAGTAGTACCCAAATACCCTATTGAACTCATTTATTATATTAACTAGTGACATATACCTGAAATTGTATCTGTAAAGTATATTCTCTAAACTGGCTCAATTATCATTACTAATCTCTAAAAATAGAAATTCTAAACATAAGTATAAAATTAAATAGTTAATATATTTCATGGAAATTGAAATACAAATAGGATGCTACTATGTTTTCCTATGTTGGAGGAGCAACCAATGGTTTTTTTACTATGTGGTTATAGGAGCAACATACTACTAACTATTCTAAGAGAAATGGGAACTAATTCTACTAACTAACTTCACTCACTAATTGGGCCCCCTTGGATGAAGGAATAAAAAAATACCCAAAATTAAGTGATGAAAGTTTAAAATGTCATTTTATTGATTGGAACTATCAAACATACAACTATAATAACATAACTATATATTAAACACTAATACTAGATCAAAATTGACTTCTTGACTAACTAGAAAAGTTTGATCAACACCTTATTTATAACATCTACAAGAAAATAAACTTCCTAAATCTAAGATCCTTCAGTATAAAGGATATAGCAAAAAATTAAATGAATTATATCAATGTAGGACACAGTAATCCTAATGAACAAACTTCCACAAATGTAACACTTCATGATTCTATTTTTGTACATGAGTAGTTCATAGTTGCCTTGACTTGATCTTCTTCTTAACTACTTAGATGTGACTATCTCATGAATCTATCATTATTCCCTTGATAGTGCCTCTTCATTTACATTAGACCTGTTCATGTAAAAGGTTAGTGCAGATGCCTAATATCAAAACATATATCCATTTCAATAATCCATATTAATTATTAAATTTATATTAAAAAAAACTAATCCTTTTTCATGGTACATAGCTACAAGAACCTGCACACAAAAGATTTAAGGAGAAAAGAAACATATTTATCAATATACACATACATGATTCATTTATCAACCATAAGTTCTAACTATAGCATTATAATTATGAAACCATAATAGTGCATAGTTATTTATAGGTTTATATAGAAAATATGATTAAAAGTCTTTTTAACTTAAGGATTAAAACCGTCCAAATTGTTGAAGAAGGAGATTGTTGGGAATAGATTGATACAAGCATGATAAATATGTTTCAATCATTGTTTTGTCACTAATGTCAAACATTTTATTTGTTGGTAAGACAATTACTTATATGATTTAAGTACTATCACTTATTTGATTGATGAAGAGGATTTGATCAGAAGATGTAACAATAGCACCTAGAGGAAAGGTTGAGTTATGCTATGTAAAGGAGTACAAGAATCAATTAAGAGAGTGATATCATAGTGCATTGATAATCTACTTAAGGTTGCAAAGGTTGGTTACACTAAGAAAGTTTAGAAGAGCAAGTTAAACAAATTTTGTCTGCAAAGCTTGAATGAGTGGATAGTAGGTGCAGTTGGAGCCAGGTAAAAGTCTATTCTAGTGTATATCAAGCAAAATAGTGCATATCGAGTAAATTTTAGTTGATGTCAAGCACCAATAAACTTTAGTTCATGTCGAGTATTTTTTTAGTGGATGTTGAGAAACACAGTATGTGCCAAGAATCAAAAGCAAGTTGATGCCGAGTGGCTGCATTATTAGAAAGATCATGAATTCGATGGATCTGAGCCAACAAGTTGTTTTTCTTAGATTATGTGAACTAGGTGGAAGATAAGATTGATGAGTTAGTGGCACAAAATTCATGGCAAACCATTTTGAGGTGAATTCAAAGAGGATTGAAGGAGAATTTTCTAGAAGTGATATGGAATGAGGGGAAGATTCATTGAATCCTACCTAATATGTCCTAACCCTAAATTGGACGATGGAGAATGAATAGAAAAAGATCTCAATTTCCTATTTATAGGGATGGCTGGTTAGAAGCAAGGGTTTTCATGTGTGAGAACCTAAGGAAGAAAAAGGGTCAAGGGTTTTGCTTCATCAAGTGACCTAAGAGAAGAGTTTACATTGGTATGTTAAGAAAAAAGGTTTAAGGGCATGAATGCTTGAAGGGTGAACTAGCTATCAGAGCTAAAATGTGTGAAAGCCAAGAAAAATGGAGGACTAAAATTTAGATCTATAATCTACAAATGGAGTTGTAAGTTTTTATCAGATCAAGCCTTACTATTACTCTCTAATAATTGTATTAGTTTAGGGTAAATTCTCTAGATTAAGGTTGACCTAATAGTCATTTGTAAATACTTTAATTGGTTGACATTCCAAGTGAATGGTCCAAAGTCCTCTAATAGGGTGATTGAAATCCTTTGACAAGGTCACATTTAACAGTGTGTATTGTAACCTTTAACAGGGTTGGCCTTTCACAAGGCATCACTTCAGAAGATTGAAAAAGTGTAGCATGTTATGAGTAGTTTTTCCCAAATTGGGTTTCCACATAAATCATTGTGTCAAGTGTGTTGCTGAATATGTTATGTTTCATGTTTAAATTTTTGCAAATTGATTTGACATTAACATACAAGTTTTAAGTGATTTCATAATCTTATGGATGCATGCATGATGATAAATTTTTTATGGATTCACTAAGTTGTGAAAATTTTTATTTATACATTTGGACCTTGGATAATTGATTCACGCACCCCCCCCCCCCCCCCACAAACCCCCCAGTTATTCTAAATAATTCCAACACAAATAACCATAAAACTCATAAAAATATATATACTAATATCAAACCCCATCATTCCCCTCAACTTAGTTTCTTGATTGTCCTCTAGCAAGGATGTAATTTCTGACATAGACTCTCATCCTGAAATCCACTAGGGTGCTCCATCTTGATCCTCCTTTGATGTTGCTACAATAAAACCCTTTGGATTCCTTCATTTTTTCCCAAATTATGACTTTTTTATCCATAGCATGGTCATCCACATCTTCACAAATACCTATGAGTGGATCAAGAAGAAGAGGGGATTGAAACCTAAGAGATATCCAAAAGCTTTTTCTAGTTTTTTCTAGCAATATGTACCAGGGAGCACACCTACTTGCCATTATGAAGTTTTGGGGTTAATGTGGCTCTCTTACCTACAAATAATGTGGAATCCTAATCCATATATGCATCATTAACATTTCAGCTTCTTGCAATTGCTCATATTTTGAATAAGTAACTTTTATAAGTGATTTAATCTTCTTACTTCCTACTTTACTATCTGATACTTTCAACCAATAATAAAAGTAGGTCTATGGATATTTGGCTTCAACCCCCAAAAATAAAGGACCATTCATTTCTTCTTCCCTGTAAGATCTTGCCTTTCTTTTGTTGATCCCTAATCCATGTTGTCTACTAGTGTCAAATACTTAGTCATTCACAACGTAGGGTTATTCGATCATCATTGTGACTAAGCCATCCTATACATGATGAGCCAAGGAATGAAGACTTGTACATATACCAAGTCATATTTCAAGAAGTAGTTATTGTCAAATGAGAGCTATTGGTCATTAAGTACTCCAATGAATGCCGAGGGAGCCAATGATTGTCAAGCTTATCATAGCCTTATCAGAGATATCAATGGATACTAAATGTTATAGAGGTCAAGTTATTCAGTTCATGTTGACCATAGTTAAGGTCAAGGGATAGCATGAAAAAATAATTCCTGGCGAGCACCAATGTGATGTAAGTGTTGAGTAACATGGTGTAACATTTTTATTTGGAATGGCATTGAATTCTATGTTAAGCACTTTTGTCAAGATAGAAGTGTGTTTTGAGGATCAAGGAGGTAATCAAGGAGGTGATTACATGTTTAGAGGGAGATCATTAATCTCTAGACATGGCTATCCACTAATCAAAAAAATGCAAAGACCAAACAACAAAAGGATTGATTTTAGATAATTGATTTAGATCTAAAAGGTTCACCCAATTATCTATTTAAGGAGCATATGTGACCTAATTTAGTATGGATGAGATGTTTGTGCATGAATAGGTGAAGAGAAAAGTTTTGAAGGTGAATCAGAGTGTAGAGACAAAGTAGTGCAGTGAGGAGTTTTGAGAAAAGAAAGAGGAGATTTATCATAATCAAGTGATATTTTATTGCATAGAGAAGTTTTTTTATCAAATGTTAAAGTGTTAACTAAAGGATCAGGTATTGAACATTCAAATAGGTGTTTTAGGGTTTAAGTCTCTTAATAGGGTAGCTTTAATGGGCTTATGCAAATCTCCTAATAGAGTACTCACTTCATTTTGATGTAATAATCCTTTAACCAAGGTAGAACCTAGTAGTTCTTTTAGCCTTTAACAAGGGAGACCCCTCATAGGTTAGATCACCAGAAGTGATCAAATCATTGTAGTCTTAATAGACAAAATTTTATTTCCATAGTAGTGAATATTTTGTGGGTGTCATCCCAACTACAATTACCTTAACCTTGGAGGATTTATGCATTACCAAATATGTGTGTTAATGTGTTATATGGATATGAGCTAGATATGATATTATATTGATGTGATTGGTTTCATTGATATGAGATGAATTTGAATGAGGGTTTTATGTGGTGATATCAAATATGTTTCATGTATGAAGTGAAAGAAGTTATATAGATCCTAATTCAACCCCCCCCCCCCCCCCAAGTATCACCCTTTCCCTATTACATTTTCAAAATTTGGTACCAAAGCAATGTACTCTTGTTTGAAGTCTAACCACTTGGGAGTAAAAGATCTGGAAGATGGAATCCTACAAATTGGGAAAGATCATTAAGAACCAGAAGATTGATGTTCAACTTGCATATGAACAAGTGAAGGCCACAAAGGAAACATTAAGGAAATCCTTGAAGAGAAGGAAGGAGATGGATATTCAAAAAAATGACACCTAATACCAAGAAGAAAATATTGAAGAAATATTTGATGAAGGAAGTTCCAATGAATATGATGCAACAATAGTATACATGTTGGAGAGGGAAAATACCATGAATGAAGAAGTTAGATCATTGAAAAGAGAATATGAGATCCAAGTAGTAAGGCTATGTGAAGTGGCCGAACAAAAGAAAAAGGTTGACAAAGACAAAGCAAAGGCTAAAGATGACAAGGCATTGGTTGATGAAGATAAGAAGCTATTAGTTACAATACTTGATGAAAGAATCAAAGAAATATAGAAGCTAACACATAATTAGTTTGATATGATCAATTAGTTGCTAAGTACAAATCATGAGATTGCAAGAAAGGAGTTGGAGATTACAATTTGAAATATGAACATGATAGACTAACCAATAATTTAAAAGCTAAAGCTAAAATGGAATTTGTTGATAGGTTGAAAAAACCTAAAGAGGCTATGATATTTTTGAATGAACAAATGAATTCACCAAGGAGACTATTGGCTCCTGATTTAATAGATTTAAAGATAACCAAGAAGCCAAACCAATACATCTAAGGCTAGAAAATTTCTATGATGGATGTACTTGATTGCAATCTTTGGCCAACTATAAGGCTATTTAACTCTCCTTCTTCTTCTTTAGGCTCTGCAAGACCTAGGTGGTTGGACCTTAGATTCTTTATATGGTACTAGTGTTAGGCATACAACTGAATCTAGATAACAGATAAAACCTCTTCTATGTTTATGCAAGCATTCATGTTCATGAAATAGCTAATAATAGAGCACATGAACCTGATAAACCAAGTGAGGGAAAACTCTTTTATTTCTTTAAACATAAAGGGAAAATATATTTAATTAAATATTTGGATCTCAACATAACCAGGTATGCAACAGTAGAAAACATGCAACCTCTAAGCTAACCAGTCCCTTATCGATTGGGCATCAACTAAACCTTAACATACAAATAGACACCTGAAGTATACTTGTATATCCAAACATCTGATCTATCTATCTGACTTGCAAATAGACATCTATCTTCATAAAACTCTCATACTTATTGTAATATTGTCCTGGTGAAACCTGCAACCTTGTCAAAGTAAATAAGCATTTACTTGGCTCTTCATTCCAATAGCAAACCTATCCAGACATACAACCTTAAGGGATTGAAATTGAGTTTAAGCTCTCTATTCTTAAACACAAAATATTGCAAATAATAGAGGACGGAGATGAGAATCAAAATAAAACTAAGAAATTTAAGATTTTGTATTAATCTCATTGAAACTAATACATCATATGTATGTCAAAACTCAAAAAATAACACCAAGGAATGATTGTGTAGTATATAATGCTTCAAAAGAAATACACTACTGCTATTCATAATAGAGGAAAATATTGAGAAGAAATGGTATCATAGTAGTCAGGATATTCTCCAACTCTAGAACCCTTTTTGGTCTCACAATAATGAGAAAATCTCAAAAATTGGAACCTATTTGGTCTCACAATAGCGAGAAAATCACCAAAAAATGGAACCCTTAGAATGAGCAAAGCATAAAAATATATAGAAGAGAATATATTTTAGGATCTAGAATCTAAAATTGACATAAGTCTCACTGAAATATCTTTAGTTTGATGTTAAAACTAAACTTCTTCATCTGCCTGTAACCAAAAACCATAAATGATGTAACAAAATATCTGATATATCCCTCAAAACAATTAGCAAAATATCCTCTAAAGAAATATCAAATATACATCATAAATTGTGTTGGAGCTTCAACTCTAATCTTGGCTTTTCACTTCTACTTTTGTCATGAAATTCAACTATACTATTGACAAAAACATCATTTGCAACCAACTACATTTAAAACAATCAAATCACCCTCATATCTATCAATGAAATCTGATGAAGATTTGGCTATATCTTATTACAATTTCATCTGCAACAATAAATCTGCATTTTTCACTGAGATTGCCCCAAAATCACAAAACGTCATGTAGCTACTTCCAACAAATACTTGTGCAAAAACCAATTTCAAAAATGAAAAGCTCATCTCTTCTTGGTTTCGTCGGTATATTACACTACATATTTTGGACAAAAATTGTGCCCTTGAGATCAATTCAAAATTCCATCCCCCAGGCCATGAACTGAGAAAAATGAAAAATTTAAAATATTACATAGTCAAAACTATATAAAATCTTTAAAATCATTTAAATCTTTGAACTTAACAATTTCATGAATTGAATATCTTTGAAATATTTCTGAATATTAATTATTATTCCTTTCCCCTTATCCCTCCAATCCATGGATGCCAAGTGTTGGTCTCAGACTTGTTGAAATCAACCAACCAGGCAACATTTTCGTAATATCCTAACATTTTCATTTTACTCTCGTTTGATCTCACGATAATGACATGCCACCTCTTGACCTTACGAAAAAGGAAATTTTCATAATATCTCAAGGCTTAAACATTTGTTTTATGATCTTATAGCATGGACCTGGTCATAGCATCTTCCATCATAATTTTGACCCTTCCAATCCTACAATGGTCATGGGATTGAAGGCTTCCATTTTCCATGACCAAATATCATGATCCTCATGAGATCGTAAGCCTTTAGTGCAGCTCTTTTGACCATACGATGGGCACATGGAGAATGCCACGTGGCATGTTCTTTGACCTGTGTCCCCTTTCAAAATTTGTTAACTTTTATGCCAACCAGCTGTACAGAATGGGCCCCTCCATGTGCATGAGCTCGGTGTCACATAAGACATGTGTCCTTGAAGAAACTTAATGATTTTGTGTTCTCATATTTAAAGTAAAATGAACTCATCACACAATGGATATGGGATATTTACCCATTTCAATTCCTTCACTACAAACTATAGCTCCTTTGTTCCTCATCATGGAAGCTCTAGTTTCTTTTATGTTGTCGCCAAGGGTGTTCCTACATGTCCCTACTTTGAACATGGACTGCAAATCTAATGACATTTCTATTTACACACCTTAATCCATCATTTCAAATTATGGCTCCCTTAATGTGGGCTGCCCTACATTCTTCCCTAGGAGCCCCTATGTCCTTAGCTACCAGTGAATATTGCGCCAACCTCAAGTATATACCTCTGCCTTGATGTGGGAATTCCTCCATGTTGTGAATCCCCTACCATGGATGTCACTTGCTCCTCCATTAAAAATCCTACTCCTTATTCCATGTCGTTCCCTTTCTAATGCACTTACTGATGACGTGGGTGGCTCCTCTTCTTGATGTGGATGTTTTCTCTCTCTACTTTCAAATGCCATGGGATGGCTTGTGGATGTGGATGATCCTATATAGATGGTGACACCATTATTTTCTCTAGCTATTCTCCCCTATCTCATTGTGGAAGATCTGCTTGGTGTAGATTCTCTACTTGCCATCTCCTTTTAAAATGATTCCCTGCACTAGCACTCATCATGGCTTATTCTTTTGTTTGTAAATATGTAGCCCCTCCAAACTCTCTTTGATGTAATTGATTTTTCCATATATATGGAGGGTCAAAAATTGATGGGCATCTGGATAGCCTTATACATTTAACATTCTTTTTCGTACAAGTATTGTATAAGATATTATATTTTAAAAGATCCATAAAGTGCACTCAAGTAACATTTGGTCACAACAAAGAGATCTTCCACAAGAGACCTCAAAAAACCTTTGAGTGGGAAGATGGCTCAATAAATTGATCAAGAACTCCATGGTGTGCTCACTATACAAATAGCATGCTTCATCCAATTAATCATTTTATAGCTTTTATAGTCATTGTTAATCTAATGAAATCAGTCGGGCCCCAAATTGGGCCCATCTAAAAAAAATTATTTTTGAACACCTAGCATTGCAAACTAATTCATTGATTATCTCATACTAATTGAAATAAAATTTGACCATTGATTGATCATTAAAAGCTCATTTACCCTATTCTTTGCAAACTGTGACCTGCTGACAAGAAGACCTGAAAACTAGCTTTAAAGACTAACCCAAACAAATAATTGGGCTCTGAAAGTTGATATGATGGTACACTATTTTTCATCATTTTGTTCTATCAAATTTATTGAATGATGATGATTCAATCAAAATATTTGAACGTTCAAAGTTGCCTAGTCAAAACTTCCTATAGATAAGCTTGTCAAAAAACCATAAAATGTGTTTGGTTTGAACTTTGAAAACTGGGCAAATGGATACTTGAAGGCTTGAAATTTGAGGGAATAGTTCATTGCCATGAGGGGAATATAATTCTATAATTTGGAATCATGATGAACAACGAGACGCATTTGTAAAGTGTGCGAAGTGGGCTACTCAAAATTGCAGGACAGGGGACAACAACAGAAGTGTGTTTTTTGCAAATGGAACAGGCCTGGGAAAGTATGCAGACGAATTTTTCAAGGTTTACAAATTGGAAAACTTGAAGTATTTTTAGAGTAGAATGCAGTGCTACAAACCATTTGATCCAAGAAATCACAAATTTAAAAATATAACATCCTGAACGGGGGTACCAACCAATCTGCATTTTATAAAAACAGTAAAAAGTTATAAGTTACATTTGGAATCGCACTTGAAAACTAATCAAATGAATTCGTCAGAGCTCAAAACTAAAACATAGAAAGTTTGTGACCTTTAGAATGCAATGCAAAAATAATTTTCTTGTTATGGTCAACTGGGTCAAAGTTATAATCGGTCAAATAGGGCTTCACAGATTTCTAGGCAATTTGCATTAGCATGATAGAGATAAGTAACCAACTTTGAGGGACTCAAAACCTAGTCAAAACATATCAAAATGACTCAAAAATTGACACATAAGTTCATTTATATGTATAGTAAACAATCTCAAAGTGGTGAATCATGAAATAGTACCGGGTAACAGATATTCAAAGGCAAACTAGGCTATTGTACAGTATTTGACATAGGCAAAAATCGTAGAATTGAACACTACTCAAAATAGAAATTTAGAATGATAATTTATCATTATAGGACACATAGAAATGTTGAATGAAAGGTGTTAGAAACATAAAATTCCTCTTAGACCTTAAAATGACAGTTGGGTACCCAAGCAAGAAGATGCATTTATAGGGCTCAAAAATGACTCAAAATTTGGAATGGTACTGAAAATGGGGAATGCAAATTTGAGTGCCATTGGTGGATCTATCTAGAGATGCATGCCCCTTGTGGGAATGGAAAGAAATAAAATCTCTAGATGAAGCATATCACTTCATCAAAAACTTTCTCTGAACAACTTACTGAAAACAAGAAACATACTCCTGTTATGTACAAATGATAGCCCTGGGCCACCAGAAAGTTTTCAAAACTTCTTACCTCTTTCATATACTTGATTCTCATTAAAATATTCTTGAGGTAAGCTAAAAATCTCATTCTTCTTTGTTTCACCCAACACATCAGCACTTTGCATCACTTCGTTAGGCAAAACAAAACTATCATCATCACTTTCATAGTACATATAAAAACTAGAGATACTTTCTTCATCTTGCTCACAATGAAAATATGAATTATCATGATCATAACTACTGATATAAAACTGAAATTGATCATCACTAACTGACTCATGGACACCTTCAACTGGAAACATAAAAGTTTGGTATTCTACTTCATTCAACAAGTTGCATGAATCAATTTGTAACTCACCTTGTGCATCCGGATATGAAGAGAATGTAAAATCTGATTTTTGCCTCTTTGTAGTCATATTACTCATCGAATCAAATTTACCACTTGTTGAAACTTCTTCATACTGAAAACACTTGTCAGTTACCAAGTCTGAAAAACTGTTCTGAAAAAGTTGGTCCAAAACATGCTGATTATAAGTCGTATCTTCATCTAACATACTGTTAGAGTAAACCTTGAACTTTTTAAACTTACCATTAGGCTGATCATTACAAGATTTGTCAGTATAAAAAGGAAACTCGGAATCAACAATATTATTTTCATTATTTTCCTCTTCATATGAAGTATCAAAACATATTGCAGTGCAATCACCAATACGAGAAAGAACTGATATAGTAGAAAACTTCCTTTCAATGACATCCCCTACATCTAGCAAGCCATCATGTGCACATACACTTGAGGTATTGTCATATGCACCTCCACAGTTTGATAAAGATTTTTTAGATTTTGTATCTTTTTCCACGTCAAAAATTGGGGAAGTGACTGACTAAATGAAGAAAAACAATGAGGGAAAATACAAAAATCCTTAGAAGTACTTACAAATTTCTCAAAATCACCAGCCAACAAATCTAAAATCTCATTAGGGCTCAAGAAGACTTCTTCACAAATCTTCTTCTGGTTGTGATTACTATCCAGATGATATGGAGAATTTACAACAACAACAACATTAGTACAAAAATCTAAAATATCAGAATCATTATAACATTCATTTTTATCATGGAAATCATTACCTCTACTACTGTGACAAACCTCTTCAAACTCATATTCTCTTTCATAAGACTCATTTTCAATTTCATATCTATCTTCTTTATGTTGGTGCAATCCTCTAATTCATTAAAAGCTAAATCAATCTCTTCACACTTAGAAGATAGATTACCATTATTTATGGATTCATTACATTCGTCATTACCTTGACTTGCAACACATGTATTATCATCATTAGGAGACATAATATGAACAATATCATTATCGCTTGCCATCTCCTTAGTGAATTTTTAAGCTTTCAAAAGCTCTTGTGACCTTATAGGTGTTGGCCAATTAATTGAATCAGGCACTAGAATATCAAGGAAAACACTAGGTATGGAAGATTCCTCTGGTCTAGGATGAAAAGGCATCATACTGATTATTGATTTAAACTTTATATAGACTTGTTCAACATTTAGACCCTAAATACTTCCCATTTCCTATTTAATTATATTGGCGATCATATTGTGAATTTTCTTATTCAACATAATAATATTACTAGCCACAGTTTCCAAACTTTCAAAAATTGGTAGACTAACCTCAGACCTGATGTCTGACTCCATTTTAAAAATAAAAATTTCACCTGTTTCTCTAGTGTTGAAAATATCACTGAATAGAGGTACTAATTTTTAACATTCAACTTCCATGAAAATGAAACTCACAAAGTAAAATACCTTCAGTGCTGATGTAAAAACTTTTCTTTGATGATTTTGGGACAAGTGCAAACTGGTATTCTTTTACACACTGATCAAAACCTTGTAGAGCTGCCACCTTCTTTAAGAGGACAAATAAATCACAGCTGTGATTCACTTTCAAACATTCAAATTTATTACAATAGCAAAAGCAACAATACTAAACTTTAATCAAGAAACACTTATTTTCCAAGAAACTATCAAGAGCTTCATATCTACCCTTACAACTGAGAGTCCTTCAATTTTTAAGCATGAAATCAACTAGGACACAATGGTACAGAGACAAAGTCACCACTCATAAATGTGAGAATATTAGAACATGATTGGTCACTTGACAAATTTTGAACCAAACTTTCAATGGTAGGAAAATGCAAATCATCAAACCACTCTCATAGATTTACAATCTTCAAAAACAAAGAACAAACCATGCTTGTTCATTATTGACTCTAAACACTACAACACTTTGAAAATACTCTCCAGCTGAACTGATAGGTGATGGAAACACTACTGACAATACAGTATTTTTTCAACCTTCAAAGCTATTGTTGTCTTGGATAAAACATCACTAGGAGGCATGAAACTTCAACATGACCTTGCTACTAATAGCAAGCTTTGCACATGCCTTTCTTTCAATAGCATTGAATCTTCTTCATATTGCAATACTCCCTAGTAGAGTCACTATTTTTTAACATATTTAAAGATAACTAAGAAACCAGACCAATACATCTAAGGCTTGAAAATTCCTATGATGGATGCACTTGACTGCAGTCTGTGGCCAACTATAAGGCTATTTAACTCTTCTTATTCTTCTTGAGGCTCTGCAAGACCTAGGTAGCTGGACCTTAGATTCTTTATATGGTACCAATTTTAGGCATACAATTGAATCTAGATAATAGATAAAACCCCTTAATCTTATATGTTTATGCAAGCATTCATGTTCATGAAATAGCTAATAATAGAGCACATGAACCTGATAAACCAAGTAAGGGAAAACTCTTTTATTTCCTTAAACATAAAGGGAAAAGATATTCATTTAAAGATTTGGATCTCAACATTACTAGGTATGCAACAACAGAAAACATGTAAACTCTGAGCTAACTAGTCCCTTATCCATTGGGCATCAACTAAACCTTAACATACAAATGGACACCTGAAGTATACTCCTATATCTAGACATTTGATCTATCTATCTGACTTGAAAATAGACATCTATCTTCATAAAACTCTCATACTTATTGTAATATCCTCCTGTTGAAACATACAACCCTATCAAGGTAAATAAGTATTTACTTGGCTCTTCGTTCCAACAAAAAACCTATCTAGACATACAACCTTCAAGGATTGAAATTGAGTTGAAGCTCTCTATTCTTAAACACAAAAGGTTGCAGATAATAGAGGAAGGAGATGAGAATCATAATGAAACTAAGAAAGTTAAGCTTTTATATTAATCTCATTGAAACTAATACATCATATGTATGTCAAAATTCAAAAAATAACACCAAGGAATGGCTGTGTATAATATAATGCTTAAAAAGAAATACACTATTGTTGTTCATAATAGAGGAAAATATTGAGAAGAAATGGTATCAGAGCAGTCAGGAAATTCTCCAACTCTGGAACCCTTTTTGGTCTCACAATAATGAGAAAATCTCAAAAATTGGAACCTTTCTGGTCTCATGATAGTGAGAAAATGTCCAAAAAATGAAACCCTTACAGTGAGCTGAGCAGAAAAATATATAGAAGAGAAGATATTTCAAGATCTGGAATCTAAAATTGACATGTGTCCCACTAAAATATCTTTGATCTGATGTTGTTGAAATTGAACTTCTTCATCTGCTTATAACCAAAAACCATAAATGATGTGACAAAATATCTGATATATCCCTCAAAACAATCAAAAAAATATCCTTTGAATAAATATTAGATATACATCATAAACTGTGCTGGAGCTTCAAATCTAATCTTAGCTTGTCACTTCTACTTTTGTCGTGAAATTCAACTGTACTATTGACAAAAACATCATTTGCAACCAACTATATTTAAAACAATCAAATCACCCTCATAACTTTCAATGAAATCAAATCTGATGAAAATCTGGCTATATGTGATTTCAATTTCATCTGCAACAATAAATCTGTATTTTTCACTGAGATTGCCCCAAAATCATAAAACATCCTATAACTACTTCTATTGAATACCTGTGCAAAAACCAATTGCAAAAATAAAAATTTCATCTCTTCTTGGTTCCATCGGTATATTACACTACATATTTTGGACAAAAATTGTGCCCCTGAGATCAATTCAAAATTCTAGCACTCGGGCCATGAACTGAGTTTAAGAATGAAAAATTTAAAATCTTACATAGTCAAAAGTATATAAAATCTTAAAAATCATTTAAATCTTTGAACTTAACAATTTGGTGCATCAAATATCTTTGAAATATTTGTGAATATTAATTTTTATTCCTTTCCCATTATCCCTCCAATCCAAAGACACCAAATGTCGGTCTTAGACTCGTCAAAATCAACTAAGAAGGCAACATTTGAAATCTAGAAAATTGCAATTTTTGTAATATCCTACCATTTTCATTTTACTGTTGTCTGATCTCACGGCAATGACACACCACCTCCCAACCTTATGACAAAGGCAATTTTCATAATATCTCAAGGCTTAAACATTTATTTTATGATCTTATGGCATGGGCCCTGTCATAGCATCTTCCATCATAATTTTGACCCTTCTGATCCTATGATGGTCATGGGATTGAAGGCTTCCATTTTCCATGCCCTGATATCATGATCCTTGTGAGATCATAAGCCTTTAGCCTAGCTCTTTTGACCATATGATGTGTACATGGAGAATGTCACATGGCATGTTCTTTGACTTGTGTCCCCTTTCAAAATTTGTTAACTTTTATGCCAACCGGTTGTACATAACGGGCCCCTCCATGTGCACGAGCTTGATGTCACATAAGATGTGTATCCTTGAAGACACTTAATGATTTTGTGTTCTCATATTTAAAGTAAAATGAACCCATCACACAATGGATATGGGATATTAACCATTTTAATTCCTTCGTTGCAAACTACAACTCCTCTATTCCTCATCATGGAAGCTCTAGATGTTAGATACAATTGGTTAATTGTGTGTTATCTTTGATGTTACACAAATGTCATATCATTATTAGTTATTATATGCTAACCTCACTCAAGTAGTGAAGATAGTTCTCAGTGTCTACTGAATGTTCCTGTGTTTGCCTAGTTGAGAAGGCAGTGTCTACCGAGTTCACTTGGGCATCAAAGGAAAAGTTGCAGAAAGTGAGTATTAACCAACCTCACTCAGTTAATGAAGGAAAGTTGGATGGAACTAGTGTTAACCGATCTCACTCAATTGCTAAAGGATTTTTGTGAGTTTGCAGTGTTAACCAAGCTTCTATTGGTTAACAAAAGAAATCATTTCTAAGTTAGTTTCTACCGAGCTGGGTCGGCTAACAAAGGATTTTCTTATTTTAGCATATTAAGCTTAATTGATTTATCTATTGATTCTAGCTGATTAAGGTGATGAATATTGATTATTCTAAGTTGTATTTGAGCCGACTTGATAGAGTAAAAGGCATAAGTATAAGTTCAAATTGTGATTTCAAAGTGTGAAAGAGATGATGATATGATTGAAGATTTAATGATGAGAAGAGGAAAAAAATTTGAAGGATAAGTAGAATATCCTTGTGGAGAAGCAAAGATATATTCAATCAAGAAGGATCAAGTACAAGCTAGAATAGAGATCTGTAATCAGCAATTCAGTTGCATTCAAATTATGTCATCTCATTTTTACTCTCTAACCATTGTAGTAGTGATCTAAATCTCCTAACAGAGTTATCTTAATAGTTATTTGCAAATCCTCTAACAAGGTGGCAATTCCATTGAATTGTTCTCAAGACATCTAACAAGGCCACTCTTAATAGGGTGATTAAATCCTCTAATAGGTTCACACCTAGTAGTGTGTGTTGTAACCTTTAACAGGGTTGGCTCCTAACAGGGCTCACTTCAGAAGAGTGAAAAATAGTAACTAGTTGCATTTGGTGGTTTTTCTCAAATTGAGTTTCCACATTAAATCCTGGTGTCAAATGTGTTCATATTATTTTCTTTTATGTGTTTGAAAGTAAGTTAAAGTAACGGTAATCACAAATATCATCTAAAGGTTTATGTGTTTAATTATTTACCAAGCTAATCTAGTTATTACCAAATTACATCATTCTGTGTGTTTACCAAGCTTCAGTAGTATTCAGTTATATGTTTGCATTTTGTACTAACATCTAAGGGATTTGGGATTTATTTTTGTAGTAACTAATTTACCCCTCCCCTCTCAATTAGTCCTCTTATATTTCCAATAATTGGTATCAGAGCTTTTGGTGCTTGCAGAGAAGGTTTCAAGGACCTAAGCTAAAGATCAGGATGTCTTACAAAAGAGAGATTCCCAAGCTGAATAGAGACAATTTTGCAGCATGGTAAGGACTAATGACGTTACATCTAGCTACCATCAATGATTTAGATTGCAAATATCTTGATGTTGAATATAAAACTCCCACTAGAACATTATCAGTTGAAGATATTGTTGAAAAGAAGAATCATAATATCATGATGATTGACATTGCATCTGCTCTCAATTATGTTGAATTTATGAGGTAAAATATTGCAAAACTACTTTTGAAATTTGAAACAAACTAAAAGATATCTATGGAGGAGATGAAAATGTAAGAAGAGCCAAAGCAGAAAGCCTTAGAGGACAATTTGATCAAATGAAAATGAAAGAAGATGAAAACATTGCAAAATATGTGGAAAGAATCAAGGCCAATGTAAGTGCAATCAAAGCATCCAAAGGAGACATTAAGGAGGAAACTATTGTAAGTAAAGTGCTCAGAACTCTTCTTCATATTTATGCAATTAGAGTGACTGTTATTAAAGAAAAGAGATGTGATCCAAATAATAAAATAGGCTTGGATGCTCTAGTTGGAAGATTGACAGCTTTAAAATTAGATAACTATGATAACTATGTTCCTACTTCAAAGAATATTGAATTTGCATTTAAAGCTAAGCTCACACTCAAAGAAAAGGGTAATAAGTCAAAGTCTATTCAATTAGGAAATGAAGAAGATGGAACATCAAAAAAAAGTTTAGACAATGATCTTGAAGTTGTTGAAGCCCTACTTACAAGGAAGTATTCCAAAGGTAGAGAAAAGTACAAAGGTAAAGTTCCTCTGATCTATTTTTCTTGTGAAGAAGTTGGTCACATAGCTACTAGGTGTCCAAATAAGGAAATCAAGGATGAGAAGAAAAGTAACAAGCATAAAGGAAAGAAGGGCTCCAAGAACTACAAGAACTTCAAAGCCAAAAGTAAGAAATCTTGTTTTATAGCTAAAGGTTCTGATAAAAGTGAAGATGAAATGGTATATATTGTTGTGAAAGGTGAATCTGATGATGAAGGAGATAAGATGGCACTTATCTCTCATGTTAATAAAAATGATATATGGATTATCAACAATGGCTACTCACATCATATGACTAGTGAAAAAACAAGATTTGAGCATATGGAAACAATGAACCTTGTAACATAAAAGGAAAAGGAAGTATCTTGTTGACTAAAGAACTTGTATGTGAAAATGCTTATTGGGTTGAAGGAATAAAGCATAATCTACTGAGTGTGGCATATTTGAACAAAATTGGATTCAATGTAGAATTCATGAATGGACAGGCCAAACTACAAGATGAGAAAGAAAATCTGGTTGGATCTGGCAAGCAAATAAAAGGTAATCTATTTTATCTTGATCTCGGTGATTGTTCATGTTTTATTGCTCAAGTAGAAGAAAGTTGGTTATGGCACAAAAGGCTATGTCATGTGAACTTTGATAACCTAGTTAAGATAAGTAAACATAGAATAGTAAGAGGTATTCCTAGTTTAAAGAACCCTGACATGGGTCTGTGCAAGAATTGCCAAATTGGCAAAATGGGAAAGACAAGTTTCAAAAGCAAAGACTATTAGTTAGAAGAAGTCTTGGAAATTATTTATACAGACTTATGTGGACCTATTAGAATAGAGAGTTATAGAGGAGAAAAAAATTTCATTCCTTTTGTTGATGACTACTCTAGAATGATGATAGTAATGTACCTAAAGAAAAAATTAGAAGCCTTTCAAAAATTCAAGTGGTATCTGGCCAGAGTAGAAAAAGAAACTGGAAAGAAGTTGAAATGCTTAAGATCAAAAAGAGGTGGTGAATTTATCTCCCATGAATTCAATAATTTTTGCATTGAAAGAGGAATCAAAAGACAAGTATCAACCCCTAGTACATCATAGCAGAATGAGATAGCTGAAAGAAGAAATACATCCATCATGGATTGTGCAAGAACCTTGATGATTAAAAAGAATGTTGCTCTCAAATACTAGAAGGAAGCTATCAACATTGCCGTTCATACCATGAACAGAGTTCAGCTAAAGAAATATTCAAACAAAACACCTTATCAGCAATGGTATGGCTACAAACCTAATGTAAGTTTCTTGAAAGTATTTGGTAGCAAATGTTATATATTGAAAGAATCTAGAAAAGGAAAATTTGATGTAAAAGGTGATGAAGGCATATTTCTAGGATACTCTTATAGGAATAAAGTATACAGATGTTTGAATTTTTCTACTCACAAAATTATAGAGATGCACATGTCAGAATTGATGAATTTGTAGAAAAGAGTGAAGAAGAAAGCAACAAGGAACTTGAAGATTATAGAAGATTTGTTTACTATGAACATGATACTCTAGAAAGTCTATTTGAGAGAAAAGAAGCTTCATCTCCCGAGTCCCCAAAAACATCAATAGTTACTGAGTTGCAAACAGTGCGACCCAAGCTATAAGGACCTAAGTCACAATAAGAGACTATAGAGCTAGTTCAAACTGAGTCTGATGGACCCAAGTCATAGATAGAAGGACCTGAGCTTGAAACTAAAATTCAAGAAGATGGTTGAGCTCATTCAAAGACCAAGGAGCCTATGTTAGCAAGATATGTCAGAAGGCATCATGCACCTGATCAGATCATTAGAGACAAATAAAATGGAGCAATGACAAGAAGTAAATTAAAAGGTACATGTTTACTTGCTAAATTTGAACCTAGAAGTGTTAAGGATGCTCTAGAAAATGAAATTAAGATTGAAGCAATGAATGAAGAAATAGAACAAATAGAAAAGAACAAAACTTGGACTCTTGCTCCTAGACCCAAGGATAAAAATATAATTTGTACAAAGTGGGTATTTAGAAATAAGTTGAATGAAGATGGAAAAGTATCAAGAAATAATTCAAGATCAGTATGCAAAGGTTATTCTCAAGAAGAAGGTATTGACTATGGTGAAACTTTTTCTCCTATAGCAAGACTGGAAGGTGTTAGAACTTTACTATCATATGTAGCACATAGAAGATATATAGTATATCAAATGGATGTTAAATCTACATTCTTGAATAGAATTCTTGATGAGGAAGTCTACATTGAGCAACCAGAAGGTTTTTGTAGATCCTAGCAAAAGAGACATGGTTTGCAAACTACACAAAGAATTATATGGTCTCAAACAAGCCCCCAGAGTTTCGTATGAAAGACTTCATAATTACTTGGTACAGATTGGTTTTCAAAGGACAAATGACAACAATATTTTGTATATCAAAGAAGGACCAAATAATAAGATTGTATTGGTAGAAATATTTGTTGATGATACTCTATTTACAAGAAATGAGTAAAGAATTTGAGATGTCCATGTTTAGTGAAATAAAATTCTTTTTTTTGTTGCAGATGCAACAGAAAAAAGATGGTATCTACAACATTCAATCCAAATATATCAAGGAGATACTGAAGAAATTTGGAATGGAAGATTCAAAACCTATTGGAACTTCTATGTCTACTGGACATAAGCTTTTCAAAAATGATGATTCCAAGGTAGTAGATCAGACCACATACAAATCAATGATTGGAAAATTTTAGTATGTAGTGCATACAAGGCCTGATATTGCATTGACATTTGGTATGGTGGCAAGATTCTCAACAAATCCTTGAGAAAATCACATGATGAAAATCAAGAGAATAATGAGATATCTGAAAGGTACTGAAGGATATCGCTTATGGTAAAAACTTGGAGGCAATTTGGACTTGAAGGTGTTTACTAATGTTGATTGGGTAGGAAGTACTAATGATAGAAAAGCACTAGTGGTGGAGCATTATTTCTTGGTAAGAAACTAGTATCTTGGACAAGCAAGAAGCAAAATTGTACATCTCAATCCACAGCAAAGGTAGAATATGTAGTAGCAATAGTCAATTGTTCTAACATTGTTTGGTTCAAACAACTATTGGAAGGAATGAAGGTAGAAATCAAAGATCTAGTAGTCATATATTGTGATAACACCAGCGCAATCAACATATCAAAGAATCCAGTAATGCATTCCAAAACAAAGCATATTGCAATAAAATATCATTTCTTAAGAGAATTAGTGTAGAATGAAGAAGTTAGATTGGGATATATGAATACAAAAGAATAGATTGCAAACATATTCACCAAGTCATTACCTAAGGATGCATTTTTGTATCTAAGAGGTAAGCTAGGGGTCATTCCCTTATCTGAAATTCACTAAATGAAGTTTAGTGAATGCATCAACCAGAACCTGTTGAAGATCAATAAGTTGGTGTAAAATTGGCAAGGGCATATTGCAAATGAATTAGTACTTAAGGTATATTGGTATTTATAGAATTATTATCTTTGGCATGTGTTGTCAAAGAGGGATAAGTTTACTGTCATATCTCTAAGAAATTCTTTTTGGAACCAGAATAAAGTAAGGAACCATAGAGGGATAAGTTTTCCAAAGAAGAAGTTTTTTGAAAGAGGGAGAAAGTTCTGAATGAACTCGGTAGTAGCTGTTGCAAACAGAATCCAGTGAAAGGAAGAGTTAATACTGATAGAGGGAGTTCTCAAGGCCAAATTCAAAATTTCATTGTGTTATGACATGTTGTGTTTCCATCAATGCCAAAGAGGGAGATTGTTGGATACAATTGGCTAATTGTGTGTTGTCTTTAATGTTACAAAAATGTCATATCATTATCGATCAGTAAATGTCAAGCTCACTTGGGTAGTGAAGATAGTTCTTAGTGTCTATCAAGTGTTCCTGTGTTTTCCTAGTTCAGAAGGCAGTGTCTACCAAGTTCACTCAGGCGTCAAAGAAAAAGTTGCAGAAAGTGAGTAGTAATTGAGCTCACTCAATTACTGAAGGAAAGTTGGATGGAACCAGTGCTAATCGAGCTCACTCAATTGCCAAAGGATTTTTGCAAGTTTGTTGTATTTACTAAGCTTCTATTGTTGTTGGTTAACAAAGTAAATCATTTTTGAGTTAGTTTCTACCAAGCTGGGTTAGCTAACAAAGGATTTTCTTATTTTAGCATATTAAGCTTAATTGATTTATCTATTGATTCTAGCTGACCAAGGTGATGAATAATAATTATTCTAAGTTTTATTTGAATGGTAATTCAATCCCTAAATCAAAACTCAAATTATTATTTTTTTTACAACAAACAAGGTCATCAAGCACATGAGTGTAGATCAAAGGTCAATAAGGCACCAACTACTTCTAGATTTGAAGATTATTGTTATACATGTCATAAGTATGAGCATAAATCACAAGATTGTAGATCTAAGAGAAAGCACAATTGGACACCTAAAGATCTAGGCAAAGTACCAAAGGTAACACCATAAATTGGGATTACAATACCTAGGTAAATTGTCATTATTGTGGTAAGTATGGACACATTGCAAAAATTATGCTAGGATACATCTAAGAGGAAGATCTAGTAACTGGAGAAATTTTGGTCTAGTATATTTTAATTGTTAGAATGTTAGTCATCTAAGAAAGGACTATATGAATTAGGCATCAACACCAAATATTGAGGTAAACAATGAAAAGACAAAGATCAAAACTGAAGAATTATTGGTGTAAATATGTATTTACTATTTACACTTACTTAATTTTACTTAGGTTAATGCATTATTTTATTATTTTGTATTATTTTTTTATTTCATTTTGTGAGACACTTAGGAATTTGTGCACCTTTTTGAGTTGTCATGTTGAAAACATAGAAGTAGGAAACTCTATTTTAGCACATGGTGTCTACAACATTGATTTGTGTGTCACAACCTTGTAGGCTTATCCTCTTATCATCGCACTTACTTTCGTGCTTAATGGAGGATAATTCATATTTGGTGGACATGTGTCTGGTTGTATGACTTATCATGTAGCTTATTTTGAGGCATTCTAGATGTATCTCAAAGGCCTTTATATACAGGCACTCCTAGTGTACTCTTGACATGTCATATTGAATGAATATATTGTCATTCTAATCATACTCTCTCTTTTTGGTCTATAGTTGTGCTTGTGTTTGAGTTTTTAGTTCCTGGGTGAATTTTTCCCTAAGGAAAATTCTTACATGGTATCAGAGCTTGGAGATTTTCTCATCACATAGCCATTCGAGACCACTGTTGCTTCAACACCTCAGCCCAAATCCAAAGTACCATAGAAATTAGAAGCATCTAGAGCCCAATCTGACTTTGCCATTGCATCCAGAACACTAATTTGGTGAAGATCAACCATAAAATCAGCTACCTTGGCCCAAAGTTGATCGTAAGGCAAAAAAAAATGCAAATTGAAACCCAGAGGCCCCGATTCGTAGTTCGAGTATGGTCATTTGCAGATCTCATTAATTCATTTTTCAGATCTACATTTTTTTTTTCTCTACAATTATTTTCATCAGTATTTTTGGAAGAAATTTTTTTTTCCCTACGGGCACCTGGCAGAGAATTTTTTTTGTAAAACCGGGCTGCCAGATCTTGGCCTAGCAGAGATATTATATTTGTTCAAAGGCATATTGTAGTAGGCTAGACAATTTTTGGGAAATTCAACACCTGCAGATAATACAATCCAAATCTTGCTTTAACTTTTTGGCAGTTTCCAACTAGACTAGTCGAGCAGCACATAACCTGACAGCAAAGCTCACCCACCCGTGAGCTGTTTGTTTAAACCTCAAGAGGGTTTCCTTTTAAATAGCACCAAAGGTGCCTTAACCACCAATGTGGGATAAAAACAAATGAACTCTAGCAGCTTGCAAGAGTATATGCCGGTAGTATTTAAGATTCTTGTCACGTGGTTCCATTTCTAGTAGCAGTCAAGGTCGCATTTTCTAATGATCATAAGGTCTGGTACTTAACTTGCCAATGGCATTTGCTTAAAATAATCTAGCCACTGCATTTTCTTCCAACCTATGTGATTATGGATTTTTGATGACCACAAACACCGCTGACAAAAGCAATATTTCCAGCCCGTAGATTTGTAAATCCCAGCACTGCTACTTCATTAAACCTCCTGCCCATAGACCCCTCCTACGCCATGCAAAAGCCACATGGAGGAAGCCTAGCCACTCAAACACTATCCATGTGGATAGCCTGTTCATAGCCATCGCTTCCACATAGACTCTAGTTGCCACGTGATCATGTGACATCTGCAGTACTTCTTCTACCATTCGAACAAAGGTCCACCTCTACTGCGACATTGACCAAGACACGTCTGCTACACAAACACGTGGACCTACGTAGAGCCATGTCCTTAGCCATGTAGAGGGCCATGTCAGTGACTACATAGTCAGTGAATATTGACAAATCAATACCATGCTACCAAATCTGTACAACCACATCGATGCTTGGACACGTTAGCAATCCACGCAAGTAGCCATGTGGTCATAGAACATTGGTGACATGTGTCAAAATTTGTACTAGCCATGTCATCATTCATATAGTCCAGTCACTACCACATCACCCAATTAGTTTTTTTTCACTAACATCAACAAAGCATGAGTTTGAAATTGATGACCATCTGACTGTCAAAATTGGGCATTTTCTAACTGCTGCAATGGCCATTTGACTGTCAAATTTTAGCATGTAGTTTTTCTGCAAGAACCCTCTGTAGATTGCTTTTCGATTTAGCAGCTTGACTTTGCAAGCCCATAACTTGGACATCCAGACTCCAATTTAAGTGCATATTTTTTGAAATTGGGTAGAATTTCCTAAATATTCTAGTGGCGGTGTTGTTTTCAAGTTTTTATGCAAGGATTTTGTAGAAATTGGATTTTTTGGCAACTGCACCTATGTAATTCTACATTTTACAACTTCAAATGCTCTGTATAAGAACATCTAGTCACTTTTCAGGTTTTATTTTTTTTGAAAATGCATTATTTTTTGTCTACTTTCCAGATCTAAAGTCATGTTCTAGGGTTGTGTGGACCAAATTCTCACTTTCAGAACTAGGGCTTTTTTTGCATTGTAAAGCTTTGATTACTTTTTAGAATTGTTGTACATCTAAGCTACAGTGCTTAGTGATAGATTTGGGTCTCAAAAGGTAGTTGTAAAAGAAAAATCAGAAAGTCCACTTTGTGCATTTTGACAAGTGGCCCATTGTACATGCACTACTGATAAAGTGCCAAAAGCATCTTTTTTGGGGAGGTCTTTTGATTGAGTGGAAAGGGGGGTGTGTACTATGTCCTTGTGTCTCTCTAATGTGCTCTTGCATTTTTTGCATCATGGGTTCATTTAAATGTTGACTTCTAACTTCATGCAATTATTCTACATGGAGAGATATTGCATGGAGTAGATCAATGGAAAAAGGATATAGTCTTTATGTTGATGGTACAATTACCAAACCTACTAATCCTAAAAAATTCATTGAATGGAAAAGACAAGACCAATAGGCTTAGGAGTTATCAGGAGTCGTGTACATAGGGATCTCTTCTTTCACATTTCCAGTTGTAAAGGATTCAAACTAGCTTTGGATAAACTTGAATCATTGTGTGGTAAGGTGGATGAAGAAAAGGGATTTCAGATTGAGGATGATCTACTTCTTTGGATCCAAAGAATTTTGACACAATTTAGGATTACATCAACAAAGCCAATGAGTATAGGGCACTTCTTAAAGATTGTGGAAATCCCACAAAGGATGAAAAGTTGATTCATCACATCCTAAAGAGGATACCTTCAGAGTATGCTTCCTTTTTTTTGAGTTTTAATACTCATAGGTTGACCATGGGATATGCTTACCAGAAGCCTTCATTTGATGCCTTTGCAAAGATGTTGATTGTTGAGAAATCTCACTTGATGGATTTAGGACTTCTCAAGTTATCAAAGATGAAAGCCTTGGTGGCTAGTGATGAGCACCAATCAAGTCAAGGAGGGAAAAGTTCTAGCAACAACAAGAGGTAGTGGAAGCAAAAATCATAATCTGAGACACAACAATCCTCCTCACATGAAGGCAATTCTTCTTCCAACAAGAAGGGAAGTAATGAAAAGAAAGACAAACTTTTTTTTGCATATTGTAAAAAGCCAAATCATGACGAGCATCATTGCAAGACTAAAAGAATCGATGAGTTAGAAAATCTACTCATGAAGAACAAGATTCAAGTGCTAGGTACTTCCAAGGATTCAACTCCAACCTCTTCAAAGGGAAAATGTCAAGCACTTATGGAAAACACAAGTTCTTCTTTAGAAAGGATACTTGACTCAGGTGCCTCTTACCACATGGGTTCTTTAAAGGGAGACTTTTCTTCATTGAAGCAATCAAAGGTACAACACATCTTTGTGGGAGATGATACTAAAATAGAATTTGAAGGGAAAGGACATGTGAAAATGGAAAATGGGGAATTCAAATATGTTCTCTACATTCCAAATCTTAGCTCCAATCTCCTATTAGTTTACCAAATCACTCACCTTGGAGATGGTCACAAAGTTGAGTTCCTTCTAGATTCAACGATGGTGTGCAGTCTAAAAGATGATCCATTGGTTGTAGTGGGGAAATTCAATCATGACAAGAGGCTTTATTCCTTTTCCCATTTTGTGCCTAAGTCTCCTTTTCAAGCCTTGTTGACTCACTCTACTTCACACATTACATTATGGCATGAGCGATTTGGTCATCTTACCTTCTACTTTCTTTAGCAACTTTGCTTCAAACACATGGTCAAAGGTCTACCTAACATCAAATTTTTTGAGGGTGAGTGTTCATCATGTTCATTGGATATGCATTTTGAAGACAAGGATGATAAAGGGAAGTCTTCCAAAGCTCTAGTTGTTCTTTAGTTGGTTTACATGGTTTTAGTAGGACCCTTTGCAATGACTTTAGTCAGCCAAGGCTGCTACATCCTCACATTTGCTGATGACTTTTCAAGATTCACTTAGGTCTACTTCCTTCATCACAAGAATGAAGTGGTTCATAAGCTTCAAGTCTTCAAGACTCATGTTGAACAAAAATCTAGGAAATCCATTAAGGTATTACGAGTGGACAATGAGAATAGATATGTGGATAGAAGACTTAGGGACTTTTGCAGACTTGAGGGAATCAATCTTGAGAATCCACCAGCATTCAGTCCACACAAGATAGATGTTGTAGCTATGAGGATTAGAACTCTCAAAACCATGGCAAGTTGCATGATAAAGGCCAAGTCTCTTGATCCAACACTTGAAGTTGAAGCCATTAGCAATGCTATTCACATACTTAACAAGTCTTCTCATAATGCCCTAGATGGGAAGATTTACTTTGACACATGGTGTGGTAGAAAACTAGTTGTGAGTCACTTCAGAGTCTTCAGTTGTCCAGCATGGGCAAACCTATCTTCCACGGGTTGCAAGGCACTAGCACCTAGGCCTTGTATTTTCATCTGTTATGAAGACAATGTTAAGGCTTATAGACTTATGGATCTAGAGACTCATCAAATTTTTGTGGAGAAGGATGTTCACTTTGAGGAAAGTTCACCAAGCTTATCCTCTAGTCCTCTCCACACTTCATATATAGTGGAAACTAATAGTGACACCAGCAATAGTGCTTCAACAGATTCAGATATGTGGGGTTCTATCGATAGTTGTAGTGAGAGGTCACATCATCAGTCTAGTCCACATGCATACATTACCACAATGAAAGGTCCAGCAAAGCAAGGTACATGTTATCGTCTAGCTTCAACTTCAATTGATGACTACATGGTAGACATTGTAGGTTTATTCATGGAGTCACATACCACAGACTTGGGAGACATCCTTGATGATTACATCTTCTCTTTGATGAAGATGATCCTTCTACAATTGTTGTGAGGGCTCACTCTGACCCTCATGTCCATTATCTACATGATCAATCTTCATAGGTTGGTGTGATTATGGATCCTTATGAATAGTAGTTGTTTGAGGTCTCTTCGTTAGTAAAGGAGACAGATGGTTCATTGGAATAGGTTCAATAGACATCCTTTCCAAATTTGCATTCATTCTTTTTAGAATAGTTGGAAGGGGCGAACATCAGTATCAACACAAGGATACTTGAGCAGGTTTCAAGACTAGCATACATCTTCAAGATTGTACATTTGCCATTGTTTTTTCCAAAGGGGAGGAACTTTATTCTACACTCTTGGACTAGCTTATTCCTTGGAGTGGCTTTCACTAACAGGCATTCTTCATTAGGGGGGGGGACTACCTTGTCTCTCTTCCTCTTCTTTCTTATGGGGGGGACTTTTTCCTCTTATGAGGGTTTGTTCTTCTCATTCTTCACTTTTTTATATACTCGATGTATGTCATAATGGGGGGGTCTTGATTACTCCATCAATCCATGCATCCCTTTTAACTCTCTTTTTGAGGGAGGATTTTTCCCATGAGGTTTTCCCTCTTTCTCCACTTTATGAGAGATTGCATATCATTATGTACATGGGTACCTAACATGGCCTAGTAGCCAATAACCATCATGCATTTCATTCTAGTTTTCGTAAGCTTAAGGTCATTTCCCTAAGTTGCACTTAAGGGGGGTGTTGGTGTAAATATGTATTTACTATTTACACTTACTTAAGTTTACTTAGGTTAATGCATTATTTTATTATTTTTTATTATTAGACACTTAAGAGTTTGTGCACCTTTTTGAGTTGTCATGTTGACAACACATAAGTATGTAACTCTATTTTAGCACATGGTGTCTACAACACTAATTTGTGTGTCACACCCTTGTAGGCTTATCCTCTCATGATTGCACTTACTTCCATGCTTAATGGAGGATAACCCATATTTTTTGGATATGTGTCTGGTTATATGACTTATCATGTAGTTGATTCTGAGGCATTCTAGATGTATCTCAGAGGCCTTTATATACAGGCACTCCTAGTGTACTCTTGACATGTCATATTGAATAAATATATCATCACTTTGATCATACTCTCTCTTTTTGGTCTACAGTTGTGCTTGTGTTCGAGTTCTTAGTTCCTGGGTGAATTTTTCCCTAAGAAAAATTCTTACAAGTATGGAATGAAATGAATCAAACATGTAGAAAGTGTTAATCTCATTATGGTTTTGACAAAGTAGTGACAAAACACCTAGTCATTACCTAGCATAGTTGGTTGGTCATCACTACGACTGAGCCACTACTTAGGCTGAGTGCATAGTGCATGTCGACTAAATAAAGTGATTCATGTGATTAGTTTGAATCGTGTGATCAGTGCAAGTTGAGTGATCAAAAAATTTCAAGCATAAGAGTCCAGACAATACATGTCGAGTTATATGACAACTAGTGTCAAGAACTAGTAGGTGTTGATAAATCAATGTGTGTTGTCACTCTAGTGCTGATAAAATAATTAATGTTGAGTAGACAGTGTGTGTTGAGTGATTCAAGAGCTGAGAAAATAAGAGAAGGCATAGTGAAGGCTGAGCATCAGAAGCCCATTGATGCCAAGTGAACTAGTCAATGGCATACAAGTTTGTAATGGCACAAATGTTTATGTAAACCATTTTTGGCTGACATAATCTTGAATTTATGATATTAAGAGATAAGGATCAAGTCATTTCATGTATCCATATGTAATCCATTCAGCCAATTAGAAAAAGGGAAGCACTAGGCGGCAATAGAAATCAACCAAAGCTATTGATTATTATTTAATTTCATCTCCATGATGCCTATTTAAAGAGGCAAACCCTAAGGGGGAGTTATGTGAGAAGAGAGATACTAAGGAGAGTATCATGTGTGAAAGGAGGCATGGAGAAGATGCTTAACTGAAGGATTAGCATTGTAGAACTAGTTGATGAGAACATAAACAGTTGTGAAGACAAGCAGTGAAAGGTTAGAGAAGATACATTTGATTAGGAGGATCACGATAGAAACTATAAAGAGGAGATCTGACATCTAGTGGAAGGGTGCTAACCAAAGGATCAGGTACTAAATCATTTTAACATGTGATACATGGTAAATCTCTTAATAGAGTAGTCCTAATAGACTTTTTTTAATCTCCTAACATAGTTCTTACTTAATTGTGAGTTTAAATCCTTTAGTCAAAGTGAGACCTAACAATCTTTGTAAGTCTTTAAGAGCAAAATATTGTAGCCATAATTGGCCACACTTTATTGCTTTAGTAGTGAAAATTTGTGAGTGTCATCCCTACCCCAATTTTACCTTCTCCTTGGAGAGTTTCTGGGTAAGCAAAATATTTTATATAATGTTGTTATTTACATTATTTTATGGATGTGATGCATGTTACATATTTTAGTTTATATGTTAAGTTATGAGATGGATGATAGTGAAAAAAATTTATATTAAAATTTTTAAGTGTTGATTCACCACCCCCCCCCCCCCCCCCCCCCCCTTCCCCTCTCAGAACTTACTTTCCCATTTATATTTCCAATAGAAAGAAGTTAGATGAAGGCACTAATTTAAATGGAGAAGTTTTGATCATTGAATCCAATGGATTAGGTAATTCCCCCACCTGAAACTAAATGAAAAGGTATATATGGAAATATATTTCAATTTTCTATATCATACAATAGTTCCTAATATTGCATGCATGTAAGTCCAAATTAGTATTATTGAAGATGCACAAAAAAATTTGTTAATGTTTGAGTTGAAGATGAATTTTGGTATCAAGTTGAAAATTTGGTAGAGACTGAGTATCAGTTTTTGAATGTCAATATGAATCGAGTTTCTATATTGACCAAGAAATGTTGAAGGTTATGTGTGCATTGAGTTTTAAAGAGTGATTAGAGATAGATGTAATACACCAATGTATACCTAATATTAGTACAAAGCATTTAATGGAATCCAAATTTGACCATTTGAAGATATATAGTTAATTTTGAAGTTCATTTCAACTCACCAGGTTATCAAGTTTTTAGAGTGAAGAATTAAGGCAATTTGTAGAGCGATTTGTGGGAAGGGTAAAGAGATCCAACTGTGTGTCATTGGCTTAAGTAGTAATTTGTGTGAATATATTTTATCCAAGTTGTAAACTTGTGAAGTTATTTAAGTTTAAAAATCCTATATTGAAAAAATGGCATCATTTATGTCTGCAAGTGAGAAAAGGGAAGCATTGAAGGATAGAGAAGCACAAATTGTTCATAATGATTAATACCCTCCACCTAAGTTCAAGGCATACCTTGATATTGCATTGAGTGGAGATTTTTTAGTAGATTTATCTACAATTCCATCAAGATTCATTATTTTTCACGTTGTAAGATCATGTTATGTGTAATATTGGAGAGACAAACGATTTTGAGCTGAGGAATGCCTATGACAAGTTGTGTGAAAATAGGATGTTGAAGGATGACATAAAGGTTGTGGTCGAGAAAGGGTTAACTCATTCCCTATCATTTCCAAAGATATTCAAGGTTGAATGGATAAAGATTGTGTTGAGTACAGTACAGAACATGAAGTTATGGTTGCAGAATGATCCAGTCAAGGTCACAAAGTCCATTATTCATCATGTGACTGGTTACCTTATTTTGGACCAAGTGAATATTTTTTGTTCCCAAGAGAGGGATGTGATTGAAAACCTCAAAAAAACAAAATAGAATGGTTGAGGTATGTCAATCAATGTGATTGAGGATCCTATGATCGAATTTGTAGTTTGTGTGATTGCTCATAATTTTTATCAGTCAATCTAATTGAATGGTGTGCCATGTGTAGCTATTGACATGGGATAAAAATTGGTCGAGAAGGACCACAACTATGAATTGGATGAGTTGCAAATGATAAAACTTATAGAGAACCTAGGAGCTATAAGGAATACATCATGTAAGTCCGGTTCTCTCATCTTATGTATATTTTCTATGTACATAATTATTTTTGTTTGGATTAAACCTCAAATAGAAATAACAATTACATGCAAATATAACCAATAATAGAAAATAATAGATAACATAGAAAAAAACACAAGAGACGAAGATTTAATGTGGTTCACCCAATCCTTGGCTATGTCCACCAAACAACAAGTTTGATATTATTACGTTCCAATGATTACAATCTAATTACAATTTGTAATCCTTTACAACTCAATACCACTACAAGAACCAATTTTTGCATCACCATAATGAAACAATCCCTAATGCTAAGCCCTTTTATACAAGTAATCATATGCTACTTTAGGGTTACAACATGTCAACCATATGTCAACCATACATCAGCCATGGGCCAAAAAATTTATGAAGTATGTACACTACTTTCCTGATCAATCACCACAAACTAACAATCTCCTACTTGGGGATTGATCAGACTCCACACTAGACAACAATCTCCCACTTGGAGACTGGTCCTATAGCAATACTGCTACCACATGGGGATCCCACTAGATCAAACCATCCTAGAATTTGTTTTTCTTTTATTCATGTTCAGTCTGGAAGACCAACCAAAGCTAAAGAGGAATTCAATGTCTCCCTTGTTACTACCTTTGTAAACATATCCACTATATTTTCATTTGCATCTTATCCAATTTTAACCGTCCACCATCCAAAATTGACTAAATTAAATGGTATCGCAACTGAATGTGTTTTGTCTTTGAATGCAGAGCTGAGTTCTTGGCAAGATGAATGGCACTCTGGCTATCAGTACAAAAATAATTATCCCTCTGAGGGTGTCCCAATTGTTCCAAGAATAACTAAAGTCATATCATCTCCTTGGCTGCCTCTGTAGTAGCAACATACTCTATCTCTATAGTGGATAAAACATTAACCTTCTATAACCTAGAAACCCAGCTCACAGTTACCCCACCAACAATAAAGACATAACTTGTAGTACTCTACCTAGTATCGATATCCCCTACCAAATCTGAGTCAACATAGCCTTTCAAATTAGTATTAGAGCCCCCAAAGTGTAAACATTTACTGGATATTCCTCTCAAATATCTAAAAATCCATTTGACTGCATTCCAATGCTCAATTCCTGAATGACTCCCACTGCATGTGCAATATTTGGCCTTGTACATACCATAGCATACATCAAGCTTCCTACAACTGAAGAATAGGTTACCTTTGACATCTTATCCTCCTCTTCTTGTGTCTTGGGACACATTTCCTTAGTCAACTTCAAATCACTAGGTAAAGAGGTGTTGATATCTTTAGCATTCTCCATAGAGAAATGTTGCAACACCTTCTCAACATAATCAGCTTGAGATAGCATCAATTTCATATTCTTCCTATATTTGCAAATCTTCATACCAAGGATTTGTTTCATTGCCCCTAAATCGTTCATAGCAAATGCATTTGCTAACTGGTGTTTCAGCCCCTTAATGTGATCCATGTTAGACCTAGCTACAAGCATATCATCAACATATAAACATAAAATAATGTAGCTATCATCATCCAACCTCTTAAAGTAAAAAAAATGATCTAAATGACGCCTACTATATCCATGCTGATGAATAAAACTATCAAATTTTAGATACCATTGTCGAGGTGTTTGCTTCAAGCCATATAAACTTTTCTTCAATTTGCACACTAAGTTCTCCTTACCTTTGATTGAAAATCCATGTGGCTGAGCCATATCTCTTCATCCAAATCACCATGAAGGAAGGTTGTTTTAACATCAAACTGCTCTAAATGAAAATCTTCAATAGTCACAATACTTAAAATAGTACGGATAGAAGTCATTTTAACAACATAGAATATCTCATCAAAATCAATGCCCTATTTCTATGCAAATCCTTTTACAACTAACCTAGATTTAAATTTTTTCTTACCTCTATCCTCTTCTTTTAACCTATAAACTCATTTATTCTATAAAGCCCTTTTACCTGCAGGCAACTTGCATAAATCCCATGTCTTATTTTTCAGCAAAGATTCCATTTCATCTTTCATTGCAAACTCCCATTGAATCTTAGTATCCACCTGAACAGCTTCATCATAACATTCAGGTTCACCAGTATCTATTACTAAAATAGAATACAAAGAGGGAGAAAATCTTTTTAGAGGTCTAATTTTCCTTGTTGACTATCTAACACTCACTGGTGTGTATGGTATTTGTTGTGGCAGTTGTTGCACATCATGAGGAATGGTTGAAACATCATATTTTGGAGTATCATCTAGCACTACATAATAATTTTCTTTCTTCTCATGTTGCTGCAACAGATCTTTGTACAAAACTTTCTCATTAAATATGACATCTCTGCTTCTTACAATTTTATGATTTTTAAAACCCCAAAGCCTATAACCAAATTCATTAATGCCATATCCAACAAATACACATTTCTTTGACTTAGCTTCAAGCTTGGTTCTATTTTCAGAATCTATATGACCAAAAGCTGCACAACTAAAGGTCTTGAGAAAAGAATAACTCACCTTCTTACCAGTCCATGCTTCTTCTGGAATACCACAACCCAAAGGAGTAGAGGGACCTCTATCAATCAAATATATAGTAGTATTAACAACCTTTTCCCACATGTATAAGGACAACCTAGCATGCAACCTCATGCTTCTTGCACTCTCTATTATAGTCATGTTCATGCGTTCAGCCACTCTATTTTCCTTTGGAGTCCTTGGAACAATTTTTTGTCTATAAATACCATTAGTGGAGAAATAATCTTCAAATTCATGATTGCAATACTCACCACCATTATTAGAGCTAAGATATTTTAATTTCTTACTAGTCTTATTTTCAACCAAGCATTTCCATTTCTTGAAAGTTTGAAATACATCAAATTTTTTTCTAAGGAAATAAATCCAAACTTTTCTAGTTGCATCATCAATAAAGGTAACATAATAATGAAAGCCACCAAGGGAAGATACCTGAGCCAGTCCCCATACATCTGTATGCACAAGTTCTAATTTCTCCTTTTTATTTTCCTTCCTAGTCTTCACAAAACTCACTCTCTTTTGTTTTGCATACACAAAACTTCACAAAAATCCATATTAACACATTTTAGACCTAATAAAACTTTCTTTGAATGAAGTACTTTCATACCTCTCTCACTCATGTGCCCAAGCTTATTGTGCCACTACGCTGTATCAGAATTTACAGTAGCTATTTTTTCTCCCTACTCAACTCCAGCAACTGTTCCTGAACATTCATTTTTCTCTGAAACAATTAAAGTAGAAGGAACAATATAACTTGTACAAAAATATAAGGTGCCTACTTTCACACCTTTTTCTACTACAAGGGAACCTTTTGAAACCTTCCAATTTTTATCATTAAAAGTAACTACGCAACCCTCATTACTGAGTTTCCCTATTGAAATTAAATTCTTACTCAGCTTTGGAACATGTCTTACCTCATGGAGTAACTAATGATTCCCATTCTACAACTTAATCTTAACTTTTCCCTTTCCAACAATCTGACAGGGTTCATTATCCCCCAAATAAATAAGCCCAAAATCCCCTTAGACATAATTAATGAAATAACCTCATAAGGTGTAGCATGAAATAAAGTACCAGAATCTAAAACCCATGAATCATCAACACTTTCTAAAGATAGAAGCAAAGCATCCTCTTTAGATTTTTTACTTACCACATTTGCCTCCTTGTCTCCATCTGGTTTATCTCCTTCATTTTTCTTTCAAGTCCAACAATCTTTCTTTTTATGCCCTGGTTTCTCATAGTACTAGTAGTTTTTGGGTCCTCTCGATTGAGACCTCCTCCCCTTTGAATTTCCTCTTGATTTTCCATGATTTCTAGAATTATTTCCTCTCTCAGTCATTCTACCTTGACTTTGTGCATTCAAAGTACTTCTAGATGTAGATCCACCTGAGGATTTCCTATGAGTTTCTTTACTCAAAATAACACCGATCACATCATCATATTTTAGAGTACTAGATCTAGGAACAAAAGGAACAAGAATTACTTACAGCCATTACCAAGCCATTCTAACTTTCAAGAAAAGAACACAAAATCAAGAAAACCCTAATTTCTTTGTCAAAATTGATACCCACAGAAGCTAATTAACTAGTAATAGTATTAAACTCATTTAAATGATTTGCAATAGATCCACATTCTGCCATTTTCATATTAAATAAAAGCTTCATGAGAAATACCTTGTTTGAAGCAAAGGGCTTTTCATACAGTTTCGCTAGGGTTTGCATCAACTCTTCTTTCATCTTTGTTTTTGTAATATTAAATGTTTGTCCAAAAGATCACAGTCATCATTTGACATAGATCTTTGATTCTTAGTTTTTCCTTCCAACGGCTTCCATAAATCCTTCTGATAAAGATAATCTTCTATTTTCATCTTCCATAACTAAAATTTTTGCCCGTTAAACTTATCAACCCTCAACTTACCCTTGTCTACCATCACTCCCACTCAATCGTGAGACTTTCCTACAAAGGATAACTAAAAAACAACCTCACTTTGATACCACCTGTTAGTACTAAACCTTAGACAGAAATAAAAATTACATGCAAACATAACCAATAACAAAAAATAATAGATCACATAGAAAAGAACACAAGACACCAAGATTTAACATGGTTCACCTAATCCCTCGGCTACGTCCACCAAATAGTAAGTCCGATATTATTACAATCTAGTGATTACAACCTAATTACAATTTGTAATCCCTTATAGCTCAATACTATCATAAGAACCAATTTTTTCATCACCATAATAAAACAATCCCTAACCCTAAGCTCTTTTATAAAAGTAATTTTATGCCACTTTAGGGTTACAACATGTCAGCCATATGTCAGCCATACATTGGCCACAACATCGAACATAGGCCAAAAAATTTATGAATACAATATTTTCCTAATCAGTCACCACAAACTAACAATTTTTATTGTTGGAGATGTTTAGGATAAGGCCAATCTAGTGGCCAGGTAGATAAATGAATTTATTACTTAGATAGGTGAGAATTTTGAGACTGTTATGGATGGTTATTTTGAAGACTTCAAGAGAAATATGAAGAATAGGTTCAGAATACCTAAGATGGTCATTGATAATTACTATGATCAAATATGTTTTCTTGTTGATACAGATTATACATATGTACAAGTAGTAATACCTAGGGTAGCATGGCTAAGACCTATGCATTAAGAATTTAATGTTGATGAAGTGTTAGTTTTCATCACAACTTTATTAGAAGAGCAGATTGACAATAATGTTGAGCCATTTGGCACATATGAGACTATGAAAATCAAGATGATGATGCAAACCAAGGTCCCTAATATGGATAGAAAGAGAAAGAAGATAATCCAAGACTTGGAAGGTAAGCTTGGGAAAACACCACTACAAATTACTAAGGGTAAAGGAGAAGATTTGAGTAGTGATGATGAAGAAGATGAAGGCAAAGGTAAAGAACTAGTTGTTTTCAAGCCCGAGGAAACCAAAGGCAAATAAATTATTGTAGTTGAGCCTAAGGTGAAGAAGAAGAAGTTGAATAAAGTGGCAACCAAGCCCACTACAACACCACAAAGAGTCACCAAGAAAGATCCAAGGCAATGAATGTTATAGCTTCTAAGCCAGTAAGAAAAAGGGCTAGTTAAGATCACTAGGCCAATTAAGGGAAAACATCCTAAGAAGAGGACATCTGATGCTATAATGGTCAAGCAAGGCCAACAATAGAAGAAGCCGAGAAGAAATTTGGTTTTCAAACTAGATGATGATGAGGATGATTAGACTGAAAGGATTGAGTTAGATGATATGAGTCAATTTCATATTGTGCCAAGGAAGGAGCCTCAAGACATTGATAAAGTATGTGAGAATATGAGGAGTTCAGCAAGATTAGCTATTTTTAAACATATTAAGTATGATACTCTAGAAAAGGTAGATAAAGATAAAGTTGAATGGGAAGTTATATATATAATGGTGAACTTTAAATATACTCCAATAGAGGTAGGTGAGGAATTGCCTGAAGATCTATATTAAAAAATTGATGAAAAATGGAAATGGGCTTTGACCATAAAGAGACAAATGAGAGAGGCTACATTAGCGAAAGTTATGCTTGATTTAGAAAAAACAAGATATGTCAATAGCCATGAGAGACTATACAAATAAAAAAAATTCAAAGAAAAGGGTATATAAAATTTTGACAAATAAAATTAAAGAAGTTATTCAAGAAAGTAAGATAGTATGGAAGAAAGTCTTTGGACTAATGCCTACAGATGTAGAGTAGAAAGAAAAGGATGCAGGAGAAGTGGAGTTAGATGATAAGGATGATATCTACAATGATACTGAGCAACTAGTTGAGACAATTCAAAAGATGGCACAAGAGAGTGTAAAACAGACTGAGGTAGTCACAATAGAAGATAAAGCTCTAGATAATATAGTGCCTAATGTGACTACAATTGAACAAGAGACAAAAAAAGAGGAGCAAGCTCAAAGATCTATTAAAGATACATTTGTGGATACCAATCTAGTGATTGTACAAATCAAGGAATAGCCAAAGATTGGTGATTAGCAAAAATAACAACATGTAATAGTAAGACTCATTGATACATCTCAAGTTACTATTGAAACTAGTTTAGAAGTGTTAGATGAAGCACAAGATGTTGTATTTGTCAAGCACCAGAGTTGGTTAGATCATGAAGAGAAAGATCAAGAAGAAGAGAAAAAGGATCAAGTAGAGTGTTGGTTAATAGTTTTTCTTCCTTATCTTTATGGTTTATACCTTGAATCTTAAACTACCTAATGCCTTATAGAGGAAAAAATTTAACCGTAGAGTAGGTCAATGTGGTAATCTATGAAAGACCCCTCAATTGAAAGGTACAACTCCCTTGTACATGAAATATTTGCAATGAATTATGTTTTCCAAGTTTTGAAGGGATGCTCTTAACCAAAGAGCAAAAGAGGCAAATAATAGATTGCTCAACACTTTAAACAAACTAGGAAAGTGGAAATGGGGAACTCACAACATGTGATCTATTCTAACAAAAATCCAATGAATGAAAACATGTCTAACAAACTCGGATAATAGGAGAAAAATAAAAAGATGGCAGAATAGGTAATTCCTAGATTACATAGTTAGCTAATGTTTTAACAATACCCAGATTGTTTATCTCTTAGCTACTCCATCAACCAATTTCTAGCCTCCTTATGCAACGAACTACACTAAACACATAAACTATGATGTACAACAAAAAGCAAAAAAAAATATGCTTATGATGAAGAAATTAAAGCATACAATCACTTGAGTGAAGGAAATAAATTCAAGTTCATTTGCATTCATTCAATTTTTAACAAAAACACATTCATTCCACATACTATACCGAAAATAAATGAACAACGAAATTAAGATTGTACCTAGAGTCACACATACTAGTCCTAGTTATAGGGGTTCACCCAAAAGTAATTTTATTGATCTTATTATCTTCTCAAAGGTTAAATATATAGGCCTTCTCAAAATGGCTGGTTACATTAGATAATTGCTTTGAAGAGCATCTCTTAATAGAATAAACTAAAAATAGAACAAGCTTGAATCACTATCTATTATAGAGACTGACAAAATGCCCTGAATGACTACAAATAGAAAGAGAAGAGAGAGAATGGTAGATGTTCGAAAAAGCATCATAACATCATCTCTTCTTAGGAGTAACTACTTTGGCTCTATAATATTTCATGGCATCAGTTACTTTGTCTAGTTACTCAACATTTGCAATGATGATGTTGTCAGCTCGAACCATCTAGTAGTCATGCATCTCAGTCAATTCATCAATTTCGGTGACCCTTGACTAGAACTTTTCTAATTCTCTCCTTATGATTGAGTCTATTATCGAGAGTTCCTTGACCTTTGACATTTGGAAGTTGAGTGAAACAATAGATTCATCAACAAATGCATAGAACTTTGACTTTATCCTCTTGATATCCAAGAGATTACCATTAGTAGACACAAATGACTCTTTATGCAATGTCTTCAAATATTATACTAATTTCTCAATGACCTTCTACACCAGGTCATGTACATCCTTGAACTCCTTGGTGGACCTCATAGAGCTCTCTATGAAAAACTCCAAGGATTTCTTCCAATGAAACAATGACTCCTTGCTCATCTTGAGGATCTCATGAGTAATGGCAACATTGGTCTTCATGTCAATAACTTCTTGTAGTAGGAGCAACTACTCTATTAGTTTGTCTGTTGCCTTTTGTATGGTGATCTGATGATTGGAAGCTATCTCTCTTGGCTTGTGAGAATCTAACACTAGACTTCCTAGATTTTCAATTAAAGGGGGATCTTGAGCCTTTATTTGGTCTACCCATGCTTAACAGACCTATCTGAATTGCCTTTCTTGTTGTAGCTTTAGGAGTATATTTTTGTTCTCCTCTACATTCAGGCCAAATTGGTTTGATGATGTAAGGAAACTTGGCAACAAAGAATATAATTGTTTCCACATAACCCATAATAAATCTAAAATAATCACGGAATTAAAATCCACATGCAAGAGAATAGACAACATACCCATAAAATGTGACACAAGATATACCCTGGGAAACCCTCATTGAGGGAAAAACCCAGCCTCCAAAAGCATCCATCACCATGTATTATTCAGCAAAAAAATACCATTGCCATACATCCATGGAAGCCTTCATGGCCATAGCCACAATCGAGCAAACTATGTGAACAAGCATGAATCCACACATCCCATGCCATGCTTTCAACCTTCACAAATGTTCCCTTGGCTAACCTGTCAAGCCTTGTCCCGCTCAACTCTTGCCTTTTGTTTTCTCTTTGTCACTCTCTCACTCTACAACAACTACCCTTGTGGCTACTTATATAGTAGCAAGTCCCACAAAACCACTAAGTGGTATTACATAAACCATGTGCTACCTAACCCACTGACCCCATATTTAATATTGGGCATTTAATTCTTTTTCCCAATATTAAATAATTACATAAAATATTTTTACAATGTTACAATACAACTCATCAAGAATATTCCATGGGAATCTTTACATGTTGCACGTCCATCTAGGTACAACATTACATAATAAAAATAAAATAATAAAATAACAATATTATGCAATGTGTGCAACACCCATTATCTCAACAATCTCCCACTTGTTGTATACATTGCATAGGGTCAATCCATAGCCACATAAATGAACAAGGGAACAATCCCTCCCAGCACATCCACCATCATGGATCAAAATACACCAAGTGCTCCATCTTGGTACCCGCAACAAAATCAAAGTATCCAGCATCTCAAACATGAATGATCTCACCTCCTATTATGCCACTGCCACTGGACATACATAGAAGCCATCCAAAGAGAAAGCCACCCAACCTGTCGCATTAGAAGATCATAAAATCCTGTACCAACTAAAATTCTAAGCACAAAAACCTGATCCAAAGGTAATCACATGTATCCATAGTTGTCAAAATATCCATAGCTGAAATAGCACCCACAACAAGTGCCAAACCCATCCAACTATCCATACCTCAAAGGTATAACAAGTGAATCTTATATCACTAACATATCCAATCTATAACTTGAAATCACAAGCCTCAAGAGCAATACCTGCCACATATATACCAAGAAGCTCCCACTGCAAAAGATAATGTCAAATCTATAACCAATCCACTCAAAACATCTCAAAGAAGTGAATCCATGTAGCATCAAGGACATCCACAATACATAAGCTGATATCCTGCAAGAATAACTCTCATAACAAGTCTCCAATAGTCTCTCAAATTCTCCACAACCAACAGAGGAAAGAGATAAAGTAATAACCATGTCATCTCTCACATGACATACATGAGCACGAACCAGTGATCACAAGCTCCAACCAATCTCAAATCCAATGTAAGAAAAATTAAACATCCAGGAAGATAACCAAGACCAGAGAAACCATGCAAATCATAACCTGTATCATGTCCTTCTACACACACCTCTAGATGTAAACTCTGCAAGTATGATCTCCTCCATAAAACCCCAACAAGAAGCCTCAACAACACCCAAACCATACAATATAACTAATCATGGATGTAAGCCTCTCACAAGAAGATCAAACTCATTAAACCATTCATAAACCAAAGAATATCCATTCCTAATCCAAGGAAAATGCCCAATACAAAACCATCTCCTAAACTCAACCAGCATAACAACATATGCACATAGAGATAAAAAATGCTAAACCATCTCTCAAATGAACCCTCCATAACTAACTCATGTACCATAGCTCAAGATCCATATCCATGAAAGACAAGCATAAATATAATGCAATTGAGAGAAAAAAATGGGCTATACCTCTCAAGTAGCAAACCGCCGAGTAGACCAAGAGTGGGGAATGAGAATGCTCATCAAAATACTCAAGTCTCCAACCAAGACTCATCTACGAACAATCTCCTCTCAAGTCCATATCAGGTGACTGCCCCTCAGACTTCCTGTTGAAACCATCAACTGTCCCAACAAATACTTCTCTAATCCAAGAGAAATCAGCATCACCACCGTCTCTAAGTATCCATGAGCACCTGTAACCAATCAATCCATGCCTACTCCAAATGAAACATAGCAATATCATGAAGTATCCAGCTTATGATCAGTGTACTCAATACCAAGAAACTAAACCAAGATCAATGTCAAAGTTCCAACCATGGCCTCAGGAGCATAAATATGACAACATGATCTTACCATCTCAACTGAAGAGATAACATGCTCCACATGAACATACCATAACATGTCACAATTCTAAACGTGTATCAAGAGTATACCATGACATAATAATGAAACCATCTTCATACCAAGGATAACATGCCAAATAAAAGCATAAACCACACCTTTGCCAAGAACCCTATGAGTCCTCAATATGCAACCATCTCCACACACCATGAAGAAAACCATCTCCACATACCATGAAGAAAACCATCTCCACATACCAGGAAGAACCATCTCCATACACCATGAAGATAACCAAGAACTCCATGAGTCCTCAAGATCTAACCATCTTCAAACACCATGAAGATAACAAGTGCACCATGCAAATGTCAAAGACGCTTCTGCAGCAACAGGATCTAAGACAAACCTCCAACATCTATAAACACTCAATAAATATATCAATGCCAACAACTCCCACTCAACCGTGGTACCAAGTCACCTATGATGTCATAAAATCCATCTTCTCCAAACCAAGAAGATATAAACCAAACCAGGAACTAATCCTGCACTGTCACCCCATCACTGTCACAAGCTCCCACTAAACCATGTATCCAAGCTATCCATGACATAATGATGAAAAAACCATCCTTTAACTATGAGAATCAACCAAGGCATCAAACCATCAAAGAACTCAAAGTGCACATCATGAGCTCCTCAAAAGAAACTAAATAACTATGACCCTCAACCAAGAAGATATACCACCATAACTGAATTAGAAATCCAAGCTAATGAACATCAAGGATGTACTTGTATAACCAATCATGTCATGCCAAAATCCATGACACCATGATCACATCCATGAACCGAGCATCTGGCTCTCAAAGTGTCCAACCTATTAGCATAGTCAACCACAATCCTCCACCATGACTGTCCCTGGTAACAACATCTCATCCCTTCTACATGAAGATAAAACCATGTGACTTAGGGCATAGACAACCCAAATCCAAGCCACCAATCTGAATATGCATCAATAATGAAAGATCAATGGGAAAAGACAACCCATAACCAAGCTATAAATGCAACCTGTAAGTATAGACCGCTTACAACACTGCACAACTTATAGACCCAACAAGTCATCATACATATACAAACTAAACACTGATAACCATATCATTATGAAACCAATCTGAAATATGAACTGAGTATACAATGACATCAAAACTTAAATCTCCAATGCCATAAACTCACAAGTTACCATAGTCAAAATATATACCATAAACTATTTAGATAAATATATCAACAAATAAATCATGCCAAACCTACACCAAATCTGAACCAATGTGTAGAGCTCTCCAAGAGCTTTCTGTTGACTACTCGAAGTCCAAAATCTGACTCCGTATGCCCAAGTTATGCCCCAATCCATGCTCAAAATAAATAACATCTGACTTTAGGGCTCTTAAAACCTTAAAAAATCTCAAAATCATGGAACCAAACCTACACCATCTTATAGTGCTCTGAATTAGCTTTCCAACGCCTAGAAGAACTCTAAAATCTGATATTCTGAGAGAAAGTTATGGTCGTTTTACTAAGACAATCTTTTTACCATTTTCAGTACGATTTTTCATTTTTAATTTTTTTCAGTGAAGAAAATTCCGATGGGATTAAATTTGACGGCCATCATGGGCTGAAACCAAAAAACTCTTTCATTTCTTCTGAACATGGCCAAACTAGGGCATATTATATATCAAAATTTATGAAAATGTTGACCCGGATCCAATGGTGAGGTCTGTTTTTACCCAAGAGGTCATTTATGCAAGCTACCCCCCAAAACCCTCATTTTAAATGAAACATCCGAAAAAATATTTTTGTCCAACAATTTCGCATGCCCAAATATTTTAACATCCCATCATAACAAAAAATCCAAAACCCTCAGATCTGCACTAAATCATTCATATATCTTGCCCTTTCTTTTTATCCTCTCATGCATTCCCATGGATTCAATCTAGGGTTACAAATAATAAAACCATAGCTCTGATACCATTTGTAAGGAAACTTGGCAACAAAGAATATAACCGTTTCCACATAACCCATAATAAATCTGAAATAATCACGAAATTAAAATCCACATGCAAGAGAATAGACAACATACCCATAAAATGTGACACAAGATATACCCTGGGAAACCTTCATTGAGGGAAAAACTCAGCCTCCAAAAGCATCCATCACCATGTATTATTCAGCAAAAAAATATCATTTCCATACATCCATGGAAGCCTTCATGGCCATAGCCACAACCGAGCAAACTATGTGAACAAGCATGAATCCACACATCCCATGCCATGCTTTCAACCTTCACAAATGCTCCCTTGGCTAACCTGTCAAGCCTTGTCCCGCTCGACTCTTGCCTTTTGTTTTCTCTTTGTCACTCTCTCACTCTACAACAACTACCCTTGTGGCTGCTTATATAGTAGCAAGTCCCACAAAACCACTAAGTGGTATTACATAAACCATGTGCTAAAACCATGTGCTACCTAACTCACTGACCCCACATTTAATATTGGGCATTTAATTCTTTTCCCCAATATTAAATAATTACATAAAATATTTTTACAATGTTACAATACAACTCATCAAGAATATTCCATGGAAATCTTTACATGTTGCACGTCCAACTAGGTACAACATTACATAATAAAAATAAAATAATAAAATAACAATATTATGCAATGTGTGCAACACCCATTATCTCAACAGATGAATGATGCAGGAGCATCTTAACCATTAAGCAATTATGGAAGGTTCATAATATTGTAACAATTAAGTCATTTGGAATTTCCTAAAACGATGTCTAAATAACGGTTAAAGCACTTAAATGTGCATTATAATGTATTTAAAACCAAAAAAACTGATTTGCATTATAATCTGTAGGGACCATGCTTTATAAATGGTTAATTAGCTCATGTATTTGTGTCAATAGTTACATTGTAATGGGCTATTCGAATGTAATTGGGTACATGAATGATTTCAATTTCATAACTACCCAACTACCCTGAGAACCTCAAATGCTTCTTTTAAAAAGAAGGATAATGTAACTGAATAGAGAGATAGTTAGAAACAAGGGAAGAAGATACGTGACATAGAAAGCAAGATATTAAGGAATTGGCTCTCTGGCCTCTAGCCAGAGAGCTGCCACACATGTTATGGAAACATTTTGAGTTTTCTAAATACAATGGCTTTTGTTAAAGCATTGTTTCTAGCCTCGTAATGCTAATTTACGATTCAATTTTATTGATTACTGGTTAAGTAGGTTCTCATTCTATGATAATTCTGTCAATGGAGTTGAAATATTATCAACAAGAAGAATTTATTGTTTGTGTTAATCAGGTTCTTGTCTTCCACCACTCTTGATTTACATGCTGGAAGTGGTTTTTTGTGTCAAGATAATGGAACAGATTGTTATAATGGTTATTGGGTATTACTTTTATTTTTAGTTTCGTGTTTTTCTTCCTCTCCCTTTGTGTTCAATTTTTAAAACTTAATGTTTGGGAGTATGAGTATGTGGGTGGAAGAATATCAATGGACATTGTAAAAGGTGGTGGCATGAACAGTGGAGAGGGATATGGTATACATCTAGCCACCATGTACGAGGGAGGCTTCATTAAGATAGTAAGCATAGGAGAGTGAGGCTCAAGTTGTCATGCAAGCCAAAAGTTATGGAAAGCTATGCAAAATAGAAACTCAGAAGTGTAATCTGATTTCTCAACAAAGAATCCAATGTAATAAAAGGAAGAAGAGGTTGATTTCATGGCTAGAAGCCAAACACTGTAAGGAGGGGTTGTATCATGGAAGGAAGCCACAAGTGGGTGTCATGGTTGGATGTTTACATAAAGACCAATAAGAGTGGACAAAGGCAGTGGCATAGAGGTGGCAATTTAATTGAATGATTGATGATAACAGTAGCTTGGGTTTGGTATAATGGAGGAGGACAATAAGAGAACTAGTCGACTCCTATTGCAAGTTAATGGATATGAGAGTGCAGGTCGAGTGTGGAGGAACAAGTTTCTATGTTGGAAAGAGAAATTGAAGGTGTGAGCCATCAGTTTTTGGTGTTGGAAAAGGTGGTGGAGTGTATTAGTACCATAGAACACAATAAGTGTTGAAGGCTAGATAACCATTGGTGATTATGGTTCTCTCTCCATGTGGTTAGTTAAGAGAGAAACCCCTATATGCCATGACAGTCATAAGGTGGTGATATCGAGAGATTAAGAGTCTCCAATGAATGTCTAGTGCAGATTTGGGGAAGGACACCTAGCATGTTACATCAATGAACTTCTCTCGAGTGCAGACCTAATGTACTCCATCAATTCTTTGTGTGAGGTCTTCAAGACTTCCTTTTCTACTCTAAGCTCTTCAAACTTATCTTCAATCTTCCAGTTGTTGAGTCAATAGCCAATGCAAAAATTGTCTTTTGCTTCTTCATCTTCTTGGATGGCTCAAAAGAGGTGACTTGTGTGATCAAGTCTTTTGATGGAGATTCTTCTTCATATCTCCTCTTCTTCTTCTCAATGGTCTCTTCAATCCATGACTCTTTAGAGAGCACATTGATAGCTAACTGTGGCAGTAGGATAGAGTAACTTCATTGGTATTAGGGGAGTTAGTTTGCTCTGAGATGCAATAGGGAAGGCAACAACCTTAGTCACTGAGAGGGCTAAGGTATCACCTTGCTGAGATGCATCTTGTTCTTGGCCATCCATGGGGTTGGTATCACCATCCAAATTGATGACTTGGGTAGGGGAAGATGGCTTGGCCACTAATTTCTCTTGTTCTTTCCCCTTGTCCTCGTGTCCCTCCTTCTCCTCAACTTTTTTGGTATTTGAAAGAGAGCCACCTCCACAAGTAGGAGTGATTGGCACATTCTTCTCTCAAGTTTGGTTTCCACCTTGACCAATGGATTGTAATGGGCCTACAGATGTTGAAGTGGTAGCTCTAGTGGTGTTTTTTGTAGTTGATTGGGAGGTTCCAGAAGATACTCCACCTATTGAACTAGTGCTCCTAATCCTCTTCTTCCTCGCTTGGGTCCACTCCACTCACTTATCTATTCTTTTGATTATTCCCTACATAAGAAACTCCATAGTGTCTATGATAGGACCTACAGGTGGGGGTGCCTTTGGTCTTCTCATACGATGTAGGATGCATGTAGGCTCCATCATCTACAAGGTCAAAAACATCAACAAATTCATTATATAACTTAATCTCATTAATTTTTAGTGTGACCAAAATTTATCCTAGGTCTAGTATTCCTTGAGACAGTTGAACTAGAAGTCTTCAATATCTGGAACATGCATGTAGGCATATCCCAACTTCAAGTGATCCCTTACAAAGTTGACTAGATCATATTGAGGCTTGAGTACCTCATACTATACCAACTTGATTTTTTTCTTGAAGGTCTTCACCAAATTCTAAACATCTAATCTAGAAGCACAGGAATACAGTCCAACAACTATAAGGAAGGGAATCCCAACTATTTTCTTTACATTAGAGCCCAAGGTGTTCACTTCAAGGATTTGTTGACATAATTTGACTAGAACCACCTTGTCTTCTAGATACCTTGGGAGTCTTTTGGGAAAAACCATCATAAGAACCTATCTACAAGTAAGAAAAACTCATAAATTGGATGAATGAGCATCTGAATTGGCTAATAGTCAAGATTTCTTCTGGTGAGAACCTCCTTTTAGGGAATCCTTGCAATTCTTCACATAATCTCATCATGAAGGCATCATTTACAGCCACATACTCCTCAAAAATTATTTGTAGCTACATATGTGGATAAAAATCATATACCATGAGGAGAGCTCATCACAGATAATTTATGCCCAATCAATCTATATATCCGCAACACATATATCTTACACTAGGAAGAATTGGTTCTCAATGAACTCCAAGATCTCCTCTTTTCCTTTTAGTATGAGAAGTAGAGCAAGAGTATCCACTATCTCTCTTTTCAAATTTGTGTTGAACAAGGTCTTGGGCATTTTGCTCTTCTTCAAGCGAGCAGTCTAGAACCATGTCCTCTACATGTCTTCTCATCTAAGGGTCTTCTTCTCATTTAATATAGACACAAAAGAGCCAAAATCAACATCACAGTACTCCTCTTTCATGGGAATGCTGAAGGTGGACTGCATTAGTGCCTTATTGATTGAGATGAGGATTGATTGGTCAGGGAACAAAGTTTCTTTTGTTTCTAGGTCGTATCTCTCAATACATTCCCTCAAAAGCTCTAGTGCATGTAATGTAATTAGAAAACCAGCTGCCTCAACCAATCCACTTTCTTTAAGCTTTTGAGTGATTGGGTGAATTGGTTGAAAATTGAGTCTCCTATGCAGATCACCCAAATCATAGAATTTAAATGATGTATCTACTAGCTCTTTCAATTCACTTTCTAGGCCTATTAATTTATCATAACCAATAGCTTTGATTTCCATTCATTATGATTTTATAGGATACAATTCTTGATAAATAGTCATTTTAATACACTTGAAGAAATCAATTGCAATCAATTCTGATGAAATAGGTATAGGAATTAGAATGTTGGTGCCACATGAACAAAATTAAGTTTGGCCAAAAATTATAAGGGTTTTCATTTAATTTGATGATCAACAACTATTTAAACTTTTCATGCATTTGTACATAAAAACTTATATTTCCAGAAGCTCCATTACTTTACTCAGAGTAAAGTGACAACACTAAAAATCACTTTAAAAAACAAGTCTTTAAGTTCTATAGGGGAGAAAGAGAAACTTAGATTTTTTGCAAACCCACTTTCCTTCTATTTGAAATCACAGCACAGGGAGTGATCATTTGTTAGCTTGTGCACTTCATTCTTTCACTTTCCACCTTAAGCATTTAATGATGCATTTCTTTTATATCAAGGTCACATTCTCACTACTGACTTTTCTAGAAGTATCTTTTGGGCATCTCCAAAGAATATTTGCACCTTAAGGTGGCTTGTCTTTCTATTTTCAAATCTTTTAGAGAAGTTTCTTTTTTATTACTTGGGGATGGAAAACCCCTTTCTCAACAACATTTCCCAAAATGAAGAAAAGCTAGCAACACTTTACCCTTTAACCTCAATCTACTGGTTTCAAAGCTAAATCTCGAGCATGCCTTACTGATTAAAGCTCAAAATAGTTCTTTCAACATCTTACTTTTTACTGCTTTTATGTAGAGGCTTGTATTTCACATAAATCATTGTAGCTTCAGAATTAGAACAAAACATCTTCACTTCCATTAGTGTGCAACGGAAAACTCATATATCCACTCTTCTTTGTGAAAGTAGAATTTACCTCTACAACCTAAATGGGTTACTTCTTGACCTAGATCCATGGCTTTGTGGGTCTTTCCATCATGACATAATTATATACACAACTTTTAGATCACCTTCATGGCTTCATCCTTCTGATACACACTTGATTAAGTTCACCAATTAGAAATACCAGTTTGACTACTCAGAATCTGTAGGAAAAATGATGTTGAGGCAAGGTAACAGATTGTGAAACATGAATAAATTAATTCTCATCCGTAGATCACCTAGACCCCTTGGGCACCAAAAAAATAAAAAAACTCGCACAAAAAGATTAGGTAAAGGTAATGCAAGGGAGACTTGGAAAAAAAAGAAGTAGGCACTCAGGAAAGATGAGAAGTAAGTAACCTAAAGGATACTTGGACATCACACTTGGACAAAGACTCACTTAAATACCAATTACTTTAAGCTTTTCAAGGGAAGGACTAAAACTTGTCAACAACTAGCTCTGATTGGGGACTTAGGTGTTGCAAATATCTGAGAAGGGACCTAAAATCTCTGGTTTTGCACACCCAAAATGAAATACTACAGTAGGAAACTAAACTACACATGTAACAAAAAGGAAAAACATACCTAGGAAAGTAGGAAAATAAAGCAAGGAAAGATGCAAAGCAAACCTACCTAGACTAGCACCAACTATAGGTGTTGCCTACTTTTAATTATGAACTTGATACAACTTTAGATCCTGGCCATTATAAGAAAATGGCAGAATCTCTCTAGAAGGATATTGCCAAAATAAAAGTATTATTCTAGTTCACTTACATTATCTTGAAAGGGCCTTTCCAAAGGGAATCAAACTTGTAATGTATACCTTTGGGTTCATGCCTTTTATCCCACAACAGGACCAAATTTCCCTCCATGGACTTCCTTGGTCTAGCCTTCTTGTTGAAGAATGTCTTTACCCACTTCTAATGCTTTGTAATGTGATCAACTATCCTTTCATATTCTTCTTCCATCTTAGTTAGGTACATAACATGCTTCTCCAAACCATTTTGGAAAACTAGATCCTTGATCACTTGATGAAGTTTATAGATAGATAGCTCTAATGGGAGTGGAAGACTAGCTTCAACTCTGTATACCAGCTCAAACAGGGAAATCCTGATTGCCTTCTTAGGTATTACTCTATTTGTCTAGAGTTCTTCATGCAACCTTTTGTGCCAGTTCTTCTAGTTCTTAGAAACCAACTTCTTCATGATATTGATCAAGTTCTTATTACTTGATTTTGCTTGACCATTCCCTTAAGGAATGTAATATGATGAATGACTGAGGTGTACACTGTTGTCATAGCAGAACTCAGTGATCTTTGTAGAAGAAAATTAAGTAGCATTGTCCATAACAAGCTTCAACGACAACCCAAAACTTACCAAAATGTTCTCTTTGATGAACTCACATATGACTTTAGAAGTAGTTTTCTTGGTAGGCTTGGCTTCTGTTGGGTGATGCGACGTGCTCCCCTACCCACAGGTGGTTAATTACGTGGTGTTCCATGTTCACTAACAGTCATGGCTTTTGGTGCAACGGCAAATGGGTCCTACAATTGGTATCAGAGCCTGGTTTTGGCCTGGTCATGGGTTCAAATCTCCCCGGTGCCTTCTCGACCTGCGTAAGCACCTGGTATGCGCGTCGAGGGGGAGATTTTTGGGTGATGCGACGCGCTCCCCTGCCCATAGGTGGTTAATTACGTGGTGTTCCATGTTCACTAACAGTCATGGCTTTTGGTGCAACGGCAAATGGGCCCTGCAGCTTCCACCCATTAGGTGAAGTAATTTGTTGTAGTGATGATAAATGAATAACCCACAGAAGAGGGTACATTGATTGGTCCAATAAAGTCAATTCCCCATTGTTGAAAGGGGCCTTCAATTACAATTGGCTTTAGAGGAAGAGCGACTAATTGAGGCTTGCTGGAGAACATCCTACATTTCTTACATTTGGCCACCCAATTATAAGTGTCCTTGAATAGGCCAGGCCAGTAGTAGCATTGCCTCAAGATCTTGTATGCCATGATTGTAGATGAGAAAGCCCACCACATGCCTCATTGTGGAAAGTTTAAAGCAATCTCTCTTGTTAGGGTTTTTCTACACATGTCAAGAAGGTTCAATCTATTGCTCTCTTGTATAGTTGGTCATCTTATATGACATACTTGGTTAATTTAATCCTAAGGTCTCTTTTATGTTTGTATCTCAGATCATCTAGGAAATCCCCATAAGTGAGAAAATAGGAAATTTTTGAGAACCATGGGTCTTGGAGACTGACAATTAGCATTCTTGAATATTCATCATCTAGACTTGAATCCCAAATTTTTCCAATTATATTACACAAGCCATTCCCATACACCAGCTTTGTTGGCTTGATCTCAATTTCGTATTCTTGCACTTTTTCTATCCATGTGCTTCTACTATTATAACCTATCTCTTGCTAGGTTAATATGCTTTTTACAGCTGAGTCAAGTACATAAACTACAGCATGTGAGTGTAAGACGTAAAATCTTAAATTCTTGAGTACTCTTACCAATACATTGGCATGCTTTTCATTTTGAGAGTATCTTAACTTATGGTCTTTAAGAGGAGTACTCATGAAAGTGATTAGCACTTGGATATCTTCCTTATTTTGTTGCATGAGTATTGCAGATAGTGTGTGGGTTGAGGCATAACGAAATAGTATGTACTCCTTAGTGTAATCTAGATGGACCAAAATGGGTGCTTTGGCTATGGAATCCTTGATCTAATCAAAATCCTTTCTTCCAGAATCATTCCATTTGAATCTTTAACTTCCCTTCATCATATCAACTATGCATTTGGTGATTTCAGAAAAATCAAGGATGAAGCGCCTAAGAAAGTCCACCTGCACAAAGAATGATTTGACTCTAGAGTTTCTTCCTAGCAAATTTAGTTGCTTGATAGCTCTAGCATGTTCTGAATTCATCTCGATGCCTTCTTAGGAAACTCTATGACCTAGAAATTTTCCTTTTGTAACACAGAAGACTAACTTCTTAGGATTGAGTGAAATCCCATGTTCGCTACATCTTTTTAATATTTTCTCCAGGTCCCTTAGGTGATTTTCTCTTTTCTTGGAGAAGACTATCAAATCATCTAGGTATATGATTATGATCTTATCCTTTAGATCAAAAAAGGAGGAATTCATAGCCCTTTGAAAGGTCACCCCAATATTGATGAGTCCAAAGGGCATCTTGTTATATGCAAATGTACCCCAAGGGGTGGTGAATGTTTCTTTGAGTTGATCTTTTAGGTCTACCTCAATTTGGTTAAAACTCTAAAATCCATCTAACATTGATGTCATTTTAGAATTGGCCATTATTTGAAGTAAATTATCCATATTGGGCAAGGCATATTTGTCCTTGAGGTGCCTGGTTCAAATTCCTAAAATCCACAAATTATAATCTCTTCATTCTTTTTCTGGACAGGGACAATATTGGCTATCCATGTCAAATGGTGTATGGAGTAGATGATTCTTTCTTCCAGCATCTTGTGAACTTCTCTAAAGATGGCATATGAGACCATAGAGTTATAATTACCTTGCTTTTGTCTAAAGGGGGTAACTTTAGATTTGAGGGGGATTTTGTGCTTGAATTCACTATTCCTAAAGGTCTTTAGGTCCTCATATCCCCAAGAAAATACATCTTGGTATTCTTATAAAAGTCCCTTAGCTTTAACCTTTTCTTCACTTGAGTAGCTGCTACCAATATTGACCCTTTTAGGTTTATATTCAGTGCCAATTTTCATCCCTTCAAACTCTCCAAAAGTGCTACCGTTCCTACCCCTTTCCCTTCTAATAAATGCATCGTGCCTATCAAATAGTTTTTCAAGGAAATAAGATGTCCAGTAATCTTATTACCTTTGAGTTTCTCAACTCCAAGCTCCAACGCTTTCTTGGTGTCAGGGGAAAAATCTTTGTAGGAACTTTCACTCCCTTCGAAGTAATGATCACTAAATGGTTCAGAGCCTTCTAGGAAAGACTAGATCTGTTTGTCATCATTGAAAACTTGTCATGTCTCAACATTGTTAGGAACATTGGGCCTAAATAGAACTTCAACTTTGTACTGATTATCTAATAATCTAGATGTGGAAGTAGAAGTGAGGAAAAGGCAGCCAACAAATGTACCCTTACATTCTATTCTCTTGGAAAACCTTGTACTGAAAAGGTGTCCAAGTCCTCAATCTCATCCCAGACTCTTTCTATAATTTATGAGCCTTGCAATCTTCACAGTATATTGAGATTGAACTTGTTTTACTATAAGCTTTGCATCTCCTTGAGCTCTTAAGACTTTCACTCATCTCTACTTTGCAGCAATAATACCTAACAACAAGGCTTCATACTCCACTATGTTGTTGTTGTTTTTGAATTGTGGCTTTGATGCAGGAGCATCCAGAGGTATAAGGGAAATCCTGTGTCACCCAAAAAAATGTACTTAGACTTAGTTTTTGTTTCATGTCTTTACATTTTTGGATACCCATTTGGCTCAAATAAAGGTTCCAACTCTCATAGTTCAACTATCAGTGTGTTTGAAAATCTCAAAAAAATAGGAGCAAGTATTTGGGCTATCATTTCGATAAACTAGAAGGTTTGAATTGGCCAGATGAATGTAATCATGATTTAGAGCATTCCATAAAGAATCAGGTCAATAGGCCCCACGGTTTGAAATTTATTGCAATTTTTCGAGTTTTGGAAACCTCCTAAGAATGCTTCAAAGTCAAGTTTGGGGCATTAAATGACCTTGAAAAGGGTCAAAAAATGGGGTACAAGCAAAGCTTTTCCATAGGGCTATAGATCGCTTCGAGAGCTTTCCGAAAATGTAAACGATTTGTCAATTGGAGCTACGGTTCAAAAGTTATGCCTCCCAAAAGTTCGATTACCGTTTCTGGATTCTTCTAGATTTGCACTGACTTCTAACGCAACTTCTGGAACCTTCTATTTCATCGGTGGATGCCTACTAGCACTTTCTAGAATGTACTCCTAGTCCTTAACCCTCCAAGGTCTATTTAAGGAGATTTTTGGCATTGTAAAAGGCAATTCGGAGTGGAGTTTGAGAGGAGGTGCTAAAAGGAGAAATATTCTCCAGATTTATGCTATTGTAAGCCCTTAGGGCATGTTTTGAAGTTTATTTTCTCTGTACTATTTGTACTAGCTTATTTTCTCAGTTAATATAATTTTCCCTTTCTGTTGGTTCCATTCTATTCTTGGGTTATGTCCCCATCAAGTGGTATCAGAGCAGGTTTTCCTGAGTGTGTAGACAGAGCGTCGACTGTGAGGCAATTTGCACCAGGACTGTATGGTTGTGGGTTTGAGTTAGAAGATGCCTCCACGAAGAGAGCATGGCAAAAGGGCAAGAGCTATTGATCCTGAGGAGGTTAGAGCCCTCCAGAGGCAGGTAAAAGCATTGCAAGAGGAGCTTTGTAGAGGAGCAAATGTTGCCGCAGGTGACAATAGTGAGGATGACAATGAAGAGGAAGTAATGGGACCAAAAGAGGAATTTGACAGGGAAGTTATGAATCCTATAGAGGAAAGGCTTTTTAGGGCCATTACTAAGTTTGGGAAAAGACCTACAATTGAAGTGGGTATATTTTCAGGAAATCTGAAACCAGATGAGTTGATCGATTGGATCAATGAACTGGAAGAATACTTTGAGTATGAGGATATAAGGGACCCAGATAGGGTTAAGTTTGCAAAGGCCAAACTGAAAGGCCATGCCAAAATCTGGTGGCAAGAGATTCAACTGGAAAGACTTAGAAGAGGAAAGGAGAAGATCACAAGATGGGATCGCATGGTGGACAAATTGAAGAAGCAGTTCATTCCTATGGACTACGAGCTTGATCTGTTTAAGAAGATGCATGGGTTAAAGAAAGCAGGAAGATCAGTCCAAGAATATATAGAGGAGTTTTACCGACTCTTGATTAGAGCGGGGCATGCAGAAGCAAATAAGGAGAAGGTTGCTCGTTATATCAGTGGGTTGCGACCTAGCATCTAGGAGGAATTAAGTCTGGTAAGAATGACCGGCGTTGAAGAGGCATACCAGTTTGCCCTATGAGTTGAAGAGAAGCTGAATAAAAGGTTTGAAGGAAGACAAAGAGGGTGCGGTCAAGGAGGAAGGGGAAGTGGTAGATCATCTGGAGGCCGCAATGAAATCCAAAAGAAAAATGAAGATGTGGGTACTAGCAGAAACCAGAGGAATGAGGGTTTCAACCGCTCCCATGGTCAAGACTTTGGAAATCAAAGAGGAAGAGGTAGAGGACGTGGACAAGGAAGAGGAGGCTTCCGTGGTACCTATTTCCATTGTAATGAAGAAGGTCATCGTTCCTTTGAATGCCCTCAATGATAAGGAAGGACAGATAGGAGAGCTGAGGGCCAAGCTAGGGTTGCTCATGTGGATGAGGATGCACAATCATCACATTCAGAGGATGCAGAAAGAGGAGAGACCTTGGTAAATGAAAGAGTCCTACTAAGTGGTGAGAATGAACTAGGACAACAAAGGAGTTTGTTCCGTACCAGATGCAAGTGTGAGGATAAATGTTGTGATGTGATCATTGATGGTGGTAGCACTGATAACTTGGTATCAGAAGAGATGGTCTCTAAGTTGAAGCTCAAGAGGGAGAAACATCCCCAACCCTGTCGGATTTCTTGGGTAAAAGATGATCATAAGGTCCTGGTAAGTGAAAAATGTTTAGTAAAATTAAAAATTGGGAGTTACCATGATGAAGTTCTCTATGATGTTATTTCGATGGATGTTTTCCATCTATTGTTGGGTAGACCATGGCAGTTTGATAGACATGCAATACATGATGTACATGCAAACACATACTCTCTAACAAAGGATGGAGTTTGCCACAAATTGAAGCCCATGAAAAAGGAAGGTGAAAAGGTATGTAGCAGTGTTAGGATTTCTCTTGTTGATGGAAGGAAGTTTTTAGATGGCATGAAACATCAGCATATATGCTATGCTTTGATTCCTAGGAAAGATAAAGAAGGTAGTAGTGAAATACCATTTGAAGTTTCAGATTTACTAGGGGAATTTGGAGATATTATCTCTGATAATGTTCCAGATGGATTTCCACCAGTAAGGAAAATCAGTCATCAGATAGATTTGATTCCAGGAGCTAGTTTTCCTAACAAGGCTGCTCACAGGATGACTCCTACTGAAACAGAGGAGCTAAATAGACAGGTTCAAGAGCTATTGAGGAAGGGCTTGATTTGAGAGAGCCTGATTCCATGTGTAGTACCTGTAGTACTTGCACCACAAAAGGATGGAGAGTGGAGGATGTGTACAGATTCTCGAGCTATAAATAGAATAACTATCAAGTACCGATTTCCTTTACCAAGGATGGATGATCTTATGGACTGCTTGAGTGGAGCTCAGTACTTCACAAAGATAGATCTAAAGAGTGGCTATCATCAGATACAGATTCAAGAAGGAGATGAGTGGAAAACATCCTTCAAGACCAAGGAGGGTCTTTATGAGTGGTTAGTCATGCCCTTTGGATTAACGAATGCCCCAAGCACCTTCATGCGGCTCATGAATGAGGTACTTAAGAAGTTCTTGGGAAAATTTGTTATTGTTTATTTGGATGATATTTTAATTTTCAGCAAGACTTTGGAAGAACATTTACTGCATATTCGTAGTGTCCTTGAAAGGCTAAGGGAAGAGAAACTGTTAATTAATCTAAAGAAGTGTGGCTTTGCAAAAAGGGAGTTAGTCTATTTGGGGTTTGTTATATCACCTGAAGGTCTCAAAATGGATCCAAAGAAGGTAAAAGCCATCTTGGAATGGCCTACTCCAAGGACTGCTACTGAGGTAAGATCATTTCATGGTCTGGTTAGTTTTTACAGGAAGTTTATTAAGAATTTCAGTGGCATATGTGCACCCCTAACTGATACAATAAGAAGGGATAGAAAAGAGTTCAAATGGACTACAGCAGCTGCGAGAAGTTTTGAATTGTTGAAGAAGAAGGTGATAGAACAGCCTGTGTTGGCACTTCCAGATTTTAGAAAAGTGTTCCACGTGGATTGTGATGCTAGTGGCAGCGCTATTGGGGTTGTATTAAGCCAAGAAGGTAAGCCTATTGCATATTTTAGTGAGAAATTGAATGATGCAAAGAAGAAGTATTCTGTTTATGATCAAGAATTCTATGCAATAGTTCAGGCCTTAAAGAAATGGAGGCATTATTTATTGCCAAAGGAATTTGTTTTGTATACTGATCATCAGGCATTACAGTACCTAAATAGCCAAGGTAAATTGAATCAGAAGCATATGAAGTGGGTAGAATTCTTGCAAAGTTATACATTTGTGTTGAAGCATAGAAGTGGAAAATCTAACAGGGTTACAGATGCACTAAGTAGGAGACAGTCACTACTTACAATAATGCAGGTTGAAGTAGTTGGGTTTGATGAACTCGAGAATTTGTACCCCGAGGATCCTGATTTTGCTGAAGCATGGAAATCTTGTAAAGAGCCTATTTCTGTAGATAGAACAAAGTGGTTAGATTATTTGATTCAGGATGGCATGTTGTTCAAAGGTAGTCAATTGTGCATTCCAAGGAGTTCCATGAGGGAAAATTTGATTAAGGAGAAACACAGTGGAGGGATGGCAGGACATTTTGGTCGAGATAAGACCATCTCCATTCTTAGAGAACATTATTTTTTGCCTCAAATTTCACAGGATGTGAAGAAGTTCGTACAAAGTTGCCAGGTTTGTCAAGTTGCCAAGGGGTTTAGTCACAATACGGGTCTTTATCAGCCGTTTCCTATTCCATCAAGGCCATGGGAGGACATAAGTATGGATTTTGTTCTTGGATTGCCAAGGACACAAAGGGGTAATGACTCAGTATTCGTGGTGGTTGATAAGTTCTCCAAAATGACACATTTTATTCCATGCCACAAAACCCATGATGCTGTCCATATTGCAGACTTGTTTTTCAAAGAGGTGGTAAGACTACATGGTCTTCCAAGAAGTATAGTTTCTGACAGAGATACTAAATTTGTGGGGTATTTCTAGAGGACATTGGGGAAGAAGTTGACAACAGACCTAAAATTCAGTTCCACACATCACCCACAGACTGATGGTCAAACAGAAGTGGTAAATAGAAGTCTAGGAAATTTGCTGAGATGTTTAGTTGGGGATAAGCCCAAGGGATGGGATTTGATTCTACCATAGGAAGAGTTTGCTTATAATAACTCTGTAAATAGGAGTACTGAAAAATCACCATTCCAACTTGTATATGGGAATAGCCCAAGGACTACACCAGAGCTGAGGAAGATAGAACAAGGGGAGAGGAAAAGTGTTGAAGCTGAGGAATTTGCTGAACATATCAAGCGTCTACATGAGGAGGTTCAGGCACACATAACCAAGATGAATCAAGAGTATAAAGCTAGGGGTGATCAAAGGAGAAGACATAAGGAATTCCAAGTAGGAGATTTAGTCATGGTACACTTACGAAAAGAAAGATTTCCAGCCGGTACTTACAACAAGCTGAAAATGAAGAAATTTGGCCCCTGCAAAATTTTGAAGAAACATGACTCAGGAAATGCATATGAAGTGGAGCTACCAGATGATATTCAGATTTCTCCCATTTTCAACATTGCAAATTTAACAGAGTATCATGATGATGGTGCAGATGAGGAGCTGGTGTTAGAGCCATGTCCAATTCCTGCTTCTAAGAAGGAGGAGATAGAAGACATTCTAGATCATCGTGTGGGTAGGAGTACCAGAAATAGGCAGTATGAAGAGTATTTGGTCAAATGGAAAGGATGACCAATCAAGGACTCAACTTGGATTTCAGCAGCTGAGGTTTCCCATTTGGGATTTCCTCTACCATCCATAAAGTGACAGGGTCACTTTTCAATCTACCCTGGGTGTCTGATGTAGGAGCATCTAGAGGTATAAGGGCAATCCTGTGTCACCCAAAAAAAATGTACTTAGACTTAGTTTCTTTTTCATGTCTTTACATTTTTGGATACCCATTTGGCTCAAATAAAGGTTCCAACTCTCATAGTTCAACTATCAATGTGTTTGAAAATCTCAAAAAAATAGGAGCAAGTATTTGGGCTATCATTTCAATAAACTAGAAGGTTTGAATTGGCCAGATGAATGTAATCATGATTTAGAGCATTCTAGAAAAATAATCAGGTCAATAGGCTCCACGATTTGAAATTTATTGCAGTTTTTTGAGTTTTGGAAACCTCCTAAGAATGCTTCAAAGTCAGGTTTGGGGCATTAAATGACCTCAAAAAGGGTCAAAAAATGGGGGACAAGCTAAGCTTGTTCATAGAGCTATAGAGCGCTTTGAGAGCTTTCCAAAACTGTAAACGATTCATCAATCGGAGCTACGGTTCAAAAGTTATGCCTCCCGAAAGTTTGGTTACCGTTTTTGGATTCTTCTAGATTTGCACCAACTTCTAATGTAGCTTCTGGAACCTTCTATTTTGTCGGTGGATGCCTACTAGCACTTTCTAGAATGTACTCCTAGTCCTTAACCCTTTGAGGTCTATTTAAGGAGATTTCTGGCATTGTAAAAGGCAGTTTGGAGTGGAGTTTGAGAGGAGGTGCTAAAAGGAGAAATATTCTCCAGATTTATGCTATTGTAAGCCCTTAGGGCATGTTTTGAAGTTTATTTTCTCTGTACTATTTGTACTAGCTTATTTTCTCAGTTAATATAATTTTCCCTTTCTGTTGGTTCCATTCTGTTCTTGGGTTGTGTCCCCATCAGGCTTTTATGCAAGATGAGTCTCAACCATCCAAGGATACGAGCACCACACTAGCTCCAGACCCAACAGTGGCACAACTGCAATCAAACTACAGGGTCCAAATTTCTAGGTCACTAGGAGGCTCTGGTTGTTCCTTGGAATAATTGAAGAATGAGAACATAATGTAATTTTTGAACTCCATCTCTTGATATAAGATTTGTACCTTAGGGTCGTCAAACTTCAAGACCATGAATTTGGCCTTCTGCTCAGGTTCAAACCTGATTTTCTTGTTACCCACAGGAATGATGGCATGAGACCAATCCATCTTGATTTTTCCTCCCATGTCCCACCAAAAGCTTCTACTCAAAAAAATATCATAGCTAGCCAGAATATCTGCTACCATGATGGTTAGCTTGATTCTCTTAGTAGGGTGTGTGGCCAACGCTACTTGTACATATTTGACTTGTCCTAATAGAGAGACTTTGCATCCATGTAATAGAAACATCCAAATGTCTTGGTAAGGGTCAATCCAAGGGCATGAGAAATAGAAGAGGGCATGACATTTTAGAAGATCCAGAATCAACTATGTAGTTACTAAGCTTATGACCATTTACATATAAGGATACATAAAATGGATCAGGTTTATGACTGGGGGAGCTAGCCAAGACTGATGCTTCTTCCTCTTCAAAGAGCATAGGCAAGAGAGGATCTTCATCAACTAGTGGGCCACTATCCAATTGAGGATGGTCATTGCTAATGGTAGAATTAACATTAGGTTGAGTTCTAGCATTAGCATCACCTTTACAATAATCTACTAACTTTTACAATTCAGCAAGATGAGTTTTGACATAGTCAAGGGAAGACACCTAGATACGAGCATCTTTACAATATTTGATCATGTAAAATGAGGAGTGAGGCTTACCATTTGTCTTGAACCTTGTCTACTCTTTCCTCTAGGATGAGGAAGTGGATGCTCTAGCTGCAGCTAGTGAAGGGCTAGTGGCTACATTCTGGGTAGGAATAGAGTTCACCAGATTCCTCTCTCTCTAAATTTTTGTAGCCATGGTCATCTAAATTCCATCCAAGGTAGAAAATTAGTCACCTCTGACCTTTGAATTTGATTCATACTCCACAAAAAAATTTCCAGAGTCACCCTGGGGAGTAGAATCATCTTCACTTTTAGGATACTCAACTGTTAGCTCATTACTAGTAGTGAGCTTCTTATACCTACTCATCTCTAGGTAGGAATCACCATTGTGATCTACTCTTAGGTGGAATATGCACATATTTTTCTTCTTGGGAGGTGCCTCAATAGCAATCTTTTGCTGAGAAAATGATAATTGTAATGGTTTTCCTTCATGTGGCCTTCAAGGAATATCTTGATATGGTTGTTGGAACAAGGAAACATGTTTCCCCATTTGTATTTTCATGGCAATCATTTTTTTAAATAGCTTCTGAAGCATCACTTTAGTATTATTGGTTATACTAGTGGCAAAGTTTGTTGAAGCTCCACTCTAAATTTATCTTTTCCACTTCTCAGCTACTATTAGATCATCTTCCAATTTGATTTCCAAGGTTTGAGAAGCCTATGGATTATCCAAATGTGAATGTCTAATTTGAAAACTTATGTCAGGTGTCATGGAGCTAATAAAGAATATTTTTTGGTTGTCTGCAGTAGGTCTACTTGCAGCAAGGATCCTATTGAGCAAATTATTAAAGTTTGCAATGAAGTATCTCATAGGAACACTAGGCTCCTTCTTTATCTAAGTAAGTTGAGTCAATAGAGTATGTTCATCCTCTGTACTCTTGTAGCACACTTCAAATCATTTTTGCATGTCATCCCAGGTTGTAATGCATCCAACTGGGAGATGCTAAAACCAATTAGCTGCATTCTCAACTAAATTTTCCACAAACATTCTCATTGCTACATCCTCATGCTAACGATAAAAAATATAGAAAATAAAGTCACAATGTTCTCATCAGCAGAGACCTTCCCATCACCACTAAATTTGGGAAAATTCTTTTGAGAAGCTCTAGGTAGGTCATTATTGACAACAAGCCATGAGGGGCCAATAGCATTACCCCAGGGAACAACCATTGAGGCAGGGAGGATTACTGGTATGGCTTGAAAAGTGATAGAAATAGGGAAAACTACTCCATGAAGAGTGAGGGCATTACACAATGATGGGACGTGAGTGTGTAAAATAGGAGGTGGAGATGAATGGTTGTGTATCTAGAAAATAGGGTGAGGATGAGGCAGAAAAAGAGCACCATAGATACCTTGATATACTAGATCTTGAGAGTAGGCTCTTCCTCTTCCTAGAGGATCTTCTAATATATGGAACTTAGCTTTCTGCAATTCTTCAAACATATATTTGACTTTCCCTTTACCATGAGCAATTTGGGTGTATTTAGGATCTAGGATGAATATTCTTATTTCATAACAGGTTGACTTCTCTTAATCTTCTTTCCCATAAAACTCCTTCCCAATATTCAACATTGGCTTCTTCTCTTTCAAGGGTGAAGCTTACTCTTCTATATTGGTCAAGAGACTTTTGGATTTTCTAGGCAAGGGTATTCAACTTATTTATTATGTCCTTTTATTCATCCAGAAAGCCAAGATTAGGTTGCACTATGGGGATTTATCCTTTGTGAGGCAACACATTTCTCCTTATGAGTTGTTATGCATGACGCAATGAATTAAGTGCCATAGAGATAATCTATAAGTTAGTAAAGCCACAGACAAACTTACTAAGAAAACAACATTGGCTTCTTCTCTTTCAAGGGTGAAGCTTACTCTTCTATATTGGTCAAGAGACTTTTGGATTTTCTAGGCAAGGGTATTCAACTTATTTATTATGTCCTTTTATTCATCCTGAAAGCCAAGATTAGTTTGCACTATGGGGATTTGTCCTTTGTGAGGCAGTACCATTTCTCCTTATGAGTTGTTATGCATGACTCAATGAATTAAGTTCCACAAAGATAATCTATAAGTTACTTAGTAAAGCCACAAACAAACTTACTAAGAAAACTTAGGACATATGGGTTTGATCCCCTGTAGAGTCGCCAAAAACTATTGGTTAATAGTTTGTCTTCCTTATCTTTTAGGTTTATACTTTGACTCTTAAATTTCCCAATGGCTAATAGAGGAACAAAGTTAACAAAAAAATGGGTCAGTGTAGTAATCTATAAAATAACCTGAATTGAAAGGTACAACTGCCTTTTACATGCAAGATTTGCAATGAATTATATTTTTTGGGTTTTGGGGGGATGCTCTTAACCAGAGAGTAGAAGAGGCAAGTACCAAATTTCTCAACATTTTAAAAAACCTAGGCAAGTGGAAATGGGGGAACTCACAACATACGATCTATTCTAACAAAAATGCAAGGAATGAAAAGATGTCTAACCAACTATGACAACAAGAGAAAAAGAAAAAGATGGCAAAATAGGTAATCCCCAGATTACATAGTTAGCTAATGTTTTCACAATACCTGGATTGTTTATCTCTCAGCTACTCCATTAACCAATTTCTAGCCTCCTTATTCAATGATCTACACTAAACACATAAACTAAAACATAAAATGGAAATTAAAAAAGGATGGCATACAATCTATTGAGTGAAGGAAATAAATCCAAGTTCATATGCATTCATTCAATTTTCAACAACACATTCATTCCACATACTATACCAAAACTAAATGAACAATAGAATTAAGATTGGACTCAAAGCCACACATATTAGTTTCAACTATAGGGGTTCACCCAAAATTAATTTTTCTAATCTTATTAACTTCTCAAAGGTTACATATATAGGCCTTCTCAAAGTGGTCAATTACACTAGATGATTGCATCATAGAGCATCTCTAAAAAGAATAAACTAAAAATAGGACAAGCTTGAATCATTTTACATTACAAAGACTGAAAAAATTTCATGAATGGCTACAAAAAGAAAGAGAAGAGGGAGAATGATAGATGCCTAGAAAAGCATCAGAACATCATGCCTTCTTAGGAGTAACTTCTTTGGCTCTACAAGCTTTCATAGTGTTAGTTACTTTATCCAATTGCTCAACATCTAGAATGATGATGTTGTCATCTTGAACCATCTAGTAGTCATGCATATCAGTCAATTCATCAATTTTGGTGACTCTTGACTAGAAATTTTTTGACTCTCTCCTTATGATTGAGTCTACTGCCAAGAGTTGTTGGATCTTTGACATTTGGAAGTTGAGTGGATCAATAGCTTCATCAACAAATGCCAAGAACTTTTACTTCATCCTCTCAATATCCATGAGTTTACCATTAGTAGACACAAAGGACTTTGTATGCAATGTCTTCAAATATTGAACTAATTTCTCAATGAACTTCTACACCAGGTCATGTACATCCTTGAGCTCGTTTGTGGACCTCATAGAGCTCTCTATGAAAAACTCCAAGGATTGCTTCCAATGAAACAATGATTCTTTTCCCATCTTGAGAATCCCATGAGTAATGGCAACATTGGTCTTCATATCAATAATTTCTTGTAGTAGGGCCAACTGCTTTTTTAGTTTGTCTACTGCCTTTTGTATGGTGGTCTGATGATTGGAAGACACCTCTCTTAGCTTGTGAGCATCTAACACTAGACTTCCCAAATTTTTAATTAATGGGGGACCTTGAGCCTTCATCTGGTCTACCCATGCTTAGCCAGCCTATCTAAATAACCTTTCTTGTTATACCTTTATGAGTAGATTTTTGTTCTCCTTTGCATTTGGGTCAAATTGGTAGAATGAAGTGCTCAGGAGTGCAGACCTAATGTACTCCATTAATTCTCTATTCGAGGCCTTCAGGACCTCCTTTTCTTCTCTAAGCTCTTCTACCTTATCTTCAATCTTCTTATTGGTTGACTCCACATGTTCACCATCGAGTCATGAAATGGGATGCCAAGATCCACTATTTTGATCTAGTAGTCAGCTTTGGAAAGCTCATGAAATTTTCTTCTTTTTATAGCTCAGCAATCCCTACCAACATGTGGCTACTAGTTGAATTAGTAGCTAATGCAACAATTATCTTCAGCTTCTTTGTCTTCTTGGATGGCTGAGAAGAGGTGACTTGTGTGATTAATTCCTTTGATGGATTTGCTTCTTCATATCTCCTCTTCTTGCTATCAATGGTCTCTTTGAGCCATGACTCTATAGAGAGCACATTAATAGTTGACTGTAATGCAGTAGGACTAAATAGCTTCCTCAGTATTAGGGGAGTTTTTTTGCTCTGTGAAGCAATAGGGAAGGCAACTACCTTAGTCACCAAGAGGGCTAAGGTACCCCTTGCTGAGATGCATCTTGTTCTTGGCCATCCATGGGGTTGGTGTCATTTTCCAAATTGATGACATGGATAGGGAAAGATGGCTTGGCCACTGATTTCTCTTATTATTTATGCTTGTCCTTGCCTCCCTCCTTCTCCCCAACTTCTCTTATATCTGGAAGAGAGTCACCTCCATAGGTAGGGGTGATTGGCATATTCTTCTCTATAGGTTGGTCTCCACCTTGACTAATGGACTATAATGGGCTTGCAGATGTTGAATTGGTAGCTATGGTGGTGGCTGTTGCAGGTGATTGGGCAGCTCTGAAAGACACTCCACCCATTGAACCAATGCTCCCAGTCCTCTTATTCCTCACTTGGGTCCACTCCACCCACTTATATATTCTTTTGATTATTCCCTTCATAGGAGCCTCCATAGTGTCTATGATAGGACCTGCAAGGAGGATAGACAAAATTGGGGTGCCTTTGATCTTCTCATAGGATGTGGGATGTATGTAGGCTCCATCATTTGCAAGGTCAAAAAAATCAACAGAGTCATTATATAACTTAATCTCATTAATTTTTAGTCATGATCAAAATTTCTCCTAGGTCTAGTATTCGTTGAGATACCCAAACTTAAAGTCTTCAATATCTAGAACATGCTTGTAAGCATATCCCAACTCCAAGTGATCCCTTACAAAGTTGACTGGATCATATTGAGGCCTGAGTACCTCATAGTCTACCAAATTTATTTTGTTCTTGAAGCTCTTCACCAAATTTTGAGCATCAGATCTAGAAGCATAGGAATACGGTCTAATCACTATAGGGAAGGGAATCCAAACTATTTTGTTTACATTAGAACACAAGGTGTTCACTTCAAGGATTTGTCCACATAATTCAACTAGAACCACCTTTTCTTCTAGATACCTTGGGAGTCTCTTGGGAAAACCATCGTAAGCACCTATCGACAAGTAAGAAAAACTTGGAAATTGGATGAATGAGCATTTAAATTGGCTAATAGTCGAGATTGCTTCTAGTGAGAACCTCCTTTCAAAGAATCCTTGCAATGTTCATCATAACCTCAATGTGAAAAGATTTTTTATAGCCACATACTCCTCAAAACTTCTTTGCAATTGCAGATGTGGATAGAACTCATATACTTTAGTGTGCTCATCATAGTTTTGGATGCTAGGGAGGTCAGGCCACAAGTGTTGAGTAGCCAAGGCATAAATTAGATAAGAGAACATGTAAAATTTCTTAAATCATTTGGTAGAATTCAACCACAAGGTGAGCTCATCGCAGATGATTTGCACCAAGTCAATCTACATATCCTCAGCAAAATAGCTTACACTAGGAAGAAATGGTTCTTGATGAACTCCAAGATCTCTTCTTTTCCTTTTAGTCTAAGGAGTAGAGCAAGAATATCCACTATCTCTCTTTACAAATTTATGTCGAACAAGGGCTTGGGCATTTTTCTCTTCTTTGAGTGAGCAGTCTGGAACCATGTCCTCCTCTACATGTATTCCCATCTAATGGTCTTCTTTTCATTGAACATAGATGTTTAAGAGCCGAAATAAACATCATAGTACTCCTCTTTCACAGGAATTCCAAACGTGGACTGCATCAGTGCCTTGTTAATCGGGATGAGGATTGATTGATTAGGGAACAAAATCTGCTTTGATTTCAAGTTGTATCTCTTGATACATTCCCTCACAAGATCTGGTGCATGTACTACCATTGGAAAACCATTTGCCTCAATCAATCCAATTTCTTTAATCTTTTGAGTGATTGGGTGAATTGGCTAAAAATTGAGTCTCCTATGGAGATCACCCAAATTGTAGAATTTAAATGTTGTATCTGCTAGCTCTTTCAATTCACTTTCTAGGCCTATTAATTAATCATAACTAGAAGCTCTTATTGTCATTCATTATTATTGCACATGGTAAAGTTCTTGATAAATAGTCATTTTAATACACTTGAAGAAATAAATGCAAGCAATTTTGATGAAATAGGTATAGGAATTAGAACATTGGTGCCACACAAATGAAATTAAGTTTGGCCAATGATTATAATGGTAGGATTTGTATTTAATTCAATGATCAATAGTTATTTAAAAAAATTGTTCATTTTCACATAAAAACTTGTATTTTTGGAAGCTCTATTAGTCTACTTAGAGTAAAGTGACAATACTAAAAATTACTTAATAAAACAAGTCTTTAAGTTTCACGAGGGAGAAGGAGAAACTTCATTTTTTTGCAAACCCACTTTCCTTTTATTCATAATCATAGCACGAGGAGTGATCTTTATTAGCTCGTGCACGTCATTCTTTTACTTTTTTCCTTGAGCATTTAACACTGCATTTCCTTTATATTGAGGTCGCATACTCACTACTAACTTTTTTAGAAGTATCTTTTGAGCATCTCCAAAGAATATTTGCACCTTAAGGTGTCTTGTCTTTCTATTTTCAAAGATTTTAGAGAAGTTGCTTTTTTATTACTTGGGGAGGGAAAACCCCTTTCTCAGCAACATTTCCCAGAATAAAGAAAAGCTAGCAACACTTTACCCTTTACTAGTGGCTTCAAAGCTAAATCTCGAGCATGCCTCACTGACTAAGAGCTCAAAATAGTTCATTCAACATCTTACTTTTTACTGCTTATATGTAGAGGCTTGGATTTCACATAAATCATTGTAGCTTCATATTCAAAACAAAATACCTTCGCTTCCATTATTGTGCATCGAAAAACTCATATATCCACTCGTCTTCATGAAAGTAGAATTTACCACTGCAACTTGAATGGGCTACTTCATAACCTAGATCCACAACTTTGTGGGTCTTTCCATCATGACATAATTATATACATAGCTTCTAGATCACCTTCCTAGCTTCATCCTTTGGATACACACTTGATTAAGTTCACCAATTAGGAATACCAATTCAACTGCTTGGAATCCGTAGAAAAAAAGATGTTAAGGCAAGATAATAGATTGTGAAACACGAATAACTTACTTCTCATTGGGAAGATACTAGAACAAATCCCAACCATGCCTAGATCACCTAGACCCCTCGTGCAGCAAAAAAATAGAAAATGTGCACGGAAAGATTAGATAAAGGTAATGCAAGGGAGACCTGGAAAAGAAAGAAAGTAGGCACTTGGGAAAGATGAGAGGTGAGTAACCTAAAGGATACTTAGTCATTACACTTGTACATAGACTCACTTAAATACTAATAGCTTTAAGTTTTTTAAGGGAGGGACTAAAACTTGACAACATAGAGAAATCTACTATTGGTAGTGAGAGGCCAAACATCTCAGTACCACTAAATGAGGGAGAAAATGAGATAGTACATATAAGTTCAACTATTAAGCTTGTAGTGATCAAGGAATAGACTCAATGTTCCAAGGGAACACAAGCAATTATACAAAGACTGAGTCTGGATCTCCCTACATAGACCATGAAAATATCTGTGTTGAGGTCCAACACTCCTATAAAAAGGATCAAAAGGAAGAAGGTTTGTTCCCCAAGATAATTTCAAGCTAAGCCTATTATGCTTGATGAAGATATTGTCATACTAGATTGGGACTAGGAAACATTGATAGAACATATGAAATTTTTTAATGAATTATATGCAAGGAAGGAAAAACAAGATGAGTTGAGGAGAGAGAACCAACAAAAGCAAGCATAAAAATAGGTTCTTTATGGCATCAAAGATATATTTTTTAATTATTTTTTTATTGATAATTTAGATGAGAATGCTCCTATTGTTAAACAATTGATTAAAATTGTAGAGAAAATAAATGATCCAGACATTGATGCTATTGAATTATTGATGCAATGGTTTGAGAAGAATTTGAAAAGAAAATAATGGAAAAGGTTGCAGCTGAAATAGTTCTAAGACAAGTTGAGTTATCCAAACTTGTGACCAATTTGGAGCAAGTTTCAAATAAGGTAAGTATTATGTTTAAGAAAATGTGTGATAGATCCACCTATACAAAGGATGTAAGACCGAGGATGGATCAAATAGAAGCTGACTTACAGTATAGTGAAAATACATTGACATCATATGCTAGTTTAAGTGTTTCACATTTATTTAAGATCAATTTTCAATAGGAAAGGCTCATAGAGCTGACTATTAGAGATGACTATTGAATATAGTAGAATAAGGGCAAAGTTGATGTCAATTCAAGCGATGATGATACCTCACCTTGAGGTTATGTAGTTGCATTTGAAGAATACAAAAGAATTAGTCCATGTAGATATAATTTTTTCATTTTTTGATAGTCTAGTGGATCTTTCTGTCGAATTGGAGCTAGAGATCCATTCTATCGAATCTATTCATACTAATTGCCATAATACTTTGAGTGGTATTTTCTAGCTTAACAAGATTTTTTGGATCAATTTGGTGTGGTATCCCCTCCCTAGAAGCCATAAGTGACAAAAAAGGGGGGGAAATGTGAAGAATAAAGGGGCAAATGAGTAATTTGAAGCAAGTCAAGGGGAAATGAGAATAGAAAAAAAAAAACTTTGAAATTTTGAAGTTTTGCACGTATATACGAAGTCCAGAGTCAAAATATGTGCAGTGTCAATAAAGAAAATGTATGGATTATATTCTAAGGGTGCATACTTGCAATTCTATTTTTTATTGAACAATTTTGAAAGTTCACAACGATGTGTTTTTGCCAATAATGTCAAAAGGGGAGATTGTTGATCCCTAAGCCATGTTGTTTATTAGTGTTAAATAGTTAATCATTCACAAGGTAGGGTTATTCGGTCATCACCGTGACCAAGTCATCCTATACAAATTGAGCTAAGGAATGAAGACTTTTACATATACCAAGTCATATGTTGAGTAGTAGTTACTGTTGAGTGAGCTAATGGTCATTGAGGACTCCAATGCATGTCGAGCAAGCCAATGATTGCTTAACTTATTAGAGCCTTATCAAAGATATCAGTGGATGTTGAATGTTATAGAGGACAATTTATTTAGTTCATGATGAGACTAGTTAAGGCCGAGGGACAATATGAAGAAATAGTACATGTCGAGCACTAGTGTGATGTAAGTGTCAAGTAACAGAGTTTAATATTTTTGTTCGCAATAGCACTGAATTTTATGTTAACAATTTTTGTCAAGATAGAAGCATGTTTTGAAGATTGAGGAGGTAATCAATGAGGTGATTATACATTTAGAGGGAAATCATTAATTCCTAGGCATGACAATCGACCGATCAAAAAAATACAAAGACCAAATGACAAAAGAATTGATTCTAGATAATTGATTTGGATCTAGAAGGTTCACCCAATCATCTATTTAAGGAGGGTTTATGACCTAATTTAGTATGGATGAGATGTATGCACATAAATAGGTGAAGAGTGAATTTTTGAAGGTGAATCAGAGTGTAGAGACCAAGAAGTGCTATGAAGATTTTTGAGCAGAGGTAGAGGAGATCTATCACAGTCAGGTGATATTTTATTGCATAGAGGAGATATATTATCAAACATTAAAGTGCTAACCGAAGGATAAAGTAATAAACATTCTATCAGGTGTTTTAGGGTTTAAATCTCTCAACAAAGTATCTTTAACATGCTTATGTAAATATCCTAACAGACTACTCACTTCATTGTGATGTAAAAATTATCTTACCAAAGTAGAACTTAGCAGCTCTTTTAGCCTTTAACAGGGCAGACCCCTCACAGTGTAGATCACCAAAAGTGATCAAATCATTGTCACCTTAAAAGGCACAACTTTATTTCTGCAGTAATAAATATTTTGTGGGTGTCATCCCCACCGCAGTTTTACCTTCACCTTGGAGGGTTTCTACATTACCAAATTTGTGTTAAAGTGTTATGTGCTTTTGAGTTTATATTTATGTAGTTAGAAGGTAGATCTAATATTATATTGATGTGATTGGTTTCGTTGATATGAGATGAATTTTTAATGAGGGTTTTTATGTGATGTTATCAAATATGTTTAATGTATGAAGTGAAAGAATTTTTATTGATCCTGATTCACTCTCCCCCCTCTCAGTATCACACTTTCCCTATTAGATTTCCAACAACTTTCCCTACTAATTTCATTTTGTATCCAGGGCATGAATGATCTTAATTGAATGTCACCCACATACATTAATGGATTATATTCCCTATCATTGCGAACTACTAAATTGTACATGTACAATTCACACAAAATATTCTTAATTGCTATTGGAGAATGTTCAATTCATGATAAAGTGCATGTGGGGTTTGTGAAGATAGAGTAAGACCTTGAACTATTCTTCTAATCTTGAAATTCAACAACTTTTCTTTAAGAAACAAAGTATATACCTGCATTGGAGGTATGCACTGGAGTAATTCATGTATCATGATGGTAATATGAGTTACCTTGTCTTTTAATATTGTGACTTCATCCTCCTTATCTAGTTATTCTCATTGCTAATTATTAGTGATCTGTTGTAATCTCTTTTTCTCCTCCCTCCACATGGATTTCTCCATCAAAACATATTGATATAAACTCATTCCAACTATTAGAGGTGTATATAGATCAGATGGGGTCATTGGACCTTGTTGGTCAACATTTATCTATCTTGGTTCCATAAAAACTTATGGTTCATCATTATTTGGTTTTTCAGTTGGATGCCTAGCCCATAGAACTAGTTCTCTTTCTAAATTCTCAATTACTAGCTATGGTGGATGCTCTACCTCTAACTATTAGGTTTTTTGAACTAAAGTTTCTAATCCTTTATTCACATATTGTTTAACAAATTTATCAATAGTTTCCATATTAATGTCAAGGTAATATTCATCAAGATCTTCAAGATTTTCATTTCTCACTATAGGGTGTTCTTGTATGTTTCCAAAAATAAATATGGTTTCATCATTCATGACCGCTTTCTCATCATCTAAACTACATTTATAACATGTGAAGACCTTCTTTTTCTGTGGAACATAAAGTTATGTGGTGCTAAATATTCATCATTATTGTCATCTTCAATGTGGAGTGCATCATCACCTTCCTTAACCTTATCTAACTCATTTTAAACATTTTGATAAATTTCCCTTAGCATATCTATCTGTTTATCCTTATCTAGATCAAGAATTATTTTTGCAATTTTAGTAAAATCATGAACAAGGGTGTCGAAAAAAACATCACCCATACTAGGGTTTCTAGAAATTCTTCCACTCCTTCTAAAAGTTGTATCAAATAAACTGTTTGAAACTTTCTTTATTTTCCTACTTGAAGATTCTCCTTCAGCAAGCATTGCTGGATTTTCTTTTGGTACATGTTTCCTCTTATAAGGAGGTGGAGGAATGAATCTTGATACGTTCTACATATTTTTAGTTTCCTAGTTGTTCAGTGTTTCTTTATGGTAGTTCTTTAGCTACTTCTTTCTCATTTTCCTTTGCAGAAGACCTAGTTTTGACACCGGTCTAAGGAGTTTTCACAAGGAAAAAAAATTTTATTTCTTTTACAAGAAGTATAAATAGATTGGGATTTCTCAACCTTTTTCTTTTTAGTTGACCTAGGGTTTTTGGTGGAACCATAAGGTAAAGGTTCAAACTGTTCTACAATTTGTATAGTACCAGTTATCATAGCAACTCTTCTTCCTAACTCTTAAATCCCATAACAAGCACTCCAAGATTCTTTTACTCAAAACATAGCTTACAAATACCAACATGCACTAGATGAAGTAATATATATTCCAAAAAATACCATATTACTTGTATTCATGATAAACAATGTTACAATAATATGGATAATAAAATCATAAACTTTACCAACCCCAAAAAAAGTTATTTTTTCTCTTATTTATAGGAGAGCATTTGCAATTTGGGTAGGAAACCAACTTTTGGCCCTAACTAACTCACCTACCATCTTTATTGATGACATTTATTGCTCTCCTCACACAGAAACATATGTGAAACAAGCAAGTTACACTTGAAAATCCATGAAAAGGGGGTAGAAAGAAGGGAAAGTAGAAAGAGATTATTCCCAAGAAAAATTTGATCTAAACAAGTATCTTTACATGTTTTTTCTATAAAACCTCTATCATTTATCTCCTCAAGGCACTCACTAATTGATAAGATCACTCCACTTCTCTAGCAATATTAAATGCATTGATTACATGGGGAATTGATCAGGAAAAAAAATTTAGCTACCATCATTAACTTCCTATTGCTTCATTAATATTTTTTTTAGCCAACAACGACAACAGATGGCAAGGTTTAGAAGGAATCCCATCACATCTAACCAAGGGTTGGAAGGAATTGAGTTCTAAGACTTCGAGAATTAGATTTTTGGATGTTGACTACCATGTAATGCAAGGTCAACTGGCCAGGTCAAAGGGGAGAAGGGACCGTAGACCTAGAATTTCACTTTGTAGAGTTGTGGTGCTTCTAAAAGTGAGTAAATATCCTTTTGAGTGGGTACTAAAATAAACCAAAAGGATCCCTTGATGCCAAAAACCTTTCTTTTAATGGGGTTCTTGTCACATATCCTCCTATATCACTAGAGAAGGTACATTGGACATAGAAGGGAAGGTCTCATCGACCCAAGAAGATAAATATTTCAAATCCTTTGTTGTAGAGTGTCAATCATGCAATCACCCTTCCTTTTCCTAAATTTTTGTTTCCAAATCTTTCCTTGCTCTGAACCCTTGAATCTAATGTTGGAAACTAGTCCTTCCATGGTTAGGGTCTTAGGATCTGACTAGCATAGAACCCTCAGGTAATCATCTTCTTATCTTTTCTCAAAGATGTCTATCTTACAAGGAAACAACCATCTTTTGGAATTTACATTGATTCTTGACCCCCCATAATACCTGAAACCAACCACCACAAACCCACTAGAACTGAGACTGCAAGTATGTTCATAATAGTGACAACATATCCCACACTCTCTAACTTTAAGAGAAAAAGCCACCAACTAGACACCCATGAAACATGCATGCAACTCTTTGGCCAAGCCAACCAAACCATATTGACCTTTAAGAGCCTACCTCCTATGAAACAAGGAAAAAGAGGGTGCCATAGAGTCAAAACTACTTGTTTGGTAGGGAAAACACCTAGAAAAATTAGAAGAAGTCAACTTACACCACCAAACTGAACAAACCCAAAAAAAGAAAACCCATAGAACTAGACACACCTTACCAAGGAAGAATGTACTTTGCACTATGAGCTTGAACCACCATCTAGTGGCAAAAACCTAGACTAACAAGTTCATTCCATTAGAGGAATGCTAGCCTACCTTGCACACAATGAGGGTGGAGCCAAAGAAGCTTTGCCCTACGACATACAACTAGAGGAAAGAATAATAATGAACATTGCCAAAAGGAAAGTTGAATGATGACACCAAAAGAATGACCAAAGCAACGAGAAAATTAGCATGACCAAAAAAGATACATCACCAACAGGACTAAGAAAAAAAGAATAGAAAAAAATGAACTACGTAGAAAACTAGAGAAAAAATAGCCTACAAATAGAATGAAAATCCAAGGGTGAAATACCAACCTAGAACACTTAAAATATAGAGATGTCATAGCTCTAGGAAATACCCTCATTCAAACACAAACCAGAAAAAGCTTGACCCAAAAAGACATTTGTAGACATAAGGAATGATCACTTGCAGATGGGGTGATGACTCGAACAAAGAGTTTTTCTTGCATAGCACAATTGTGATTATTGAAAAAAATTATAATTAATAGCTTCATACATCTTATATAACCCATCGATCATGATAATTAAAAAGGGTGCATTAATTGTACTTGTCCTTCATTCATAAACATTTCTATGTGTCCAACCAAAGACTACAAAAACCTTTTCCCACTGCTAAAGGCACACGGGAAGAAGTCCTTGTCAAATCCAAGAATTGATTTCTCATAGGCCACGAACCATCTTGGCATGAAGTCAAGGACCTTAACCTTCTTTCGTATGAAAGGGATTGGCAACCTGGATAGAGATGTGAAGACCCAAACATTGAAAAAATAAACAAACAAAAGGGGGCTTGCCTCCAGAAAGCCATACAAGAAGCAAAAAGAGGGGACCCCTTTTTGCTCACAAAAAATAGGGACTGGTATAAAGGGCATAACAAAGACTTCTTGGGTAATAGTTGAAATATTTAATGGAAGTATTTTTAAGTGGTGAATTCCTTGATTGGATTATTGGAAACTAAGGCTTATCAGAGAATTATTCTCTTATTGGAGAAGTAGAAAACTCAAGCTTTAGGTTAGGAAAAGGAAGATTATTTTAGAAGTTCCTATATGGATGCAAAGATATATGTTTGATCATTAGATCTAGGTTTAGATTTTGTGATATGCAAAAAGAGAAGAGAGAAATGAGGATAAGGTATCATGACTGGAAGAAGTGGTTGAAAGAAAAAGGAGGAGAGATGGAGCTATCAGAGTGCAGAGGTAGAAAGTGTATTGTGATCATGGAAGAAAAATTAATGGTAGTTGTTGTGTTGAAGAGCTTAAGGGATCTGATTTAGCAAGGTAGTGCAAGTTACATATCATTTTTATTTTTTTGTTACCTTCTTACCATTGTAATAGTCTAAATCTTAATCAATCTATTGTAAAACCTCTAATAAGGTAGAATTCTTATATTAGAGTGTTGAAATCCTAAAACAAGTTTACTCTTAGCAGAATAAAGATCATAATGGATATAGAGGAAAATCTTGTAACAAGGTGCACTTAACAGTGTTTTGTAACCCTTAATGAAGAAAGCTCCTATTAGAGTGTATTCCAAAAGAGTACAATATTTTTTAGAATTGTTCAACACCATGGTTTTCACCCAAATCAGATATCCATGAGATAAATATTGGTGTTACAATTTTGTGGATTCTTTTAATATTTTATATGCTTTATAATACACTCAAACGATAAGAGCATTATAGATAAAATTGAATCTTAGTAGCAAAAAGTTTGAAAGTAAAGAAGAGTTTATTAGTTTGGTGATTATTTATTCACCCCCCTCCTCTTAGTAGTCAATCCTATAGCTACATTAGGAACATTGGGGGGGTGTGAATCAATGCACATAAGTAACCTACCAAATTAATCACTAATGTAATTATCCTTAACAACTTCCAAAACATGAAACATATAACTACATAAATAAATAAATTTGAATAACATCAAATATGCACACAATAATCACAGATGACACAATGATTTTATACATGGAAACCCATGGCTTGAGGGAGAAAACCATGGTGGTGATAGAACCCACAAGCCCTTCATTCAATAAATAGGTTTTCCCTATTAGGAGCTACAAAAACTCTTTCTGATGGTTCAACCTATTAGGAGTAATTAGGTCACTATTAAGAGTACAATGTGATCTATTATAATCTACCATACTAGAGTATTTTTGAACTCCTTTCAAGAGTCCACCCAATTAAAGGATTTATAGCACAAGAATGGTTAAGGTCCACCCAATTAAGGGAAGTTAAAAAAAGTGTGTTAGTTTGGTGAGAATTGATTCACCCCCCTGCTCTTAGTAATCAATCCTATACCTACATTAGGAGCATTAAGAGGGGGGTGAATCAATGCACATAGGTAACCTACAAATTCAACCACTAATATAGTTAACCTTAACAACAACTTCCAAAATATGTAACCTATAACTGCAAAGATAAAATAAATGTAAACAACATCAAATATCCCCATATTCATCACACATGACACAGTGATTTAATACGTGTAAACGCATGGCTTGAGGGAGAAAATCACGGTGGGGATAACACCTACAAGCCCTTCACTATAGTAAATAGGTTTGTCCTATTAGGAGCTGCAATAACCCTTTCTGAGGGTTCACTTTATTAGGAGTAATTATATCACTATTAGGAGTACAATGTGATCTATTAGAATCTACCTTGCTAGAGGTTTCTAGAACTCCTTCTAAGAGTCCACCATATTAAAGGATTTACACCACAAGGATGGTTAAGGTCCACCCAATTAAGGGATTTCCCCTATTGCAACTATTAGGAAATAAAATATTGTATGATCACTCCTTGCATGTTAGATCAAATCTATCCTTTACACTCTAACAATTCTCTTTTCTTAATCTCTTCTCAATACTTTTATCACAACCCTAGCACACTAAAATCTCTATACCAAATTCATCCAATTTTACACACATCAATATTAAGAACAGATCTTTATAGAAGCATCACTTTGATTGCTTAATCCTCACCATTCATTTAACTTTCAACCTTGGCACTCATTTACCACATTCAATTCACATATCTCCATGTCATAATATGTTTTTCTTCGCTGCCTCAATCCATATCAGGGTTTAAATTAAATTTAGTCAAGAAAAGTCAAAATTTGTTTGACCAACTCTAACATCCTTCTAGGATCTTCTCTTCCCACTTCTTTGATCGCCAACTACCACCTCAATATATCCTCATTGATTAAGGCATGTCACAATAAATTTGATCTCATCACATCACTCATACTGATCACCAATCATAAATTTAAGATTGGTAGCTCAAGAACAGGAGTTATTTATTTTGCAACTTCATCTGTTAGTGAGAGCCTTAGTCACTTGTTATCATATTGAATTGAAATTGTATCCATAATCTATACTAGGTATGTACATAATGTATGTATGGCCACTCCGCTTAATTCTTATTGTACACTTATCACCACCATAATAACCTTGTGTTGTTATTCTTTCCTATATGTCAGTTGTTGTATTTAACTTCTTTCTTCTTGTCGATTTATTATGTTGCTTACTGATCATCTATTTGTCTTACTAGTTGATCTATTCAATTGTTATGATTACATTTCCATCAATGATAACAAAATACTCACACTACATCTAACCACTTCATCCAAATCCATCACAATGTCAAAAATCTTCTATTTTGGCATTAATGGCAAACTCTTATGTCAATTTAGGAAACAGGTAACCTATCAACACTTCATCAAAATTGTCTTCATCAAAATTGTCTTCACCACCAATTATAAAAAAACACACAATTCATATTCATGATTCCCTCTAAATTTTTACATCACTCAACTAAACTCATTCTCCTCCTTTATTCATATTTTCACATGTTATATGCCCTCTTTTATCAACAATGACAAATTTATAGAAACTCGGATCCTTATACTTGCATCCTGTTAAATATCTCCTTGAATTTTGCCTTGTCTAAATCCATTAACATCTCCCATGACCTCTTCATATGGTTCATGGAAATTATTTGTCCATGAAGGTCAGTTGCAAACTCTTTCATTGAATCCAAAGTGCTCATATTTGGTAAACCAATTAGGACTTCAACATTCTTGACATTTGGTGTATCACTTCTACAGTAGGGGACAAATATGACTGCAACTCTAGTAGAGTAATTACCCTCTTCTCTTTTTCATCTTGGAATTTCCTTACCTTTCGTAATTATTTTCACTTTTGCACTATACTCTGTTGCAAAGCTAGTTATAGGATTGAAGTGCTCAACTAGTGCATATAACTCCTTTTGTGCATCCTTTTCATTCTTCTCCAAATCTTCAATAAATTCTAAGAATTTTGACACCTTAATCAACAACTGGCCAACTTCCTTCAATATAGCCTTAATTTTATCTACTAACTCTCCAAGTATCTTCTGATCTCTGACTATTATCTCCGTAAACATTGTATCCCTCCTAATTTCATATTTGTTTTCAACTATATTCATTGTTGTCGTCTCCAATTTGGGAACTTTTCCTAGAATGGCTTTGACCAAGACATCCATATGAGAAATTATAGTTTCCTCAAGGTTATACACTACATCAGGAACATGGTCTCCTAGTATGTCATTGGCTGATTTTAATATTTTCGCTTTCTTGTTCTTCTCTCTCAACCTATCCCTTTTGGTCTTTCTCTTTAGCTTCTTTGAAAGCGGAAGTAGTTCCTTAGGGCTCATTCTTGTAATTTCAACAATGGTTTGGGTTTCCTCTTCTTCATATTTTCTTCTTCTATTGGACTAGCCTCAATAATATATTTGATCCTCTTCATTCCACTTACTTATCCTAAACTCAATTTCCTCTTTATTGTTATTGTCTTCAATTGCCTTGCCTTCTTCTTCTCCGCTATTACCATTTCTGTTATTTGGATTATGGGTGTGTGATCAACCTCTTTATAAGGTATGTCTTCAATGATTTTTCCACCAATTTTTCCAACAAATTTTTTTTTAATGTCATGAACCTAATGGGGAATGTCAATAAATACTTCACCAATTATCTCTATTGGAGTAGATTTTTTCACAAAGACTTTCACTTCAACTTCATTTTGGTCTATAATGGCTTATTTTTCTATTTCCTTTTGCATTTGTATGATCTTATCCCATATCTCCTTTGTTTCATCATGCATACTTTGTGTGTCACCAACTAGGATTCTTGATGCTATGCCTCTAATCTTGAAATCTTGCTTGTAGGATTCACCCATTATTTTAATGTCTTCAAGATCCAAATTAGGTGTCACTTGCATAGTGTCTCTTTCCATGATCTCTTTGTTCATTTTGAGTGTTTCTCTCCTTCTTGCATCAATTAAATAATAAAGGTCTTTAGGTAAGACATCATACATTTCACTAGGAGTCTTAGAAAACTTGTGCATGCTCCATATAATTGCTTCATCTAACTTCTTATTTTCCTCATCACTACAAAATTGATATCTTCTAGCAAAAGTTCCCAGTCCACCACTCTCCATTATATCCTTGGCGATGAAATTAGTGGTTTGGGTTGTCTTCTTACCACTTTCCTTCAATTGCCATTGACTTCCTTATCAAACTCACCTATGGATTCTTCCTCTTCTATAGAATCCTTTTTCTTACTCTATCCTTTCTTATTTCCTCTCACTTTCAATTCCTTCTCCTCTTTGGTCAGTTCTACTTTATTTGAATCTTTTTCCTTTCTCTTTTCATGGGGATTCCCTTTTCTCTTGAAAAATCTCTATGATATAGATATCTCCCTTGTTTCTATAACATGAATTGTTTTTTCAAGTTCTATTACGGCCGCAATGGAAGTGTCTTCTTCTTCACTTCCAAATTTCTCTAACAATGTCTTGATCATCCTTGTCTTTCTCTATATCATCCTTGTCTTGATCTCCTAATTCTCTGATAAATTCACTTTTTTGCACCACTACCATTTTTTTTCTTGCCCATTGAATTGTTCCTCTTGCAAGAAAGAAATTTTGCACATAAAATAAGATGCATACCATGATCACTCCATACTTGAATTTTTTTTATTGTCCCTCTTTATCTTTTCTGCATTTACCATGAACTGACTCCTCATCATCCCACATAGGTCATTTGTAGCATCTTCCTTCACTATCCAATATGCAACATGGATTTCACCAGTGGACACATTGTTTGGTTTCCTCAATTGATATACCTTTTAACCTATGACTATAGAGGCAAATCAAACATTGTGCTCTACCATGTCATTGATGGTCATGGCTTTGGAATCTTGTCTAGACTTGGTTAACTAAATAACCATATTTATAGTTGTCATTCTTAGGGTTGGCAACTCACTGATTGCATTAAGTCATGTAACTGGTCTTGAACTCAACTCAAAACATGTTGAATCCATTTAAGATAAAGTTCATTTGGAATATCATATGCATATTACAAACCCTTTGCCTTCAAGTGTTTGTACTCACTTTTTACCACTTTATTCTCATAGAATTTATCTTCATACACCTTATTAATGGATTCCGCTCCAAGTTATTTGAGTTTTCAATGGATATATGATTGGATGTCCTCAATCAATAGAACTCTTGGTGGAAGAGAAGATAGGACATCCATATTATCATTTTCGTTTGCCTTCATCGGATGTAGCTTAAACATAGGTCATGGCTCATCAACAACATTGATCAAAATAGGTGTTTCCAATGTTCTTCCCATGATTCAACACATAACCACTATCAAAATTGTATCACAATCCAAGAGAATGCCTTGTTCTTCACCGGTTAGTGTTCTTGAACATTTTTGCACTTTTAGTTTGCAAATCATGATTTTTTTTGAGTCAATCACTTTTAGACACTTTTAAAATATCACAAGTGTTTGTAAGAAAGTAAATTGGCAAATGAACTTACTGCACCTTAATTTATATTTGGAAAGTAGTCATACACTACTCAACTATAAACAATATTTTTTCTATCGGTTAACACTCTTTAATTACCACACGTTATACATGACCACTTAGAACATAAAAATTTAATGTTATCAGTTCAAAACCACATATGTCTTCAAATTTTCATCTTACTCTATCCAGAATACCAATATACATCACATCATGCAAATATATGTTACTGCTCACATCTTTGGGGGATTGGTTAATTTTTTAACTTTAATTGCTCCCCCTAAGACAAATACTTAGTATGATGATGAATCTTCTACATTAGAGGATGGTGACTTGCTCTCAAATGACTTCACTTCTCCCATAGTGACCACTTTTTTTATCCATTTCTTCTTCATCTCATTTCTAACTTCCTCAGCATCAACAAATTTCTTCCCTTTGTTATACTCTAATCAGTTGAATGATTGGTTTCAAATTTATAGTCTCTAGAAAAGTGATTGATCCTATGGAAATGAAAAAATATCATACAGGTTGACTGTCATAGTCTAGCATTTCCTCTTTGTGTTCTCATTTTTAAATTCACAGCTAGATGTCCATGATTACCACAAATTGAATATGTAGCATTGAACTATCGCTCTCTTCTATAAGAATTTTCTAGTTTGACTGGTGACCAAAAAACCTTCACCTTATACCTACAATCTTCATCTATGTAACCATATTTGTTACTGGATATACATTCATATGCGATGTGATCATACTTATTCAAAATATATCAATATTCATTTAATGCATGGGGCCTAGTAATTATTTGTCGAATCCTACAAATATTTTTTGTATGACCAACCTTTCCACAATTGAAATGGATATGTTTATTAGGTTTCTAATTCTTACCATTATTGCTTGAATGTACCTTAAGATCTTGTTGTGGCTCCTTGGATTTGGATGACTCTCCAACTCCAAATGTGTTTTGATTGGTGTATCCAAGACCAATTGCATCTTTGTATTTCCTCTTACTATTGAGTTGTTCTGAAAGTTTTTTGAGTTCTCATTGACTTCTTAAATTTCTCGTTAGCTTCCTTCTTTGTCTTCAGTTCTTTCTTTATTTTCTTAGTTTCTTCCCTCAGTCTTTCATTCCATTTCATATCTTGCATATTTTATTAATCAAAATCGTGCATTTGTCTCTAACATAATATATTCTCATGTCTTTCTTTCTTGAGTTCTTTTTCTTTTAGTGTCTCTTCTACAAATTTCTTGGCATCTTTAGCATACTTCTTTGCATCCTTGGTAGCTCTTTTTCCTTCAAGGTTCTCACGCACACTAAAAAATTGGCTTTCAAGTTCTTTTCTTAAATTTGCAATATCTTTGGACAATTTCTCATTCTCATTCATCAAATCTATAATTGCCTCTTTAAATTCTTTAGATCTACTAGCTTCTTATAGTTGTTCTTTGTAGTCTTGACTTTCACCCAATTGTTGACTTAGTTCTTTTTTTTCAAGAAAATTCTTCATTTTGTCCCTTAGATCCCTGATCATTTTGTTTGTATCCTCAAGTTAATTTTCATACATGTATCTCTCCATGTTGCCTTTTAGGGATATTTTCCTCAGGTGATTAAGCTTCTCTCCTAGAGGACTAAAGCTTTGATACCAATTGTTATTATATAGGAGCACTGAGAGGTGGGGTGAATCAATGCACACTAGTAGCCTACCAATTCAACCACTAATGCAATTAACCTTAAAACATCCATAACCTATAACATATAAATACAAAAATGAACTAGATATAAACAACATCAAACATCTACATAATTTTCACACGACACAATGATTTTATACGTGGAAACCCTTGACTAGAGGGAGAAAACCATGATGGGGGCGACAGTCACAAGCCCTACACTGCAATAAATAAGTTTTCCCTGTTAGGAGCTATAAACACCCTTTCTTAGGGTTCACCCTGTTAGAAGTGATTAGTACATTATTAGTACAATGAGATCTATTAGGATCTACCTCGCTAAAGGATTTTAGAAATCCTAAGAGTCCAGCATGTTAAAGAATTTATCACAAGATCAGTAAAGGTTCACCTAATTAAGGGATTTCCCTTGTTGCAACTATTATGAAACAACAACTTGTGTGATCTGGATTTAGCACCCCTTCACTGTCAAGTCCAATCTTCCCTCTACACTTTAAGAATGCTCTATGCTCAATCTCTACTTGATACCTCGATCAAAACTCTAGCACAATGAAATCTCTATACCAAATTCATCCAACTTCATACACATCAGTAGTAACATCAATTTTTAATAGAAACATCACTTGTGTATCTTAATCCTCATCATTCATTCAAATTTCAACCTTGGCACTCATTTACCATATTCAATTCACATATCTCCATGTCATAATATGTTTTCCTTCATTGTCTCAGTTCATATTAGGGTTCAACGAGATTTATTCAAGAAAAGTCAAAAAATGTTTGACCAACTCTAACATATTTCTAGAATATTCTTCCCACTTTCTTTGTTCTCCAATTCCCACCTCAACATATCCTTGTTGTTTAAACCATGTCATCATGCATATAATCTCATTACATCACTCATATTGATCACCTTTCATATATTTAAGATTATTAGCTCAAGAACATGAACTGTTTATTCTACAACTTTATTTGTTATTGAGATCCTTGCTCGCATTTCATCATATTGAGTTCAAGTTGTAGTCATAGTCCCTACTAGGAATGTACATACTATATGTATGACCACTCCACTTAGTTCTTACTGCACACTTATTGCCACCATAATACTCTTGTGCTATTAGTCTTGCTTGTATATTGATCGTTGTATTTAACTGCTTTCTTTTTTGTTGATCTAGTAAGCTTCTTTTCGATTATCCACTTGTCTTACCAGTTGATCCATTGAATTGCTATGATTAAATTACCATCAATGACAACCAAATACTCGCACTATTTGACCACTTCCTTAAAATCCATCACAATGCCGACACATGTAACTATTGTAAAGATATGAAATATTTTGCATGAGCCTCCACTCAGAGTTAGTGTATGAAGTTTTTTTGTCAGGAATAAAAATGCACCACACAAAAGTACGGATCTAGAAATTAGTTATAGAGAGGAATATATCATTGAAATTTGAGCCTAAATTAATAGTCAAGTGTGTTAAGCACCTTATGCTTGCATTAGCAAAAAAATTAATTACAAGTAAAGATGCTCAGTAGATTAATCCATCTAAATTTCATTGAAAGTTTTTAGTTGGGTGTGCTAGTTGACATAATACACAAGTTTTTGGCCAATTCAAAATCAAGAATTGTATGCTTGTGTTAGTAAACATCTTCACATTAGATCATTAGTGGACTTCATAGGATAATTAAATGAAAAAAAGTATCCTAACAAACTATAATGAATTCGGATACTGAAGATGATGCGGAGGGGGGTAGTGTTTGTTTGAAAGGGGGTTTTGGGGGTAGCTCTAAGAAGAAGAAGAAGATTGTTGAAGGGAGTGACTCTGACCATGAAAGTGATTTTGTGGAGGAAATGGTGAGAGATTATCAGAAGAAGAGGAGTGGTGGTAGGGGAAAGGGAATTAAGGGTCAAATGATGATAGGGTTTCGACCCCATCAAATGATGAACCTCTCGCTCACAGAATGGAGAGGAAGTAAAAATCTTTGAGGCTTCAAGAGGAGAGGATTAAGAATTCTATGAAGAATGTGGAGCCGGAAAGAGAGGAAGACGGGGATCAGGAGCAAATTTTGGATTTTGACAAGATCGAGGGAGAAATTGGTTCTACCAAAGGTCTGTTAGGAAACCCTGGGACCATCCTGATGGAGATTGGAATTCTGAAACAACAAATGCAGTTTATTGGAAAAGAAGTGGAGCAGGTTAGCAAACTGGCTAGAGGGGAGTGCACTTTGGGTCAACATATTGACCAGCTTTCTGAGGTCATTGGAAATGTTGAAGAGGTTAAAAACCTTATGCACAGGATTCCACATATTGAAGCTAAAAATAGGGTGTTGGAGAAGGCCAACAGGGATAATCAGAAGAAGGTGAATGGATTGGAGGCCAAACTGAACAATATTAAAAAGATGATCAAGCAAATGGTAGACAATAAAAGCAACTCTCTAAAGACTATGGCAGATAATGTGGGCAATCTCCTGAAAATGTTTGAGCAAGATAAAGGACAGGACTCCCCTTTAGTGGTTGAGAACCAAGGTCCTAGCAAACGCACTTGGGCTCACTCTAAGAAGAATGAGGAAATGAACAAGATGGATGAGGCGAAGGCCACTGCAGAGAATATACACATTCTGGTTGACCAAGTTGCTGACCTGATAAAGACTATTTAGTTGTTCGGGTACTGGTCTTTTGAAGTCTTTTGTTGTCCTTTTCAGCTCTGTTTTTGGTTGGCCTCCTGTTTGCTCTTTTAGGAGGTTTTTTTTATGTTGATATGTGCTTTTATACTCTAATGTTAGCTTTACGCTTCTCTTTTATGACTTTGGTTATTATGTAAAAGGTTTCGGGTCCTTTAAAACCTATTTTAACTTAATCAAAACAAACTATAATGAATTACCTATTTCTTTTTGCATCAGTGTTCATTGATTGAAGTAGATCTAGTCCTTTGTTCCTTCATTTAAAACCACCCATTTATCACCTTTACTACACTATCTTTAAAAGAGCTTCTTTCTCTATGTCAAAAAACCACATCACATTGATGGTTCTGACAAATCCATTAATTTTTCGGTTTGGCACTCTATACTAGCCAAGATTGAAGAGGGATGGATTACGATTGAAGGAAAGCATTCAAAGAAATACCCCCCTCATTCATTGGACATTTCCCCTAGCTCCCACAAAAAGGGAGTTAAGGGGAAATCTTAATTATGTTGTCTTGTTCTTTTTGTAGGGTGGTCTAATTATTTAGTGTTTATCCTTTCTTTGATCACTAGTTTGTGTTGGTGGGGGTTGGGAGTTGTTTGGCACCACCTCATTCTTTGTCGTCATTATGTTGTGTTTTTGCCTCATTTCTCTTTGTGTAGTGTATTGTATATCTTTTGGTTTGGATTGTAGGTTGCTTAGTTTTGCACATGTTTTGTACTCACAACATTGCATGTGATTTTCATGTTACTTTAGCAAAGAAATTTTACTTACTGGGACTTCTACTTTTAAGATCAAAACTTAGTTTCCACTTCATGAAATAAGTACCACTCTTTAGGGTTGGAAGATAATCATTAGTGAAAGAGAGCACAATGATGAAGAACCAAAAGGAAGAACAATGATCTCTAGCTCATCCTTTGTTTTCCAATTTCTCCTTATGCACAATCTAAAATTATTCACATTGGACCTAGCCCCCATAAACATCCATGAGAGCATCCACCCAATGATATTGTCAACTCACACACTCTGCTCGACTCATCCACTACACCAATATCCTCAGCTTCTTCCATCCCTTTATCACACAAGGAATATGAACTAATATGCACAACTTTAGTTGATTAGCTTTAGAATGTCCTTCTATCTTATTACCTTTAACATAGATATATCGTTTATTCTACAACCCACATTTTCCTTCCAAAATTTATTCACCACCCAGTCATATCCCCAGAAGGATTAACAATGTAAAAAATCAGTAAGGAATAAAGGGATGAATTGTTCATTGATCCTCACTCCCCTCCAACAGAGGCCTGAAGTGGTCCTCGCACACTGACAAGGTGGATAAATTACTGACTTAATTTCAATAAAAATCACCAAACAATAACTTCTGAAGTCGTTCACAATGTTAAGAATATGCCACAATCAAAAATTAGCCACTATTTTCTAAAACTTAGCAAGTGGGGTGTACAAGCAACTAGCTCAAGCAGACGTAATCAAGATAAGTTGCATATTATTCAATGGATATTATGATGTTTGTCGATTGTAGCTTTATTCAATATTAAGAACTAGTCAATTATCAACTTCCTCTTACTCAAAACATTAAAAAGAAAATTTCCTTATATTCCAAATATAAATATTTGTCCTCAAATTAGATTCTTAGATTGAATTTTAATGTGAGATTGTCTAGATTCCCCCATAAAAGGTATAGTATTTTATTTCATTAAATCATTAATAAATGGTATATACATATATTATGCACACAGGCAAAAACATCTTCCTTTCTATCTCGTTTAAAATAAATAAATATTTGATTCCCATAAGAATATAACCTTTTTTTAAGTCCTTGTCAATTGTTTTTGTCTACCAAATGCACACATTGAACGACAATTATATCTTTGACTTTAGAAGTAATGCTTTAGAAAGCCCCTAAAAATTTGTCATTGAAACCCCCCTTATTTCAAATATTAAAAGAAACAAAAGTTAAATATTTAACTCTAACCATCATCAAGTCTCATTTACAATTAGAAAGCTATGGCACTCATCTTAATGGACGCAAATGTTATCAAATGGTTGATTCTTTTTCATTGAGTCCCACTTGTAATTAGAAAGTTGTGGCAATCATCTTAATGAATGTAAATTTTATCAAATGCTTGCAATGTAAACTGCAGGATGAAGGGAAATGAGAACACCCCATAAGGTTATCTGAGATTAATGTGCACATCCTATATTCACTAGTTCCTTAAACAGCTTCTAATAACCAAATACAAGTGCATACCACTATGCCATAAAAAGTGAAAACATAGTTGATTTCCCACAATGAAAACCTTAAAGGAAAGCGATTGCAATTTATTGATCTAAATAAATTTCAAAAGCATTATGACATACATATTATTATTCTACAATCATAAAATTAGAAGAATGAAATATAATAGAGAATACATTTATATGTGAGGAAAACCTTTCCAAGTAAAAAAAACCCACCCTCCAAACCATCAAATTAATGTATTATTCAACTACAAGTTCAAATCCATTTTCAGCCTTCACATGGAGATTTACATCTTGCTCCATTCTAGAGAAAATCCGATAGCATAACCTTGTGCAAATAGCTTCTCATCTCTCTCTCTTAATTTTCTACAACAATGCCTTGTACCTATAGAGTTTTCGTACAAGAGGAAATTGTTTCTAAAGCATCTACATTCAACGCATCTACAAATTATTTTAGAAAATTCCTTATGCACAACCCTTGCATAAAAACAAAGCACAAGAGAATCAACCAACAAAAACATAAGCTTTATGTTTTTCTACTCCAAGTCTTTTCTTGTTGAAGAATCCAGCTTCATTTTGTAACTTTCGAAGAAAGCACAAATAAAAAAATAAATTGTGGCAAAGCTGAGTCACCTTATCCCAACAATCTCCCACTTGACAAAGACCTTACAAGATTCAAACTAATGAAACTATATCATCACAGCCATTCTTGAAACCACATAAATCTTATAACATGCTCTCATGCTCCAACTACACATCTGTCCAACCAACACAAGCATAAAATTCCAATGATACTAAAGGCTGCACAATAATGCCACCACTCCACTATTCTCATGAGCTACACAGAAGGATAAAAAGCATAAACTTCTCGGCCTAACAAAACTGTGAAGTCATCCTCCAAAAAACAAGATAAAACATCACCAAAACAACAACCAAACTGATTAGTCCAATCCAACTGATAAACCCACGAGATTGAAAATAGCATCTATGGTAAACGCTAACCCATCCAATCACCCATACCTCAAAGATATCCAACACCAAAAAAATCATGCCAGCAACATAACCAACCCATAATCTACAACCTCAAGTTCCATGTGCAAACCAGTCGATGAAGACCAAACACATACAAGAACTCCCAATACATGGGTATGTTAAGTCTGAAAAATCAAAAGCATACCAAGTCTACTACTAACAATATGAAGAAAGTGTAGCCATCTAGTACCAAGGACCATCCACAAAGATATGCAAATCCTGTAGCAAAAATGTTGCAAGAAACATATCTCATCCAATCTCCACAACTCACCCATGTTCTCCACATCCAACAAAGAAATGAGATAAATGAACCACTTTGTCATCACCAAAAAATAATGAAGTACAAGTGATAACAAATGATCACAAAAGAGTGACCACCATAGCTGCAACAAATCTCAAAAAACAATGTTATGTGAACCAAAACATTCAAGAAGGTAACCAAGACCAAAGAAAGAACCTACAAATCATAAGCATGTAGCATGTCCTTCTAGAAACACTTCTAAATATCAGTTGTATAAAGTATGATCTCCTTCACAACCCCGAGAGAAAAGCCACAACAACATCCAAAATTGTTCAACCTCAAGAGATCAAACATAACATGATATCATGAATCTATATGGATGTAAGCCTCTCAAAGAAGATCAAACAACTCCATTTCTCATTTCAGGAAATCAACCCACTACCATCCCCTATTGTCATCATAAATGAAAATACACCTCAAGGAGATAATCATGTTACCCATCTCTCACAATGAATCCTCCAGAACCATCTAACTACAGCTCAAGATACATGAATATGAAAGAAAACATAAAACACTTAAAAGTAAAATTGGGCAATACCTCTCAAGTGATAAACTATCGAGTAGACCAAAAGTGGGGAATGAGAATGCTCCTCCAAGATATGCAAGTCACCTCGTGATTTATCCAAGAACAATCTCCTCATAGATCTCTATTGAACTCATGTCCAACAAAGGTGTAGGCTCCTCAGACTTTATGTTGAAATATCATCAAGAGTATACATCACAACAACATGTCTCTCATATCAAGAGAACTCTAGCCTTGCTTAAGTCTCCAAGTATCCACAACCACCTGTAATCAATCACTCCATGCAAAACTCCACATCAACATAGCATTATAATGAAGTATCAAGCACATGATCAAAGTAGTCAATACCAAGAAACTAAACTAAGATCAATGTCAAAGCTCCAACCATGGAATCAAGAACATAAACATGACATTATGATCTAAACCATCTCCTCCAAAGAGATAACATGCTCCATATGATCATATCAAACAATTATATCATGTCACAACTCTAAACTGGCAATAAAGAGAAAACCATGACATAAAAGCCACCATGATAACATATCAAATAAAAGCATAAACAACATTTCTACCAAGGACCCTTGAATCCTAAATATGTCAACATCTCCAATCACACGAAGATAACATCTACAACTAGTGAACCAACAAATGTGAGAGACCCTTTTGCAACAATAGGATCTAAGACATCCTCCAACATCTACAACACTAAAGAAGTACAGCCACTGCTAAAACTCCCACTGAAACATGATACCAAGTTATCTAACATATGACACACCATCCTTGAAATCTAAAAAATCATCTAGGTCCACACATTACACTAAGTGAAACCAAGATCTCCACACTAAGGAAAGTCATCATGCTATAAGACCCCATAACTGACTATCCAATAATCACTTATCATCCATCCTCTCATCCCAAAGCAACCACACCAATGCACACATGACCACAAACACTAATAAGTCTACACCAACACTGAATTAAAACTGGTGGATAAAGATAGTCAACATCCAAGTTATCCCACTACAATTAAATAGATGGCCTACCCACCTAACTGCATAACTTGTAGATCCAATCATTGCAACATGCAAACCCCATTATCACATTAGTGACATTTACAAATGAGATCAAAGAGAATAATCATTTATACAACACGACTCAAACACCTAATCAAGAATAACTCTGATTTGTCAATTATGTCCACATCGAGCACCAAACCTAGGAATCCAAAAAAGTATCACCACAAAAATGAGTGACAAATCATGTACCATCATTTCCATGCAAAGAAAGAAACCCACCTCCGCTCACCATGCACAAAGCATGCATGTATGCAAAACTATAACTATCTCATCCAGTAACACCCTGAAGGAACTAGAGTCTAGAAAATAGCTCTTCAATAGATCCACAAAAAATTACGAGTTTTAATTTCAGCATGCAAAACCTACAAAAACATTGTGTTTAAGAACACCCATGCACATCCCAACCACTTCTCATATGAAAGACTCAAGAGTATGAAAAAACACCAAACAATTGAACCCAGAATAATGGATTTTCACATATGAGCATCACCATAGATTTTTAAGGAAAATCTATAAACCCCTCAGATCCAATGAACAAGAATCCAAGCCATGCATGTATAAGCATCCAAGTGGAAAACATGATAAAGAAACTCCAGATCCACTTGTAGACCAACTCCACAACCACTGCTAGCACATGCATCTGAGAGAGATAGGCTATTTAGAAGTTTCCAAGTCATCTAATGATCAACTCCATAACCTCTATGCATAACAGGTAACAAAAAGAGACACTTTCCAATACCCATGCATCAAGAATTATTTTGTTGTCAACTAGGAGCTCCAAATCAATGTCATTTCAACATGACCAACTCTATTTCTCTATCTAAACCATCCTTTAAGAAATGTATGTTGTCTTCTGAAAAACTAAATCAACTACAAGACTTCCACTCATCAAAGGATTAATTATTGGCCAATTTCTTCAAAAAATCTTCAAGCTTTGCAAGCTAAGAAATCTTAACAAAAGAAATACCCAAAACCAAAAACATTGTGAATCTTCACATGCAAGCAACATTCAATTCACAAAACTGAACTTTGATACCAATTGAAGTGAAATGAGAGCACCCCATAAGGTCATATGAGATCAGTATACACATCATATATCCAATAGTTCACTAATAAGAAAATACAAGTGCATACTACTATGCCATAAAAAGCAAAAACAAACATAGTTGATTTCCCACAATCAAAAACTTAAAAGGAAAGTGAATGGAATTCACTGATCTAAATAAATTTCAGCAACATTATGATATGTTGATTATTATTCTACAATCATGAAACTAGAAGAATGGGACAGAATAGAGAACACATATATGCGGGGAAAATCTTTCTAGGTAAAAACCCCACCCTCCAAACCATCAAGCTAATGTATTATTCAGCAACAAGTTCCAATACATTTTCATCCTTCATATGGAGATTTACATCTTGCTCCATTCTAGAGAAGATCTGACAGCATAACCTTGTGCAAATAACTTATTGTCTCTCTCTCTCTTAATTATCTACAACAATGCCTTGTGCTTACAGAGTTTTTTGTATAATAGGAAACTGTCTCTAAAGTTTTCAAGCCATCTACAAATTATGTTAAAAACTTCCTTATGCACAACCCTTGCATAAAAATAAAGCACAAGAGAATAAATCACCAAAAACATAAGCTTTATGTTTTTCTATTCCAAGTCTTTTCTTGTGGAAAGATCCAACTTCATTTAGCAACTTTCCAAGAAAACATAAATAAAACAATAAATCAAGGTAAGGTTGAGTCACCTTATCCTAACACCTAACCAAGTTTGTTCAATTAGACTAATAATTAACATTGCAATCAACGTAAAAAAATAACGAGAATTTTGTTTTCTTTTATTAAGGAAAACAAGTTTTGAAGGGTGCTTGAAACTCTTTACAAATCAAAATATTTTCAATGAAACCCGAGCAAAAGATACAACAGACCAAAGGTGAAACAGCTCACCATCCAAAATAAGGTGACCAAAGTGACCTCACAGACTTCTTCCACCAAATGAGACTCAATAAAACCATTTAAGACCCTTTTAATCCCAAAAGAGTGAGATCTAAAAAGTCGATCAAAAGACTATTAGGAATGTTTGTGTTTTTTCCCTTTAACCTTTGTCCAACCTTTCTCCGCCAGAGAAGCCTCCTTCTCCCAAACCAACGCATCAACATCTGACCCAATCGAAGAAACAAGCAAAACCTCACCAAATAAATTGCCCACTGGAACTCGTCCCACAAAGTGAGAGGAAACTGCGACAGCCACATCCAACAACAAATCAATAGCTTAGTCAAACAAGGCAAGGCTACCAACACCATCAACAGTCACAGACATGGGGGAATCCATAGGAGTAGAGCCCTTAAGGACAGAGTAATGTTGAACCTAAGCCCCATACCACCAAGAAGGTTTTTTCTTTGATTTCCTCAATTTCGCAGGACAGCTCGCAACAATATGTCTAGCCCCGAAGCAGGCCCTACACCAAAAAGGAATTCCTTCATAGTCTAGAGGCAAAATCAAAAAACCATTAGGGATCTCAAGTTTGATCTTCTCAAGGAGGCCCTTTGAAGTATCAACCACCACAAGGATGCGAGCGTAAGTAGTATGCAGAATATCAGAAGATTTAGAATCCACCATTTGGAAGTCACCAATGGCATCTCCCACAACTTCAAGAACTGAATCCAACCATAGGTGAAGGTGAAGATTCAGGTGCTTGATCCAAACAGGCATATGAGAAAAAAGATTCAAATGCAAGGTCGAAACCCTCGTGCCAGGGTTTGGCCAACAAAGGGTAACGCCCTTCCCAACTGAAGTGACTACACAAAATAGCCCTCTTGTCATCAATAGCATCAAAATTTACTATGAAAAAACCCCTTGCCACAAGGTAAATCTAGACTGATTCAGAAATCAATGGGTCCCAATGCTTAGATATCCAAGCATGAGGAGCCTAACGGAAAGGCCAAAAGCCTCGAAATCTGAAAAATAATAGCCCTCTCAAAGAAGTCCTCAATCTTTTGAGCAATTTCTTTAGCTAAATCATCGTCCAACTCCAACCGAATAGGCTTGCTCACTGAGACAACAGTCATAACCGAGGCAAAAACAAGATGATCCACAGATGGAACCCCCAATTCATGTACATCAACTTCGAAAACTGCCACAACCACAAAAGAAGCAACATTGCCGCCAACAGCAAATGCAGAAAACCTAACCCCCAATCTACTACCAAAAGAAACAAGTCGAATGGACACAACCCCAATAGCCATTCTTGGCCCTGGTGACAGTGAGAGCAGCAAGCAAGAAAGAGGAGTAGCCATTTTAATCACCATGTTATCACTTGTTACGAGAATTTAATTTGTTTCCAAATTAATAAATTCCTTTGACATAAATCTTACTATATTGTTTCCAAATTATTAAATTCCTTTGACATAAATCTTACTATATTGTTTCCAAATTATTAAATTCCTTTAACATAAATCTTACTATCACTATAACCAATACACCTCCTTTTAGTGCAAATGCTACTAATTATCAATGAGTGTGTGTGACATAAATCTTACTATCACTGTAACCATTGCACCTTCTTTTAGTGCAAGTGCAAATAATTATTAGTGAGTGTGTGAGATTGTGATGATGACAAAATGTGAAAGATTGGTGCAAGAACATGCGCAAAATCTTAAAGAGTAAGGTTGGGACATCCCATTCAAAAAGGGCAAAAGTTTAAAATTCATTCATTAGAATTTTTAAAAATTAAAAAAGGATTTGTATTATTCCTCTTATTATATCAAGAGGGTAAATATGATAATTGATGATTATTATGTATCCAAACACCTTGGATTGCCTTGGAACTACCATCAAAAAAGATTTTTCACTTAATTATACATGGCTCAAAGATTGACCTTACATAGGAGGCATATTTTAACTGAAAATTGTCTAAAAAATCTTAATTATATTGAACTATGGGATCTCAAATCTTATTGACCTTACATAGGAGGCATATTTTAACTGAAAATTGTCTAAAAAATCTTAATTATATTGAACTATGGGATCTCAAATCTTACTTTGAAATCAATACCTTGGAAAAAGCATCCCATTCCTATGAAGTGTCTTCCTCTAGGATTTACCAGGTTACTATTGGCTTTGTTCATCCTCTTTGTAGACAACATTGCACCGATTTTAAGATGTGATCACCTCTTTCAATTTTGACCCCATGCCTCAAATCCATGAAGATTTATTCATACCAATCTCATGCCTATCAAACCAACAAAAAAAAACGTGGAAAATAGTTAAGGAATATGGTCTTTTGCTTCCTAGGTGGAATAAACAAGCTTGCCATTTTAATTGAGATCATTTCTCATCTATGAAGATGTACAATTACGATAAAATCAATCTGCAATTGACTTGCATGTTTTTATGGCTAGCAAAATAGTGTTATTAAAAACATCATACTAGAACATATAAGCATGGGTAGAAAAAGATCTTGAATTAGAGCATCATGAAAAAAAAATTGGATGAAACGTTGTAAAAACTATGATAACATAAAATTAACTTGTAGCCCAAAGAAATCGTGAAAGAGTCACTGTATACATCACATTCCTATGAAATCCTTTCTGCCAAAACAAACCCAACAAAATGCCACTCATTGTATTAGTGGTATCAACTCAACCATTAACAACAAAACAGGGTTAGGCCAAAATTGTGGAAGGGTTGATACATAAATACCAAACTAAGAAATTCCTTCATTATTTGTATTGAATGAAAATGAGATTTATACATATAATCTTGGCAACTGCAATTTCATCAGGATCTACTTCCCATTGTGCTTATTATTTAGATTTAACCAATCGAGTGGTCTAGGATACAATTAACAGCATCGTAAAAATGGAATTTCTCCCATCAAGTAGAGCGGCAGCACCTGAATCAATTGTACAACTCAATGCACTAGAATAACTCCCTATGTCAACAAAGATACCACAAAAGACAATTTGTCCTGTTAACATCAACTCACTGCAGTAAATGGAAATCCCTCAGCAGGTGCAAAATCAAGAAAGAAGCATAGAATAGTTTGAAGAAAAGACGTACCTGACAGTGAATATACATATGATTTAACAACACTTTGAAAATGCTGTTAAGGAAAACAGCAAAAAATGTTGGGTAGGCCTGGAACCATCTTAGGCCATCATAAACATGAAGAAAAAGAAAGGAGATATGTACATGCATACCAAAGATGGTGATTACTCCATATTACACAAGAAGGAAGCCAAATTTGCCAGATGAATACAGCTATTGGCTTCAAAAACTTCTAAGACTTTGCAGAACAAGGATAAATGATAAACTCTGTTCATGGTAGACTGCAAACACTGAATAATAATTGATACCTATTTCATAAGAAATTTGCAGCATGCCACTCGAAATAGCCTGTATGAGGTATTCTTGTTCAAATTTATTGGCACAAAAAACAGATCACTTGAGGATCCTTCTGAATCATTTACAGGGCGGCAAAAAGCGCTTAATCTTAGAACACATAGAATCTAAAACCTCTGAAATTCTTAGGCATTACACGAATTCTCAGAATGTACCAAGCCGCAAGACACTTTATCATTGTAATCTGAAAGTTCAAGGGCAACACGCAGCATGAGTAATCCTGAACTGGGAAAATAGTTTGCAAGTTAGATAATCTATTTCAATGATCCAGAAAATTATCATACGGAAGATTTTATTAAAAAACATCAGTGCATAGGATATGTCTACACTTATCAGGGATCGGATAATCTTAATATCTATCTCAAGAAACCTTGAGGAACATATAAGCAGGTCAAATTACAGCATTTTACCATTCCATGCAAAGGCAAGTATTACTGAAGCTGGGATTACTACATCTTTAAAAAAGGAAAATGCTATTCTCTGATGTAACCATGTCACTTACAAAGAAATTAACTGAAAGAAATAACTGAAATTGTTGAGCATGATGACAGGAAACTCAAGCACATTTTGATTGACATGAATCTTCCAGTGCTTTCTAGATGAGGAATTGGCTAAAGCCCTCAATCATTTTTGCATTGGAAGAGGTTCAAAATGGGCCTATCAAAAGCTATGGATAAAGCCAACACCACCAAGCTTTCTTCTTTACCCTGCATCAGTTAATTATTTCGAGGTTTAGTCTCTATTCCATTATTTCAAGGTTTGGTCTCTATTCAAATGGTGAGGATCATTGAAGCTCAAATAGAAGCCATAATCAGATCATTGGCAGCCATCCAACAGTTCCTTCTGAATGGATGTGGCTCACATGCATATTACTCAATGATTGAGGTGGCAGATCTCAACAAGCCCAAGAAGCTTTCCCCACTTCAAGAACAATTCTATGTAGCAAGGGCTAAAATACAATATTTAGTTTTTGGCTCATCACGTGACCTTGGTAAGCAAAAGGATGAATCTTGCAGCCCAAAGTAAGGTTATTTCTAATTACATGGTATCACCAAATCTATGTTTTCTCTTGTTGATTCAGTGCCTCCTTTTTCAGATTAATACAAAGCCAATCAGTAGTAAGTAACAGCTACCGTTTTGCAGTTAGTTAGTAAGGCCCTTTTGCAAGGGAAAATCAAGTATAATAGGGTTACAATCAAACTATGTATTAACAGTACGTAAGTGTGCCTTGCAGCCCATAGCTCCATGGTTTGGAGGGACGAGATTAATGGGAGATGATTTGAACTCTTACCATGTGTGCCTTACAGCCCGCAGCTTCATGGTTTGCTTCTTTGCATAGCATATACAGGCTTTCCTGTGCATTTTGTACAGCAAGCTTTCTTGTATTTAGCTGGGTTATCTGTGTTTATGCAGTGGATTGTTTTGCTGTGGATGTATTCAGAAGTTGTGTTCATCTATAAAGAGAATCATGAAATGTGGGCCTTGCATAGAGATTTCCCCTATGCTATAGTTATGTCAGATCAGTGTTTCTACAGGACAATAGTATCCAGGATCCAGGAGCTTGCAACTTGCCTTTTGTTAAGGAGGTGTACAAAGAGGAAGGGTTTGCAAATTCAGGAGTTGTTTGTGCTAAAGCCTCAATCACTGAGAACTGTCTTCACACAATGAAGGTCAGAGTGCCAACTTCTATGTTTCATTAATTGAATATTTGCACAATCCTTCCTCACTAAGACCTTATTTTGTTGGGATAAAATCTGGAGAATGATATTCTTGGAGAGCATGCTCATTTGCATATTCTTCAGCAAAAAATTGATCTGAAATCTATTGTGAAGGCTTTGTTAAGAAATAGGCTAGCTTAGCTATCTATTGTCAAAATAACCTTTTTCCCTTTAAAATATGTGCATGGTAATGCAGGGTAGAAGTCTTGAAAAACGTTATCCTTATCCTTATTTTGTTGGGATAAAATCTGGAGAATGATATTCTTGGAGAGCATGCTCATTTGCATATTCTTCAGCAAAAGATTGATCTGAAATCTATTTTGAAGGCTTTGTTAAGAAATAGGCTAGCTTAGCTATCTATTGTCAAAATAGCCTTTTTCCCTTTAAAATATGTGCGTGGTAATGCAGGGTAGAAGTCTTTTTCCTGGAAAAGTAAGGTTTCAAAGGCAATTTGGGGGGATGGCGCAGCAAGTCCTAGTGGATTTGGCTTGGATATGGATTTTCTTGTTTATGGCCTCACATGTATTTAGCAACTCAGACTTGATGGCAACATGAAGTATCTTTTTTTGGTTATAAAGACTTTTTGTCATTTTGGTTGTCTATGTATGTTGTGTTTTTCATCTTCCAGAAAGGGTCCCCATAGAACAATCGCACGCACACATATCTCACAATTAAATAATAGAAAAATAAATCTTAAATGAATTTTATTTGTTTGAGACAATGCAAGAAATTTGATGTGTGTTCTAAGCCAGCAATGCAACACTTGGAATTGTAAGAATAAGTACAGGAACTTGTACACATGCTGAAAAAGTAACGCAACAGATTGGCATTTCACAGGTTAACTGACATTGTATTTGTCCACTAGCAATTTATAATTGTTGATGCAGATTTACCTTAGATCAAGCTAGAGGAATTCAGTTCACTGTCAGAATGAACAACTGAAGCTGAAAAGCTCATGTTTCGAAAAAGGCCATGCATAAGTGAACCAAGGAACACATGAAGTGTTTAAAAGGGTGCTAGGAGGACAAGTGATCCTTGGAGCCAGAAGATAACAAATGAGGCTTCTAACCTTAGTGCATGTAAAATGATTGCATCCCTTTGAATGGTAGGGGAATTTTTCTTCCCCAAACTCAAATATATCATGCACAGGGGCCTTGAGGGGTAATCATCTCCCAAGTCCATTGCATGTTATGAGTGTTTAAACAATCATTTGATTGTGTAGCAAGTCCAGAAAGACTTCAAGAAGTTAAAAAATCTCTTTAATCAATTTAGCAGCTTGCAGAGATGATCTCTCACCCTTCTGGGGGGTTTCTTCTCAAATTAGGTTTTCTTCATTTTCATACTTTTTCATGCTCTTGACCCACTGCTATAATCTTTCTCATGGAAGTTTGCACCTAAAACAGGCTTGTTATATGCATGTTTTGCATGACGAGGAGCAGCTGTATCAGTCATGTTGTATTTGGAGTGTATGAGTTTCAGATTCATAAGCCTAGACATGGAATATCGACACTGTTTACAAATCATACATACAATAGGCTGATGTACATTCAAATTTACAATCATTAATCAGCAGTAATTATCCTCAAATTGGACCATTATTGAAGTCAATTTTTTATATCTCTGTTTCAAATGTATCCAACAAATCTAACCGCATTGTTATTCTCTAATATCTTCCAATCCCAATATTCTCTCATAGAATGCAGTTGCGCTTTCCTTGAAATATCTCTTGCAACTCTTGGGTTATAACACCCAATGTATGTAATTGAGAAGGGAATGTAATTGTAATTGGTTGCATCTATCAAGTGATCATTTATACATTGCAGTGTAATTGAAAAAAGATTATAGAGAGCTATCAATGTCTGTATGAGTGTTTACACATACATTTGAATATGTAGTGAGTCCAGAAAAACCTCAAGAAGTCAAAAATCCTCTAATAAGAAGAGAATTGGCAGCTTGTAGACATAAAATCTAACTCTTATGAGGTTTCTTCCCACATTGTGTTTTGATTCAAAGGCTGTGCTTCGTTCTATTTCGATTCTTGTTTATGCTCTTGAATTGCTGTTATAGTCTTCCTCGTGAATGTTTGAACCTATAACAGGCCTGTGTTCTATGCATGTTTGCACAAATAAGCAGAAACTATATCACTCAATGGTGATTGGAATGTAAGAAATTCGGATTGATAAAACAAGTTGTGGAATATCCACACTATTGACAAATCCAACATGCAATAGCCTGATGCGAATTTAGTTTTTACAATTACTGATTGGCAGTAATTATCCTCAAATTGGATCAGTATTGAAGTCATTTTTTTATATCTGTGTCTTGTATGCATCCAGAAAAAAACCCAAGTGCATTGTCATCCCTAACATCTGTGAACCCCCCAATACTTTCCTTGTTCAAAACAATGATAGGCTTTTTAACAATATTTTCAATCTTACATATATCCCAAACCATGTTTTCTTCAATGTCCTCTCCACTTCATGGCAGAAATTCAAGATTCCTTGATGCATGTCTCATGTTTTAAACATCCAACAAGATTCTCTCTCGGTTAGAATGATTTCTTAATTACTGTATATAATACTTCTTCTGTTTTTATATTAATGCACTTCCTTCTACAATAGTTGCATTTTGTAGTTTTTATAATATTATTTTTTTATTTGTTCATTTTTCAGCACACCATACATCTTTTAGTTCAAAACTGTATGTCATACTCAAATGCCTTGTGAATATGTACGTGAATCCCCCCATTTAAAAACAAGATGGAAGCTCATGTTTCCTCTCAAATAGCCTACCTATTTAAATTCACTCGAGTTAATAAATGAAGGCAATGATGCATGTGATGTTGTGAACCACAAGTAACCGCCATTAATCACATTCACTGTACTTACCAAGTTAAACAATTTTGATGCACTGTGACTGTTACAAACAATTTAATTCTCTAAGACTACACAAGTCAGCAAAAAAGAGAACATGACCACTAAAGTGAATGTAAAACTACTTCCTCGGGGTATTAAGATCATTTTGTTTTCATTCATATATCAGATGTACAGCTTGGTGAAGAACATAGCCTATTTTACTAGAGATATTATACATTAAGCCAGTTGATATGACATCATAAAGCTTATGTAAACTTTTTTCATTCTAGAAAACATTGCAGCTTCCAGTGATTGTAGTACCACACACTTAGTTGCTAAAACTGCTCATTTCCTCTCTGCAGAACGATGTCCCTGGGCATTTGATTTAGATTTGTAGTAGCAGTTTTAAGTCCATTTCTCAATAAATTAGAGATGTAAGGATTCTTCCCACAGATCAGATCATTTTTGGAACTCAAATGCTGACTTATTTATGCCCAACAAATCTGTAACCTTGCACCAATCCTAACCAAATGAAAACCCACTGTCAAGAATTACGCAACTGCACAATTCCATAGAATTGAAGAACCCTAGCCAGAGTAAAATCTATTGTATCTTAATATACTCAATCACTTAATGCCAAGCTAAAAGATCTTCACATAACAAATACGATAACAATAACCTAATATCAAGACTACATAATATAAACCTTTGAGACTATCAGTTTGCATTATGTAAATCGGTGGTTGTCAGATAACAAATAAAGTAAAAACAGGTGATCATTAATATCCTTTAAAAATTAAGTATAAATTATAATTTAAAATGGATGGACAAGAAAGAATAAAACATTATGAAAAAAGGCTTACATTAAATTTAGAGTTCAACTAATGACAATGATCAATGTATCTTCCCTAATAAATCAATATACAGTCTAGACCCAAGATGTAGACAGATGCATCTTCCCTAATGGATCATTATTAATATTTTTGACAATCGAATTCTCAGTGTGGATGTTATAAGCTAAAGTTTGTGTTTCTAATCGCCAGGGGAAAACCAAACCTAAAAGAGCAGATTCTCATGCCAAGAATATTCCTTGTGGTTTGCTGATTTTCTCTTGTAAATTCACCAATAGATCATTTTCTTTAAATGTTTGACCATCTACAGCCTTTTGAATACAACCTAACTTATTTTGCACAAGCTCAACTTTTTGGTTCATACTATCTAGTATAATATCACTTCTCCCAGAATGTTGTTTTTTGCAAAAAACAAATTCAAGTTGGCATTTTCTTTTCTTTTTCTTTCTGCTTATTTCCTTTATGATTTGGCTTTCTTTTTGTGTATTGATAAGAGAAGTAAAAGAGTAGATTGCTTCTGTACAGGAAACACAACCAAATGCGATATCATGAAATCTTAAATTTATATATACAAATCAACCATTTGATTTGCTATTCTGGCAGTAGGTTCCAAAGTAAAACTCAATGTTCTAATATTTATACAAATAAATCAAGATCTTAGCATTCTATACAGTGAGTAGGTTCCAATGTAAACACAATGTCCTAAGACATATGCAATCACATCAAAATTCCTCAGTTCTACACAGGCAGTTAAAATATGTATTTGCAACCTCAGCGTACAAATCAAGTATTTGCCAAGCAGGCTTAAAATAACAGAAAACAAAAGGATACAATATGATCAGCTTAAACTATGCTTCAAAAAAAACTGGAAAGGCCTTAATCAAAAGCAATCAATCTCAAATTAATATTGTGCATATTTTGAATCAGAACAATTGGTAATTTGAATTTCCTTAATTACCTGCACTGGCTAAGCATTTTTCCGTGAGAGTCCACTTGCAAAGGCAGATGATTGCAGATGCATTTGAGGAGTAGACCGGAGAGGAGCTAAATTCACACTTCCTGCATAGCTTTGGGATGGCTTCAATTTATCCTGAGGCCAAGCTGGTACCGCACGAGCAGAGCCCTGACTTTCTTGAGGAAAATCACCTGATATGGACTTTGTTCTCCTCTCTGACTTGCTTCTTGAATGTGATCGTCTTCCATGCAATCTTATTGTGTTGTCATCAGAAATAGGAGAACCTTTAGTATCCACCACAACTCCACCATGGCAGTTTCCGACTTGGACAGATGTCCTGCTACTCTTAGATGATCTTATTCTACATTCATTAGTTTTAAGAAGATCAAGGGATGGTCGTTTCCTTTTTACTCCTGCATGTGTCTGACTACTTGCCTCTCCAGGTTCTGGACTCTGTTGTCCACCAACAGGCTCCATAGGTTTATTGGAGCAGCTCGCTGCTTCTTCCTTTATACACTTGTCTACCCTATCCTCTTCGCATCGATAATTCTCTTCTTCAATGACCACGGCAACTGTCTCTGCCAGCTTCTCCAAATTACCCACTTCTGGTTGCAGAGGCTGACCATTTTCATCTTTCACAAAAGTGCTACTATAATTACAGACAGCAAGTTCTTTCAAAACCCTACTTGCATCCGAAGCCTTTTCGTCATAGTCAGAAAAAGGAACTTCTGTCACTGCACAATTATTTAAATGCCTCATATTAGCTTCAGTTGGCTTATGAACCGAAGGATCCTGATTCAGAGCAAGAAGACCCACTGATGATTCTGTCTCTGAGTGATCTAATGTTTGCAAAAGTTTATTGATGGGACTGCCAACAAACTTACCACAAGCACTTTGACTTCCAAGCTCTCTTTTGTTGGCAAGCTTCCCCCAGTTGACACTCTCAGACTTACTCTGTAGCGTCTGTTGCTGTTTCTTTAAGGATGGAATTCTCAACCGAGTGTGCTGCTGCCTCGGCAGCACCAATCGGTGAGAATTTGCCCCAGAAGAATCAGACTCTCTGAGCTTTCCCGTGCCCCTCTCGCCCAAGGAGACTGTATTTCGAGAAATCCTGGGAGAACTATTGATTGCACGATGAAGTCGCCGAGCCAGCTCTTCGTCATCAACAACAGACATTGTTCTCGAGAATGTTCCCACTCCTTCCTTCACTTCATTTTCCTCTATTTTGTTTTCTATATTTACAGATTTATTTATACCCTGCTTTGAAGAATGTTTACTTCCAACGGCTGCTTTGATCTCCCTCTGCTCCCGGGCAACAAGAGCAGCTATATTCAAGGCCTCCTTCGCCAGGGCAGCTGCCTTCACAGCCTCTGTCGCTTTTCTAAATGCTGTATCTTTGGCCACAGCCACAGCCTCTGCTGTCCTCAACACGGTAGCCTTGGCCTCTGCCACAAGCTCCTCAAGCTCCAGAGACGATTTGGACAACAAATCACTCTTTCTCAATTTATTGTTAGCAATTCTCTCCCTCAAACCATCTTCACCATCTAGAATTTTCGATTCTGTAGTGCTACAAGCCTCGGGAGGCTTGCAATTTGCCATCGACGTTTTCAAACCTAAAGATTTATGTACAAATGACCCTGGATTTTTATCTACAGAAAATACAACGCTTTCTCCACCAGAGGCGCAGCCCCCGGCATTCGAATTGCAGGAAACAGCTAACCCTGAACCTAACCCTAATTCTCCCTCAACATGGGCATCAAACCCTAACCCTAATTCTACGCTATCACAGACACCAAACCCTAACCCTAAACCTCCATTCTCCCGTCCCTCAAACTCCGACCCTTCCTCGTCCCGGACATCCAACTCTAACCCTAACCCTAGCCCGGGGGCATCAACCTTGCAACCATTAGCAACCACATTCAAAGGCATCTTAAATTGTGCACAATCCCCGCATACAAAGTACTTAGGATCATAGCAAACGCTGCCAGAAGAGTCATGCTTACTAATGCAGTCGCAGTGCACGCGATGCTGGCACTTGCAGCAGCAAAGAGCAACAGATAAATCCTTATCATTCATAATCTTCCCGTAACAATAACAACAAATCGTACCAGAATTCAGCAGAGCATTACACGAAGTGCAGAATGAAACAAACCTCGCGCCAATCTTCACTTTGGCATAATCCTCGTCCTTGCCGCCGCAGCTCGCACAGCAATCGTAACCCTTACATTCCCGGCTTTCATCTTTCCTGGAAACCGCCTTCTCATCAGCAGAGCAAAACCACCCGTTCTGCTTCAACCCTGCCAGCAACCTCTTGCGAGGAGGCAGAGACGCCCCGCCGTCCGATCGGCTGGTTTCCATTCCACAAATCCACGCGCAATTCCTCACAAAACCATCTCAAACTCTCAAAACCCTCAAAAACCAAAAACAAAACAAAACAAAAATGAACTCTCTTCCACACTACGCGACCATTTTCAAACCCAAAAAAACTGAGCCCTGGCAGAAGAATTCACCAACGCATGCCTGAAAATCTGAACGTATAGCCGACTCGTCCGATCAGCCACGCACAACGGCTCCCTCTTCGTCATCTGCACTTCTCAAAAATCTCCACACCAATTTCTCGTTTTTGTTTCTAAACCAACCAAGCCTTCTGTGAAAAATGTGTCATCATCCCTGCTCCTCCAATTTTACCGCCAGCTAAATGGTAAAATCAAATTAAAAATATAGAAATTACATTTCACCAACTGCCATGGCAGCCAGTAAAAGTCCACGCCCTAATGATCCATCTGCCACGCGGCGGCTCGGGAGCGGCTGTGTGATTTTGCCACGTCGGACGACACCCCACCTCAGGGGGTCTGCGTTTAATTTGGAATGTCTATCCCCAATTCACCGGATGACGTCATCCGGACCGTACTCCATTAAAATACGCACCTACGGTGGGTCCCACTGCTGCCCCGGGAATGTTTATCGTGTTGACAATGAGGTTACGCCACGTCGCCTCCCTTCTCCACGGGTGTTGCATTGCCCTAATCATCTTTGAATAAAACTAGGGATAGTGAGGTCTCAAATATGGCATTTTTGACCCTCCCTATCCACCCTTTTTTTAAAATTTTGAGGGTTATCTATTTATTTATTTTAATGAATAGTCATTTTCTAGATAATATACTAGTTACAATTCACAAAAAAAAGTTGGGGATACAAAATCATTTCGTGAGTTCACTGGACGGAAGCCGGAATCAACAACTATTCATCAAAAAAAATATTAAGCATTTTTTATGGAGGTAGTATGTGATATAAGAAGAGAGTTTTTGACTTGTGTTTAATTTTATATATTGTCATTTGAGATGGTTCATGCAAATGAGGAAACTAGGGAAGAAGGGGTGGGGGAATTTATGAAATGCAACGCTTTGGCACTTTGTTCCAACCTTATTTCACATCAGGATAAGGAGTGAGGTGGAAGTGAGGTAGATTGCATTTGAGTTGAAATATATAAAAGTTAATTTTGATGGAGTCTTAAAAGGGAATTAAGAGTCTTGGAGGATGTCTAGCTAGAGATAATACAGCTAAGGTATTGAGTGATATATTTGAATCTTGGAGGATGTTTGGCTAGAGATAATACAAGTAAGGTATTGAGATATTTGAATCCTTGGGATTGTGACAATTGCGATGTTTGAGTGGCTTATTTGGGGTTAAAGTGTAGACGTGGATTTAAAGCAAGCAAATTACATCTAGATGGAGATTATCTCGTGACGATAAATGCATTCTGACAAAAAGTCATCCTCTATTGAAAATTCCAAAAATTGTTTACACCTATTTGGTAATCAATTACTAAGTTTTGTGACTACCAGATATCTCATACCTTGAGAGGATAATGACTTAGCTAGTAAATTGGCAAAATTGGTAGTATGGACGTATGTTATCATCTAGTTAGTTGTGGAGTGAAGACAGATTGTTAATGTGGTTTGTTGCATCGTAATGGTTAGTATAGTTGGGTGGAGGCAATCGAGCAACTTCGATGTGATTTGTGAATCTTTGGGGAAAAGCATGTGACTTGGTGGGACTACAATGTGGTTATTGTCCTCTCTGCCACCAAGACTTCCAGTATAGTATTTATGGCTGATTTAAATTCTACTTGACTTGGTTGTTCAGGTTCTTATTATCTCAAGGTGGATGCTTCAATTGGTATCATGAAAAAGCTTGGGTTGAGTCAGTTGATCCTATAACCAGCTCTACGCTTAGTTTGGCATACATGATTATGGTTCATTGATATTTGTTTGCCCCGAGATTAAAAGATTTTTCTTTAATAATGAAGGATAGATATGTTGCACTAGTGGAATGTCCCCAATTTTAATAGAATACTTAAATAATTAACTATCCCAATATTTAAATAATATCATTTGGACCTTTAATTATTTAATAAATGGGCCCAAATTTTATTAATTATCCATAGGTATTTGTTGTGTCGGCATTCTTTTGTAAACCTTTGGGAGTTTTCTTCGAACGGGTATTTATGTGCGGCATGTAGGAAATTTTTAGTATGTGATTTGGATTATTTCTTTGTATTGTGAATTCTTGTTGGAGTTCTAATTTTTTCGTATTTCAAAAGTGGAAGATCTTCCCTACTTGGTTATTTTGGTTTTGATGGGATTCAACCCTCGTCCTATTCCATCTTTGGATTACTATGCTTTGGATTTGGCACATTTGGAGTGTCATCTTTGTCTAAGAATATACATTTCTTAACTTGATTGTGAATTATTGGAATTAGCAATTATCTGTGTGATTGGCATTTATTTGTGTGAGTGATGAATGTCTTGTTTATATTATTACTTCCATCTGCACTAGGGCTCAACATCATTAATGACTATGCACTCCAAGTTCAGTTCTTCATCCAATTCCTTCCATGTATGACCATCAAGTTCTCTCCCCATACAACCGTCCAATTCCTCCCTCATACAACCATCTAGTTCCTCCCCCATATGGTCATCCAGTTCCTCCCTCATATGACCATCCAATTCCTCCCCATATGACCATCCAGTTCCTCCCTAGTATGACCATTCAGTTCCTCCCTCATATGGTCATCCAGTTCCTTCCCCATACGACCATCCAGTTCCTTTCCCGTATGGTCATCTAGGTCCTTCCCCATATGGCCATCCAGTTCCTTCCTTGTATGACCATCCAGTTCCTTCCCTGTATGACCATCCTCTTTCCATCGTGTGACATCATATTTGCCTCCATTCAATACAATTACAAGCAATTGGTCATCATACAAAGTTTTTGGGTGTAATAGGAATAAATTGGGTTGTCAGATGGAATGCGGGACATTATAATTAGAGTGGAGAATTATTGGTTAAAATAGAGGATTATATAGACTAAATATTGTAAGATTAATTTATATCCTCTTATTTGCTCTTAGCGACATATTGGTAAGTCTCTTATTTGGACTACTATTAGATTGTAGAGAGTGACATCTATGAATACTCCTATGTGTTTGGTGTGTAAAAAGAGACGAATGGCATTCTTAGGGGAAGTCTTTGACAAAAGGCTGAGGAGGATTCTCAAAATAGACTATAGTTTAATTATCCATGCTATCAAGTTTAGGCTTAGTGATGATTTCTTCAAGGAAAACAATCACCATAGAGTGGATACTAATGTTTTAGCAATGTTTCTTGGAACATTATTGAATGTGGGTGAAATGAAGACCACCATGAAGGTCATGTACAAGAAGTTGGTTTGTAACAACTTCCTATGTGAATTGGATGTTCTCTCAAAAAAATGGGCTTGTCCCTTTGTCAAAAGATTAAGACATCCTTAGTTGATAAGTGATAAAAGTAGCCAAGAAATGGATGAGACTTGTTGTTGAGAGGAGTGTGGCTTCCATGAAGATGATGTTGGGGATGGTTCTAAAAGAAATAGGTGGTTGGTTACAAAATTATCTCAAGGAAAGAGAGCTTATGGCTTTCAAAAAATAAGATATTGCAGAAAAGAACAATGAGTGTAGAACTATAAAGGTGCATAAGTAGGTAATGTACAATCCCTAGAGGATCATGCCAATTGTGGCCCAATATGTTTTTTTAAAGATCAGATAGCTATTATGAATGCAAGTGTCCTAAAATATGATGGTGAGGGTTCGATCTAGCGTGTGTGAGGTTATTTTGTAGATATGTTCTAATTTTGATCTCTATTATATGGCACATGGTACATGTGGTCAACTCCACTTTGTCTTGAGGAGCTCAAGGGTTTATTTTTTTGATAAGTTGGAGAGATATGTGGTTCTTCCTTTTTCTACTCTATAGTTGGACAATATAGTGCACAGTTTGTTAATTAATGGTTTTTTGGGGTGGGGGTCTATTTTTAGGTTGGTAGCATTATTGGCTTAGCAAAGGACACTTTTGACTATAAAAGGAGATGTAAAACAATTATTGTATTTAAGTACAAATGAGTAAATCCTTTTAGTTGTTATTAGCCTATCAAGGAAAAAAAATGTTAAAATGATCAAGAATTTAAAAATCATCTTGAGAAGTTCATCAGCTTGAAGAATAACCCACCATAGTATTGTTTTATTTGTGTGTTGTCATTTAAATAATATTTTCATATGCCCGTTTTGTACTATCGTCATTATAGTTGTCAAACTTTAAAAAAATGCCCAAATCTATAAAACGTTACATACGAAAATAATAATAACAAACTACTACATTTACCAAAAATGTACCAAAAAAAAAGTTATTTCTATAAATACCTACTTTTCACTAAAGTATTAGAATAACAAGTGAAAAGAGAAGGAATATAAAACCTTAGTGCATTTGGAGGTCTTCGAACATATACAAGCTAAGATGGTGGGAAAGGGATTCATTTCTAAGTATTGGGATTTAGGTGTCATTAACCTTGTGAATCCTATATTTATCATTTTCATGATATCTTTTATAATTTACCAATAAGAGGTTGATTTGATTAACCAACGGTAGTAAAAGAGACCATGTTGAGACAAAGTTACTTTTCTATTTGGCATTTACGAAAAAGATGAAATGGTTAGTGTCCCCTCTTGGAATCATCTATTTTGAGGAGTTTGGACTCATGTTAAAGGTTTTTAGAGTATATATGAAATTAATGACAACTATCATAAGACTATAAAAATACTTATGATGTTTTGATGCACTCACAACAAGAGGATCCTCAATAATGACAATCCAAACTACACAACATTATTCACACAGTGGAAAGAAGAAGAAGAAGAAGAAGAAGAAGAAGAAGAAGAAGAAGAAGAAGAAGAAGAAGAAACATGTCGCCCAAGAAAGATCACATTTTCCAAGGTAAAAAAAAATGTGATACCAAATATAGCTTAAAGTCTAAATCACGAAGAGCTCAACCAACAAGATATGAAATGAAGCATTCACCCATAAGTATTCCAACAAATAGCTTAAGAACATTAAACAATGCACCATAAAGCTTCACAAATATTGGAATTGCTTGTGTATGAAGTAAAAATCCAACTTGTGTGCTATAGGGTAAGACATGCAAGATTAGGCAAGAATAAGATTCAAACCTAAACTATATATTTTCAAAATATAACATGCAACAACACAAGAATCTTCACCACAACCTTTGATGAACTATAACAAGGGCACACAATAAACCTTGTTTGATTCTCTCTTAGAGAATTTGTGGGCATGCTCTCCTAACACAATACAATAAATCACACTATGATTTCTTTCAAATGCAAAAGGAAATAGACTACAATGCAAGATAAATGGATATAGATCAAATATGATGAATTTGCCCAAAATCTTCACTGAATAATAATGCACATGCAAGATTAACAAATAGATTGAGATGTAGAGATTAAGCTAGAATGAGAATGCAATATTTAAACCAAGCTGAGAAAACCAAATATGAGCTAGATGCAAGAAAGAAAATCTAAGCTATGATGAAAATGTGACAATAACTAAGATTCTCAAAATTTTAAGTGCTTAAGAATGCACAACTACCATATGAAGCAAAAATAAGAAAATGAGGAGTCATGCCTCCTTCTATAGATGTTTTAATGGGAAAATGAAGAGGTCAGATAGGGTTTTGGAAGGTTTGAGAAGGAATGAGGTGGTATCCAAGTGGCATCTACACAAGAGCCACATAGGAGACACATAATCTAAGGGGCAAAAAGCATGCAAAAGACAGCCACCTTTATTGTGAGAAGAGCATAATTTGAAATGATTGGAGGAGAAAAAAGATGAAGAGGTGGTCACCCTGGGAAAAGTGATTGTGCATGTGACTAAAGGTAATCCACCTTTTAAGAGGAAATTAGAAGAATATAGCAAGATTAGAGAAAAGTGGGGAGAATTAAATTAAAATAAATTTAATTTAATCAAGGCTTAGTATAATTTAAGCAAACAATGGGATACAATAAATAAAGTTTATTTTAAAAGGGAAATATGAAGGGATTATATATTAAAATTAATTTAATATATCAAAGGATATTGTTTAAATAAAATTTAAATGCAAAGGAGGTGAATATATTTAATTAAAGTAAATTTAATTAAATAAATAGAAGAATATAACAAATATAGTCAATTGATGAAATCAACTACAATGTTAAGGAAAAATATTAAATAAATTAATATTAGTGTGCATAAGACAATTTTAGGTGTCTACATTTTGCCCCTCTTTGACTTGGTATCAAAATTGACATTGCATCAAAGAAGAAGAAAATGAGTTGCCTTGGGAGTTGTGTCTAAGCAATGACAAAGAGAGAAGGTGCCTCGTTAATAAAATTATGCAAAAACATTAATTTTGGGTGGTTTATCAAAAATAAGGGGAAGAGGAAGAAATAGAAGAAAAGAAGGGAAAAGGTGGTTGTTTGTATGATTAAAAAGAAGGCCTCACAATGCATAATGCAAAAATAAACCTAACTAAATGCAAATTAACCAAAAGTGATGAAGGCCGATCCCCTAATACCACAACACACAACATAAACAAAAAAGCAACACGAATTGAGAGAACAAAATATGGGCTTCTTATTATTGCCACAAATACAGAATACAAAATTACAATATGCAAACCCACATGAGCACCTTCCTTACAATAGTTTGCAAGACAAAGCTAAGACTATCACCTAGGACTACCATAGACAACCTACACACCTTCTTTATATAGGCACTTTTACTACCCAAGAAGGTTCTAGACACTAAGCCCTAACCCTTGAGGCTAACCAACCTCATATTATATCATTTCATTACACTTTATTACATAGGATTGACTCAAGACAATTTACAAATTACATTTTCAGATGGGTCCACTTCTAGACACCATAACTAGCAAAATGTTGACCTGATGGCTATTATAACCCCATTCTAGAATCCTTAACTAGCAATCTACAAACATTTATTGTGTAAGCATTCATTAGCAAAAGTTTCTCCTCATTTCAAATCCATTTAGGCCTTCATTGTTGGACCTGAAGTTTGGATAGCCAAAATTCATACCAAAAATATGCGATAATTACACCAATACATATGATATGATAATAAAAATCACCTGGGAGACCAATATATCAAAGATGAACCTCCACATATGAGATTAAAACAATCTGAGCATATAATATCAACTTACTAAAATTAGCAAGCTCCCTCAAATAGCAACTTTGCACAAGAATAGTCCTTATTGAAAACACAAAAATGGAAAATTGGAAATAGAAATATTTTTGGGTGATGCAAGATTACCCTTAAATCCAGGATGCTCTTGCATCAAAATGCCAACTAACTAAAGGATTGTGTAATATTAGCATCATTTTGATATTGGAGAGCACACCTAGGTTTAATATTTCATTAGAATTATGCATCACATACTAGAAAACATGAAAGACATGGCTCCTTTGCATGGACCATACTCAAAGATATACATGGTGAGCTCAATAATATAGATATGGGTAGACGATCATGATGGAACAAATGTGATGAACCTCATATGGAAGCTCTAAAATACTGGAGACATGATTAGCAACTTAGTGGAACACACAAATAATACCACCCCCAATAAGGCATGCATAATCATAATTGTGTAATTAACAAAAATATACACTAAATCACCACAAATAGATCATTCCACAAAAAATCACATATATAGGTTGATTCCATTATAAACAAGACACGATATAGAATATCAAGGCCATTTAGAGTAGGCTCCACCAAACACAAAAGATAAAACAAGAGGAAGGCCTCCCAATGAAGTGGTTAGGCAGTCCAAATTTCTTGATCATAATGAAAAGTTGATGTAGGATAAATGATTGATAAGTTGGATTAGGAAGGATGCATCTTGAAGGGATAATTGATTGGATTAATCAAAGAGAAATGATGTCCAAATGCAATAGAAATGAAGAGAACAAATAACAAGATCAAGAGGTCTTAAGACTGACTTGAAGCAAATGTCTGGTCAATGTGTTTACAAGAGAAAGAAGGCTATGATAAATCCCATTATTATTAGATTAGATAGAAGAGGATTGGAAGATAAATTAGTAGAGAAGATGATAGGATAAGATAAAGGGGATTGAATAGGATGAAAACAAAAAAAAAGACAAATGGAGTAGACAAAATTAGGAAGGATGGGATGTACAAGTTGAATTATAATATGGCTAATGGATAAGATGGAAAAAGAAATGGTGGAGATTAAGAGGCAAAACCATGAGTGATGGAGATAAAGAGGCAAAAGCCTTCTTGAAAATTCAAAAGATTCCACTCACCTTGGAAATCACACTTTTTAAGTTGTAGACAATTTTTTTTCTCTTTATTTTTAAGTTTTAAAAATGTCTTTTCATGTGCACTTAGAATAAAGGGGATTTTTATATAATTAAAAGAAAGCATGTTCTTTTAATCAAATAAACTTAGGATAAGGTGGTCAAAAGATAGAATAAATTCAAATAAATAGTTATGTGATGATTTGATGCAAAAGTTTTTATTAGATTATTATGAAAGAATGATTAAGTGCATAGTGTGCTCTAACATATAAATTAAAAATACTAAAAAATGGGGTGTATAGTTTACTAGACCAAAATTGGGCTATTAGATTTGCCCCTTTTTGAATTAGTTTGTAAGCAAGTGCATTAAGTTTAAGAATGATGATGTAAAGAAGCTCATAAGAGATTTGACTCTAGACCTGATTGAATAAAATGCAGTGAGATAACTAACTCCAAACTTGATCAAATAAAGATTAGCAAGGTTGATTTTGAACTCGATTGAACAAGAATTAGAGAGATAATCTTGAGTACACAGTTTGATGTGAAGTGATGAAACTAAATGTAAGACGAGGTTGATAAGACAATGCCAAAATTGATGTGATACAATAAGAACTAATATGTATAAGAATAGTTACCCCAAGTGAAGAAAGGTTTGAAGAATCCCAACATGACATGAAGTGATGAAGTTAAGATATCCCTAGTGATGATAGCATATCATAATCAATTTGCAGAATTGAAAGATCAACGATAGACTATTCCTACCCCTACAGGATCAAAATTGAAATTATATAGAGGAGATGCATAAATGAGATACATTGGATCCAATTGAGACAAGGTATGGTTCAAGATGATTGATAAATGATCCAGAAAGCATAGGACCAAGTTTGATTGCCAAATGATGAGTGTTGGAAATATAGAAGGAGTAACTGCGAAGGGGGGGCTCGCGAGGTGAATTAGTTACCACTAAAATAAATCCCATATCCCTTAGATGTCAACAATAAAATTTAGATGGAGAAAATTGATTGTTACTATTACTTGGTAAATACTCAGAAAATGTTGTAACTCAGTAAATGCAGAGTGTGAATTATTTTTAGCAGATCTTAAAACATTAATAGTAATTAATCTTGCAAGCACAAGAGAAATAAAATGAACATATGAGACACCGGGATTTAACATGGAAACCCAATTTGGGAAAAACCACTAATGTAACTAGTCACTATTTTTCACTCTTCTGAAGTGAGCCCTGTTAAGAGCCAACCCTGTTAAAGGTTAAAAAATACACTATTAGGTGTGACCTTGTTAGAGGATTTAATCACCCTATTAGGAGTGGCCTTGCAAGAGGTCTTAAAAAAATTCAATGGAATTGCCACCTTGTTAGAGGATTTACAACTGGCTGTTAAACCAACTATGTTAAGAGATTTTAGATCACTGCTACAATGGTTAGAGAGTAACAATGAAATAACCTGATTGTGATGCAACCAAATTGTCAAATCTAGATCTCTTTTTTGCTTAAACTTGATCCTTCCTGATCGAATATTACTTCTCTACTCCACAAGGATACCTGCTTATCCTTCAAGTTAACTCCCTCTCTTTTCTTTTTAATTCAATCAACGCACTTGCACACACACTAGAAATCTCAACTTGACCTTTTATTTATACCTTCTAGATTGTCACGTTGGCCCAAATTCAAATTACAATAACCAATATTCATCATTATAGTCAGCTAGAATCAATACATAAAATAATTAAGCATCATATGCCAAAACAAGAAAAATCCTTCGAGAACTGACCCTGCTCGATAGAAACTAACTTTAGAATAATTTCCTGTGTTAACCAATAGAGACTCGGTTAACACTGCAAACTTGCAGAAATCCTTCTGCAACTGAGTGAACTTGGTGAATATTAATTTTGTCCAACTTTCCCTTCATTAACCAAGTGAGCTCGATCAACACTCTTTTCTTCTTAAATTCCTTCGACGCTCGAGTGAGCTCGGTAGACATTGTAATCTATTTAGAGTAAACCTGTGAACGATCAGTAGACAAGGAAAACTATCTTCACTGACCAAGTGAGCTCGGTAAGCACTATCTACCAACTGACATGACATTTGTGTAAAATCAAAGACAATACACAATTAATCAATTGTATCCAACAATCTCCCTCTTTAACATTGATGGCAACACAACATGTCATAGCACAATGAAATTTTGAGAACAAGATTCCTTTTGACAAAACATTTCTCCCTTTGATTTTACACAAGAACTTCTTCTTTATGTTGTATTCTCCCTTTGCATACTTTCTTTTCAAACTTCTCCCTCTACAAACTCTACAACATTTCAAAAAGATATAGATATGATAGTAAACTTCTCCCTCTCTGACAACACATGCCAAAGACAACAGATGCCAACTTTGTATCAATGTACCTTGAGTATTGATTCATATGCAATATTCTCTTGATTATAGTGCATCAACTAATTGATATTTAACTTGGTTCTTGTTGATGCATCACTAAAATTCATTTAGTGAGCTTGAAATAGGGGGATGACCCCTAGCTTACCTCTTAGATAAAAGAATGCATCCTTAAGTAATGGCTTGGTGAATATGTGTGCAATTTGTTCTTTTGTATGGACATATTCCAATCTAATTTCTTTGTCCTGCACTAGTTCTCTAACAAAGTGATATTTTATAGCAATGTGCTTTGTTTTGGAATGCATCACTGGATTCTTTGATATGTTAATTGTGCTGGTGTTATCACAATACATGACTACTGGCTCTTTGATTTCAACCTTCATTCCTTCCAGCAATTGTTTGAACCAAACTATAGATGTTAAAACAATTTATTGTTGTTGCTACATAATTTTCTTCTGTTGTAGATTGGGATGTGCAATTTTGCTTCTTGCTTGTCCAAGATACCAACCTTTTACCAAAAAAGAAAGCTCCACCACTTGTACTTTTTCTGTCATCAAGATTTCCTGCCCAATCAGCATCAGTAAATACCTTTAGGTCTAGGTTTCCTCCAAGTTTGTACCATAAGCCATAGTTCTCAGTACCTTTTAGATATCTCAAAATTCTTTTGATTGCCATCATATGATTTTCTCTGGGTTTAGCTGAGAATCTTGCCACTATCCCAACTGCTAGGGCAATATCAGGCCTTGTGTGAACTACATACTGTAATTTTCCAATCATTGATTTGTATAAGGTCTGATCTACTTCTTTGGAATCATCATCTTTGGTAAGCTTGAGTCTAGTACACATAGGGGTACCAACTGGTTTAGAATCTTCCATACCAAACTTCTTGAGTATCTCTTTTACATACTTGGATTGGGTAATGTAGATACCATTCTTATTCTGTTGTATCTACAATCCAACAAAGAATTTTATTTCACCAAACATGGACATCTCAAACTCTTTGTTCATTTGTTTTGAAAATTCTTTACATAGGTCATCATTTCTTGTAAATAGAGTATCATCCACACATATCTTTGCCAACACAATTTTGTTACCTAGTCCTTCCTTGATGTATAGACTACTATTATCATTTTTTCTCTGAAAACCAATTTGTATCAAGTAGTTATGTAGTCTTTCATACCAGGCTCTAGGAGCTTTCTTGAGAAGATGTAGAACTTTGTGTAATTTACAGACTATATCCCTTTTGTCAGGATTAACAAAACCTTTTGGCTATTCAATGTAGACTTCTTGATCAAGAATTCCATTCAAGAATGCATATTTAACATCCATTTGATATACTTTGAATCCTCTGTGAGCAGCATATGCAAGTAGGGTCCTAACACCTTCTAATCTTGCAACAGGAGCAAAAGTCTCACCATAATCAATTCCTTCTTCTTGAGAATAGCCTTTACACACTAATCTAGCTTTGTTTCTTGATATTTTTCCATCTTCATTTAGCTTATTTCTAAATACCCATTTTGTTCCAATCACATTTTTATCTTTAGGCCTAGGAATAGGAGTCCAAGTTTTGTTCTTTTCTATTTGTTCTATTTCTTCGTTCATTGCCTCAATTGAACTTTCATTTTCTATACCATCCTTAACACTTCTAGGTTCAAAATCAACAAGTAAACATGTACCTTTTAATTTTCTTCTTGTCATAGTACCTTTTGATTTATCTCCAATAATCTGATCAGGTGCATGATGCCTTCTGACATACTTGGCCAATACAGGTTCTTTGCCTTTTGAATGAATTGCATTATCTTCATTTTGAATATCAACTTTTGGCTCGGGTTGTTCAAACTTGGTAGGCATTGGCTCAGTAGCTTCAGAATGTGACTCGGGTCCTTATGACTCAATTTGTACTTCTTGCAACTCGGTAGCTGAGGAAGACTCAGGAGGTGAAGTCTCCTTATTGTTAGATGTGCCTGACAATGTATCAAGTTTAAAGTAAACAAATATTTTGTAATCTTTTAGTTCCCTTTTGCTTTCTTCTTTAGTCTTTTCTACAAACTCATCAATTCTCACATGTGCACTTTCTATGATTTTATGAGTAGACAAATTTAAACATTTATATGCCTTACTTTTGTAGGAATATCCTAAGAATATACCTTCATCACCTTTCACATCAAACTTTCCTTTTCTAGACTCTTTCAAGATATAACATTTACTGTCAAATACTTTCAAGTAACTTACATTGGGTTTGTAGCCATATCATAATTCATAGGGAGTTTCATGTGAGTCCTTCTTCAACTATACTTGGTTCAAAGTATGAACTGCAGTGCTAATGGTTTCCTTCCAGTATTTGATAGCAACATTCTTTTTAATCATTAGAGTCCTTACACAATCCATGATGGATCTGTTTCTTCTTTCAACTATTCCATTCTGCTTAGGAGTGCCAGGGGCTGATACTTGCCTTTTTACTCCTCTTTCAATGTAGAAATTATTGAATTCATTAGAGATGAATTCACCACCTCTATATGATCTTAAGCATTTCACTCTTTGTCTAGTTTCTTTTTCTACTCTTTCTAGATACCATTTAAATTTCTCAAATACTTCTGACTTTTCTCTAAGATACATAACAGTCATCATTCTAGAATAGTCATCAACAAAAATAATAAAGAATTTTTCTCCACTATAGATTTCTATTCCAATGGGTCCACATAGGTTAGTATGCACAATTTCCAAGACATCTTTAGCTTGATAGTTTTTGCTCTTAAAACTAGTCTTTCCCATTTTGCCAATCTGACAATTTTTGCATAATCCAACATCTAATTTCTTCAAACTAGGGATACCTCTTACTTTTTAAAATTTCCTTATCTTAACCATATTATCAAAGCTTACATGACATAGTCTTTTTTTCCATAACCAACTTTCTTCCATTTGAGCAATAAAACATGATCAATCACCAAGATCAAGATAAAATAGGTTACCTCTTGTTTGTTTGCTTGATCCAATCAAATTCCCTTTGTCATCCAGTAATCTTTCCTTGCCATACATGAATTCTACCTCGAATCCAATGTTGATTAGTTGTGCCACACTTAGTAGGTTATGTTTTAGTCCTTCAACCCAATAGGCATTGTCACATACAAGTTCATTGGTTAATGAGATTCAACCTTTCCCTTTTATGCAACAAGGTTCATTGTTTCCAAACCTTACACTACCTCCATCATAGTGTTCAAATTTTGTTTTGTCTCCAGTCATATGATGTGAACATCCATTATCTATGATCCACATGTCATTTTTACCAACATGAGAGATAAGTGCCATCTTATCTTCTTATTCATTAGATTCATCTTCTACAACAATGTACAATATTTCATCTTCACTGTTATCAGAATCTTTAGCCATGAAACAAGTCTTCTTACCTTTTTCTTTGAAGGATTTGTGACTTTTGGATTCCTTCTTGCCTTTGTACTTGTGGCTCTTCTTCTCATCTTTTATTTCTTTGTTTAGGCACCTGGCAACAATATGACCAATTTCTTCACATAAAGAGCATATTAAAGAAACTTTACCTTTGTACTTTCCTCTACCTCTATAATATTTCTTTGCAAGTAAAGGTTCAACAACTTCAAGATCAATGTTAGAACTTTCCTTTGTTTCCTCTTCACTTTTTGACTAAATGTCCTTTATTTTCTTGCTTTTCTCTTTGAGTGAGAGTTTTACTTCAAATGCAAACTCAAAATTTTTGGAAGCTGGAACATAATTGTCAAAGTTGTCTAGCTCAAAAGCTATCAATCTTCCTACCAAGGCATCCAAACTTAACTTTTTATTTGGGTCACATCTCTTTTCTTGAATAGAAAATACTCTAATTGCATAGATAGGAAGCAATGTTCTGAGAAATTTACTTACAATAGTTTCTTCCTTGATTTCTCCTCCAAAAGCTCTAATTGCATTGACACTAGCTTTGATTTTTTCCACATATTTGGCAACATTTTCATCTTCTCTCATTCTCATTTGATCAAACTATCCTCTAAGGCTTTCTGCTTTGGCTCTCCTTACATTGTCATCACCACTAGAGATGTCCTTTAGCTTGTTTCACATATCAAAAGTAGTTTTATAGTCTTTGATCTCATCAAATTCATAGTTGAGAGTAGATGCAATATCAATCATCATGATGTTATGGTTCTTTTTCTCAGCAAGATATCCAATAGATAATGTACTAGTAGGAATTTTGTATTCTTCATCAAGGTATTTACAGCCTGAATCACTAATGGTGGCCAAATGAAGTCTTGTGAGTCCCTACCATGCTGAAAAGTTGTCTCTGTTTAGCTTTGGAATTTCTCTCTTGTAAGACATCCTAATCTTTAGCTTAGGTCCTTGAAACCTTTCCTACAAGCACCAAAATCTCTGATACCAATTGTTGGAAATATAGGAGCAACTGAGAGAGGGGGTGAATTAGTTACCACTAAAATAAATCCCAGATCCCTTAGATGTCAACAATAAAATTTAGACTGAGAAAATTGATTGCTGCTATTACTTGCTAAATACTCAGAAAATACTGTAACTCGGTAAATGCAAAGTGTGAAATACTTTTAGCAAATATTAAAACATTAACATTAATTAATCTTGCAAGCATAAGAGAAATAACATGAACACATGAGACACCGAGATTTAACGTGGAAACCCAATTTGGGAAAAACCACCAATGTAACTAGTTACTATTTTTCACTCTTCTGAAGTGAGCCTTGTTAGGAGCCAACCTTATTAAAGGTTACAAAACACACTATTAGGTTTGACCCTATTAGAGGATTTAATCACCTTGTTAGGAGTGGCCTTGCAAGAGGTCATACAACAATTCAATGGAATTGCCACCTTGTTAAAGGATTTACAACTGGCTGTTAAACCAACTCTGTTAAGAGATTTTAGATTGTTGCTACAATGGTTAGAGAGTAATAATGAAATGACTTGATTGTGATGCAACTCAATTTTTGAATCTAGATCTCTTTTTTGCTTAAACTTGATCCTTCCTGATCAAATATTACTTTTCTACTCCACAAGGATACCTGTTTATCCTTCAAGTTCACTCCCTCTCTTCTCTTTTCAATTCAATCAACACACTTGCACACACACTAGAAATCTCAACTTGATCTTTTATTTATACCTTCCAGATTGTCACGTTGACCCAAATTCAAATTAAAATAACCAATATTCATCATCATAGTTGGCTAGAATTAATACATAAAAAAATTAAGTATCATATGCCAAAATAAGAAAAATCCTTCGAGAGTCGACCCTGCTTGGTAGAAACTAACTTTAGAATGATTTCCTATGTTAACCAACAAAGGCTCGGTTAACACTGTGAACTTGTAGAAATCCTTTAGCAATCGAGTGAACTTGGTGAATACTAATTATGTTCAACTTTCTGTTCGTTAACCAAGTGAGCTTGGTCAACACTCTTTTCTGCTTGAATTCCTTCAACAACCAAGTGAGCTCGGTAGACACTGTCATCTGTTCAACGTAAACCTATGAACGCTCGATAGAGAAGGAAAACTATCCTCACTAACCAAGTGAGCTCGGTAAGCATTGTCTACCAACTGATATGACATTTGTGTAACATTATAGACAACACATAATTAATCAATTGTATCCAAAAATGAAATTGTGCCTCGATTTGATAACTTTGACCAAAGAGCTATAACATTAGGATTAGTTTAAAGAAATCAATGATTGGTTGATACACATGGTTTTGATGATAAAGGAGAACTAAGGTATGATAAGACATAAAAGGATGGGTATGATTGGATGGATGAAAGATAGATGGGTGGAATAGAGGGTGATAAGAGGTGGGAGAAATGGTGAAGAGTCTATGGATGAGGCTCCAAGGACCATTTTACAAAGGAGTTAAATGCCCTAGACTAGAGGTAAGAAAATGAAGAATGGAAAGATGGACAAGAACTGATGAATGAAGTAGACAAATAATGTGTAAAGGAAAGTTATAGAGGAAGTGAAGCCTTTGTTATCCAAAGCATGCCTAGATATTGTAGTGCTTCTATTTTTAATGGACATAAAAGATATGAAAGTGGATGGATTAAGGATATAAGATGGAGGGCATGAATAAAATAGATGCGGATATAAAAAATGAAATGGAGGAAATAGGTGAAATATAAAGATCAAAGACATGGGAATGAGTATGAGTTGATATAGGATTATGAGTAGTGGATGGAAGAAGTGAATTGGAAATGGACTATGAGATGGAGAATATGGGTAGGGTGTCTAGATAAAATATGGGAAAAGGTGAAGGGACTTATATCTTGAATAATGGATAGTAGATGGACAATGAGTAAGGGATATGGAAAGTTGCATTTGGGTGGGTGGAAAGTGTTACTCCTATATACATTCCTTTTTGTCATTAGTGCAAAAAGGTCAGTCGGTGAAGAAAAAAGTAATTGGTCAATGAACATTATTACCAAGCCAATATGTATGAGATATTAATAACTGAGCTCTATGTATACTGAGAATATATATGTATACTTAGCATAGACTTAACTAAGTCACGAGGACTCTGAATGTTAACACACACACCGAACATGAATAGAGTATTTATCGAGCTACATGGGAAGCACATAAAATTTTAGAATAGTACGTAACTATATGTATTTTGACCACCAAGAGGGAAAAGATGTTTGCATAGATCAAGACAAACATTTAGTGAGATTTATTGAGAAAGTCAATATGATTGTTTATGATTCCAAGGAAAAATACTAGGCCAATGAAATAAAAGAAAGGAAAGGAATGTAAAGAGAGATGATAATGATGATTCTAGATTGTTGATTTAGATCTTTGGCATATTCCAGAAGATTCCTAAACCCTAATTAGGTTATGGATCATAAGAGGAAAAATATTTCTATTTAAGGACCTAAAAGGAATAGTTAAAAGTTGTTGATGTTGTTGTTGCAACAACGTAATGTGAGAAGGGGATATACCAAAATAATGATGATTTAAATCTACTATAGAGAAGAGTACCAAGCAAAAAAGGATTTGTTACATCAATCATTAGAGGTGATAAGTTATTGAGAATATCAAAGATTTGAACAACAAAGAAAGTTGCATTCAAGAAAATCAATTTCACTATTATTTTCTTACCATTGTAGTAGATAAATGCTTTGACAGTGTAAACTTAATACTTTATTTGTAAATCTCTTAATAGAGTGCTCATATTGTATTGTGTTGCAAAATCCTTGAAAAAAGTAGATCCTTACAGATCTTTTGTATTACCCCTGATAGAATAATTCACTAGATGTGAAAAACATTGTAGCCCCAACATGGAAACCTCTAACTACAATAGTGATGAATTTGTGGGTGTCATCCCCACTGCAACTTTTTGTCTAACCAATGGTTTCTGCATGACCAAATCCTTGTGTCATGTGTTATGATGTTATGGTTTATGTTTTCAAGCATATGTTCAAGTAGATTAGATATATTTAATTTCATTTAGGTATTGATGTGTTGAATGTTTATGTCTACCGAGCTATTAAATCACAAGGGCTGGTCAAATTTGAAAGGGTATAAAATTTTTAAGGATAATGATTCACCCCCCCTCTTAGTACCCTACTTTTCCTAAATATTCCAACAATTGGTATCAAAGGTAGTTCTTTTGTTAAGGGTTTTTATCACCTCATACAAAAGATCCAAAATTTGGAAAGGCATAGGCTTTATAAGACTATTGAGAATTAGAAGTTAGTCCTGAGTTAGATCAATGAAATGAGAGAAAAGTTGAAGTAGTCATTGAATAAAAGGAAGGACATTTCACATTAAATAAATGAAAAAACATATTAGGAAGATGTGAGTGAGTAACTATATTATAGAAATATGTCTAATGAATCTAAAGCTTCACATCATAATTAGTGGAGAAAAACCAAAACCTAACTGAGCAAATGAAATCATTAAAGAGAGAGAAAGAAGTGCAATATACAAGGATGTGTGAAGTCTTTGAACATAAGAGATAAGAAGAGGATGAGAAAAGAATTGTTGAAGATGATAAGAGGTAGATCACTACAAGATTGGATGTAAAGCATGAAGAAACCATGAGATTGACCTAGAACCACTATGATATGGTAAATCAATTACTCGGTGTAAACCATGATATTGGTACGAAAATGGAAGAAATTGTTGAGTTTACAAATGAGAATGAAAAATTGAAGAGTGAATTAACATTTGAGAAAGACAAAAATGAGAATTTGAAAAGATCAAAGGAAAGCATAAGGAAACTAGAGGAATAATTAAAATGACAAAGGTGATTGAGAGATGCAACAAGACTAGGCTACACAGAGTAGTTTACTAATGAGAAAGGAGATTCATCTATGAAAATTGAACAAAGGAATGTCTATGCAAATCCTAAGACGAATAAGCCTAAATGTTATCATTCTGGAAAACCTAGACTCACAACTATTGTCTGTAGGAGCAAAATTCGTAAGACTAATGCTAGTCCTAAATTTGATGGTTATTTTTACAATTGCAACAAGTATGGTCATCAAGCACATGGATGTAGATCCAAGTTTAACCAATCCCCTAAGAAATATGAATTCAATGAGTATTGTTATAATTGTAATAAATTTGGACACAAGTAAAAAAATTGCAAATCTTGGAAGAAGTCCTATTGGGTACCAAACAAGTAAGGTAATAATGTTAATTGGGATTACAACACAAGGATTACCTGCATTCCATGTGGAATAAATGGTCACATTACAAAAAACCACATGAGATTATACTTTGGAGGAAGACCTAGAAACTGGAGGAATACTGGAATAGCATGTTATCATTGTCATAAGGTCAGTCATTTAAGAAGAGACTATAGGTACCAAGCATTAACACCTAAGGAGGAAGATACTAGAGGAAGAGAAAAGTTAGTGTTGATGAGATTCATGATCAGATGGATGAGACTTAGAGAAAGAAGACATAAGAGATTGGAACATCAAACGCTATGGTCAATGACACCTTATCCAATGGATTAGGTGAAGCTGCTACTACCAACTAGATCATATCAAAAGGTATGGGAACTGCATTAGTAATGCCATGTTTTACATTAGTTCCTTGAATTAATGAAGTGAAGTCCATATCTGCATAATGCTAGATGAAATAGGATAACTTATGGGTAAATGAAAGTTAATATAGTTGGTGAGCTACACTGAGCTAAGTAGACAATGAAGCTAAGTGTTAACTGAGTATGTGAAGTATTAGCATGTCTACTATGTTAACTGAGCTAGTGATGGAAGTGTTGCTTGATCGAGCATCATATAACAACCAAGTATAGTTTTGGGAATTTATTGTGGATACCAAGGTCACGACACAAATAATTTATCATGCCCTATTAAATATTAAAAGATACTTATTCTATAAATTGGGGTTTGAACTATTCATTTGTTCACCCTACATTTTTGAATTTTCATAACATATTGAGTGAAATTAAGCTATTTGTGCACCTAATTGAATTTGAAGATTTATAGAGAAAATTGAGCCAAGATTTTTAATGTAGAAGCTAATTTGGTGTGAAGGGAACAAATTGAGATATTTTTAAGAAGCATTCACCAAAACCCTAATTTATAATAGTGATGTCAAGCTCTGCATCCATGAAGAGAAACAAGGTAAGTAAGGTTAAGTTAATTTGAAATGAAGATTGTGAAAAACCAAAATAGAAGCCTCATTGTGAAGTTTCTACCCAAGTTGACAAGTCTAGAGTGGTGTCTTCAATACCCAAGGATTTTTCTTATTTGTGGTGTTCATGCATTTTACCACTACCAGATAGGGGAGGTTGGATATTATGAACTGCAACAAACATACAACCAACTCTGTGTTGATAAGAAATTGAAAGAAGAAAATAGACATTTGGAAACAAAGGGTTTGACCCATGTCCCACATTTTTCCAAGGTATTCAAAATAGAATGGATTAGGATCATGTTGAGTTATGTGCATAATATGACAATGTGGCTGGACAAGCTAGTCAAAATTACTAGAGGTGTTATTCATGTGGTGACTAGATATCCTATTATAGAGAAGGCCAACACAATTAGGGCCTGATTGAGAAAGGAAATTGAATATAATACTAGTCTTGAATGGGATCGAAGAGGTTTGAAAGTTGCCATGATAACCAACCTGGAGACATAGTTTGGCACATATGTGATTGCTTATAAGATTTACCAATCAAGTTGGCCAACACTATAGCTTGTGGATCTATGGATTTAGCCTACAAGATAGTGAAGAAAGGATTTAAGCTAGACCTTGTTGTGCTTCAATGCAAATAATTGATGGAAAACATGAAGACTATTTAGGTAGAAAAGACCAACACCTATAAATTTGTTTCACTATTGGTATGTACATTCTTCTACTTGCAAATTATTTCCCCACAATTGGAAATATAAATTGGGATGTGAAAAGACCTATTATTTATCAAATAGATGAACACATTGAGAGGTTAGAAGAAAACTTTGAAAGTGTTATGTCTACATATTTTAATGAATTTAAAGATAAAATGCATAATAGGTATAGGATTCCACCTCAACTTGTTGAAAAATATAAGGATGATATTTGTTTTCTTTTTGACACTGATACCACACTCATTCAAGCTATTGAATTGAGGGTTGCTTGGCTAAAACCCATGGAATATGAGATAAATATTAATTAAGTAATCAAAGTTATGGAGGCATTGTTAAATGAGCAAGTGAACAAGTTTTCCAAACCTTTTGACACTTATGAGTGATAAAAAGAAAGAATCAAGCTTGACATTATTGCCCCCAAGATAGAAATAAAAATAAGGAAAATAGTAGACACCCTCGAAGAAGCACTCGATGAAGGGAAAAAAAGAAAGTATTGATGCTTATTGAAGAAAAAGGTGAAGACATTGAAGAAGAAGAGAATAAAGGAAAAAAAATTTAATTAGTTTTGGTTGAGGGTAAGAAAAATAAAATAAAACAAACTACTACCCCATAGAGCCCTAAGGCTACGAGGTCAAGGACCAAAACTACCACACTTGATACACCACTTGTTAAGAAAGGTGTTGCCAAGATAATCAAACCTGCCCAATCCCATACAAAGACATATGAGAAAAGGAAGAGAAAGAAAGGATCCTCAGTCAAAAAACCACTAGAAGAAGAAGGAAATTAATTGGGATATTGATTAGACCGAGTCTAATGACATAAGTCAATTTAGGGTTGTTGTAATGAAGAAGCCCAAAAATGTTGATGAGATGGTTGATTCCCTAAGCAAAAATAGTGGTTTGTCAACTTTCAAATACATAAATTATTACACATTTAATGATTATGACAAATTAAATTTTTTTATATGATCTATAACTTTAGATATGAACCTATTGAGATTGGTAATAACATTCTTAAGGATTTGTACAAAAAACTTATTACAAGATGACAGTATGTACTAGATATCAAGAAACAGATGAGGGAAAGTTATTAAGTTATTGTTATTCCAAATTTGCATGCATCATAAATGAGGGAAGCAATGGAAAGTGTTATTACAAAATTTTAGAGCATTACATGTTCTTACTAGTAGAAAAAGAGATGTTGATATGGATGGAGAAATGGTGTGGATGTTAGAAAGTAAAGTCCACCAAGATAACTGGGGGGGGGGGGGGGGGGGCAGGGGGTGAATTAGTTATCCAACTATTAAATTTCTTATCAACCTTACTAATCCTTAACCATGTTGACAATATAATCAACAACCATAAGAAGATACACATACACAATAACACTAGATATGTTAACTAGGGAAACTCTTGATCAGAGGGAAAAGCATGATGGGGATGGTATCCAAAAAATGATGTGCTAATATAAAAGTTCCTTGTAAGAGGATTGAATCTGTTAGGAGCTAATGAAATACATTAAGTACATATCAATCCCTATTAGAAGGCTTTGAATCCTTGTTAGGAGATTCCACCTTATTAGGAGTTGTGCCATCCCTGTTAAGAGCTGTAGAAGGCAGAAGGACCCATTGTCCAAACAACTTCAAGAATAAGACCACTAAACTAACTATCCAATTGATCTCTATATTATTCCTTGTAGGATAATAGAAATGAAATAGCTTGAACTCCTCTATCCTCTTGACTAGAGCAAACCTCTTTTGATCTCTATACCAGATATTTGAACTTCACATCTAATTAATCCCTTGGACCACTTACATGCATTAACCAACTTCACATATCACTTGCTCACATATAATATACACAATTCATCACAAGAAAAATAGCCTTCCTTTATACAATATCCTTAAAATAATTCTTTGAGTTGGCCTTGAGGCTTTCCCAATTAATTATAGGACCTCGTTAAGTTATTATAATTATTTTACAATTACACAACACTCTTGAGTCATAATCTTTACAAATTCTTACATGTATGACCTCTAACCTTATGCACTCACTGATGTCATCATTAGGATGTCTACTATCACTTTCTAACTGCACTCATCATGATTCTATCTCTGTTAGGAGATACAAATTAAACATTAGAAACTACTTATTAGATACTTTGTTTACACATTGTCATTTGTAATCATAAATAAATTTTGTATATCTTTGACTCTTTGCATGTGTGCATGTCCACTTCATCTAAACACAATGTAGAACATATCCTCAACTGTACTTGATCTCATCCTCAATACACAATTTGTATGACCTCATTCTCTTTCTACTAGTCTGTCGGCTTTTACAAAAATAATACTATGTTGATATCAATGACAAACACAATCATGAATGAAATGTATCAATCATGTTAACCATCTCTCCAATTCTTAGGATACTCCCCCAAAGGAATACCATCAACATATATGCTAACAATCATTAATCAAACCATAGATGAAAAACATCGAGTTCTAAGAACAACAAATTCAACTCTTTTGTTGCTACTGGTCTCTTCTTTCAAATCCTCTTCTTCAATAAAATATGAAACTCATAGGAACATTTTTCTGTCTGTGATTCCTTATTCTTAGGATTGGCATCATTTGTTCACACTCCAACTCATAGGAAAATCTCTTTATTCTTATCTATTTACATGAATGGAAATCAATTGTTCATAACTTCTCCCCCATTGACATCAATCAATCCATCCATTAACAACTCTACCCCATACACACATCTCCCTCATACTACTGGAAGATGTCTTTCATGTATAAAATCTCTCCCCCATTATGTCAAAGGATATTTTAACTCATTCTCCATCTACAACACTTCTCCCCCATACATAGGAGATTTTTTTCATACAATCTCTCCCCCATTGACATTAATGAAAAAGGCTCCATTATGTCAATCATTTGCTTCAAGTTTTCAACTAGCTCAAGTGTCCAAAGACATTGTTCTATACCAACTACTAAGAGTCCTTGATGACTCTGCTCATCATAGATACTCCCCCTTATAGGAAGCATTAACATTCAGTCTAAATAAACAATAATGCTCTGTACCACTGGACTAATGAAAATTTTGTATCATCTACTTAGAAGTAGGTAGGGGCATAACCCTAAGCATACCTCACAAATACTCAAATTTATCTTTAGACAAAGGCTTCATTAAGATATCTACAATTTGCTTTTTAGTACTCACATATTCTAATTTGATTTATTTCTCTGCAACTTTCTCTCTCAAGACATAACACTTAATAAATATATGCTTAGTCTTAGAATGTAACACAAGATTCTTAGACATGCTTACTATACTTGTGTTATCACAATGTATGATAATAGGTTCTAAAAATTCCATCTCAATGTTCTTCAACATCTCCTTCATTCACATAATCTAATTACAATTATTTTCTATTGCTACATACTCTACTTTTTCTATACTCTATGAGATATAGTCTTGTTTCTTTCTTAGCCAATAAACCAATCTTCCTCCAAGGAAAAATGCTCCACTGCTAATGCTTTTTCTATCATCCATATTGCTTGTCCAATCCACATTAGTATATGCACATAAAGTAAAATCACTTGATCTATCACACCACAAGCCAAAATCAGGCGTACACTTCAAATATCTAAATCTTTTCTTCACTATTGCATAATGTGCTTCTCTAGGGTCTACTTGAAACCTTTCTACAATGCCAACTGCATTTTCTATATCCAGTCTAGTGTGAGTCAAATATTACAAACCACCAATCATGGATATATACTTTTTCTACTCAACTATAGGTATCTCATCTTTGCTAGATAACTTGTGACCAGTTATTGTGGAAGCTGATGAAAGATTAACCCCATATCTCCCAAGAATCACCTACATGTAAACACCTGTCACAGAGAAAGAGAGAAGCAAAAAGCTATGGAGACAAGAATTGTCAGATCCATAAATGAGGTATTTTTGATGAGCAAAAAGAGAAATTGCTATTATCAAAAGTGAATGAATAAATTACAAAGAGATCAATCCTTATAAAAGGAGATTAAGACCCTAACAGGGTAAAACCTAGGTTTCATGATAATTATTAATAAAAGAATTAATTATTATATGCCTATAGTTTAGCTTAAGTAAACTAGAGATAATAACTAACTTAGTAATTAAATTAAAATGATTTAATTAATAAGACATTATCTTATTACTCTAATACCCTCCCTTAAGATAAACTTAAGGAGTAGCTAAAACCTATAAACTACTACTAAAAGAAAATTGGGTCCCAACAACAAGGCCTGATGAGGTACCCAAGCACAATCAAATCTTTGTAAAGAGGAGAAATAGAGAAAACCACATGGGAAAAACCCTACTCCAAAAAGAGATGGAAAGAATGTTCTAGAAGATAGGAACAAAAGATTTTTATGAAGAACACCACTGAAGCATGAAGTTGCAAACATTGTCAAACTATTGATCTGAAGAACCTCCACTATAGAGAAGACTAAGTCTAAAGAGTTGATCAATTGAAGATGGAAGGTATCTTCATGGCCTCCAAAATAGGATTGAAAGAATGTCTATATGGTAAATGATCCATCTCACTGAAATGCATAGGTATCCATCCACCACAATCACCTTGTACATAGGATCAAATACTAAATGCATAGCTCACTCCATTGAACCAAGAAAGAAAAAAAACCAATATAACCCTCCTATAATGCTGAGAGGTAAGACAGGAACACTAAAACTGAATGCAATATCTCCTACAAGAACTAGAAACATCAAGAGTGCAAAAGAAGTACAAACACCTATAATGGCACATATCATTGACACATCATGAGGCTAATATTGTGGAAGAAACACTCACTTGACAAAGGAATATGGTGAATATGGCCAACATAAAACCCACCAAGGCACTTTATACTATAGTGTGAGTACAACAAAACACAAAGATGTGCAAGATCCCGAAATGCAATAGAGTGACACTTTATCTTAGTGTGTTTGCAAAAATACTACAAAAAGATGTCAACAAAGATCAAAAGAGATATAAGGTTGATACAATAGATAGTACAACCCATGAAAAATTATCTAAAACAACAAAATTGATCTCTAGACTTGAAATAACCAAGATATCCATTAGAATGCAAAAAAGCAAAAAACTAAATGGGATGTGTCTGGAGTACAATCTGGAAAATAGAATGTCTCAAAATATATCTCTCAGAGTGCAAAATGAACTTATGACTTGATAGCAAAAATAAGCCACCAAAAAAAAATAATCCAAATAAACTGCACCATCACCATGGGCTCAAAATCAGCTTTCTGGCGCTTCCTTCAGATTGAACTGGAGTCCAGATGAGCAAGTTATGGCCAAAAACCCACATGTAAGTCCAAAAAAAATTGGAAAAGAAAAAAAAATCATTGCCTCAAGATCTGTGCCAGAATATCTTTAAAAATATGCTCACTGTACGAGAAATTTCCTAAGAAAGTGTGCTAGTTTCGTACTAGAACTATTTTGATTTGCATTCTAGTTTTGTACTAAAATTATCTCAATTTGCATGCCCAAAAATATTGTTTTGTGCAACCAAAAATCTTGATTTGTATGCAAAAAATCTTGATCTTTGTAGAAAAATCACAAAATTGCCACCTTGAGAAATGTGCAAAATCTCAATTTCTAAAAAATCTTAATTTGCATGCCAAAATATAGAAAATTGCCACATTGAGAAACATGCCAAAATACCAAATTAAAAAAAAAATTCTCAAATTGTATGCAAAGAATATGAAAATCACTGCCTCAGGAAACATGAAAAAATCATAAAATCACTGCCTTAGAAAATGTGCCCAATTTGGTAGCAAATGTTTTAGCCTCAAATTGTAAGTATGTCCAAATTGGACAAATTTTATAAGAAAATAGGGGTTTTTGGGCACTCTGAGCTCAACAGTGATGTCCATTTGGACTCGAAGTGACCCAAAAATTAGTGATCCCTTAGATTCAATAGAAAATAACTATGAAAAATGAAACCCTCTAAAAGAAAAAGCACAAATTTGAAAGTCAAGCCAAATTTCTCATCAATAGAACAGGGGCACGAAGATCTGGAGCTCTGATACCATGTTGAAGTTGATGATAGATCAACCCCACAACTCTTAAGAATCACCCAAATGCAAACACCTACCATAGAGAAAGAGAGAAGCAAAAAGCTATGGAGGCTAGAATTGCCAGATCCATAGATGAGACATTCTTAATGAGCAAAAAGAAAAATTGCTATTATCAAAAGTGAATGAATAAATTACAAAGAGATCAATCCTTATAAAAGGAGATCAAAACCCTAACAGGGTAAAACCTAGGTTGCATGATAATAATTAATAAAATAATTAATTATTATATGCCTAAAGTTAAGCTTAAGTAAACTAGAGATAATAAATGACTTAAGAATTAAATCAAAACGATTTAATTAATAAGACAATATCTTATTACTCTAACAGTTATCATAGGTGTACCAATAGACTTACAACTTTTCAAGCCAAATATTTTCAACAAGTCTTTCAAATACTTAGTCTATGATAGAAAAATACCATCACCATTCTATACAATCCGTAGACCTAAGAAAAATTTCATCTCACCAATCATACTCATCTCAAATTCATTCTTCATTTTATTAGAAAATTTGTCACTTGCTTCATCATTTCCTCCAAAGATTATGTCATCCACAAATATCACAATAATCAACAATCTATTTTCAATTTCTTTTAAATACAAATTGCTATTTGTCGCCTCTTTAGCAAATCCCAACTTTTCCAAATGCTTGTCCAATGTCGCAACTAGGATCTAAGTGCTTGCTTTAGACCATACAATGCTTTCTTCAATTTACATACCATGTCATATTCTTTTGTCAATGGAAATCCTTTAGGCTGCTCAATGTAGACTTCTTCTTCAAGTTCTCCATTCAAAAATGTTGAATTTACATCCATCTGATACACTTTGAACTTCTTACTTGTTATATAAGCTAAGAACATTCTTACTGCTTCAATTCTAGCAATGAGGGCAAATTTCTCTTCATAATCTATACCTTCTTGCTATGACTATCCTTTGCATACCAACCTTGCTTTATTTCTCACAACCTAACCTTGTTCATTCATATTGTTTCTAAATACCCACTTAAGTTTCTATACTTATTGTCTTTAGGTATATGAACCAATTCCCATGTCTCATTCTTCACACTCTAATCTAGTTCTTCTTTCATTGCTTAAATTCAATGATCATCCTTGCACACCTCATCTAAACTCTTTAGTTCAATTTGAGAAATTAAACACAATTCTTTGTGTGCTCCATTTCTTGTCATAACTCCTTTTTCTTTGCTTCCAATAATCTAATTAGGAGGGTGATTCTTTGTCAAATTCTTGTTAGGTGTAGGCATTATATTTTCAACTCTTCTTCTCTAGGTTCAGATCTTGGTTCTTCTCTCTATTCAAAAACTTGAACATCATTCTACAAATCATTGTTAGTCTCAAATAAAACTTCAATATTTTCTATAAGAGTTTTAAGATTATCTTCTTCATCAGAATTATAATCCAATATTCTTTCTTTAACTCCAAACTTTTCATCCACTTTTACATTTGTGCACACAATAATAGTCTTAGTTCTTTGATTAAAACATCTATAAGTTTTTCTTTTCAATGAATAACCAAGGAACATACCTTCATCACTTCTTACATCAAACTTACCAATATCATCATCTCTCTTTATGTAACACTTACTTCAAAAAATCCTAAAATACTTTACTGAGGGTGCATGTCCAAACCATAATTCATAGGGAGTTTTATTTGTACCTTTTTTATTTGCACTCTATTCATGTTATGTATACTGTTGTATTGACTGCTTCTCTCCAAAATTTCCTGGATACATCATTCTCAAACATCATGCCCCTTGTTGCTTCTATTACAAACCTATTTCTCCTTTCAACAATCCCATTTTTCTTAGGGATCTTAGGTGTTGATAGTTGTCTCTTGATGCTATTTACTTCATTATAAGTGTTAAAATAATTCGAGGTAAACTCTCCACCTCTATCTTATCTTAAACATTTTAGATCTATTAGTGTAAATAATTATTATTTACACTTTACTTAAGTTTACTTAGAATAAATGCATTATTTTATTATTTTTTAGGTTAGACATCTAGGAGTTTGCATACTCATATGAGCTGTCTTGTTGACAATATAGGAGTAAGCAACTCCAATTTAGCACATGGTGTCTACAACACTGGAGTTTGCATAATCAACTGAGTTGTCATGTTGACAACATAGTTGTTCACACTCTTAATTAAGCACATGGTGTCTACAACATAATTTTAAGTGGCACACCTTTGTAGGCTTATCCTCTCATCATCACACTAACTCTTGTGCTTAATGGAGGATAATCCATTCCTGGTGGACATGTGCTTAGTTGTGAGGCTTATCATATTGTTAACTCCTAGACATTCTAGATGCATCATAGAGGCACCTCTAGTGTACTATATCATGAATTGAATATCATATTGTTATTCTGATCATACTCATTGGCCTATTTGTGCTAGTTATTGTGCTTCTTGGTCTCGGATGAATTTTTCCCTAAGGAAAATTCTTACATGGTATCATAGCCATAGGAGCGTCATTTCATAGCCATTGGAGATCGATCTTGCTTCACCTCTCTAAGGACACCTCAACTCAAATTTGAAGAATTCGTAGCTATTGGGAGCATCTAGAGCCAAAGTAGACCTCACCATTGCATTCAGAGCGTTAATTCAGTGAAAATCGGCTATAAATCTGCCTATATTGGGCAATAGTCAAATTTGAGGCAATTTTTTTTTGCAAATTGGCACTCGAAGGCCCGATTTGCAAGTATGGTATGATCTATTAGATCTATATTTATTTTATTTTCATATCTATATTTATTTTTCTTTGCAATTTTTTCGAAGTATTTTTTCAAACTTTTTTAGGCCTACTGGGCCTATAGAATTTTTTTTTGCAGGAACCAGGCGGTGAAATCTTGGCTCTCACAAGCAGTGGAATATTCCATCATATTTCTCGTCTGGCATCTCCTACTGGTCAAACATACAAATCCCAGCGATCTCTTCATTATTCTGGCAGTTACTATAACAATCGACAACAACATTCAAATCTGGTGGATCTCCAAAAACTAGCTGGTTGTTCATTGGTTAATGGTTCAACATCAATGCTTTTAAATAAGCTATTCTCCTCCTCCATGGTCCATGTGGGATAAACCCACACACCGCTGGTGAATTTTTTAACATTCTGACAATAAGATCAAAGTCCTCTCTGGCAACTGAAAAAAACTCACCGGTCATTCTACCCTCCGCTAGTAATAAAAATTTGACATTGGTCCGTGAAAACAGTCGATGCCAATCTACCCTCTTGGAAAATTAAAACCTCCCATCAGCAACCAGAGACCAATGATCCTGCCACATCAACAAATTCCACGTCTGCAAGGCCGTACAGGCCACGTGTTATGCCACATGGACCCAGTCAGCAAGCCTCGTACACATCGGCCTACACAGTCATTGTGCCATGTGTCATCTGACTCAAAACCCTTTAGTATGCCCTATCTGCATCCACATCTAAGATTCATACAATGCCACATCACCAGATCCGTATAGTATGGCCCTAGCAAGTCACCTAGGGCCCCATTTTTTTACTAACGTCAGCCAATCACTATGTTAAAATTGATGATCGTATGACTGTCATTTCTAGGCCAAATTGAACTACTGTGACAACCATTTTGATGTCAAATTTAACCTCACAGTTTGCTGATTAGCCCCCTCTCTAGATGTAGTTTTGATTTGATAGTCCGACTTTGGGAGGCCATATCTCAGTCATCTAGGCTCCAAATTAGGTGTAATTTTAAAAAAAATTTATTTTGGGTAGAATTTCCTAAAATTTTCAGTGGTGTAGTTGTTTTCTAGTTTTAGTGCATGGATTTGTTAGAAATTGTAGTTTTTGGTGACCATACTTGTCTAATCCTGCATTTTGCAACTTCAATTGCTCCGTATGGGCTCATCTAGACTCCAAATTAGGTTCCATTTTTTTAAAAAGTGAATATTTTTTTGTCTACTTTCTACATCTACAATCAAATTATAGGCTTGTGTGGAACAAATACCACTTTCATAATTGGGTCCTTTCTTTGCATTGTATTGCTTCAAAAATTTTGTACATTGCTTAGTTCTAGATTTGGACTCCAAAAGGAGGATGTAAATAGTAAATCACAAGAGCACAAAGGCCTAATTTGGCAAGTGGCTATTGTAATCACACTAAGTATAAAGTGCCAAAATCTTTCATTTGGGGGTTTTTTTTTTATTAAGTGAATAGGGGGGGTGTCTCTTGGTGTTGTGTTCCTCTTTTCTTGTTGTTTTCTTTCATTTCTTGCATCATGGGAAATCTTAAGTTTCCAAAATTAAAGCCACATAACTATGCCACATGGTCTATTAAAATGTGGTGTCAATTAATGCATAATGAAGTTTCTCAATATGTAGATGGTACCCTTCCTAAACTAACAGGTGATCAAGTATCTGAAAGTGATATTACTACTTGGGAATAGGCAGATAGGAAAGCCCTAGGTGATATTAGGATGGGGGTTGAAGACAAGATCTTCTATCAGATCACGAAGTATAATTGTAGGAATTTGGTATAGCTCTGATACCATGTAAGAATTTTTCTTAGGGAAAAATCACCCAAGATCAAGGAACTCAAGCACAAGCACAAGAATAGACCAAAAGAGTATGATTAGAATAACAATATACAAAATTGATTTATGGTCATTCAATGTTCTGTCATATTCTAGAATGCCTAGGAGTCAACACATTGATAAGTCTTACAACCAGACACATGTCCACCAGATGTGGATTATCCTCCATTACACACAGGAGTAAGTGTGATGATGAGAGGCTAAGCCTACAAAGGTGTAGCACGTAAAATTATGTTGTAGACACCATGTTTTAAATTAGGACTGTGAATAATTGCATTGTTTATATAACAAATCAGTTAATTATGCAAACTCCAGTGTTGTCAACATGACAACTCATAAGAGTATGCAAACTCTTAGGTGTCAACTAAGAAATAATAAAATAATACATTGATCTAAGTAAACTTAAGTAAAGTGTAACAAGTAAATACTTATTTACACCAACACCCCCCTTAAGTGCAACTTAGGGGAATGCACTTAAGCTTACAAAAGCTAAGATTATGATGGTTCTCATCTACTAGGCTAGGTTAGATACCCATGTACAAGATGCAATGCAATCTCTCATAAAGCAGAGAAAGAGGGAAAACCTCATGGGAAAAACCCTCCCCCAAAAAGAGAGATGAAAAAACAAGATGCATGGATGGATGGAGTAATCAAGACCCCCCCATTATGATATACATCAAGTATATACAATAGAGAAGTATGAGAAGGAAAAAACCCATAAGAGGAAAAAGTCCCCCTGATAAAAGAGAAGAAGAAGAAGACAAAGTAGTTCCCCCCCCCACAAATGTAGAGTGTTGATTAGTGAGAGCTACTCCAATGTAGAAGTTGATCCATGACCACTGAATAATGTTCCTCCCCTTTGGAAGAAACAAAGGTAGAGGTACAGGTGAGATGCTTTCCCTATGTGTAGAAAGAATCTCGATGATGAATGGTGTCTCAAAAAACTTGCTCAACTATCCCTGTGTCAATGCTGATGGTCGCTCTTTCCAATACTGCTAAAAATAAGAAGTGTAGATCTAGCAAGGATGGATGTAGAACATGTTCCAAAGAACAAATGATCTCCTCAAATGATAAAGAGACCTCCTACAAGTGTTGTACATAATGATCCACAATCATATCAACTTGTGAAGACTGATCATGTAGAGAATGGATAGGAGGGTCAGAGTGAGCCCTCGTGACAATTGAAGAAGATTCTAATTCATCAAAGAGAATATGTAGATCATCAAACATGTCTCACAAATTTGCTATGTGTGACTCCATGAACAAACCTAAAATATCTGTCAAGAAGTCATCCACTGATGATGGAGCTAGAAGACAAGGTGTACCCTGCTGTGTTGAAGTAAATGAACCTATCACTATGGAAATAGATGAAGTATTCACCTCAACAAAGAAAAGACAAATATCATCAATGATGTCTCCTACATCTTCAATGTGAGACTCCATGAACAACTTTACAATGTCTGGAAGGAAGTAGTCCCATGAAGTTGAAATAGGAAGACATGGAGGTTCCTACTACACTAAATCAAAAGCATCTATGGCTAGAACTAGATCAATAGTAGCAACATGAGCATTAGGAGGTGTGATCTCATCTAGAGAGGATGCAACTACAATTGGAGGTAAAAGATCTTTTAGAAATGGAGGAATGTGTGGATCTCCATACATCTTCCAAAGATAGATCCAAATATCATATAAATCAATTGACTTCATGTCATCAAGTGAATCCATAACCTCCATATCCATATGTAGAAAGAGGGCATGAAAAATGATGAAACCAGAGTCACCATTGTATGAAAGTCCTTTTGCATATGGCAATGCATTATACTGACAAAGATAAGTGAGAACCAATTGACTCCACTGCTTATAGTTTTGTGTTGTCAAGGTAATTAAATCTTCCTCATCCATGATGTACTAATCAATGTACTCACCAAAATGCAAAAAATCAATCAACTCCCCAAATGTATGATTGGGCACTTTATAGTTAATGCATGTACAATAGTGTTGGATACAATTGTTAATTGAATGTTGTCTTTGATGTTACACAAATGTCATATCAATTATTAGTTAGCTTCTATCAAGCTCACTCGGTCAGCAAAGGAAAGTTAGCTTCTACCGAGCTCACTCAATTAGCAAAGGAAAGTTAGCTTCTACTGAGCTCACTCGGTCAGCAAAGGAAAGTTAGCTTCTACTGAGCTCACTCGGTCAGAAAATAAAAGTTAGCTTCTACCAAGCTCACTCGGTCAGCAAAGAAAAGTTAGCTTCTACCAAGCTCACTCGATCATCGAAAGAAATATGGCAGGAAATTAACTTCCATCGAGCTCACTACAACAGCAAAGGAAAGTCAGTGCTCACCGAGTTCACTCGATCTCCAAAGGACTTTTGCAATATTTTGTAGTGTTTACCAAGCTTCACCTGGTTAACACTAGAAAACCATTCTGAAGCAGTGGTTACCGAGCCTGGTTAGCTAGCAAAGGATTTTACTGTTTTGATATTAAGTTTAATTGCTTCATGCGGCCGACTGATGTAATGATTTTTAGTTATTGGAACCTGTATTTAAGCCAACTTGTTAAATTTGAAAGGTATATATATAGATACTCAAGCTGTGAAACAATGAGTGTATGTATGAGAATATATGGAGAAGGTTGGAATAAGCGAATTGAGCGAATTTTGATAAAGGATTAGATATCCTGGAGAAGCTGCAAAGTTGTATTCAATCAGCAAGGATCTAGCAAAGGAGAACATAGATCTGTACTCAACAAAAGATAAGTTGCATATCATTCAAGTCAATTTATTGTTGCTTTCTAACCATTGTAGCAATGACTTCAAATCTCTTAACAGAGTTGGTTTAATAGCCATTTTGTAAATCCTCTAACAAGGTGACAGTTTAGTTGAATTGTTTTAAAGACCTCTAACCAGGCCACTCCTAACAGGGTGATTAAATCCTCTAACAAGGTCACACCTAATAGTGTGTATTGTAACCTTTAATAGGGTTGGCTCCTAATAGGGCTTACTTCAGAAGAGTGAAAATTGGTGACTAGTTACTTGGTGGTTTTTCCCATATTGGGTTTCCACGTTAAATCTGGTGTCTCTTGTGTTCATTTAGTTAATCGTTGCATGCATGCTAATACCTCTGAATGCTAGATGAACAGTAACTAGTTAACTTACCGAGTATCAGCAGTAAATAAGCATTTTAGACATCTAAGGGATTTTTGAACTTGTTTTTGTGGTAACTGTTTCACCCCGCCCCTCTTAGTTACTTCATCTATATTTCCAACACAATAGGCCACTTGCCAATTTAGGCCTTAGTGGACTTCTGACAACCTCCTTTTATAGTTCAAATCTAGAACTTTACAATGTACAACAATTTTGAAGCAATACAATGCAAAGAAAGGACCTATTTCTAAAAGTGACATATCTATCCACACAAGCCTATAATCTAATTGTAGATTTGGAAAGTAGACAAAAAAAAATGTACTTTCAAAAAAATGGAACATAATTATGTGTCCAAATGAGCCCGTACTAAGCATTTGAAGTTGCAAAAATTGGGATTTGTGAGTTGTAGAAAATTTAGAAACAAAGAGCTCAAGCATCCTACACCAATGTGTAGATCACGAAATTCTAGCCCAAAACAAAATAATTATTTGCAAAAAGGAGTCTGTATGAGGGAGATATCATTGTTTGGAAATCACCTCTACTGTTATTTTTTTTGAATCACCGCCGTCGTGCCTCCAAAAATCAAATGACTCTTGATTTCATCTTAGATGTCTAATTTTGATGAAACAAAAGTCAATTTGGGGGTTTTTTGACCTTCTGAATATGATGCCAATATTTTATTTGCACTAGCAAGCATCAATCTTCACCTAAAAAAAATCTCTACTACTAGGTTAATGGCCAATTTTTTTTGGAAAATGTGCAGATCCCGAAATAATGCAGAGAAATTGAAGAGACTAAAATAATAAAATATGTAGATTTGAAAATTAAATTCAGAGATCTGAAATGATCATACCAATTCTACAAATTAGGCCTTTAGGTGTTGGGTTGCAAAAAAAAAATTGCCTCAATTTTGACTATGGCCCAATATAGGTGAATTTATAGTCAAAATTCACTGAATCAACTCTCTGAATGCAATGGAAAGGTTCACTTTGGCTCTAGATGCTCTCAATGAATGTGATACTCTAAATCTGAGTCAAGGTGTCCTTAGAGAGGTAAAGAAAGATTGGTCTTGAATAGCTACGTGAAGAGAAATTCCCCAATCTCTGATACCATGTAAGAATTTGGTATAGATTTGATATCATGTAAGAACTTTCATTAGGGAAAAGTCACACAAGATATTAAGGAACTCAAGCTCAAGCACAAGAATAGACCAAAAGAGTATGATCAAAATAACAATATCCAAAATTGATTTATTGTCATTAAATGTTCTATCATATTTAGTACATACACAGTAGGAGTGCCTGTATATAAAAGCCTTTAGAATGCTTCTAGAATGCCTAGGAGTCAACACACTGATAAGTCTTAAAACTAGGCACATGTCCACTACAAGTGGATTATCCTCCTTTATGCACAGTAGTAAGTGTGATGATGAGAGGATAAGCCTACAAAGGTGTAGCATGTAAAATTATGTTGTAGACACCATGTGCTAAATTAGGAGTGCGAATAACTATGTTGTCTACATGAAAACTTACTTAACTATACAAACTCTAGTGTTGTAGACACCATTTGCTAAATTAGAGTTGCTTACTCTAGTGTTGTCAACATGACAACTCTTAAGAGTGTGCAAACTCCTAGGTGTCAACTAAGAAATAATAAAATAATGCATTGACCTAAGTGAGCTTAAGTAAATTGTAATAAGTAAATACTTATTTTCACCAACAATAATACATCCAAGGAAACTTGGGATGCCCTCAAAAACCTATATGGTAAAGTGATTGAGGAGGCTGTTTACAAAATTGAAGATGAGCTTATCTCCTTAGATCCTAAAACTTTTGATTCTATATAGGATTTTATTATTAAGGTGAATGAATTAAGAACAAAGCTAGATGATTGTGGTAGTTCTATGAAAGATGACAGGTTGATCTATCTCATTCATAATAAGTTTCCATCTGAGTACTCCACCTTTGTTTCTTCTTACAACACCACAAAGACTACATTAGGGGATTCCTATAAGAAAATCACTTTTGATGATTATGTTCAACTATTAGAAGATTAACAAGTTAAGTTGCAAATAATGGGGATTCTCAAGTCGTCAAAGTCCAAGGCATTGGTGGCTAATAATGATAGTTCTCAAAATTCAGTTAGTCAAAGTTCGAACAAAGGAAAGGGTAAAAAGAAGTGGAAGAACAACAAACAAGAGGATATAGAAAATAAAACACCAACATCAAATAAAAAAGGAATGTCTTCCTCAAATTCAAGAAAAAAGGGGAACACTAATTAGGAGAAGGAAAAGTGTACCTATTGTAAGAAGATGGGTCATGATGAACATTAGTGTTTGCATAAGTAGATTGATGAGTTGAAGAACATCATGAAGAAACACAATGTTCCATTGCCTAATGCTTATAAGGAGAAAGGATTTGCATCCTCAAATTCTAAGGGAAAAGGGCATGCTTTACTCACAAATACTATTAGTTAGGGAGAATGGATCATTAATTCAGGTGCAACACATCATATGGGTGCACCAAAGCGAGATTTTTCTTCCATGGCACATTTAGAGGTATGACACATTTTTGTAGGTGATGATACTAAGGTGGAAGTTGAAGGTAAAGGAGAAGTTAAGATGAAAAATAGAGCATTCAAAGATGTTCTATATGTTTCTAATCTTACCTCCAACCTTCTTTTAGTATACCAAATGACTCACTATGGAGGTGGAAATAAAGTGGAATTTCTTCCAGATTTAGTGGTAGTGAAAAGCATTAAGGATGACTCTATGATCACAATAGGTGACACCAATCATGATTCAAGGCTTTAAACTTTCTCCTCCTTTGTGCCTACATCAAATGCACAAGCCTTGTTATTACATTCAAATGCAAAAAGTAAACTATGACATGAGAGATTTGGACATCTCAACTTCAAATATCTTCAGTAGCTTAGCAGCTAGAAAATGGTCAAAGTTCTACCTCAAATTTAGTTTTTCGAAGGTGTTTGTTTAGGTTACTCACTTGGAAAACATCCAAAAAAATTGTATGAAAGGGGGAAGTCTTAGAAAGCACAATGTGTTCTTGAATTGGTTCATAGTGATGTGGCAGGACCATTTCTAGTGCCATCATTTGGCAAGTCTCATTGTGGACTCACCTTCACAGATGACTACTCTCACTTTACTTGGGATTTCTTCATGGCTCACAAGAGTGAAGAATATGAAACATTTCTTAGCTTCAAGGCTCAAGTGGAAAAGCAATCAGGGAAATTCATTAAAGTTCTTCGAATAGACAATGGGGGGGAGTATGTGAAAACAAGACTAATAGACTTTTTCACTCAAGAGGGTATTGACCTTCAGCATTCACTACCATATACACCACAATAGAATGGTGTTGTTGAAAGGAAAAATAGAACTCTCAAGAAGATGACCACTTGCATGCTACAAAACAATTCTCTTGATCAAGTCTTTTGGGCTAAAGCAATGAATTGTGCTAACTACATCCAAAATAGGAGTCCTCACAAAGCTTTGGATGGTGTAACTCCTTTTGAAGCATGGATTGGTATGAAACCTATAGTCAAGCACTTTAGATTCTTTGGTTGTCCAACATGGGCAAGAATTCCTCCATAGAAATGCAAGGCATTGGAAGCTCAAAGCAAACCTTGCATCTTTGTTGTATATGTAAACTCACATTAAGCCTATAAGTTGGTGGATCTAGAGACACATGATATATTCCATGAGAGGAATGTACATTTTGAAAAAAATTGTCCAAGCTTTTCTTCTTCAACTCCTCCTTCTTCCTCCTTCATTGAAGGGAGTGATACTGAAACAAGTGACTTGGAAGATGTTCATCCTAGACCAACATAGAGGCATCAACTAGTTGAGATTGATGATACCCCTTCTACATCTTCTTTCAATAGACCTAGATGGGCTAAGCAAACATTGGATGCAAAAAAACCATTGGCAGGGAATCCTTCTAATACAAGGAGGACAAGATCACAATAAAACTCACTCCCACATGCTTATATTGTAGTTATTTTAGATCCACAATCATTCAAAGAAGCATTAGGTATTCTAGAATGGGATAGAGCAATGGAGGAAGAATATAACTCTCTTATGAGAAATGATACATGGTACTTAGTCTCTCTTCCTAAGGGAAGAAAATTAGTTTGATGTAAGTGGATCTTTCGAGCCAAATTAACAGCAAATGGAAGTGTTGATAAACATAAGGTTCAACTTGTTGCAAAAGGTTTTTCTCAAGTACTAGGCATTGACTATAATGAGACCTTTGCACCAATAGTGAAGATGAACTCCATTCACTTGACAATAGCTATTGCAACAGCTCAGAGATGGGTTGTTCATCAAATGGATGTGAAGAGCGCATTTTTAAATGGTGATCTTCATGAGGAGATATATATGGAGCAGCCAAAGGGATACATCTAGGATTCTTCCTTGGTTTGAAAATTGAAGAAGTCTATCTATGGACTTAAACAAGCTCCAAGAGCTTGGTATGCCAAGATGAATTCCTTCCTACTCTCCAAAGGCTTCACCAAATTTCATTCTGATCCAAATGTCTATATTCTTTAGAGGGATGATTCACATTTTCTTCTTGTTCTTTATGTGGATGACTTGATCATTACAGGAAGTAATGCATCCATCATCGACAATGTTAAGGCTACTTTACAAGATAGGTTTTCGATTACAGACTTGGGTCTATTACACTATTTCCTTGGTATAGAGATACATCAGTCTTCATTAGGGATAACATTATCACAACCCAAGTATTCTCTTGATCTACTTGCTCGGTTTCACATGAGTGACTGCAAGGCTACACCTATCCCATTCCTTTTAGGTGTTAAGTTAGAAACAAAGTGTTCCACTCCACTTGTTGATGTGACTTTGTATAGACAATTGGTTGGAAGTCTTATCTACTTAACACATATAAACCTTGACATCTCATTTGTAGTTGGTATGGTTTCTTGCTTCATGCAAGAGCCACATGAAATTCATTGGAAGGAAGCTAAATGAATCTTGCACTATATCTAGGGTACACATACACATGAGATACACTATGTAGCTAGTACATGACTTCAATTAGTGGGTTATACAAACTCCGACTATGTAGGGGACCTTGATTCTTGCAAGTCTACTTCAGGATACATGTTTCATCTTGGTTCTAGCTCCATTTGTTGGTAGAGTAAAAAGAAAAACACCATTATTCTCTGAGCATTAAGGAGCTGTGACTGTAGCAACAAAAGCTATTTGGCTACAATAGATCCTAAAGGAGTTTGGTTTTGATCTACCCAGACCCATAGTCATCCATTGTAATAACCAAAGTGCTATCGAAATATTGAAACATCCATTGCAACATCAACACACCAAACATATTAAGATTCATACACACTACATTAGAGAGCTGATCCATAAGCAAGTCATCGCATTGCAGTATTGTCCTCTTGAGCAATAGGTAGTCAACATCTTCACCAAGCCTTTCACGGAGGTCAAGTATATTCATTTGTAAGATCTCTTGGGGGTGAGGGATTTTTCACAGGGGGGGGTCACATGATCCTTCTCTTCTATATTGTACATATCCCTCTTTTTGGAGGAGGGTTTTTCCCATGAGGTTTTCCCTCTTTCTCCATTTGCAAAGAAATCTCATTGCATTTTAGCATTGCATTTGTACTTGGGTACCTAACATGGCCTAGTAGTCAGGACCCATTATGCATTTCATCATAGCTTTTGTGAGCTTAAGTACATTCCCCTAAGTTGCACTTAAGGGGGGGGGGGGGGGGGGGGGGGGTGTTAGTGTAAATAATTATAATTTACACTTTACTTAAGTTTACTTAGGATAAATGTATTATTTTATTATTTCTTAGGTTAGACACCTAGGAGTTTGCATACTCATATGAGTTTTCTTGTTGACAACACATGAGTAAGAAACTCCAATTTAGTACATGGTGTCTACAACATTGGAGTTTGCATAATCAATGAGTTGTCATGTTGACAACACAGTTGTTCACACTCTTAATTAAGCACATGGTGTCTACAACATAATTTTACATGACACACCTTTATAGGTTTATCCTCTCATCATCACACTAACTTCTGTGCTTGACTGAGGATAATCCATTCCTGGTGGACATGTGCTTAGTTGTGAGGCTTATCATATTGCTAACTCCTAGACATTCTAGATGCATCATAGGGGCCTTTATATACAGATACCTCTAGTGTATTATACAATGAATTGAATATCATATTGTTATTTTGATCATAGTGTGTTGGTCTATTTGTGCTAGTTATTGTGCTTCTCAGTCTTGGATGAATTTTTCCCTAAGACAAATCCTTACAATATTTACTCCAAATTCATTCTTAACTCTATTCTTAAACAACTCAAACTTTTCTAATGCCTAAGACATTTCTTTAAGAAATATTACCCACATCATTCTAGTGAAATGATCAACAAAAATCATAAAGTACCTTTCACCATAGAATCCTTTTGTTTTGGTAGGACCACTCAAATATGTATGAACAATATTCAATTTTTCTATAGTAGTGAACTTCTTTCTGGGAAAGGGAACTTTCTTCTGCTTAGCCATAACACATTCTTTGCACACAACGTTAGTAGGTTTCACAAGTTTAGGTAAATCTCTAAAAAAAATTGTACTACTAGCCTTCACAATATTATCAAAGTTTATATGACAAAATCTTCTATTCCATAGCCAACTTTTATCCACTTTGCAACTAGATATGTCATATCTATAGGATTCAATTGAAAAATATTACCTCTAGATCTTGTACTATTTCCAATCAACTTACCATCTTTATCCTTGATAATGCATATCTTCTTTGTAAATTGCACTTGCTATCCTTTATCAACCAACTATCCAACACTTAATAGGTTATGCTTTAATGCATCAACAAAATAGACACCATCATTGTTAGTCTTTCCATCAAGAGTAATAGGTCATATTCCCTTGATATGACAAGTTGCTTTGTTACCAACTCTAACAATTCCTCCATCATAACTATTAAACTTAACAAAATTATTCATGTATCCAATCATATGATGCAAACATCCACTATCTATAATCTAATTAGATTTATTTTTAACTTGTAAAATTAGGGATTTCTCTTCTCTGACTTCTTTTTTAGGATTTTCTTCTTTCATAGCTATAAACTCTAATTCATCATCACTTTTACTCTTAACTCTTTCTTTAGACTCATCATCTTCATTTGCATACAAACAATCTCTAGGATTTCTTGATTTGAAGTTCTTATACTTTTTCTTCCTTTTAGGACACTTAGGAGCATAATGACCAAATTTATTGCAAGTCCAACATTTAAAGATTCTCTTACCATCTAGTTCTCTCCTTACAAGTAGGGAAATTCCTTCTTCAATTCTTCGATCCTCCCTAGATCTAGGTCTGTTGCTACTAGGATAGTCTCAACTAGTGCTTGCACTTCTTGATAAAGAAGGGTTAACACTTAATGCACTAAAAGTTTTTTCCACTCTAAAAAAATCTCTACATTGCTTCAAGCTCACTTTTGCTACTTCCAAGTAGAGTCTCTCTAGTAAACTTCTCAGGCAGGGTGTCATTAACTCAATCATCTGCATTATTTTCTTGAATGGTGGATTCAAAGTTTTCAAGATCTTCCATATAATTTGATCTTCAGTTTTGAATCCATTACAAGATTTAATACCTGCAATAATTTCTGATTATTCTACCACTATAACTTCTTACATATTTATCTTCCATCATTTTAGCATCTTGAAATTGTGATAATCCTTTTTATCACCCTTTTAGTTTTTTCTAATTTTCGATATAAAAATATTTTTAAATTTCTTTTTTCATGATATGATTTCTCTATTTACATTCTCACATGTGAAATGGTGCGTCTTTCCATATCCTTAATTTTATGGTATTATTAATCTAAATACTATATTTTTATATTGTTATGTTATTAAATATAATAGTATTATATTTCTAAATTTATATAAACTAATAATATTTTTATAGTTTAAGATCAACTATATTTAATATTTAATATTTAATTATGTTAAATTTACATCTTTATCAAATGTTGCAAATATATCACAATATATAATAGATTATATTTTACTTCAATATTATTATTCTTAATTATTCTTATCTTTATAATATTATAATAATAATATATTATTGTAATATTTATATGTCCTATGATTTTAGGCTAATGACAAGTCCACCCTTCCTCATATTGCTTGCCCTCAAGAAAATTATATTCCTCACTCAGCATCTTATAACCTTAAAATCAATGACTTTGGTTATTTTCAAAATGATTCCCATGCCTTGATCATTTTAGTTTGGATAATAGAACCACACTCAAAGTATGACCATGAATTGGTTGTCCATTACAATGTCAACAACTCAGTTTATGTAATGATATGGGCTCTAGTGATTAACATGTATTTTAACCTTGACTCCCTACTTTGTTCTTATACTCATCCTAAGGAGAGCATAGATTTACTTATCATAGGGTGCATGACACCAATATATTCTTTGGTTTTACTCCACCCCTCCCTACATAATACCATCTATCAACTACGAAGAATGTCATAATATAAGTTTCATGTTAAGGCAAGGATGAAGAAAACATGAATTAAGGGAATACCAATCATCTGTTAAGCTAATATAACCAATAGTGATCCTAAACATAGATGGATATTTCTTGGTCTTTTTCCATTTCTATAATGAATGGTATAATTACTATGCTTAGGTAGAAATAAACTTCAAGAGGCTCCCTCATGAACAAAGCCCATTTTGGGAATCTTATCCTCACTATGCTCAAATTACTCTACCCTTCACAAACTCCCTCTTCATTAGAAAATTAGAAGAAAGACCTATATTTGAATCTTGAATAGATTATGATACTTTTATTTTCTAGTTATAATGCATTTGTGAATTAGCAATGATCCCTAACAAAATACAAGTTGCATAACAAGATTGGTAATAGGAAAATATGAAATAAGGAAACAATCAATCCATTGTAAGATAGTTATACCAAACATAACCTTAAATATTAGGTACTAGATGGATCCTTCTTTAGGCACTTTCCATTTCTATAATGAACGATAGAATTACTATGCTCGAGTAGAAATAGGCTCCAAGAGGCTCCCTCATGAACAAAGCCCATTTTGGAAATCTGCTCTTTACCATGCCTAGATTACTCTACCATTCAAAAATTCCCTCTTCATTAGAAATATGGAAGACATATCTTGAATAGTTGCAATACGTGATGTTTCATCTAGATTGAATACTTATTCTTAATGCACAGGTGATTTAATATTAGTGCTTCCAAGACTTATCCTAATTACCACTATTAATTTATGATGTTCCCTTGTATTTGAATGGTATTGTTAAGGATATTTGATTAGCTTGTAAATATGCTAATTTCATATTATCAATAATATTATAATAGTTTCTACATATTTTATCAAACTTATAATTATGTAAAGTTTAAGTACCATTTTATTATAAATGGAAGCATATGTGTTAATCACCCTTAAAGAGGTTTGTTGGATTATGCAAATGGGAAACATACTTAGTCCACAACTTGATAGAGTATAATTAAGTTGGTTGTACGACTAATATCTTTGGAAGTGGGATCATTTTTAAAGTGTGTCGATCAATTTGGTTGTAATGTTGATGTGTAGTATGTAATGCTTACTGAGATTATAATTCACTGATTGAATTTTCCTATTATGCATTTAATAATTGTATGGTAGAAAAATATTGGACTCGATATGTGTGTTTTAATATTTAACTCCGCATAGGGTGATGTACATTTGCTAACCATGTATTATGTAACAACCACTTTTCCCTAGGTCTTAATTAACAACTAACATATCAAAGAAATACAAAAATTACTTCATTTTCATAATAACTCAGTTATATCAGTTATGTTCATGTGAATGAGATTAATGGTTACAATTAGTTAAACATAACTTCATAACTAAGAATTGAAAACACCATCAATGAATTTACTATGGAAATTAAAATCTACATACCATAGAATTCGAAGCCAAAATCAATCTAAGGTTACTTCTACAAATACCTAGGGTAGTCCACAAATACCACTTAGGATCAAATGATGATTACCATCAAATACCACTTTATCAATTAGGGCATCGCATACCATTGTATCAATTAGGGCATCAATTACCATTGGCTCATTTAAGGCATCAGATACCACTGTATCATTTAGGGTGTCAAATACCACTGTATTACTTAGGGCATTAGATACCACTGTATCATTTTGGACATCAAATACCACTGTATCATTTGGGTGTCAGATACCTCTATTTTATTTCTTTTCTTCCTATTACTAACTATAACAATAACATAAGATTAGAAGATATGCTCATAATCATTATTCTTATAAATAAAAGACTGAAATAACAATCCAATAGATATATACCATAATTTAGTTGGAAGGTCAACCGATCTAAATGGTTCCCAATTACATTGATGAGAAAGGTTTCTTTCATAAAAGGGAATAACCAAATTCACCGATATAAATTAATCCATCATATCTTCTACTTGTATAAATATCATAGAAGTAAAAATACCCATTACCAATAAATGTTTCAATGCTCAACTTATCTTTATTTGATGCATGTCCCGACATCTTGTGGAGAGGGGAAACATTGGCACAAGCTTAACCACCCAACCACAAACCTTAAACTTATCCCCACACTTTATTTAACTAGAAAGGCCCTCCCTACCCATGATACACATGGAACACCTTGTCAGCCACTCAACATCCTAGTATCAAATCACACCACTTGACTTGACAATAGTAGAAAACATTAAACATGATCATGCGTGAGTTATTAAATGAATTTAATTTAGATTTTTTATTTCATGTATGAATTTTATTTCCATGTAATTACAAATTATATCTCACCTCTTCACCTTTTCCATGGCTGTACAACTGGTGAGTCTTAGTTACTAGAATCTCAGAGCAATCGACTTTATCTGTTGATCCACAACTGATACATGAATGTTATATATTTCCAACTTATCACGATATATGATCTAAGAAGTGTAATATTTAAGACTTACAAAATAAATGTCATTTGATTTTGACTTGCAGCGGCACAAATAAATTATGATAACATGTCATGGATACATGGCTTTTATTTATCATAAACAACTCTATCTCAGAGAAGGTCTAATTGATGATATTTAAGAAAGATGATTTGCGTCATGATACAAGATTGTATCTTACTACTATAGTAAATTGGAATGCAACAATTGTTAGATTATGGTGATTGATTAGGAAAGTACTGTACATACTTCATAAATTCTTTGGGGCAAAAAAATTTGTTGCACCCTATTTTATTAGGATTTTGGGCCAACATGTAATTATTAATTATAACCTTAAAGCATAAAAAATACTTGTATAAAAGAGCTTAGGGTTAGGGATTGTTTCATAGTTGTGATGCAAAATTGGTTCTTGCAGTGGTATTGAGTTGTAAGGTATTACAGATTGTAATCAGGTTATAATTACTAGATTGTAATAATATCGAACTTGCTATTTGGTGGACGTAGCCCAAGGATTGGGTGAACCATGTTAAATTTTGGTATCTTGTGTTCTTTTTTGTGTGATCTATTATTTTATGTTATTGGTTATATTTGCATGTAGTTGTTATTTCTGTCTGTGGTTTAATCCTAACAAGTGGTATTAGAGCGAGGTTGTTTTTTAGTTATCCTCTATAGGAAAGTCTCATGGTTGAGTGGGAGTCTCATGGTCAAGTGGGAGGGATGGTAGACGAGGGTAAGATGAGGGTTGATAGGTTTAATGGGCAGAACTTTTAGTTATGGAAGATGCAAATGGAAGACTATCTTTATCAAAAGGATTTATGGAAGCCGTTAGAAGGTAAAGCCAAGAATTAGGGATCTATGTCAAATGATGAATGGGATCTTTTGGATAGAAAAGCACTTGGAAGCATTCAATTATGCCTGACACCATTAGTGGCATTTAATATTACAAAAGGAAAGACAACATAAGAGTTGATGAAAACCCTAGTGACACTGTATGAAAAGCCCTCCGCTTAAAACAAGGTATTTCTCATGAAATATTTTTATAATATGAAAATGACAGAAGGTAGATCTATTGTAGATCATTTAAATGAGTTTAATAGTATTACTAGTCAGTTATCTTCTGTGGGTATCAATTTTGAAGAAGAAATTAGGGCTCTCTTGATTTTGTGTTCTTTGTCTGAAAGCTAGAATGGCTTGGTAATGGCTGTGAGTAATTTTGTTCCTGGATCTAGTACCCTAAAATATGATAATATGATTGGTGTTATTTTGAGTGAGGAAACTCGTAGGAAATCCTCAGGTGGATCTACATCAGGAAGTGCCTTGAATGCACAAAGCATGGGCCAAATGACCAAGAGAGGAAGTAATTCTGGAAATCATGGAAAATCAAGAGGAAAGTCAAAGGGGAGGAGGTCTCAATCAAGATAATCGAATGACTACTAGTACTATGGGAAACTAGGTCATAAAAAGAAAGATTGCTATAATTGAAAGAAAAATGAAGGAGATAAACCAAATGGAGACAAGGAGGCAAATGTGGTAAGTAACAAATCCGAAGAGGATGCTTTGCTTCTATCTTTAGAAAGTGTTGATGATTCATGGGTTTTAGATTTTGGTGCTTCATTTCATGCTACACCTCATAGAGATTATTTCATTGATTATGTCCAAGGGGATTTTGGGCTTGTTTATTTGGGGGATAATGAACCCTGTAAGTTTTTTAGAAAGGGAAAAATTAAGATTAAGTTGTAGAATGAGAATCATTGGCTACTACATGAGGTAAGACATATTCCAAGGCTGAGTAGAAATTTAATTTCAGTAGGGCAATTTGGTGATGAAGGTTGTGTAGTTACTTTTAATGATAAAAATTGGAAGGATTCAAAAGGTTCCCTTGTAGTAGCAAGAGGTGTGAAAGTAGGCACCTTATATCTTTGTACAGGTCATATTGTTCCTTCTACTTTAATTGTTTTAGAGAAAAATGAATGTTTAGGAATAATTGTTGTAGTTGAACAGGGAGAACAAATACCTGCTATAGATTCTAATACAACATTGTGGCACAATAGACTTGGGCACATGAGTGGGAAAGGTATGAAATTACTTCATTCAAATAAAGTTTTACTAGGTTTAAAATGTGTTAATATGGATTTCTATGAAAGTTGTGTGTATGGAAAACAAAAGAGAGTGAGTTTTGTAAAGACTGGGAAGGAAAACAAAAAGGAAAAATTAGAGCTTGTGCATACAGATGTATGGGAATTGGCTCAGGTATCTTCCCTTGGTGACTCTCATTACTATGTTACATTTATTGATGATGCAACTAAAAAGGTATGGATTTATTTCCTTAGATATAAATTTGATGTATTTCAAACTTTTAAGAAATGGAAATGCTTGGTTGAAAATGAGACTGGTAAGAAATTAAAATGTCTCAGATTTGATAATGGTGGTGAGTATTGTAGTCATGAATTTGAAGATTATTGCTCCACTAATGGTATTCATAGACAAAAAACTATTCCAAGGACTCCACATGGAGTGGCTAAATGCATGAACATGACTATAATGGAGGATGCAAAGAGCATGAGGTTGAATATTGGGTTTCCCTTACACATGTGGGCAGAGGCTATGAGTACTACTATATATTTGATTAATAGAGGTCCCTCTACTCCTTTGGGCTGTGGTATTCTAGAGGAAGCATGGATTGGTAAGAAGGTGAGTTATTCTTTTCTCAAAACCTTCGACTATGAAGCATTTGCTCACATAGATTTTGAAAATAGAACCAAGCTAGAAGCTAAGTCAAAGAAATGTGTATTTGTTGGATATGGAATTAATGAATTTGGTTGTAGGCTTTGAAATTTTGAAAATCATAAAATTTTAAGAAGCAAGGATGTCATATTCAATGAGAAAGTGTTGTACAAAGATCTATTATAGCAACATGAGAAGAAAGAAGATGATCATGTAGTGCTGGATGATACTCCACAAGTTAATATTCTAGCCATTCCTCATGATGTGCAACAATTGCAACAACAAATGCCACACACATCGGTGAATGTTAGACAGTCAACAAGGAAAATTGGACCTCTAAAAAGATTCTCTCCCTCTTTATATTCAATTTTACTTACTAATGTTGGTGAACCTAAATGTTATGATGAAGCTATGCAAATGGATACTAAGATTCAGTGGGAGTCTACAATGAAAGACGAAATGGACTATTTCCTGAAGAATCAGACATGGGATTAATGCAAGTTGCCTGCAGGTAAAAAGGTTTTATAGAATAAGTGGGTTTATAGGTTGAAAGAAGAGGAAGGAGGTAAGAAAAGATTTAAAGTCAGGTTAGTTGTGAAAGGATTTGTATAGAAAAAAGTCATTGATTTTGATGAGATATTTTCTCCTATTGTTAAGATGACTTCTATCCATACTATTTTAAGTCTTGTGGCTACTAAAGATTTGCATCTAGAGCAACTTGATGTTAAAAAAACCTTCCTTCATGGTGATTTGGATCAAGAGATATATATAGCTCAGCCACAGGGATTTGCAGTCAAAGGTAAGGAGAATTTAGTGTGCAAATTGAAAAAAAGTTTATATGACTTGAAGCAAGCACCTCGGCAATGTTATCTAAAATTTGATAGTTTTATGCATGAGCATAGATATAATAGGTGTCATTCAGACCATTTTGTTTATTTTAAGAGGTTGGATGATGACAGTTACATTATTTTATGTTTATATGTTGATGATATGCTTGTAGCTTGGTCTACATGGATCACATTAAGGGGTTGAAATGATAATTAGCACATGCATTTGCTATGAAGGATTTGGGGGCAACAAAAAAAATCCTTGGTATGAAGATTTGCAGAGATAGGAAGAATAGAACATTGACATTATCTCAGGCTAATTATGTTGAGAAGGTGTTGCAACGTTTCTCTATAGAGGATGCTAAAGCTGTCAACACACTTTTACTTGGTCATTTGAAGTTTACTAAGGAGATTTTTCTAAGACATAAGAAGAGGAGGATAAGATGTCCAAGGTACCTTATGCTTCAGCTGTAGGAAGCTTGATGTATGCTATGGTATGTACTAGGCTAGATATTGCACATGCAGTGGGAGTCATTAGTAGGCATACGAGTCATCGAGGAATTGAGCATTAGAATACCGTCAAATGGATTCTCAGATATTTGAGAGAAACATCTAATAAGTGTTTACACTTTGGGGGCTCTACTACTGATTTACAAAACTATGTTGACTCAAATTTGGTAGGGGGTATTGATACTAGGCAGAGTACTACAGGTTATGTCTTTAGTGTTGGTGGGGCAACCGTGAGCTAGGTTTCTAGGTTACAAAAGGTTATTACTTTATCCACTATAGAGGCAGAGTATCTTAGATTATGGTAATTGATCAGGAAAGTATTGTATTTTATCAAGATTTTGGGCTGACATGTAATTATTAATTATAAACCTAAAGCAGTAAATATACTTGTGTAAAAGAGCTTAGGGTTAGGGATTGTTTCATAGTTGTGATGCAAAATTGGTTCTTGCAATGGTGTTGAGCTGTAAGGGATTACAGATTGTAATCGGGTTATAATCACTAGATCATAATAATATCAAACTTGATATTTGGTGGATGTAGCCCAAGGATTGGGTGAACCATGTTAAATCTTGGTGTCTTGTGTTCTTTTCTGTGTGATCTATTATTTTTTGTTATTGGTTATATTTGCATGTAATTGTTATTTCTATTCATGGTTTAATCCTAACAACAATATCTAATAATAAAACATATTTCAATGCTTGGAATATGAACACCACATAACCTGGTAAAATCTAGAAATAGAATGGTGTCTTGTTGGATGCTATCAATCAACCCTACCCTACATGGAAGAAGCTTAACTTCCAGTGTGATTAACATTCATTTTTTCAGTAAATTATCAATGAAAATTTGTGGAAGGAATATGCAATGATTAACAATGGTAATTTACAAAGGTATCGTACGATATTTGCAGAGGTATTCATAAAATAGAAAGGAGACAAGTGCTAAATGGTATGGAAAGGAAGTTAGGTGCAATAAAAAGAAGTCAAATGATATGTTTTATGCCCTCTGTCTCTCTTGGATTCATAATAAAAGGGTATTCAAAAATCTCTTTGGCTTCCAAGAAGTGATAACTTACCAAGAAGAGACTAGGCTCTTGATCGCCAATAAAACATGCCAAATGTGCATTTTCGGTTTCAAGTAAAGAATTGAATAAATAAGGAAAAAAATTTGAAGGTTATAAGTCAAAAGAATGTTACAAACATATTTATTTACTTTCACATAAATATATCTTATTAAGATAGCACATGGTAATTGTTTACCCAAGGTCATACCTTTTAAATATATATCTAAATACATTTTTCATCTTAGAAGATTTATTTTATCTTCTTGTACATGCATTTAAATGTATGTATTAAATAGATAAAATCTTGTATAAAGTAATACTATGATGTCATATTTAATTTATATCTATGTGTATGTACATAAATATGTATTAAAATGATGTGGTGGAAAAGTCAACCAAAAACCATCTGAGGTACACATTGTTTTTAATAAAAAAAAACTAATATTTTAAATGTTTATTTAATAGCTCATGCATGTCTAATGTGTGTATCTTGTTATGCAGTTGCTAGGTCCTCAACCATGGTGATTTATGATTCATACCCATTTTCCCAGTGATGGTGATGCTCCTGTGCCCAATATTTTCTTACAATGCTTCCACCCCTTGGATGTGCTCCCTACAAGGAAATCCTCCACAATTAAATCATATAACTATTGCATTTTGTGCCCCCCTGCCAAATATTTGAATTTTAAATGCTTACCTGCCAATGGTCACTTCCCAGTTTAATGTTATTTTAAGCGTCCTAGGAATATCAAAAATTAAACGATCAAACCTTATGATTTTTTTTCAAGGGTCCACAAGATCCTCATCGTCAGATTAGTTTTGATCAACGATTGGCACTATATTTTGCTTTTGAATGTTGCACGATGTTTTGAATTAGTGACATAGTGCCCTTCTGCCACGTGTTAGGTGAGTCCTCCTCTCCTTGTTGTTTCTTTAGCGCTAGGTTTTGTTCCATCCACGGTGGGTGCTATGGTGCCATCGAAAAATCCATGCTTCTTGCCATTAGTGACATAGCGCCTAGACGGAAAATGATCCTACGGTAAAGTTTAGTTGTCAGGTGGGTCCCAAGTATGCTCTGTCGGATACTAGAGATGATTTTGTTAGACACGTTGGCAGTGGTCAATTATTTCATTGGCCGAGCTATGACTGTGTGGAATGTGGGTCCTGCTTCACTTGGTGGGTCGCAAATGAGGGTTGTTAGATAGGTTGGCACATGGCCAGTCTCCATTGGTCGATATATTGGTAGGTCAGACCCATCTTGCTCGCTGTCACATCAGTCTAGATCAACGATGGGCATTATCTCGCTATGGAAAGCTGCGAGGATGATACCATAGCGACATAGTACCTCAGTGACACATAACAGGGTGGGGCCAAGTGTTGTGAAACCATAGGGATGGTGCCAGTTCGGGCTGAGTTGGATGCCAAGTGTGCTAATAGTGTTTCGTGGGCCTAGAAGTTTAAAGGCAAAGCAAAGGAAATGACGAGTCTTCACGATCGTCAGATTAAGGAAGATCCACGGTGGGTGCTATCTCGCTATCGAAAAGTGCCCGAAGGATACGTATAGCGACATAGCACCTAGATGACACGTGTCTTCGTAGGCTCAGCCAAGATTGATAGTTAGTGACTGGTAGTTAATGTGACTGTCGCAGTTGGAGTTTGAGAGGCTGGCACGGTTAGTTAAAAGACATGGTCAACTCGTAAAGATCCACAAGGTGGCATAAAGAAATAAGCTTGTTGGTCCATGTGGCTCGTCCTAGTGCTAGGGTTATGTTGACTTGCTGGTCATGCTGATTCACAAGCCAAGAACAGGGGAAAGCCAAGATTTTTTACATGAATCTGATCTTCATGATCATTTCCAACCACTAGGAAATGAATCCTAAATGCGGGAGAACACTCCACCCCTCCAATCCAATCCATCTACCTAGTCAGAGTGGCTTAATGGTGCTGTTTCTGTCTTCTCAAGGTCCTATTTCGAATCATTGCATCTGGATCCACATCCAGATTAGATTTTCTTCAGATCCCCATGATTGTTCTTTGTAGGACTTCAATGCAGTGGTTGTAGAATAAACTACAGTTAGAAGACATCTCAGTTATGCCTGCACTATAAAGGCAAATTTTGTAGATTTTGTTGAGGTCGATCATTCTCTGTTGTTCTCTACTATTGCTCTATAATTCTAGTGTAAATTCCCCTGTGCCTCTGAACCGTATGATTCTCCACTCTATCTCCTTCAGCTATTGGTATGAAAGTGCAAGAATTCTTTGCCTCTTACTAGTATTTTGTAGAGATCTATAATCTGCATGACTGTATCTCCTTGGCCTATGAATGATAATATAAGTGAATCTCTCTTTCCTTGTGTCATTCATCTTAATCTTTTGATTTGCATGCAATTATTAGATTAAAGCAAGTCTGAATGTGTATATCCTTAGTTTCATTCTGGTTCAATAGTGCATATATGGGTAGAGATTGGTCTGAACACTCTATTTTGGTGCATCACCTCTTTAGATTAGATTAGGTGGATTTTCTTTTACACTCTCCTTCTCCCTTTTCCTCTTGAAGAGTAGTTAGGTGCATCCTGATAGTAAGAGGAAGTTGGCCTTCTCCAGAGACTCAACCTCACAGTTCAAGTCCCACAGCTTGGAGGTTGTTTCCATGTTTCACTAGGTTTTCCTCATGCATACGCTTTGGACAAGGGTGCAAACCTAAGTGACAACAATTTTTGGAACGCTTGGTGGGATGAATTTTTAGAAAATTCAAGCCTACTGGTGTCAAAAGGGAAGATTTAAAGATCAATACCAAGGAGATAGTACTAGCTTTAGTGTTTCAGCCTTCAAGAGGTTCATTTTTCAAAGTACTTGGCAACTCTGAGCTTCAAATACATATCTAGTTCCAGGCCAAAGTTGTAGTGATTCATGCCCAGAGCTGAAACAAGGGCATCTTCTAGAGGTAAGTTTCAGTAGCAAGAGCTTTCATTTTCAAGCCCTAGAAGAAGGAAGACTAGAATATCTTTATCACCAGTTAGGAGTGTAGTAGTAACAAATACACCTACAAGATCTATTTCTACTCCTCTTGCTGTTAGATCTCAGCCTAGACTGCCATCAATACATATCAATAGATCACTTGTCTATATGGTGTTGCCTAGAGCTCATACTTTTGCCACCTTTAATGGTGGGAGCCCTCTCTTATTAGCCCAAAGACATGATATACTAGTAGCTGCACTCAAAAGTTTACCAGAGTTTACTGGTGAAACTTCTCTCTCTCCCTCAGAACATATCCAAGAAGTTGCAAATGTCTACAATATCCATGGTATTATAGAGGATGATGTTCCAGTTAGGCTCTTGGCCTCATCCTTGAAACGAAAAGCACTACAATGGTATAAAGGTTTAGCTCATGGTTCTATAACAGATTGATATGGATTAGGACCAGGATTGTGCAAACATTTTGAGGATAAAAGTGACTATTTGTCACTTTTAGAACAGTTGACCACTATAAAAAGAGCCCCCCATGAATGTATGATTGATTTTAATTATAGATTTCAAAAGTCATGGGATAGAATACCTACTTCAGTGAAGCCTACCCCTGGTAATGCCTTCTTTCATTACCTTAGAGCTTTTAACAGTGATATTGCCACTACAATCCAAACTATGGGAGGAGATACCTTGCCTAATGCCTATGACATATCAATAAAATCAGAGAACATCCTAATACAAGGAGGTAAGCTAGCTCCAAGGCCTCCTATGCCTTTCTTCCCTGATGTTCCAAATCATCAACCAACAATGGCTCCTTTTCCCACAGCTTCCACCTCATAAAATCTTGTCCCAGTCCATCAAGCTTCCACATCTTCAAATGGGATAGGTGAAATCAAGGAGATGATGCAATCTCTGATGCAGAACATGGATAAAAGAGAGAAGAACCTTGATAAAAGATTGCAAGATTATGGGAAGAAGTTGGAGGATAACTCCTCTATGATGTAGAAAGTAAGAAACAAGGTGGTGACTTTAGAAAGATAGCAAGCTCAAGGTAGTAAACCTCATCAATTGCAGTATCAAGCTCCAAATAGTGGTAGGCCTCCAAATCTTGGTCATTGGAACAATTCTTTAGATCAGAGTAGGCAAGGTGGTCATGCTTCAACCTCAAATGTAAACCAAAGTAGGGCCATAGTCCCTCAAAACAATATGGCTCAAGATCAAGATTTTTCCCCCTCCTGTAACTACTCCTATGCCTATTGTATGTGTCAAAAGGTTGAATCTTTTATGGCCTTGACAACCCAAGAACCTGTAGCAAAACCATCATACAAGGAGGACCAATTTAAAGATGCCTCAGATATGAAAAGACAGGGTGACAACTCTTTTATGAATCATCAAATGGAGGAGCATTGTAATGTAAACCAGAATTCCATTGCTCATAACACTAGAAGCAAGAGAAGAGCTATGGAAGATTTTGTCCCTCCTCCTCCTAATCAAGTGTCAACTTCAAATGCAATATCTCATGAGCAAGCATAAAATAATCAATCAAGTACCTTTCAGCAGCAAAGGCAAAATCATGGTAGAAAGGATGCAAGTGATCCTGAGGTTACTCCATCTCAACCTCATACAATTGCAGCTCCCAAGGTTTCTATCAAAGCATCTACTATACCATTAAGTGTGGTGGAGCAAATGAAGAAGAAAAATGTGAACATCTCCATGTGGGATGTTGTTGCTAGTATACCCATGCAAAAGAGGTTGTTGCAACAAGAATTGGAAAGAATTGAACCAAAGGATCAGACACTCAGCATGGAAAGTGCCACAAGCCTAGTAAAACCATCAAGGGAGGTAGAAATAAGCAAAAAGGTTAAACCTCCTCCATTCTATGTTTCTCTAATCATAGGGGTAAGCTAGTCCATAATTGCATGATTGATTCAGGGGCTAGTAGTTCAGTGATGCCTAAGAGTGTTGCTGATGCTTTGGGAATGAAATATGAGCGCATTGTTAGGGATGTATTACAGTTGGATGGTACTACTATCAAGATTGTAGGGATCCTTAGGAATGTGGAGATGGCCTTACATGCATGCCCTGGTTGTACTGTAACCCAAGATATCTCTATTGCTGAGTTCAAGCCATATTTTGCCATCTGTCTGTCAAGAGACTTTACTACCCAAATAGGTGGTTTCATATCTTTTTATTGGTCATATATGTCTTTTAAGATGAGATATGGAGCCAATGCTTCAATTAGAGCAGAGCCTCAAGCCCTCCATCATACTGAATCCTACACACCTAATTCCATCAACATGAATTGCCCTATTCTAGAGATGGATGAGAATGACATAGTGAGTGAGCCTACCACTTCCCTAGAAGAGATACCTAATTTTTTCTTGGATGAATGAGCTGATGCATATCAATTTGATTCCGCATTAGAGATCATTAAGACAGGTCTTAGTACATATTGTATATTGGAGAAAGATGCTCTAGTTTCCAATCTTGTGGGTACTAAAGAAGATGTGAGTGGGATATGGAGTATCTACTTTGATGGATCAAGGAATAAAAATGGATAAGGGGCTGGTGTGATGTTAATTTCTCCTACACAAGTAAGGTACTACTTCTCCTTTAGGATCCAATTCAATTGCACTAATAATGTAGCTGAGTATGAATCCTTGATTCAAGGTCTCCTACTTGCTCAAAAAAGAGGAATCCAAGCCTTAAGGGTGTATGGAGACAGTGAGTTGGTGGTTAATCAAGTGAGAAATCAAAATATCACCAAAAATGGTTTTCTCAAGTCTTATAAACATAGAGTATGGGATTTTCTTGAAGGTTTCAATGCATTTAATATTCAAAGCATCCCTAGAAAAGAAAATAGGCATGCTGATAGACTTGCAGTGATAGGTGCATCTTATGATGTGCCAGGGAATCTTGAGGAGGAGAAGAAGCAACAAATCAGAGTGGTAGTAAGGCCTGCCATCCTTGAAAACAACACCCATTGGCAAGTGTTTGTGTCTGATTAGCAAATTGTCAGCTTCTTGCAGAATGAGGTAGAATTTTTAGAGAGAAATCAGTCAAGACTGCAGGATCACTATGGTGATCAGATCATTCATCTCAGTTCTAACAAATTTCCTAAGGGTTTCATTACCTTAGAAAGTGCCTTCAAAATTGATGACCAAGCAAGAGGCAAGGCCATGAACCTAGCTATTGATGAAGGTGACTATACTCTAGTCATGATTGCTAATGGAAAGTCCTTAAACATGGGTAAGGTATGTTCTAAAATTGATCAAGAAAATTTTATTCATCTATGTCAAGAAATTAATGATATATTTGCCTGGACTTATGATGATTTAAAGGGTTTTGACCCTAGGTTGTTTTAGCATACCATAGATTTAATTGATGATGTAAAACTCGTAAGACAAAAACAGAGACCAGTGAATCCCAAGATTGAGCCCTTAATGAGAAAAGAGCTATCCAAGTTGATTGAGGCCAATATAATTTTCCCTATCAAGCACTCATCATGGGTAGCAAACCTTGTCCCTGTTAGGAAGAAGAATAGAGAAATTAGATTGCGTGTGGACTTTAGGGACCTTAACCAAGCTTCCCTTAAAGATCACCATCCTCTCCCTTCTATGGAGCATATTTTGTCCAAGGTCAGTAGTTCAATGAAGTTTTCATTTCTTGATGGATTTTTTGATTACAATCAAGTGCTGGTTAAGGAGTCTGATATATACAAGACTGCATTTACCACCAAGTGGGGTACTTATGCTTATTGTAAGATGCCATTTGGACTAACTAATGCAGGTGCTACATTTCAGAAGGCAATGGAGATGGCCTTCAAGAATTTGATTGACCAGTTTGTCTTAGTTTACCTTGATGATATCACTATGTATTCAAAGAATGTAGAAGATCATTTTGATCATCTAAGATAGGTATTCCTAAGATGCAGAGAGTTTGGGGTTTCCCTTAACCCAAGAAAGTGTGTCTTTGCTACTAATCAAGGAAAATTATTAGGACACATTGTATCTAAGGATGGTTTAACCATTGATCCAAAGAGGACAAAAGCAATACTTTCCCTTCTTCTTCCTAAATAGAAGAAAGGGTTGCAAAGTTTCCTTGGTAGGATAAATTTTGTGAGAAGATTTCTCCCTAATCTTACTACTATGGTTAAACCTCTTACAACTATGCTCAAGAAAGGTATGGTATTTACATGGACCAAGGAAGGGAAGGAAAGTTTTGAAGAGATCAAGACAGCCATAGCCTCAACCCCTACTCTCATGAATCCAAATTTTGAGAAGGATTTGATTCTTTATACCTTAGGCGGTGAGTCAAGTATCTCTGCTCTCTTGACTCAAACAAATGACAAGAATGAAGAGCAACCCATAGCTTTCTTTAGTAAAGGGCTTAAAGAATATGAAGATAAATACAATTATGTTGAGAAGCAAGCCCTTGCAGTCATTAGAGCTTTAAAGAAATTTAGACACCTCCTGTCTCATAATAAAATTCATTTGTTTGTACCCCATGCCAGTGTGAAGAAATTCCTTTTGAACAAAGATATTAGTGAGAAAAGAGCTGGCTAGATTACTAAAGTGATGGAATATGATATTGACATTCATATTACCAAGCTGGTAAGAGGGAAGGGATTGCATAAATAGATGCTATCATCTTAGGAGCCTGATGAGGAAGTTGCCATGGTATTAACAGAGAAACAAGAAGCAAGAAATGATGGCCCAAGGAATTGGATGGATGATATGAAAAACTTCTTGCTAGGAAATGGATACCCTCAGGGATTAGATAGAACTAAAAGGAGACAATATAGATTGTAGTCAATTCCTTATGTCATAGTTGATGGTATCCTATTCAGAAGAGATTTCAATGGAGCCCTACAAAGATGCATTGACAAAGACCAAGCTGAAAGGGTGATCAAAGAGCTTCATGATGGTCCTGATGGTGGCCACTTCTTAGCTAGAACAACTACAATGAAGATCATGAGGGCTGGTTATTACTGGCCATCTTTGTTCCATGACTATCATAGGTATGTAAGGAAGTGTGAAAAATGTGCCTTCTTCTCTGGCAACCAAAGGCTTGCAGCTCTTCACCTTCATCCTATCCAGGTGGATCAACCTTTTGCCCAATGGGGATTGGATTTCATAGGTCCTACCAATCCTTCTTCCAGTTCTGGTCACAAGTGGATTTTAGCTGCTACAGATTACTTCACTAGATGGACAGAGGCAGTTGCATTGAAGGATGCCACTAAATCTTCAGTTGTTGAGTTCCTTGATGGAATTGTGACCAGGTTTGGTGCCCCTTCAACTATTATTCCACATAATGCAAAGTCTTTTGTTTGAGCTTAGATTTGTGCATGGGCAATGGATCATAATATCTATTTGAGCATATCCTCAAATTACTATCCTCAGGGTAATGGTTTGGCTGAGTCCTCTAACAAGAACATGATCAAAATTATAAAAAGGACAATTGAGGATAACCAGAGGTGTTGGCATAAAAAGCTAAGGACAACACTGTGGGCTGATCGAATAATGCCTAAAAGGTCAATAGGGAATTCACCATTTGTGCTGGTATATGGCAAAGAAGCAAGGCTTCCAATTTCATTGGAATTTCCATCCTTGGAGCTAGCTCATTAGCTAGAGTTGATTGAAGATGATGCCATGACAGTGAGAATGGTAGAGCTGATGGAGCTGGAAGAAAAGAGAAGTAAAGCTATGTAGACCCTAGAGACACACCGGCAGCAAGTAAAGAAGAGTTTTTACAAAAAGGCTAGGGTCAAGACCTTCAGGGAGGGTGATTTGGTTCTAAAATGGGATGTAGATAGGGAAAAACTAGGGAGGCACTCAAAATTTGACACACTGTGGAGTGGTCCCTACCTAATTGAAAGTTGTAAACAAGCAAATGCTTTTCAGTTAAGTAGGCCTAGTGGTGAAACTTTGCCCATCCCAGTCAATGGAATCTATCTCAAGCCGTGTTTCTGACAGGGGTTAAGGTTCTGTACATAGTTAGTTTGGTTTGTTTCTTTTTAGTTCTCTACTTTTCCAAGAAGTGCACAAGCACAAGCTATTTCTCTATGTTCCAGTTGCAAATACAAGGGTTTCAGGGTTTTCTTCTCAGAGGTGGGGTTAGGGTTTCATAGTGCTCAGAATCTACATGTTTTTTTATGACTCTTTAACCCAATGGATGCTTTAGGCCACTGGTCTATGCATAGTAGGCTAGCATCCCCTGTGAGTCGCCAGAAATGTTGCATTTTGCGCCCCCCTGCCAAATATTTGAATTGAAAATGCTTACCTGCCAATGGTCACTTCCTTGTTTAATGTTATTTTAAGCATTCTAGGAATATAAAAAATTAAACGATCAAACCTTATGATTTGTTTCTATGGGTCTGCAAGATCCTCATCGTTAGATCAATTCTGATCAATGATTGGTGCTATGTCACTTTTGAAAGTTGCACGATGTTTTGTGTTAGCGACATAGCGTCCTTCTGTCATGTGTCAAGTGGGTCCTCCTCTCCTTGTTGTTTCTCTGGTGTCAAGTTTTGTTCCATCCATGGTGGGCGCTATGGCGCCATCAAAAAATCCATGCTTCTCGCCGTTAGCAACATAGCACCTAGATGGAAAATGATCCTACGACAAAGTTCAGTTGTCAGGTGGGTCCCAAGTATGCTCCGTCAGATACCAAAGATGATTTTTTCAGAGACGTTGACAATGGTCAATTATTTCATTAGATGAGGTATGACTATGTGGAATGTGGGTCCTGCTTTACTTGGTAGGTCGCAAACGAGGGTTGTCAAAGAGGTTGGCACGTGGTCAGTCTCCATTGGTCGGTATATTGGTAGGTCAGACCCATCTTACTCACTGTTAGATCAGTCTAGATCAATGATGGATGCTATCTTGCTATGGAAAGCTACGAGGATGATACCATAGTGACATGTAGTAAGGTGGGGCCAAGTATTGTGAAACCATAGGGATGGTGCCAGTTCGCGCTGAGTCGGATGCTAGGTGTGCTGATATTTTTTTGTGGGCCCAGAGGTTAAAGGTAAAGCACAAGAAATGACTCTTCATGATTGTAAAATTAAGAAAGATCCATGGTAGGCGCTATCTTGCTATGAGAAAGTGCCCAAAGGATACGCATAGTGACATAGCACCTAGATGACACATGTCTTCGCGGGCCCAACCAAGATTGACAGTTAGCGACTGGCAGTTAATGTGATCGTCGCAGTTGGAGTTTGAGAGGCTGGCGCAATTAGTTAAAAGACATGGTCAACTCGTAAAGACTCATAAGGTGGCATAAAGAAATAAGCTTGTTGGTCCACGTGGCTCGTCCTGGTGCTAGGTATATGTCGACTTGTTGATCATGCTGATTCATGAGCCAGGAATAGGGGAAAGCCAAGATTTTTTACATGAATCTGATCTTCATGATCATTTCCAACCACCAAGAAATGAATGCTAAACACGGGAGAAAACTCCACCCCTCCGATCCAATCCATCTACCTAGTTAGAGTGGCTTAATGGCACCGTTTCTGTCTTCTCAAGGTCCTGTTTCGAATCATTGCATCTAGATCCGCATCCAAATCAAATTTTCTTCAGATCCCCATGATTGTTCTCTGCAGGACTTCAATGCAGTGGTTGTAAAATAAACTACAGTTAGAAGACATCTCAGTTATGCTTGCACTATAAAGGCAAATTTTTTAGATTTTGTTGGGGTCGATCATTCTTTGTTGTTCTCTGCTATTTCTCTACAATTCTAGTGTAAATTCCCTTGTACCTTTGAACCGTATGATTCTCTACTCTGTCTCCTTCAGCCATTGGTATGAAAGTGCAAGAATTCTTTGCCTCTTACTGGTGTTTTGTAGAGATCTATAATATGCATGACTGTATCTCCTTGGCCTATGAATGATAATATAAGTGAATCTCTCTTTCCTTGTGTCATTCATCTTGGTCTTCTGATCCACATGAAATTATTAGATTAAAGCAAGTCTGAATGTGTATATCCTTAGTTTCATTCTGGTTCAATAGCCCATATATGGGCAGAGATTGGTCTGAACACTCTAGATTGGTCTGAACACTCTATTTTGGTGCATCACCTCTTTAGATTAGATTAGGTAGATTTGATTTCACACTCTCCTTCTCCCTTTTCCTCTCTAAGAGTAGTTAGGTGCATCCTGATAGTAAGAGGAAGCTGACCTTCTCTGGAGACTCAACCTCACAGTTCAAGTCCCATAGCTTGGAGGTTGTTTCCATGTTTCACTAGGTTGTCCTCATGCATAGGCTTTGGACAAGGGTGAAAATGTAAGTGACAAAAATAACCATATCAAGTTATTAATCATAAATAATCATCATGACTATCCACCATTTCAATTCCATCAATTCATGACAAATAATCAACTAGCATGTTATCTTCATATTAAATCATAATGACTAACCATCTTACCATTTCATAGGATTGTAACAAATTTAACTATCAACTGACTTCATGTGAACCTCAATGGCTATATGAACATTTTAAATTGGGTAAAATTGTAACATATTATATAAAATTTAATTCAATTCTCCTTTAATAAGTCTTCTTAGTGGGTCTATAGATCTTCTAATGTTTACTATAAATGGTGCTTGAAATAAACAAGTATTTGCATATCTAATAATCGTAAGCATCATCTTTTTTTGAGGTCTTTTTCTATTCTTTCTATGATAATTTTGTTGAGCTTATGGTCAAATAAATTTTCTATTAGTGACTCAATACTTAGTCAGTTGTTTACATTGCTACCGAGCTCTATAGTTGCTATCAAGCTTATCATACTGTTAGTAGTGTAAGCCAAGTGTTTCAGTTGCTACTGAGCCAATCAGTCTGATTACAGTTCATGCTGAACTTTATAATGTCTACCAAGCATCTAAGATAGAGTATAGCATTAACCAAGCTCTATAATGTAAGCCAATTTTATCAATGTTTTCTAAGCTTGCAATGTTAACAAAGTGAATGAAGACTGTGTTGACTAAGCCATACAATGTTAACTGAGCATTTTAGTATCTACTGAGCTCTTCAATATTTGTCAAGTCATCTAGTAATGATTGAGTTCTTGTGACACCAAGTGATTAGTATGGACTGAGCTTCTACATCAACTGAGTGCCAAAGCTTTCCAAGTGTTGATTGTGTTGTTGAGTGTTAAAAAATCAACCGAGTTGTCTTCAGAACCCAAGTTACAACAAGTGAGCTGACTCCATAAGGAAATTAAGTGGATTGGTATATATGTAATGCATTGTATCATATCAAAATATGTATGTGAAGAAGTAAGAAGCATGAGTGCACATTAAAGAAGGCTACAAGCAGTATAAGGAAAAACAAGCACTTATCTATCACAACAAGGTGATCATTATTATTCAAAGGAATCTCATCCAACAAAATCAGAGTTGTAGATTAGAGATCATCGACCAATTCATCCTAATAGGTGCACTAGTCAAATCCTTTAACAAGGTGGACTTAACAGTCTCATTCCAAATCTCCTAACATAGTGTATACTTCATTGTATATTGTAAATCTTTTCACAAGGTGGACCTAAAAATCCTTATTGCTCCTAACACGACAGATCATTATAAGTGATCAATTGTAAGCTTTAATAGGATAACTTTATACTATAGTAATAAAGCTTGTGGGTATCATCCCTACCCTAGTTTTACTTTCTATTTGGAAGGTTTACGGGTTACCGAATATTGTGTCAAGTTTTATGAATGTTTTATTGCTTTTAGTCATTCATGCATGCAATTAGATGAGATTACATGGTGAATGTTTAATTAGTGAATTAAAGTATAAGTTTTAGTGGTTCCTAATCCCCCCAACCCCCCTCTTAGTCACCAATTCTATACTACATTTCCAACAATTGGTATCAGAGTATTGGTTCTCACATTAGGAGTTTAGCATCTTGAGAAAAGATCAAAGATAACAGAAATCTATAGACTGGAGAAAGCTACTAAAAATGAAAAGTTGGAACTATAATTGGCCATGGATCAATTCAAGAAAGAAAAGGAGCAACTCTCTAGATCCCTAAAAGGAAGAAAAGATCTTGAAATGTCCCTTCCTCTGGTTTTATATGATATTTCAAGCCTCTAATCAGATTTTTAAAATCAAACAACCAATATTTCAAAGATCCACCAATTTCTCAATAAACCCCAAATCGGGTATGCCCGAAATAGTGCCAAAAACTTCACAGCTTCACATATTATTAATAGATCTTAAAGTGGACATTTTTATAGAAATTTCAGCAGCATAAAAGCCTAAAAAATGAAATTTCTAGATCTGTATAACATTTACACAACAGCTCCCAAATGGAGGGCAAAAACAATGCTCATCGGGCTCCCGAAAATAACACAAAATAGCCCGAAAACACCACAAAACACTAATAATCTATCACAAAAGTTTAACCACAACCCAATACATATATTAAACTCTATTTTAACATCTAAAAGTCTGAAATATAGCAGCAAACCAAACTGATATGAAATACTCAATTGGAAACACCAAACTCTTACAAAAAAACACACCTGAAAACCCACAAATTTGCACTTTTTAGCACAAGGGAAAACTCTGCATGAGCTTGCACATGGAATGGATTTAAAATCCCATCATTAGCCTTCCTAGAAACCTACAAACTCCCATCCTTGGGTCTCCTTCTCCACAGGTTTGGCAGCCTCTGAAGAACAACAAAGCAATAAGTGAAAATCAAGTTTTGGAATAAGCCCAAAATGCCTCCAAATCCTTTAAAAGAGGGCATAACCCTAACTCATGTCCAAGAGGTTAATAAAACATATTTTAATAATAATTTTCATTTATTAGTCCATTGGTTTTCAAAGATTAGCCCCTTTTGTCAAAACTTCACCTTTTTGAGCCTGCCTGCCTTAGCAAAGATTATTATTTTTAATTATTTGAAAAGGGGACATGATAGATCTTGTAGCACATATGAATGAAAATCTCTACATTGAAGAAATTTTTCAAGAAAGAAGTTTAAATGAAGCTGATGCAAAAATCATAGATCTACTTGAAAATAATCTTACTATTCAGGAAGAAGTCACAAAGTTGAAGAGAGAACAAGAAATTCAATTAGTCATGGAACAAAAGGACATAGCTAAAGGAGAAATGGGAGAAAAGGACTACAAAATTCAACAACTATCTCTTCAACAAAAAAATCTGATTGATCAAATCAATGATGCAAATCAAGAACTTGTGAACTTGAAAATAAAGAATGAACAATTCCAGAATGATCTCAGCATAGAGAAGCAAATTGATGAGAGGATGATAAAATATCATGAAAGAATGAATCAGTTGAATGTAAAAAATTAATTTAGACACAAAGGCAAAGCTGGATTATGATACATAGAAGAAGGTGAATCATCTCAACAAGGAGCTCAAAAGAAAAAAAAGGTCTACGTCTAATCATTATGGAAAGATAGGTCATGCATCAAAAAAGTGTTAGAGAAATGGTAAATTAAAGTTCAATGAAAATTATTATAGTTGCAACAAACCAAGACATAGAGCAAGTGAATACAAAGATAAAACCAAGTTTGAAGGAAAGTGTTTCAATTGCAAAAAACAAGACACAAATTTTTAGAATGCAAGACCAAGAAATGGAACCCAACAAAATAAATTATAAAAGATATATTTGGTTGGGATTACAACACATGGTGTACAGGTCATTACTATGGTGAGTTTGGGTACACAGGAGCAAACTACATAAAACATCACACAAGGAAGAGAGACACTACAAAGAGATGTTTTGTATGCACAAAACTTGGACATCTTTCCAATAATTGTATGAATTGAGAAAGAGTTGAAGATGAAAAGAAAGAATAGGCTAAAAATATCAGAAGTTAAATGAGGTAGAAATGGGTAAGGAAATCTCTTGAGGATGCAAATCATAGTAATGAAAGTGTTAACACCCAAGTTAATGAGTTTGATGACTCAACAATTTCAACCTAGTTTTTTATGGAGATTACTAGAACTATGATTCTAAAAAGAGATCTCACATCAATTCCAATCAGCAAGAAGAAGATCCATAGCAAAATTTAAGATGCACAAGGATCACTCAGTAGATATGACAACTAAAGACCTTACTAAGCAAGGTCAAGTTGCATAACCTTACCGAGTATTGGATAGAGATGCCAAGTTGGTGACTCTACCAAGCACCAAGTTCAGATTGAGTGGTGGTAACTTTATTGAGTTGAAGGTATCTTCTGAGAAATAAAGACTTAACCAAGTGGACAAAAAATTTTGACTGAGAGAACAATTGTATAAAGCATTAATGACGATCATAAATACTAAATTTTATTAAAAAGGGATAAATCAAATGATTTGTTTCATTATGAATTTCTAGAGCATAGAGTGAAAGAGAATTCTAGAGCCCCGTGCAATTTGAAGTAATTGTTGTTGAAGTTTACTCCCATGTTTGAAGCCTTACCGAGCATAATGGCATACTCTAGTAGCAAGGTGAAGAAGGGATTGAGAATGTTGGTTTGAGGAGTTGATTATAAAGAACCTGCATTCAAAAAGAGTTTGACAGTTACAAAAGCACTTGATCCTACTAGAGCGCAATCAAAAATTCCTCCCAAGGTACTTCTTATACATGATATTCAGTCATTTTACCATAGTTCATTTCAATAATTGGGAACCCTAGAGATGAACCAGATGTACAATGAGTTGTGTGTGGATGGTGTTTTGAAACTTGAGCATAAGCATTTGGAGACAAAAGGTTTAACACATATCTTCCATATGTTGAGGGACTTCCAAGGGAAATTGATTGGGTTTATCTTAAACCAAGTCTAGGACATGCATTTATGGTTGGATCATCCCATTCAGATTACAAAGAAGATGATACACAAAATAATAGGATTTCCAATACTGAACAAAGAAAATGCCACAAAAACCCTAGGTTGGGTTGAAATAGCCAAAATAACTCTCACCAATTGGGATGGCAGAGGCGTAAAATTGAATGGAGTTACAAACATGGAGATTAAGTTTGGTAACCATGTGATTGCACACAAGATTTATAACTCAAGTCATCTGAACAATGTTTCTTGTGAAGTTTTTAACCTACTATACAAGGTGGTGAAGAATAGACTATCCTTCAATCTTGTCGAGCTATTGTTGAATCAATTTAGTAGAACATGGATATCATCCAAGTCTTTAAGAACAATCCCTGTAAGTCTAGAGCTATGTTGACTTATTTATTCCTTTATGTGCAAAAGTTTTTCCCTTCCAAAGAAACTATGGTGTGGAAGAATGATAGACTAGTTCTGTATTATATAAATGAATTTAAAGTAGAGATGGTGATAATTTTGAAAGTATAATGGATGCATACTTTGAAAATTTCAAAGAGAAAATGTAGAGAAAACATAGAATTCGTAAGAAATTGGAGGACGATTATGAAAAAGATATCTATTTTTTGGTGGACTATGATAAAGTTCATATCCAGGTAGTAAGACCCAAAGTTGCATGGGTTAAGTCTCTAGGATATGAGGTTAACATAGATGACACAAAGGATATAATTGAAGCTCTCATTTACAAGTCAGTGGACCCCCAAAGCACCATATTTTGGCACATATAAGGAAGAAAAGGCTAGAATTGCATTAGAAATCAAACTACCTCAAGCCTTGAAAAGAGGAAGAAAGAAAGTGGAAAAAATTCTTAAGGATAATAAATCATCCAACTCTCCTCTTATGGTGACTAAAGACAAAGGAAATGACCTTGAGGAAGAAGAAGGAGAGGAAGAAAATGAAGAGGAAGAAGAACTTGAAGAAGAGGAGTCTCCCAAGATGAAAGGGAAGGTCATAATTACTAAACCTATAAAATCCTCCCCTACTATGTTCACTAGAAGAACAACAAAATCAAGGAAGAAATTGAAGTCAGGTGATGATGATGATGAAGAAATAGAACAAATTGTACTTCAGAAGACTACCCCTATGTTTGCAAAAAGATTGAAAAGACTAGAAGGAGGAAGTATGACATATTTCAAGACTCTTAAGTATGACACTAGGAGTGCAAAGGAGAAGAAACAAATAGAAGATTCCCTAGTGGCAAAAATGGCAAAATGGACATACTCTCTTGATGAACTAATCAAGCAAGTTCCTGACAATATTTTGAAGGTAGTTACACCTATATGGGAGAATGCACTTAATGTTGCAAAAGACATTAGAGAATAGACTTTGAGGCAACTTATGCCTAATCTATCAGACAAGGAAGTAAAGGAATCATTAAAGAAAAATGAACAAAAGATTACACCAAAATTTAATGCATTATTGATCCTATCAAAGGATATAGAATCTATTGTGAAATCTAATGCTATAGAATGGAAGAATATCTATGGGCAACACAAGTCTAGTGAACAAGTTGTGTAAATTGATGATGAAGAAGGTGTTGAGAAAGATTATGAAGAAATAAATGATGATGAAATTGACAATATTGAAAATGTAGAAGGAGATGATGCAGAGGATGAAGAGGATCAAGAAGTAGTAGGTGGTGATCTTCCTGAATATCAAAGTATTGAAGATTCAAATCCTAAAAAGATAGCAATAGAGGTAATGACCTCTCTTCCTAACTCTTTGAGCAAAGCCTTAGTGTCATCTAGCTTAGAGAAGGTCACTACCAAGGTAGTTGAGGTAAGCACTATATTACCAAGCACCCAATTGATTGTTAGAACCACTCTACCAAGTGCAGTGGTGATCACTTCATCTATTGAGTTTCATACTCCAGTTGTTACAGCAGTAGAACATGCTGAGAAACATTAAGGTATTTCAAGCATTCCTATTGTTAAGTGCTATTTCTCTTGTATTTTATATAATTTCTACAATTTCTACTATTGTTTCATTACCAAGTGTATCAACAATAAGTGCAATGATAGTTGAGTTTAAGCCTCAACTAAGCACAAAAGTTTGGAGCAAAGAAAAAGAAATTGTTCCTTCTTTTCAAAAGGAAAAGGGTAAAGAGGTAGAAGCCTCTAAGGAAGAGATTGATCTAGAGGAGGACATTATGATACTAGATTGGGATCTTTCTAATCTGACTCCTAATCAGATGGATACCCTTGGTGAGCTATGAAAAAGAGGGCAAAACAACAAAAAATAAGAGAGGAAAGGAAAAAGAAAAGCCAAGTGCTAGAATATATGAAAGGCATATTCATTGATGTACTGAGCATTGAGGTTGATGAGAAATAATCAATTTTGGATCAACTTGTTGAAGTAGTTCACAAGTACAATGAGGAATTGAATGCTCAAGATAAAATTCTATAGAGGGCAGAAAGAAAATTTGAGAATAAAGTTTTGGAGAGAGTGGCTCAGAAGATAGCCATTGATCAAGCAGAATTGTCTACTTTTCTTCCAAATTTTGAATTTTCTATAAATAATGTTGTTAATTTTTTTATAAAGTTAAATGACACATCAATTTCCATTAAGAAGATAAATGATAAATTATCAACAATAGATGTTGATTTGTAGGCAAGTGCACATTAATTGTCACTTGATCCTAGCTGCAGTTTTGCACATTTTATAAAGATTAGGTATTTGATAGACCTTCAAGCTGAATTGTTAAAGGAATAAAATAGGATAAGGGCCACACTTGCAGAAATTAAAGGCATGATCCTTCCCATCATGGATGCAATGCAAAAACATATTGCATATGAAAAAATGTTGATCCACGATAACAATTTCTGCATAGCTGATCATATGAAGTGTTCGTCGAGCTTGCAATGTTAATGAAGGGAATAAAGATAGTGTTGGCTGAGCCATGTAGTGTCAACTAAGAATTTTACTATCTACTAAGTTCTTAAATATTCACTGAGTCATCTAGTGCTGACTAAGTTCTTGCTATTCTAAATGATTAGTATGGATCAAGATTCTACATCAACTGAGTGCCATAGCTTGCTGAGGATTGAATGTGTTGATGGGTGTCATAACATCAATTGAGTTGTCTTCAGAACTCAAGCTACAACAATTGAGCTGACTTTAAGAAGATTGCTTGAATTAGGTATTGTAGCTGACTGTATAAGGAAATTAAGTAGATTGGTATATATGTAATATATTGTATCATATCCAAATATGTATGTAAAGAAGTAAGAAGCATGAGTGCAAATTAAAGAAGGCTACAAGTAGTATAAGGAAAAGTAGAGACTTATCTATCAAGGTGATCATTGTTGTTCAAAGGAATCTCATTCAAGAAAATTAGAGTTATAGATTAGAGATCAGCCATTGATTCATCCTAATAGGTGCATTAGTAAAATCCTTTAACAAAGTGGACTTAATAGTCTCATTCCAAATAACCTAACATAGTGCATACTTCATTGTATGTTGTAAATCCTTTCACAAGGTGGACCTAACAGTCCTTATTGCTCCTAATAGGGTAGATCATCAGAAGTGATCAATGTAAGCTTTAATACGGTAACTTTATACTACAGTAATAAAGCTTGTGGGTATCATCCCCACCCCAGTTTTACTTTCTATTTGGAAGGTTTATGGGTTACCAAATGTTGTGTCAAGTGTTATGAGTGTTTTATTGCTTTCTATTTTTCATGCAATCAATTAGACTAGATTACACAGTGAATGTTTAATTAGTGAATTGAAGTATAAGTTTTATTGGTTCTTGATTCACCTTCCCTCTCAGTCACCAAGCCTATACTACATTTCCAACAAATTTGTGCTCTTTTTCCTTATTTTTTGGACTAGTATTGATGTACTTGTCAGATTACCAATGCTCACTCTCTTGTCTCAAATACTCTTCCATCATTGTTCCCATTTGTATCATATAAGAATTTGAGTTATTAGTATATTCCTCTCTTTTTTATTATTGATTTTCAAGAAAAAAATACAATTAAAATGCTCTATTTAAAGTCTATTTATATTTTAGCTGTCACTTCCAATAATTCAAGTTACACATTTTTGGTTCTCAATATATGTATTTACTTAGTAACAAGATTTAATCATAATCTCCCCATATAGACATCGATAGTAGTCTATTGTTGAAAAGAGATTGTTTGAAATGTAGATTCTATCATGGAATAATCATTATTTTTTCAATGGTGTCAAACTTGCTACTTGCTGGTGTGATAATTGCTTTTTGGTCTGAATGCTATCATTTGTTTGATTGATGAAGAGGATTTGAAAAGAGAGGATAACAAGAGAATCTAGAGAAATATTTAGTGTATAAAGGGAGAACTAATACCAAGTAAGACATTGATGACATTATGTATTGTTGATCTACTTAAGGCTAAAGTAAATGGTTACTTTAGCTAAGCCAAAAAGAAGTGTTTTCATAGAAAGTGTTTGCCAAGCTAGGTTGAGAAAATAGTGTAAGCCAAGAAAATTCTAGTTCAAGCCAAGAAAAAAGTTATTATATGCCAAGTGTTAGTAAAATTTAGTAAGTGTTGAGCATCAGAGAAATAATAGTAGTGACCAAGCTAGAAGATGTAGCTAGTGCTGAGCAACCTAGTGTTGGCTAAGGATCAAAAGACTGTTATTGTCGAGTGAATAGTGTAGATGCTGAGTGACAAAAAAAAGTTAAATCAAAGATTTGATGAATCTGAGCCGACTAACTTGATTTATTGAATTATGTGAAGCCTATGGAAGATACATATGATGAGTTGGTGGCACAAAGTTTAAGATAAACTATTTTGAGGTGAATTCAAGGAAGATTGTAGAAGAAGTTTCTAGAGGAACTAAAATGGAAAAGTGGGTAGATTCATTCAATTTTACGTAACCCTAAAATGGATGATTGTGGTTAAACAACAAAAGATTTAAATTCTCTATTTATAGGGATAGTAGGCTAGATGCAAAGGTTGTCATGTGTGAGAACATAAGGAAGCTAAAAAGTCTAGGGTATTGCTTCATATGGTGGCTAAATAAAAGAGATTACAATTGGCATACAAAGCAAGAAGACTTAAGAGGTTGAAAGCATGAAGGGTGAACAAGCTATTAGAGATGAAGAGTATGAATGCTAAGTAGAATGGAGGAGTGAACTAGAGATCTATGATCTACAAGTGAGTTGTATTTTATTATCAGATCAAGTCATACTATTACTTTCTAACAACTGTATTAGTCTACATAAATCCTTTGGATTAAGGTTAACCTAACAGTCTTTTGTAAATCCTTTACCCTGGTGACATTCTAATAGAATGTTCTAAAGAACTCTAACAAGGCTCATTCCCAATGGGGTAATTGAAATCCTTTAACTAGGTCACATTTAATAGTGTGTATTGTAACCTTTAATAAGGTTGGCCTTTAACAGGACATCACTTCAGAAGAGTGAAATTGGGTAGCATGCTACTGGTGGTTTTTCCCAAATTGGGTTTCCATGTAAAATCCTTGTGTTAAATTGTGTGAATGAGTTTGTAGTATTTCATGTTTATATTTTTGCAAAGTTATTTTGACCTAGGATAGTGACCTAATGGGTTAAGGTATTGGATGATCTAATGAATGCATGCATGATATCATTTTATGGATATGAATCTATTAAGCATTGAAAAGTTTTATTTGTACACTTGGACCTTGGATAACTGATTCACCCCCCCTCTCAGTTATTCTAAAAAATTCTAACATTTGGTATCAGAGTGTGGGTGCTTGTGAAGAAGTAGTTTGAAGGTACTAAAAACTAAAGATCAATATGTATAGAAAGGAGGTGCCTAAAATGAACAAGGAAAAATTTCTTGCATGGTAAAGTTTGATGAAGCTACATCTAGGAGGTCTTGGAGGTTATGCACAATCTAACATCACCACCAAGCATGTTCATCCTATTAGAGACCTTATTGCTGATGATTTGAAAAAGAAGAAAGAACACAATTAGGCAATGTTAGAGCTTGCCATTTTCGTAAGCTACACATATTTTGATGACATCAAAGGATGTAACTTTGCTAAGAAGATGTGGGATTCTATAGAGATGATCTATGGAGGAGATAATAATTTTCTAAGAGCCAAAGCTGAAAGCTTAAGAGGAAAGTTCGATGACATGAGAATGCAAGAAGGTGAGACTATAGTCTAGTATTGCACAAGAATAAAAAATGTTGTGAATTCTATCAGAGGAGAATATGGTGTTATTGAATATGAGACTGTGATCAACAAAGTATTGAGAATCCTGTTACCTATCTATGCTATTAGAGTCTCTACCATACAAGAACTAAGGGATGTTCCTGGTAGCAATCTAACCCTTGAAGGACTGATGGGTAGAATCATTGCTTTTGAACTTTCTAATTTTGACAATTTCAAAACTAAAAAATGTTGAATATGCTTTTAAAGCTAAACTAATATTGAAAGAACCTAGAGAGAAAAATAAAAAGGTCAAGCATGTTTCTAGTGATAGTGATACAAATGAAGATGATGTATACGAGCTTGAAGCATTATTGGTGAGGTGATTTCACAGAGGCAAAGAGAAATGAAAAGGTAAGCTACCTATCATGTGCTTTAATTGTAATGAGGTTGGTCATATTGCTACTAGGTATCCAAAGAAGAAGAACGATAGAAGTGGAGATAAATGTGAAAGTAAAAGAGATGAGAACAACAAAGATTGTAAAGACAAAGGAAAGAAGTCTTGCTACATTGCTGAAGAGAAAAGAAAAGATGGATTTGATGACCATGATGATGACGTTGTGTAAGTTGCTATGAAAGATGATTCTGATGAAGACAGGACAACTACATTGATATCTTATGTGAACAAAAGTGATAGATGGATCATTGACAGTGGATGTTCACATCACATGATTGGAGATAAAAGTAAGTTCATTACCATTAAGTACTATAATGGAAATATTGTTAGATTTGGTAATGATGCACCCTATCTAATAAAAGGTAAAGGATCAATCAAAAGAAATTCAAGAATTAGTTCATACTGATTTGTGTGGACTAAGTGATGTACAAAGATACAAAGGTGACAAGTACATTATCCTATTTGTTGATGATTATTCTAGGATGATGACAATTATGTTTTTGAAACAAAAATATGATGCTTTTCAAATGTTTAAGTGGTATTTGGCAAGAGTTAAAAAGGAGACTAGAAAAAACTTTAAATGTTTGAGATCTGAGAGAGGTGGAGAATTTACATCAAATGAGTTTGAGATATTCTCTAATGACAGAGGAATCAAAAGATAGACTTCTACACCTAAGACCCCTCCACAAAATGGGATTGTTGAAAGGAGGAACATATCTATAATGAATTGTGCTAGAACACTGATGATGGAGAAGAATGTTGCTTTGAAATACTAGAGAGAAGCTATAAGTGTACAACTGTCTATACCTTGAACCAAGTACAAGTCAAGAAAGGTTCAAATTCCACACCTTTTGAACTATGGTATGTATAGTCACCCAATGCAAAATATTTTAAGGTATTTGGAAGAAAGTGTTACATTCTTAAGGACAACAGGAATGGTAAACTTGATGCTAAAAGTGAAGAAGGTATATTCCTAGGCTATTCCACAAGATGTAAAGCTTATAAGTGTTTAAATACTAACACTAACAAAGATGTGGAAAGTGTAAATGTGAGGTTTGATGAATATACAAAAGTACATGAAGATGAACCTAAGAAGGAACCTTAAGAGTAAAAAACCTTCATATACTACTCTGAAGACATGAATGTTGATGAAGCTATAAACCAAGATGTAAATCAACAAAAGCAAGTATCTGTGACTGCTGAGTCACATACAATGGATGTTGAGTTGCATTCAAGAATTGAGTTGCAAAAAGAAGATGAAGTACATTTTGATACTAAGATTAGTGTACATGAAATAAATGTCAATTTACCTAATAGATGAGTACATAGTGATTCTAAAGTTGACAGACCCATTGAAGAAAGAAGAGCAGAACCTAGATTGTCAAAGTATGTTAGGAGACATCACCCTATTGAACAAATTATTGGAGATAAAAAAGCTAGACCAATGCCTAGGAATAGGTTGAGAAGTGATACATGTTTGTTAAGTATGCATGAGCTTAAGTCAGTGAAGAATGCCTTAGAGAATGAAGACTGGAGTAAAGCCATGAAAGAAGAGATTGATCATATTAAGAAGAAAAAAAATGGACTCTAATACCTAGACCAAAGAATAAGAATGCGATTGGAACCAAGTGGGTATAAATAAATAAAATAGATGAGAATGGTGAAGTTACAAGGAATAAGTAAGATTGGTTTGTAAGGGATATGCACAAGAAGAGGGAATTAGATTGGAAGGAGTAAGAACTTTGCTTGCTTACTTTGCATACAAAAGTTTCAAAGTTTATTAGATGGATGTGAAGTCAACATTTTTGAATGGTATACTATAAGAGGAGGTTTAAATTGAACAATCAGAATGATTTTTTGATCCAAACAACAAGAAAATAGTATGTAGATTACACAAATCTTTATATGGTTTAAAGCAAGCTCCAAGAGCATGAAATGAAAGACTTCACAATTATTTTGCAAAGATTGGTTTTAAGAAGACTAATGATAACAAAAATTTGTATTTGAAGGTAGAAGGAGGTAAAGGGATTTTACTAGTTAAAATATTTGTTGATGATAGAATATTTGGAGGAAAAAATGCATTATGTAAAACATTTGAAAATGAAATGAAGAAAGAATTTGAGATGTCTATGTTTGAAGAGATAAAGTTCTTTGTTGGTTTGCAAGTATATTAGATGAAATATGGTATTTACATCACTCAGTCTAAGAATGTAAAGAAAATATTGACAATGTTTGGTATGGAGGATTCAAAACATGTTAGCACTCCTATTGTGATAGGACACAAACTATCCATAACTGATGATTCTACTGAAGTAAATCAAACATTATACATGTCTATGATTAGAAAATTACAAAATGTAGTACATAGTAGACCTGACATTTACATTAGCTATTGGGATTGTTGCAAGATTTTTTGAAAATCCTAAGGAGAATCATTTGATGGCTATTAAAAGGATCATGAGATACTTGAAAGAAATAGAAGAGTATGGTCTATACTACAAGAAGAATGATAAGTTTGAATTAAGAGCCTATATAGATGCTGATTAGGATAGAAACATTGATGACATAAAGAGTAAAATTAGTGGAGCATTTTTCTAAGGAAAAAAATTGGTCATCTAGAACAATAAGAAGCAAAATTGTATATCTCACTCTACTACTGAAGCTAAATATGTGGCTATTGTAGTGAATTGTATAAATATTGTATGGATCAAATAGCTACTCAAAGAAATGAAGGAAGAAATTATTGAACCTATGGTACTTTATTGTGATAACACAAGTGCTATAAACATATCAAAGAACCCTGTGATGCACACAAATTAAAGATAAAGCACATTGCAATCAAGTATCATTACTTGAGAGAATTGATAGACAAAGAAGTGAGAATGGAATATGTGAATACAAAAGAATAGATAGCTGATATATTTATAAAAGCTTTACCTAAGGATGCCCATGACTATCTTAGAGGTAAACTAGGGGTGTAATGCCCACTTATAGTTTTCTTTATATTTTATATGTTGAACTCTTGTAGGCATATGTTATACATGTGTCAGTTTCAGAGATATATGGTGAAATGTTATTTCATGACTTCAAAATATCATTTATGATTAAATAGTTGATTATATTTCATGTGTTGTCTAATGATTATGATTACTTAATTGTTAATGTTTCTTTAATGATTCTTAGTTAGTAAATGTGATTACTTTCATAATGATGAAAAATAATATGTATTTAATAATGATTATTTTACATTCATAATAACACATTATTATATCTCAGTATATGATGAGTCGACTCATGATTCATTATGGTACTTACCCCATACTTGCATGTGTATCGTGTGCGTGTCTATTTTACTTTTTTGTCTAACGTGTCTAATGTGGTTAAGGGAGAGAGTCATAGTCATTTGCTAGTCAGGATCTACACAATGTACCACTTCCTTCCAAGATGAGTGTGCCCTATCACAATAACTCAATGGTAAGAATGGGAAGATAATGATCATGTCCAATCCCAGCCATAGCCTAAACACTTGTCCTGCAAGGAGGAATCATATTTGACTCTCTGCCCCTTTTAAACCCATGAGTTTGGTTTTGTATGTGTTGTTTGAGTTTGGGTTTTGAATGGTTTTGCTTATGTGGATTTTCTATGTTATTTATTTGGTAAAAGGTTCAATTTTGATATTTAGATATAGAATTATTAAATATTATTTAAATAGAAGGAAGAATTATTATATCAGGATATTTAATTTATTGGAAAATTAAATTAATTAAATATTTTCTTTTATTTATTTATTTAATAGACTTGATTTATTAAGTCTAAATGTGAAATTTGGAAAAAGGATGAATTAAAATATTAAAGACTAAATATTGACTTATCATAAATATTTAATCAATGATAATAAAATTAGAGTTGCACATAGTTAGTGGACCTGCACTCCATTTTCTAGAGAGTAGCATTCCATAATGGGGAGGAATATCAACAACAAGGACCATCATGGTCATTTCAACATCAGGGTAAGCAACTAGTTTAAAAGGTAAGGCATTAATTTCTTGTATCTATTAGTCTACACCTACCCTACTTGGTATCTACTTTGAAGCCAAGGGCTTCCATAACTTAAAAAGAATAATCATGTTTGACGCCCCTAAGTCAATCATGCAATTTTTAAAGTTTTACCATCTATGATTGGACTGAGAAAAAAAGGATCAATGTCTTAAAGGTAGGCTACAAAAGAGTTGTCTAAGTACATTTGGGGTATTTGAGACACAAAACCTTTGTCCTCCTTATCTTTCATTACAAGTGGTGCCTGCCATACTACTGATGATTTTAGCTCAACAACACTATTACTTCCTATCCCACCCAACCAAGACAAAGCTTTGTTCTTGTGGTCCTCTATTCTAAACATTTCAGATAAGGGAACCTTAACAATAATTTGAGATAACATAGTAATCATGTCAATAAGATCATACACAATTTTTTTGGGAGAATTACCTCTAAATTTTTTTCTCTTGAGCAACAGTTTCCTTCACTGGCTTGATGACATTAGAGCTTGAGTTCTTTTCTGGTACATTGGCTTTGACCATTTCAACTCCTTGAAACTGCACCTTTCTTTTTGGCTCCCACTTCTTGGTTTTTCTATCCCTAATTTTTATAGTCACCGTATCATCTTTCTTATTCTCATCATTTTCTTTATGAGTAGTATCCTTAATGAAGATACTAGATGGCTTACCTACAAAATTATTGATAGTTCTGTTTCTTAGATTGTAGGTACTATGAATCTGAGCTATCATCTTAACTATGATTCTATCAATCTCTTTTTTGGATGGTTTCCTAAAGTTTGTGTGATCCATACTTGACAATGTACTACATACCTTGTCATCATCATGATCTTCATCATCTAAAAACACCTATTGGTGATGTAATTGATAAGCATTTCTTTGATTTGCAACATCATATTCAACTTCTTCTAAATCAAACTCCACACCATCATCACATAAGTTTACCATATTGCAACCCATATCCTCATGATTTTCTTCCTCCTCTCCATCCTCATTTTGTGCTTGTTGATTTGTAGAGAAAGACTAAGCCAATGCATAATAGTTAGGGGAATAATGGGGCTGACATACAATACACCAAGGCACATCATTTGTCATATTTATAAAATTTATTTGTAAAGGATTTGGTGTACCTTTGTCCTTAGTGCCTTGAGTGGGATTAGGGATTGGTTTTCCATCCTTTCACTGAGTGGTATAAGGATAGTTTTTCATTCTAGGCTATCTATTGTAAGGGGTATTATACTGAGGTTTATCACTAGTATTTTGCTTATTTTCTTGGTTTGCTAATGGACTCAAATTCTTCACCAAGTTTAACACTTGACCCACTGTATCCTCTTCAGGCTTCTTTCCTATAGTAGGATTTTCACCCTCTTTCTTGTTTCTAAGATTAAACAATTTTGGGTCATCCCTTCTTCCCAATTTACTAGAGGCCTTTCTATTATTCTCAATGTTTACAACCATATTATAAGATTCTCTTAGTGGTCTAAGATCCTTTTCCCTTAAAGTGTATGCCATCTTATTGTCAAAAACATTAAAGTAAGTCGTGAAGCATACATCTTCACCAACTCTCATTACTTGGAACAACTTATACATCCCTTTCAAAAATCTCACATTAAAATCAAATGTAGAATTTTTTGGGCCCTTTTTTATGTTGTTAAACTCATTCAACACAAAGCTAGCATTGGTATTGTTTCCATATTGCTCTTTCAAAAGTTTTTCTAAGTCATTCCAAGAGGCTACACTCTCATCTGGAAACCTTCTAAACTAGTCCCTAGCATCTTCAATCAAGGAGTGTACAAATAACTTCATGACTACATCCTCATCCTCTACCTCATAGTCATTGAGCATGTTTATAAAATTTCTTAGGTGCTCTTCACTAGTTATAGCACTATTACCTAAAAACTTGGTAACCTTGTCCCTGAAATCATTAGAGATAGGATATGGAAACCTAGAAATGCCTACAAAAGATATTTTCTTATATTTTTCCATATAAATGGGTCTTCTTTGGAATCCCATAGCATTTGAAGTACTTGCTCTAGTAGCCTAGTTTTGGATAGGAATCTGAGGCTGTTGGGCTTGTTGAGTCACAGGTATCTGACTACCTATAGTAGAAGATGAGGAAGGGGCTATTTGTGATATGTTTTGGCTAGTTAATAGAGGTCTACAAGTAGGAATAGATGGGACAACTTGTGAAGATTGGCTTGGCTAGGATGCTAATGTAGAGTTAGTTTTGATAAACTAAATTTTTCTTCTAGTTTCAACAACTTGGGATTTATTCTCAACCTTCTCAAGCTCTTTAGCTAAGTCTTCTCTCTCCTTTATGGCCCTTTCTAAATCCAAGTCAAGCTTAGACATGAAAATTTTTGTAGATTTACTAGGAATAACTTGGGGCTCACTTATTTGTACTCCTACAACCTTTTGCTTTCCTTTGTCAGGATCCATTGTAGTTACATCTACAATTGTAGGTTTAATAGGTCTATAAGGCTAGACTTGTGATATAACATGTCCCTCCTTCTCTTTAAAAAGACACTTTTGCTCTTGGAATTTGGATTTTAAAACATCAACATCTCCAAAAACATATAAGTGTAACTTAGAAGATTTTTCTTCTAATCTTTTATTTTGCTCTCGCAAGTAGGCCATTCTCCTAAGAAAGTTGTCTCTCTTAATGAGTTTGTTCAAGGTAACTTTTTCCTTTTCTTTCTCCAAAAATATTTGTTTGACCTCTTATTTTGCAACCCTTTTCTTGAGAACTTTCAGTTTTGAAAATAAATCTTTTGAATGTGCAGAAGTGGCTTCTGAATCTACTGGGTCATCTAGATCTACAAGATTTCTTTCCTCATAAGGGCCTTTTCTAGGACTCAATCTAGTATCCATATTACCTCTATAACCCCACCTATGGTTCATTTCATTCACCATATTTGGTCTATAAGGAATGTCCCCTAAAGAAAATATATTCTTGTCATGATAAACCTCTTTTCTTGAAATGGGGTGGTGAATATTTCTCCCAATAGTATATTAGTTTTAGATCCAGAACTCAGGGAAGATGACTCTTTTTCTAACATAGGTTTGTATTTAGAATGGGCTGACACACTAGCCCTAGGCTTCCAAGTAGCATTAGAATCTATTTTCTTTTTATTTTGGTTCTTCTTACCCCTAGGAGGTAATTCAGTGTATAATGGTATTTCTGTGTTAGCCTTTGCAAATAATTGGGTATTTTTCTTTATATTAGCCACTGGTTAGAAAATTTTTAAAAATATAGCACTAGATACAAAACCTTTTGACTTGAGTCACCACCCTATATAGGGAAAATATTAAAAATGACCTATTAGACTGAAAAATACAATGAAGAAAACTTACAAGAATGACTGGGACATAAAAGGCCAATCAGAGAACCATCAATACTGTACACTAGTTACTACAACTTTACTCTATAGATAAGGTACTGGATAAACAATAGTAAATATTTTAGACCACTTAACAACATTCTTTACACAACTCCCCAGCAGAGTCACCATTTTGTTGGTATTTTTTGGACTACCAAGTTGCTCTAAACCCAATATTAGGATGCACAAGATGAAAACAAGCCTAAGGAGTAGCTAGGTCACATACCAACCAATATTAAAATAATATTTGAACCAACTTCAAAAGAGTACACAAGATTCTCTACACTTTAGGCTTTGCAAGGCCAAGGCAGGTGCACCTTAGGGATATGAATGTGACTAGTTATTTTGTTTTTCTCTTCAGACACTTTCTCACTAATATTTCTTCTTTCAAACCTATCCCCTATAGTAGATAAAGGCTACGATTTCTTCTTAGATTTAAAACAAACTCTTTGATTACAATAGCTAGTTATAACCCAAAGGAAAGCTATTACAAATAAGTGTTGACCAAAAACTTTAGTTCTTCATTACATAAATGGAAAATTGATTTTTGATTGATATATGTATTTTGCAATCATATGAACCATCATTGCAACTAAAAGTAATTGATTAGTGCCTTATACATTGTTATATAGAGTCAAAACCAACAACTTTAGACCTATTTAATTGACTTGCAATTAAATTTGTAAATATTTAACTCTAAATTCCATTCTTATCATATCCCTCTCATATACCCAGAACCCTATCAATTTCTAAAAGAAATTACTTAACTCTTTGAATTAAAAGCAATTAGTAAGAGACATACAATTCATCCAAATTGCATTGAACTAAAAGAACATTGTTCACTCTAATTCCAAGATCATAGATATACAAGAAAGGAGACAAAACTTAGAGACACAAATATGGATAACTTACTTTTGCATTAATTTCCTTTGAAAATGAATACAATATTGATATAGACTCAAAATATAACTCAAACCTTGACAACTTGATCATTCATATTCACTATATCTTCAAGTTTACAAGACTGAATGCATTCATACAATTAAAAAAACTAGATAGACTGTAGATGACATAAAACTAATTTTTTTTCAAACTTTTGACCTCTACTCCACATCTTGCAAATCCTTGTAAAGGATTGCAACAAGGTTTAGATGTGAGGAGGACACATGTTAGAACCCTAATGGAAGAGAAAGGTGGCAAAACATGTACAAAAAGTTACAATTAAGACATTCCTCTACGCTTGATCCAAAAATAGGAAGTAGTTGTAAAGTTAGCAAGTGACTATTTATTGCTGGAGCTTTAACTTTAATTCTTTGTCTTCTACCATCTTTATCAAGTAAATCCTCAACTACCTCTTACTGACAAAGCTTTAATCTCTCCCACCACTTCCCAAACATAAATCTCTCTTTTGGTGGGCTACTCGATTGATTTAACTTCTTCCAAGTCCTTTGTGGCTTTAATCCACCTAACATATATTATAACTTTTGACTCCATTGAAAAGTTATTCAAATCTATTTCAGCTCTAAACAAGGAGCCAATCAAATTGTTGAATGGGACATCACTATTATCTTCAAAAATAGTTGTTGTGGCTTCTTGAGTTAATATTGCATTGAATGAATTAGATCACTCCTATCATTCTCTCAAATTATTATCAACATCCAAAATTGGTGGAATATAGGGCTCAATTCCCTAAGATAAAACTTTCAATTTTCCTTGTATTATTTGCATTTTTCTAGTAAAGAAGCCAATTAATTACTTTACCATATGTAGGCCCTCCTTTACTATAATAATCTTATTAGGCAAGTATTAATTTTTAGCCATCAACATAATAAGCCTCTCTAAGAATTGAATATATGGCACCCAAAGATTGAATGTGGGTGACAACCATGCGAGTGCTTCACTGCAAACCTGCTCAACATCTTGTAAAGAAACATAGAATGCATGGGCCTGTTGAGATATATTCTTTAGAGTTTTAACTCTGTGGCCTATCATATTTCTAAGGATAGTTGTCCTTACCTCATTTCCTTTTTGTTTTGGTGAAGCATTAATGCTCATTCTTTTAGGCTTTGTATCCTCTACCTCCAGCTCATTTGTCTATGTAGTTGTCTTTGTTTTGACCTTAGATGGTTGTTCTGGAATTTTTCCAAAGGCATATTCTTGTTCACCTTTTTAGGGTAATCACCCACTTCATTTATGTCCATGGGAATATGCTGTAGCATAGACTTCCCTATGTAAGCCTTGGTATTTATTTCAAATTTCTCTTGTAGGTTAACTAGGTAAACTGGTTCACTCATAGTACCATCCAATCCAAATACTTCAATAAAGGAAGTACAGTCCAGTGTACATTAAATGGTTCCATCCCTCCTATGGAATGAGTTGGTGGCTAGATTGTATGATTTGATTAGGGCCTTGACCAAATCAACATCCACAAAAACTTTTGGAAAGATAAGTTTCGCCAGATTCTTCTTCCAAGGATTGTAAATAGGGATCTTCTTGGCTCGGTTGCGGTAAAAATATTTGAAAACTTCATAACTAGTGACTTTAGGGCATGTAGCATCTCTACAAAATATGTCGTGGTCTCTAAAATCATGATCATTTTCATCGATGGCATTAGAGGATTCTAGGAACAACCTAGTCCATTCTTTAACAAAACTATTAGGTTTCTTCTACCTAGTTTTCCCTCCCTTGGAAGTTGAAGGTTCTATGACCTCCATGTTTGATGCTTGTATCTCTTCCACCTCTTTGTTAGATATCTTGAGAGTAGACTAAAAAACTAGAAAACTTCAGCAACTTCTTTGAAAACAAAAATCCATTCACACTGAACTATGCAACTGCTCTGAAATCTCTTCTCTCTATAAATGGTAATGGATCACTAGATTATTGAATGCTTTATGTTGTACATACTTTCATTAACCTTCTCTATGTATTGAAACTATACATTCTCAAACTTTAAATTCACTATTTTCTGTCACCTCAGATGGAGTGTCCACATAACTATCCAACTCAGGGACCTTGGTACTTTACTCAAATTGTATTGGTTATAAAAATTTTGTCATTATTCCAACTCAGAAAAGTATAGTTCACTTTTCATGTCAAACTAGGGTTTACAATCTTATGATACACTATGAAAGAAGAGATTTTCATATCATCATAGGTGGGGAAATTCAGCTCTACGATCTTATGATCCTTTGAATTAAAACCTTTATCACATTATCATAAGCCTTGAAAATGGCTTTCATGATTCTATGATAAACCATTTATTATGTCTTTGGAGCTTACCCTTAAGCCTCTTACAACCTTATAGGAAATGGTTTATCTTAAGATTAGGACACCAAAAATAGTTACATTGAGCAGTTAACAAACCCCAGTGCAATATCTTATCTTTCTTTCCTTTGCCTTATGATCTTATGATCACGGCTTATTGGACCACTTCGTAACTTTGATAGTTACCTTTCACACCTTATGATGTTACAATCACTACTTTGGTGTAACATCGTATTTGCACTTTTAGTTCCTTACGACTTCATGATCACATTCACCTAACTAACTTCATAACATTGGAGGTTATCTTTAATTTTGATCATTTACCTATGACCATATGACAATGGTTATCCTTTCTTTATTATAGCCTTAGAAGCATCAATTTTCATCTTCCTAATCTCACAACCTAAAAATTCTTTGTAGCTTTGTAAGACTCTTAATTTTTACTTGAGATCTTATGATCTATTGCCTCTTGTAGCATCAGAAGCTATGGACTACCATGTGTCTTAAAAGTTTATGCAAATGTGCTTGACCCCACCTTGCTTTATCATTTGATACTTACAATCTTACGTTGCTTCCTTATCATGCCATCAAACCCCTCATATTTTTCTCTTATGATATTATGGTCATAAGCCTTTCATATCATCAAAGGTCTCCTTTAAAATCTTTATGATTTCTTGATTGCTCCTTTGTCAAAAGATCATAACTCTCCACAATCCTTAACACTTTTTATGTCCTTGCAATCTTACGATCACCACTTTATCGTATGGCTGTGAGCCTCCATTTTTTCCTTTATGATCCCATGATCACCTAATTTTCATAACATCATACAACTTGATTTTAAAACCCTTCCATCAAACACTTAAGATGACACAACACAAGGGGAGTCGTAAGATCAGAGCCCTCATTTTGAACACTTGCGATGCTATGACCTATAACATATCTTAGGATCAGGATACTCAACACATTACCCCTATGATCCTTTGCTAACCCTTACATCATATCACCAGGAGAGGGAAATTTTGAGCTTACAACTAGATGCGTAACCCTTGATCATAAGATTGTATCATATGATTTGAATGCCATACAATCTCCTGCTTAGAATAAAACCTAGGGTAAGGGTAAAAATGATTGCAGATTTTAATAATTATTTTCATAACAAGGATGAAGATACAACCTTATTCCACTTAGGGAAAGATCTTCAACATCAGGATAGGGCAAAAAATAACAAGGTTAGGGTTGCATCTAGAAACTAATAACAAATAAAACACAAACCCTAACAATGCAACATAGTTCAAAGTATTTTCACAATAAACTTTCAAATTTTTGGCACACTGAAAATAAGGGCTATCACCATTCACTATTTTTTCTTTCATCTACATCATTTTGAGATCCAATTCCACAACTTGTGTGGAATCATGTACGTTTATTGTACATATATAAATGTATTTTTCACTTGAATAAATGAGAAGATCTTTCATGAATGAGGTTGGATGTCATTTACTTTATGCATTTGGTAATTCAATTACTTTCAGTTACCTTATAACTTCCTCATCTAAAAAAATGATACACCACTTGTAACCCTAAAAGTTTGAAATTGTACTAATATATCCTAACTATATAGCTCTGCCAATATTGGTTGGACACTAAAATTGGTAACAAGTCCCTCTAGCATGCCCTTTCATAACTAGTGTTAATTCACTAGAATGTTTCTAGATGCCTAATGTACTTCTTTTATCCTTATATATTTTCTTTGTAATTCTTCTCTTAAATTCACTATGATATTGTGAAATAAGACAATGTGTAATATCTCAGTCGTAATCATAAATAAGAAAATGACACCTTTAGAAAATAATTGATATATTTTCATTGCCTTATTTTATGAGAAAACTTTAGCGTAAAAACCTAATTGGGCGCATTGTAGAAAAAACCCATCTCTTGGATTTTTTAAATACATTCCTATTTGCCTAGAAAATGCAATGCAATATGATTTTTCAGATTTTTATATGACTTTATGAACATGTTCTTTCTCCTCCAACAACATGCAAAATGCTTAGAATTGATTTAATGCATCTTCGGATTATTATTTTGTATGTATTGATTGCTTATATTAAACATTTATGTGTTTATGGTTCACTAAAAAAAAAACTCCTAACACGTCATTTTATTCTAGTGCATATGCATACATACATACATTCATACATACATAAATACAAAAATACACATACACATACACATACACATACACATACACATACACATACACATACACATACACATACACATACACATACACATACACATACACATACACATACACATACACATACACATACACATACACATACACATACACATACACATCCACATCCACATACACATACACATACACATACACATACACATACACATACACATACATATACATAAAGACACACACACACACACACACTATATACATCCATCCATCCATCCATCCATACATACATACATACATGTATATATAATTTCATTTCTAATGTGCTTATTACCGTGTTTGGAAACATATATCATCCTCTTGGCATAAGAACCTTGAATTTTGAAAAATACACTTGTTTAATTTGAACATCTTGACATGAAATTAATAACCTCATACTACTTAAATTAAGTTCACTTTAATTTGAAGTTCTTATGATTATGTAACTTTAGCAAGATGACTTACAACCTTAAAATTGAATGCATGTTATTCAACTCAATGCTTATTATACATTTAGTAGATAGGAAAACATTTATTCTTTATAATGTTACAATTGTAAAATCTTTGAAAAAAGAAGAGTATCTTTCCAACTATCTAAATATTTGAAGCTTTTTCTAATATGAAGATGTTGATTCCTTTATGTGCCTAGATCCTTTGTCTCATTATCATGAAACTTAAAAGTCTTCTATTAGCTGAAAGGTTTCACAACATGATTCTATGTCCCTTCAAAAACCTCATACTAAGCTAGTCTTCAATATGATCTGAGTAGAGCTAAAAGGTTTCACTAGTTGAATGTGTCTCTTTGATATATCAATTCCTTAAGTTTGTTGATATGCTAGTAGACTTCAGTCAAAAGGTTTCATGTCTCATGGGAATGTCCCTTCAACAACCTAATAAACCTCCATGGCTGGATCTATGCATGACATAAACTTTGTTAGCATAATAACTATTTCAAGCTTTCAACTTGGTCTTTTCCCTTTCCTTCTAATACAAGTCAATTGAGTATATATCTTGTCGATATGTAGGATGTGTAATCACCTAAAAATGGTCATCTAGACTATTAGCCCCCTTCTTAGCATTTTTGCTAATTTAATTAATTATTTACCTAGACCAAATTGCTAATAATCAATTAATTTGATTATAACCTATAGTTTGACTATGCTATCCTAAGTTCATTATTTGATTAAAAGAACATGTCCCCTTTTAATTAAATAAAAGACTCCATTCTTCTAACCCACTTAAAGTGCACACATAAAGTCTTTTTTCTAATTTTCAAATTAAAAGAAAAGGCTTTGTGACTTTTGTCTTGTAGGAGTTGATGAAATCCAACTCCACAGTTGCCAAGATCACCTACATGCAAATAGCTTGCTAAAGAGAAACCGAAGGAGCAAGAGCTTGAAGCAAACACTGCAAGAGAAAATATTTCACGATAGGAAAATGAAATTGCTATGTGAATGGATGATTTTACAATGAGAAAGAGACCAAGTATAAAGGCCTCAAGAAAGCTTGTAGAACAAGTTGGAAAGAGGTAGAAGATAAGGTTGACAACTAAGCACTCTTCCACAAAAAAGTGGAACATGCTAGAAGGGAACAAACTCCCGTGTTGTCAACAACTAACCACTACAACTATTAAATACTAAATATTAAATAAATGCATTAACCTAAGTAAGCTTAAGTAAATAGAATAAATAATAAATAAATAATTATTTACTCTAACACCCCGCCTTAATGTAGATGGGGTGAGATGATAGGCAATTGAGAAGGTGGGCCAAAAATCTCCTGAATATGAACCAAGAATGATGAGAGAGGAAGAGGTACAAACACCTATAAAGTCACGGTCACAGTGATGCTGCATGGGAAAACAAAAGGAAGAAGGCCTAACATAGCAAACAACTATCCCCCCCATGGTGCTTTATAAAAATAGTGCATGTACAATTGACTCAAAAATAATGTTCATGAACTCGAAATGCAAAAGTGACACTTTATCTCAGTGTGTATACAAAAGTGGTTACAAATGATGTCTACAATGATCAAAACAAGGAAAAAGCTGACACAAAAGAAAGTATAGCCTAAAACAAAAGAAACCATGCCAGGAAAATAATCCTTGGACCTAAAACACCCAAGATATCCATCATAGAGCAAAGATGCCAAAAATATGGTAGAAAGAGCATGGTCCAAAATCTAAGGAAAAGGACTACATTTCTAAAAAGATGACAAAACTAGCTTTCCAAAAATATAACGTTTTCAAAAAATTGACATGGGTTGCAAAAGATATGCATGCCAAAGTCAAAAACACAACTTCAAACTTCAATAGAAAAAATAGGCAATAAAACTACATCAAAACTTGAAAATACCTACACCAATGTATCTATCTTAGAATCAGCTTTTTGACGCTTCTTTTGAATCAGAAAAATACCTCTGTATGCTCAAGTTATGGCCAAAAAACCAAGAGTAGGTCCAAAATGACCCTAAAGAAGAGGTGCAAGAAGGTCTGCTGATGCAAGATGATGTCTTGCTGATGTCAGTAGATCATGAGCTTAAATTTGATGGCTTGAAGGTTGTCACAACAAAAAAGAGGCCACATGGCATGCGACATGGAAAAAATGATGTGGCAAGGGTGATGTGGCAGGTCCACATGGCAGAGTGCCACATGACACCTAGGCCACATGTCACCCCCACACACTACTGAGTGGTTGCAAAACTATGATTGTGCTGTTGAGTGTGTAGAATATTCCAATGGAGCATTGACAGAGTAGGAGCAACATTGGAGCTGCGAACTATAGATGGAGCAGAGTGTTATGGGGGTGCCGCCAGTTGCGGAGGCAAGTTGGTAGTGTGGGAGTTGAGAAACTAAGTAGACTAGAGGATGTGCTGCTGGGCTCGGATAGAGTAGAAGATTGGTAATGCTCGAGTGGTGCTGTCAGTGTAGGTTGCACTTTGGCTGAGCGTGAGTAGCCCCATGGTGGCTACTGGGTGCTACCATAGTGGCGTGGCCCAAAAATATTTTAATTTTTTTATAAAAATGCTAAATCATCCATACAATTCATACGGTAGGGTTTGAAACAATTTTTTTTGCCTCCCAGAGCTCTGTCTCCAAAATTAACAAGTTTTATATGGATCCTAGCTGAAAAGCACCTTCAAAATCTAATGGTAGCATCCGTTTGGGCCCAATGTGCTCTAAAAATTTGTTGTTCCCCTGATTTGAAGAAAAATGCACATACAAACTAAGGTTTGTGACTTCAAATCATGGCTTCAAAAATCCTTCAACCAAGCAACAATAGGAAGGCTCTGATACCATGTTGGAGTTGATGAAATCCAAGTCTGAAGATGCCCAAGATCACCTGCATGCAATAACTTGTCAAAGGGAAGCCAAAGAGAGAAGAGCGTAGAGCAAGGGAAAAACCTTAAATGGATATGAGAGACAAGAAGATATTGCAACACGAGAAAATATGTATTTACAATATGCAAGAATGAGATATGAAATACAATGAGGGAGCTCAAATATAAAGAGCTCAAGGAATCTCCTAGAACAAGCTAGGAGACATTAGGAGATAAGTGTGACAACTAAGCATACATCCACATGAGGTGGAAAGTCCTCAAACAAGGTGAGAGGATAAGTATGACTTAGGAGAGAACAAACTCTCGTATTGTCAACAACTTATAACTAACTCCTAGACTACAACTAATAAATGAAATGCATTTACCTAAGTAAGTTTAAGTAAATAGAATAAATAATTAGTAATTAATTATTTACTCTAACATGTCTCATATGGAAAGTCAACTTATATTCTATTGGTTGACTTGTATGTGCACACAGATCACTCCTCTTTTCAAACTCCACCATTGATCACCCGCCATCTTCACCTTGATCTCTACCATCCATAAAACTTTAAAAGGGAGAAAGCTTTCCCCCTCAAAGGATCCACAGTCTTGAGTATTGCTATGCTACAATTTTACTATTCAAATTATTGAGAGCTCTTTGTGGACAACTTCTATTTCTTGTCTACATTCTTTCATCAATGGCATTTTAGCATATAGAATTTTAGCACATTTGCATGTTAATGTAGTTTCTTTGCAATAGTTTAAATGACATAGCATAATAGTGGGATTTGTAACACTTGCATATTGCTTAGAATAGCTACATTTTTCATTCTCATTCTATCTTAGATTCCATCTCGCATTGCATCATTGAGGAACTCCTTGTGGACATTTGCACTCTTACATCTCATCTTTGGAACCTCCCATTGCATGGTTTACTAGTAAGAAGAGTATTCTTAAGTCTCAACTTTGAGCTCTTGTACTTGAAACACACTCTCTTGCACTCCATGAATAGGGAGCTCTAAGCCAACATCCAAGCATTCTGAACTAATGGAATCCCTTGGATAGAAGGGTTTAGAGTGGGACACTTTCTTAGTGTACATTTTTGGCACCCACCTTGGGACAAAACATTTAGTTTTGTCCTTTTCTTTTCTTTTTTCATTGCATTTTTTGCTTACTATCTGCACTTTCATTTTTTTTATAGTCACAGTTTTCGGGTGACATTTTTTCAGTTTTGTATGATAGTTCTCGTAACTATTGGGCAATATTTTTTGGAAATAGTGTTGCACAACTGTACTATACTCTATCACCCTAGTATAGAAAGTTCCTCATCTAGCTTAGGAATAAATATCGCACAGGAAGGTTTTCTGACACACTCATATTGAGAAGTATTGTACGATAGTCTTCTAGCAAAAATTATTGCAAGATTTGAATTTTCTTGTTTTTTAGGGTGATTTTGTAAAATTTTCAGTGGCTTCTTATTGCTTACTAGTTTTTACAAGTCCTTATCTATTTTACAAAGGTTTTTGTTTATAGATTGCATACTATTTTTGAAGCTAACTTGTGGGGCTAACAATTGTAATTGTAGGCTATTGTCTTGAAATATTAACATTGCCTAAATTTCCTTTAAAAGGATACATGTCAAAGATTCAAATGCACAAGGGCTACTAACACTTTTTTGTACGGCTACCCAATGCATAAAAACCCAACTTGTTTTCTTTTTTTATTTCATGTGCGACATCTACTAGTTGTTCATTTTTTGTTGGCACATTAAACTTGCAATTGAGATTCCTTGGTGATAGGAGAGTATGCTCTTCACCCTTGCGGTGAATCATAAATCTCAACCCACCTTTAGATTTCAAAAGCAAGTAGATAATTGAATCTTCTTGGCATGTTTGGGGGAAGCAATCAAGATAGGAGAGTATGCTCTTCACCCTTGAGGTGAATCAAAAATCTTGACCCTTGAGAGTGGATCCATTTTGTGGTAGTTAGAATCCTTTAGAGGGCCTACTCTCGAACAACCTAAGAGGAATGACCGAGTGGGGACAAGAAAATTACCTAGCTCTTCCAACCCACTATAAACTCAAGGCTATCAAGGACACAAACCTTTGGTAGACATAGTGTTTGTCTTTACTTAGTGTGATCGCCTATGGGATTTTGACCATAAGGAGATCACTCAAGAAGAAAAATTAAGGTGCTGTTGTGACCATGAGGTCTGTTGCCCACTACAAGGTGGGGTGTCCCTTAATTGGGTGCAAGAGGAACACTATAAATGGAAGCCCTTTCTAAACACCCTAGGTTAGTATCTACCTTATTTTGCCACTCAACTTCTTGGTGCAAGGATCAATCCTAGTGGACTACCTAGATCACCCCAAGATTTAGACTCACTGTATGTGTTTCCTTGGTTGTGCTTATGAAACTTCCATTACAAAGCCAATATCTCTTGTGGGCAACCACTTGGTGTGAGGCAAAGGAGCATCAAGCATGGGCCAAGTTGTTGAGTAATGAACCGTGACTCTAAGATAGATTTCTTGGCTACTATTTTTGAATGTGTTGACCAGTGTTAACGTTCTTACAAATCAAACATCTTGGTAACATTGGTAGGAAGGTTGTTCTGATATTCTTACCCATGTTCAATTGTTTGAGATATGTTGAAACCCCTACTATTTGCAAACCTTGCTGATAATCGAAACAAACTAAAATCTCACACTGATTGATCTAAAAACTACTTGATTGTCAAACTAAAACATAAAATTTTGGAGTAAAAATTGGTCCTTTTTGCACAAAAACTAGCACTTTATCACCTATTCTCTAGAGAAATATCACATGATAGTCTTTTTCTAAAATTGTTTCACCCTTTTGTTGTAAAGTCTATCACCCTACTACACTGAGATCTAATGCCTCGCCTTGTGTGAACTATCACTCATAAGAGAAGTATCACACAGATCTTCTAAACTATGTTGTATGACATATTATGCTATCATACTATTGCCTAGTTTCTTAGAAAATATTGCTTGAGATTATTTACAGCCAAAATAGGGTCTATGTTCTAATTTTTTGGATTTAGGGTCTTGTCATTTTAGGCTTTCCTAGTCTTGGTTGCACATCCATCTGTTAGTTGCTGTCTAGAGTTAAAAAGATGGGTTTAGTCCATTAGGTGTAAGTCTCAAAACATCACTGATGAATCACTTGTCAAAATTTGGTTACCATTCTATACTAGCTACTCACTATTGAGCTTCTTGCTCAGTTGCTCAGCTTGAGTCACAAGTGATGTAAATTCTTGAGCACTGTTTGACAAGACATCTATTTTACTTTGACAAGTGACTAATCTTGATTGTAAAAGCTTCAAATCTAACACACTTTTCTTGTCCTATTAAGCAAAGAAAAATACTTGCATGCTGGTTACAACTAGATTTCAAGTTAGTAATGGTAGTCATACCCATTTTGTCTTCAAGCAATTGGAAACACCAGCTAGGCATCCTTGTGCAGAACCTTGTGTGGAGGACTTCAAATCTACTCAAACACAAACAACCAACATTTGGCATAATCTGCTTTATAGCTTTGAAAATCCATTTAGTACACCTTGTGAGACACCTAAAGGTGAAAACAATTTGGTTATCATGGTGCACCTCAATGAAGTCCAACACCACTTAGAAGAATAGGCGTGTGAAAATTAAAAGATCCTAGAAGCAATGTACACTAGGAAAAAAGAACATCAATGAGTTGAAAATGATAACCATACCTGCCATGAAGGGAACTTGGGGATTTTCTCTCAAAACCCTTTTGATGGAAATGATGGCAGCAACACACCTCCAAGAACTCCTAGAGTCACTACAGGTGCATGCCCTTCCCATCATGAAAGTGATGAAGAAGTAACTAGCGAAGATGTTGTAAAATTCCAACAAGATGGTCTTTCTCAAAAGCTGATGCTTAGAGCTTTAGAGGAAAATGAAGATCAATAATTCTAATACATGGAAGCAGGGGGATGGAAAATCCCTCAAGATCTTGATGTGGAACACATAATTCAAAAACAAGAATCCATTGAAGCTGAAATCTTAAGGGAAGAAATACAAGAACTAAGGAAACAATTTACACAATTGCAAACTTCAAAAGAGCCATCTAAAACTTCATTTGTTGAATCAATATATGCTCTTCTATTTGATAGGAGTCTATAAATGCTACCATATGACAAATATGATGGAAATGGTGCATGCGAGGCATTTTTATGCTCTTAGCATGGGTTTTATGCATGAAGACACCTTTCTCATGTGTCTATTTCCTAGAAGTCTAAGAAGGCAAGATATGGAATGGTTCACAAAATTGAGTCCCCCTCTTAAAACATTTGATGAACTTGCACAATTCTTTATCTAGCAATACTCTTACAACATTCAACACCCTGTAACTATGCTGGACTTATGTAACATCAAACAAAAACTGGGAGAACCTTTTGCAACATATCTTCAATGATAGAGATCCTTATATTCTTGGTACCCTTGGCAAGTTCCTGAGGCTGAAAAAATTGACATTTTTGTCAATATGCTTGTAGAAGAGCTATACTTTGATCTAAGAAAATAGTTATTCACATCCTTCAATGCCATGGTTGAGAGTGTGTGTCACATTGAGGATGTTGCTATAAAAAAGGGTGACATTTTTATAAACAAAGACAAAAATAATGGAAATCATAAAGACAAAGGCAAACCTTGGAATAAAAACAAGTATGTTGTCAAGGAAAAAGTAGTGGACACTCCTAAGACCAAGGAACCTACATTTAACCTTTCCACTACCATCTATGCCACAAAACAACAAGAAAATGCAAAACTACAAACATTTGATGAGAGCTCTAAGTTTACCAAAAAATGACGTGTTTATACACTAATGGTTGAGCCTTACGAGTGGTCTTAAAAACTTTAATTGCAAACAAGCTGGTTACTTTACCAAATAATTCCTAACCCTATGACCCACCCATCAAACCCCTATAGTGGAGAGAGGATCATACCTATAGTTATCACTGAAGCAAGGGTCATAACATTGAAAACTATTTCAAGCTTAAAGATGTAACTCAAGATCTCATTAAGGTAAAGTTGTCACAAATGGCCTCATAAAAAATGCTAACCATAAAGCTTTTAAACAACCCTTGTCAGAATATAAGAAAGGTGAAACCTCCAAAGCTACTAAAAAGAATCATGATGCCAAGATTAGCTATGCTTATGTTGATACAAACAATGTTATAGGCATTCTTGAACCCATTGAGAATTTATGCATGGCAAGTTCTAATGATGACAACCAACCTGAAGATGAATGACCCAAAGTTGTCTTAAAAATGCATAATGTTCTTAAATACCATAATGACTCTAGACCTAAGGTGGGGCTCTGAGTGGCTAAATCTTCCTCTTCACATAGTGAACCACTTAATGCCATCACTAGGGGGCAATCTAAGGTTGTCCTAAAAGTTGCCCATGATCCTAAGGATGATTCATCTTCTAAACAACCAATTACTTCCAGGATCTCAAACTATGACCTTGTTAGCCAATTACGATGTACCCTAGCTCAAATTTCCATTTTTGAGTTGTTAGAATTATCCCCTTTGCACAATGATATCCTTGAAAAAGTTTTACATTCTGCCAATGTTCCCATAGACATTGATGTAGAATGATTCCAAGCTATGGTGAACCATATCTCCTCACCTCATTACCTCACCTTTTCTGAAGAAAATGACTGAGCTCTCAGTCATCCCCACAACTGTTCTCTTCATGTCAAAGTCTAAATCTTCTAAACTCACATTCATCAAGTCTTGATAGACAATGGTGCAGGGTTAAACATAATTTCATTCAATGTGATTCAACAGTTGGGCATGTTTGAATTTTCCATCAACCCTAGATGCAAGATCACTATAAAAGCCTATGATGAGGTCAAATGACCTCCTAAAGGTCTAATTTTTCTTCCAATTAGAGTTGGTCTAGTTGAGAAGGATGCCATTTTCCAAGTCTTAGACATACCACTTGCATACAATTTGTTTTTGGGAAAACCATGGATTCATGACATGAAAGTATTACCCTCTACATGTCATCAGTGCATCAAGTTCCCTTTTAATGGTACTGAAATCATTGTCCGTGGTGACAACTCCATGTCTATCAACATGTTATTTTCTGCTAAAACACTAGTTCCACATAATCACTCTTCTTACAAGCTAACACCATCCTTTACAGAGTGTGAACATAAATTGAAAATGATGAGCCTTGGTATGAGTGAATACAATCTACACTCCATTATTTCTCTACCTATTTCCCGCATCTACTAAAAAGAAGCCTTCTACTTCTACCATGACCCTTTTTGGCACTTTTGTACAATCCTCAATTCCCCTAGACATAGAGAAAGAAGAACAAGCAATTAAACATTGGATATATAGGGAAGAGGAAGATGAGGAGGACATCATAGTCACTACTCTCATTTCCCCTATGTTGCCCCACTTTTCATCTTGTACTTATCTTTCAAAAGTGGAAATTTAACTTGTATCATGTTTAGTTTGGTTGAGGCGGTCCTTTCCTCCTTAAGTGATACCATCAGGTTTCCATCTTCTACCTTCTCCCGCATTACATAACCGGGTGGGTTTCCTTATCATAATGAGTCTTGTGGGTAGCTTAGAACCTTGCTCAATGGAGATTATTGGATTATGTTATCTCAGATGAACTTACTTGCAGCTCATTTTGATCTGGGCATGAAGAAAATTGAACTTGCAGAAAATCTAGTTTTGTCTTCCCCTTGGCGGGTTTTTGCACCCTGAAGGTGAAACTTCGTAGAGATTTATGAGTACAATTTGTGAGCTTAAAGAAGGAGAGTAGGATTATATTATGGATTGATCATTCAAGTATTTCCATATTTTTACTATGGGAATCATTCAAAATTCACTAAGATGATCAGAATAAGTTTCGACGAAAAACTCTGAAACAACTTCTCCTCGACGGACTTCGAACCAAGAAGTTAGTTTTTTGAAAAAGCATTTGCATAAAGACAAAGTAAGTCAATAGGTCCCATTTTTCACTTTCAAAGTCTCATTCATATTTTCTAAATGCTTGAAGTCAAGTGATTTGGGCATAGGAGGCAAAACAAAGACAAAGATGGAAAAGGGGAGATTGCCTTCCTCTCTGCGAGGTTTCTACCCTCTGAAGCAATTTTTTGCATCTAATGGAAAACCACTACCACAAGCATGGTTATTTGGAAAATTGATCGTGAGGTGTTTTGGGAAAGTAATGGAAGCAAATTTGGTACATATGTGAAAGTATTTTAAATAGAATTCAGCTAGGCAGGTTTTCTTCCAATAAGTACTCCGTTTCTATTTCTCTAAAATTGAGTAAATATGGGAAAGTAAGGCTGTAATTAAAAATAGGTTACTGTTGGGCCAACAAAAATAGTGAAAGGACAGGGAAAAATTCGTTAGAACCCTCACATTTACCACTTCAATGGATTTATCCTTAAATTCGCTCGTGTGGCATAGATCATGAAAATTAATGGACAGATTAAGGGTTCTTATATAAAGATGAACATAATAGATTTTCAAATTACTTCTTTCTCTTTTGAACAGTTATGCTATTGTATTGAATAGTGCTTTCAAAAACTTTCAAAGTTACAAGGTTCACTCCTTGCACTATTTGCAATTGTCAAATTTTAGTTTACCTCTATATCAAACAAAATGGCAACAAGATTCATTAGTTTTGATGGACTAGGTAGAATCAAGTCTACATGGTAGAGTATCACAGACACTTCATTCTATTTCTTTGAAATGCAAGATTTCCAAAGAAGGTTGAGGACAGAACCAATCCATCCTATAATAGAGAAACTTTGAGGAAGTGGACTGGTAGAAGCAACCAAATTTCTAGTAGCAGTACAAGCCCTAGAGCTAATCGTTGAATGTATCAATCACTACAACCTGGATACTAAGAAAATCTTATTTCTTGATCAAATGGTGTTAATCTTAATTGATAAACAAGTAGTAGTCAATTATCTCTAGATTCTAGAGTGAGAAGAATTCTCTAAATTGATAGTAGGAGGAGCTATGTCAAAATTCTCTCTGAAGAAAATGTTATGACAGAAAGAGATTGTGAGATTTTGGTTTTAGAAACCAAGGGGAGCTAAGAGTAAGGTTCCTAAAACCCTTTTCAGCACTGATCCCAAGCCTAAGATCATGGATATTCTGGTCCATTTGCATCAATTGAAAGGTGAGGTAGAAGCACTTAATTTTGCAGAACATTATTTCTTTTTGGTGCAAATAATTTTCTTAGATACATAGTATATTGACTGGGTGTATGAGGTAAGCAAGCATCTATCCAGAGCCCTTAGTGCAACAAATTTCTACAATTCATTTTACATGTCTTCTTTCTTAATATATATGTTGGCTTCCCTACAATTATGGCTAGGCCTTCCCAAAATAGAGAACTTTCCAGATGATGTAAAGAGTTATGAGTTTTACCCATGCTTGCAGTTACAAAATAGTTATGCAGAGTATATCAAAGTTAATGATGCATTTACAATGAGGATTTTTAGGGAACTCCAAGGATGCTCGGAGAGGAGATTTAGCCTAGAAGTGATGGCACCCATCAGTCAGTTTGGTAGCTATTTCATTCAATTCTCATCCTTTTCATATTTATGTCTTGCAACTTTCAATGGATTTCCTCTAAAGCTTCCCAGATACCCGAATGACATGATTGTGCTCATTGAGATCGTGAGACAAGCAATTTAGGTGAATGTGTTGAGTGCCAATTTGAGGAAGAAGGGATATGAATTCCCCATGAAAGTTGGAGCCTACAATTGTGAGTCTCGATCAGATACTAAAAACATGCTTAAGGCATTCGAGAACAAGTATAAGTTAGAGGAGTATGAAGTGGTGAGGCCTATGTTTGACCCAAATGGGAATGCTAAAGATGTGCTTCCAATTGAAAGTGTAATCAAGCATGCTACTACTATGGAGGATTATTGGGTAGATTGTAAAGATGAGTTGGAAAGCTGAGATCAAACTTTTTCTAGATTTACAATGGATCAAGTAAAGACATATGGCATTGACTTGGATATGGAAGGGCTAGAAGATGATGGGAAAAATATGTATAGTAATACATATTTGACTAAACTAAGGAATAATCCTATTAGTTTTGAACCTTATGTGGATATAGAGGAATATTTTGATGTTATGATGGCTCAGATCATCAAGAGGACTGGGAAATGGGTTGAGTGGATAGCCAAAAAGGGCTGAAGTAAGAGTAAGACTACTCAAGCTTCTCTAGCCGCTACTACTCCTACTTCTTCTCAAAGTGCCACACCCAGTGTCATAACTATAGTTGCTCAAGGAATTGCTCAATTTGTAGGATGAGGTGATCAACCCCCGGAGAAGAACATTTCAATAGCTCAAACTGGCCAAGGTAGTCCTCTACTAGTTATTGGAGCCCAAGCTAGTACTGAAGAAAAGAAGATGAAAGAGTCAAAGGATTGTGTTACTACTCTAGTCTCATCTCCTCATGTTACTCCAACTCCATCTCCTCACGTTACTCCTATTCCATCTCCTCATCATAGCCCTGTTCCATCTACAAGTGCTCCTCTTTTGAAGTCAATTGGTTCCCCCATTCAGATAGTAGATAGTGGAGATGAAAAGAGTAGTAGTAGTGAGTCCATTAAATCTAATGAAGTTGTGAAGAAAAATCAAGAGGGAGAGAAAGCCTCGAGTTCATCTAGGCTTATTTTTCAAGATCCAAAGAATCCTTTATTTGCAACTACAGTAGTAGTGACTCTAGTAAAGAAGATGATGTTTAGCATAGAGTCACTTGGGATAACTTCTAAGGTGATTGGTGCAAAGTCTTGGTTAGAAGACACCTTAGAAAGGAAGAAGAAAAGGAAAGGTGAGAGTGTACCCATGAAGGACATTGTGTCTCAAGCGGTTTGCTCCAAGACTACAATGGTGAAAGCTAAGAAGTAGAAGACCCTATCAATACTTGGACAAGATCTAGAAACATGGCATTTGACCATGGAGATAGTGAAGCCAAATAAAGCAAGAAGAATTGAAGATATGTCACCTGATGACTTCACTCTACACTCAATTGATCTTGGAGAAGATAGACATGATACAAAAGTGGTCTTGTGGAGATCAAGTAACGAGGTGATAGAAGAACAATTGGAAAGCCTAAAATTTTCAAAAATTAAGATGAAGGCCGAGATAGAAGAATTGAATAGGTTTATCACGCAACTAGTTGTTCCATTAGCAACCATCATTGGTGTACCTGCTACTCAAAATCCTACCACAATAGAAGTATAGGCTTTTATCTCGACCCTCCAGAAAGATAGGCATTTTGGTTGGATTGGAAAGGAATGGATTGAGAAACTCAATTCAGATGGAATTGCTCTGATTGATCAAATTGGAAATGTTATCCTTCGATTGGAAATTGAGAAAGATAATATCATATCTAATTACAACACTTTGGCCACAGAGAAGGAAAGATGTGATGAATGCATTTCTCTCCTTAAAATGATCATCCAAATGAAGGAAAAAGAGGTAGTTGAAGCAAAGATTTTGAAGAAAGGGACTGAGCCTCTATTTGAATGGCTTCAAAGTATGCAATTTAGGCTGGAGTTGATTCAAGAAGCTGAAGAAGGACTCAAAGAAACAAAGGAAAAAGTGAAGAGAACCCAAGATAGAGCATTTGAACTCATGCAAGGATTAACATTGATTCACAAACTAGTGGGTAAGGGAACACTCTTATTGGAGTAGAAGTAATGAAGAACAACTTCTCCACATACTTGAGTAATCTGTCTAGAATGACTTCAAGCAGTCAAAATAGAGTGGTAGAGTTGGAAACACTTGGTGGATGTGTACACATGGCTATGGAAGAATTGCCAAATTAGTTAAATACTGTGAAGGAACTAGCTCAAGAGCATTCAAAGTGGCTCTTGAGATTCACTAATGTACACATGCCTAGTCATGAGGAACTAGTTCTAGTTCTAGTTGCTGCCAAGGCATATAGGGTGAAAGCTAAAAAGGGGGAAGAAGTCCAAGCGATTCAAATGATGCCTCCTTTCCACTTTATTTTGAAATTTCTATCAATTTTGTAAATTTTATAATGTGACAAATTGGCATCTTGCCATTTGTCCTTCTCAGAAGATGAACTAATTAAGTTTCTATTGTAACTATCATCTCTTAAGCCCTATATGTACCAAGTTGAATGATTATTACAGGGTCCACAAATTTTTTGGTGTGAAATAATTCTTGTTGCAGAGACAATTGAGGGTATTTCATATTGATTATTTTCTATTCTAGTTAGTGTTAGTTTAAGTTTGTATCTTTCTCTTATGGTTTGGATTGGAACAAGGAAGAAACAGAGTTTTACTTCCCCTATTTGTAATACAACAAATGAACATGATAAGTATTGTTATTGTTTGTTATGAGAGGAATTTTAAGTGTTATCAATTTAGTAGTTAAAGTATAGATTTAAGTTCTTGTAGTTTAGCTCGTGGGAAAGTTTTGTGAATTCATAAGATGTGTGGATGCATAAAACCAAATAGATTATTAAAAACTTTTCTTCACCTGAGTTAGATCTTGTCCAAGTCTAGCTTGGTTATACCTCTACTGTTCTCAGGTTAAGAACACACCACCAATTAGATGATGAGAATAAACATAATTCACTAAAAATCTATCATAGGGAGCTGTACCTATTAATTTAGAGAAAAGCCCATTCATCTACATATGGCTTTTCAACTGTTGTAACCAACTATTGTTTAGAACTTTGGGTATTTGAGAGTCAAATAAAAAAGAACAAATCTATTTACCAACACCCTAAACATTATGGTAAGGGCTACAAAATGCTTACAAACATGGGCTATCAAGGCCATGGGTCCTTAATTGGTAATAAGAAAGCTCTAGTTGAACCTTTAAGTCATATTCAAGGTTGTGATACTCTAGATACTGCTAGCCTAGAATTTGGGTTAAAGGATGATATACCAAAATTTGATCAAAATAAACCCATATCTAGTGAACCAGAAGATGATGATCCTCCCTTTGTTGCTGCCACTTTGCAAGATGAGGAATTTATGCCTGTAACTTGTCTCCTTTGGGGAGATGAAACACTAGTTACCAATGATGATGCTAAAGCTTCCACCTCTTGATAGCCAGAACAAGATGAATCTGACCATGAAGACATCAATAGAGGATGGATTAGACAAAATATTGCTCATCTAATTACTAGAGATCAGAGTACATGTTCTCAAGAGTATGAATGGGAAAACTTATCAGACGCCTCTTGTGAACTAGGAGTGGATGTTATTCATGCCTATGCAACCCAACCAAATGTAGTATATGAGTCTAGTATAGGGTTATATGAGTTTGGCTCGCAAAATGCTTTATTGGATCATGCTAATCCCTCTAGGTCTATTCTTGATTTGAACTCCTTTGTGAAATTCAATATAGGCTCAACTTCACATGTCACCATAATAACTCTTTTTGCATCAAAAACCTTGAAGCTTCCACATCACTCTCATTGATCCATCCCAATCTCATAGATTGGTCCATTCAACATCAAAGACTTGAAATACAATCTTTCCAAAATGACTATGAGATCACTTGTTACCTAAATGCCATTGAACCCGTCACTTCTTCCACCAGTGAACCTGTGGTTCATATGATGGAATCAGATATCAAGTACCTTAGTTATAAAATTAAAAGAAAAAATAAATGATTAGATGGTGAAAACCACATTGTGGCAGTATCTAAACCTAAAACTAGTAAAAACAAAGATGTATCTAATGGTGAAAACCTCCTTGAGGCACCTATGGATGAGTTACTTGGTAGTCTACCAACCTATTTTCAAGACAAATCTTCAATTCTTATCAAACCTACACAACCTATCAACTTGGGGACAAAGGAATCTCCTAAAATTATTCATGCGGCTCAATCATTATCAGTAGAGGAGAAAAAACAATTTTCCAAATTCTTTCAAGACAAGAAGATCAATTTCACATGGACATACTCAGATATGCTAGGGCTTGACATGGATCTTATCATGCATTATTTGTCTATCTCTCCTGATATCAAACCTGTAAAACAAAAAATGAGAAAGATGCATCCACATGTAGTCTTATTGGTGAAAGTAGAATTAGAAAAACTCGAGTGCAAATTTTATCAGAGCTATTGACTATGTAGAATGGATTTCCAACATAATACCTATATCTAAACATGATAAAACTATCTGAGTTTGTACTGATTTAAGAGACCTTAACAAAGCATGCCCCAAGGATGAGTTTTCACTACCAAACATCAATATGATAGTGGACGTGACTGCGGGTTATGAAATGTACTCCCTCATGGATGGATTTTTTGGGTATAACCAAATTAAGATAGCTCTAGTTGATCAAGACAAGAAAACCTTTACATGTGCATGGGGTACTTTCTATTGGAATGTCATGCATTTTGGGCTCAAGAATGCTAGTTCAACCTATCAAAGAGCAATGACTACCATATTCCATGGTATGATGCATAAAAATATGGAAGACTATGTTGACGATACACTAGAAAAATCTAGAAAATGAGACACACATCTTGAAGACCTTAGCCTGATATTGGACCATATGGAATAATTTGAACTTAGGATAAAACCAAAAAAGTGTGCCTTTAGTGTCACTTCTAAAAATTTCTAGGCTACATTATCTCAACAAAAGGTATTGAGGTTGATCCTAAAAAGGTCCAAGCTATCATGGAAATGCCTCCAAAAAAAATCAGCCAACTTAGAAGTCTACAATCCATAAGAAGATTTATTTCTCAATTGGCTAATAAAGCTCAACCTTTTAACAAGAATTTGCATAAAGGCTCTACTCATATCTGGAACAATGAGTGTCAACAAAGTCTGAATCAAATCAAAGGGTACTTGTCAAAGCCTCTAGTTTTATGCCTATTCTAGGAAAACCTTTGATCTTGTATATCTCAGCTACAACTTCTTCTCTAGGAGCACTATTAGCCCAAAGTGGTGAGACTGGTAAAGAATGGGCTATGTATTACTTCAGTCAAAATTTGGTTTCTTATGAAATGAACTATACCAGTATCGATAAAGCCTATCTTGTAGTAGTCTTTGCTTCTCAAAAATTTTGACATTACATGTTGGCACATACAGTTCACTTAATTGCTAAAATTGTTCCTTTGAAATATTTGTTGAGCAAAGCTTGCACTTGCTAGCTATCTAGCTAAATGGATGATGATTCTTTTAGAATTTGACATTCCATATGTCAAACGTAAAGCCATCAAAGGACAAGTTATAGTTGACCAATTGGCTAACATTAGAGGATACAACATCCATGCAAGTTGAATTTCTAGATGCCTCAATTATGTACATCACTAAGAGAACTTGGAAAACATTCTTTGGTGGTTCTCATACACAGAATGGAGTTGGAGAAGGTGTCTTGTTTGTTTCCCCTCATGGATATACTTTCCCCAAATGTTACAAACTCTTATTCCCTTGTACAAAAAACATTGCAGAATATTAGGCACTGAAAAATAGGATCAAAATGGCCCTTGAATGGAGAAAAGCTAAATTGTACATCTATGGAGATTCTCAACTTGTTATCAACCAAGTGAATAATGACTATCAAACAAAGGATGACAAGTTGATACCTTACAAAAAGTTGATAGATGCTCTAAGGAACTATTTCACTTTTGCACAACATTCTAGCAAATTCCTAGAGCATAAAAAAAGGCTACTGATGCTATGGCTACTCTAGCATCTATCCTCCAACTACAAGAATGTGAATCATGATTTGAGTTCCTAGTGGAAGAACTGCATCATCTTGCCTATGATTCCTTAGATAACTTAGTGATCTGCACTGTTGTAGGTCATGATTCCTCCTACTACATGGCTATCTTCTCTTACCTGTGTGATCAAATTATTCTTGAAAACCTCACACACAACCAAAAATGCCAATTCCTCCATAATGCCTCACATTACACTTTGGTCTCTAGTGACTTGTATAGGAAGAGTCTAGACAAAACATTTCTTAGGTGTTTAGAACTAGAAGAGTCCAAAAAGGAACTTGCTGAAGTCCACGATGACATTTGTGGGGCACATTCTAATGGCCTTGCACTTGCTTGAAAACTTCTTAGGGTGGGTTATTACTAGTCAACCATGCAAGCTGATGTTGTTCGTTATGACAAGTCCTATAAAAAATGTCAACTTCATGGCAACTTAAATCATGCTCTTAGACATGAGCTAATTCCTTCTATGACATATTGGCCATTTCAACAATGGGCCTTCGACATGGTATGTAAAATTCACCCAAGTTCATATATTGGTCACAAGTTCATCATTATAGCAATTGATTATTTCACCAAATGGGCCACTATCTACTACTATAGGCAAACATGTTGCCCTATTTATGCTAAATCACATCATTTGTCAGTATGGTATTCCTTCTTCTATTGTCACTTAAAATGGAGGATAGTTCAAGAATAAGGACCTCAAACAATTGTGCAAGAAATTTTGAATCAAACAACATTGGTCCTCTATTTAATACCCTCAAGGGAATGGCCAAGCTGAGGCCTCCAACAAAACATTGCTGAAAATCTTACACTACACGGTTCACAAGTCTAGGAAAGAATGGCACCTACAGATAAATTGAGTTCTTTGGACCTATAGAACTACCATTCATACTCCTTCAAGGGCCATGCCCTTTTCTCTAGTTTATGGCTCAGAGGCCATCCTCCCATTAGAAGTAGAGATCCCCTCCTTGTGAGTCTCCTTACATGGGGTTGATAACTGATGGAGACCATAGAGCTATGCAAATACAGGAATTGAAGATTCTTGATGAATTCTATAAGGTTGCTTTTGATCACATGAGGGCTTATCAGAAGCACATGTCTACTTAGTATAACAAGAAAGTTCACCTACATGAGTTTCAAGTAGGTGAACTTGTGCTTACAGAAAATCGAAAAAATCAACAACATAGAGAGTAGAAGGGAAAGTTTGAACCTAACTGGTTAAGCCTATACATTATCACAATAGTATTTGGGTCTAATGCTTATCAATTTCCTACTCCTAAAGGCAAAGAACTTGCCAAGCCTATCAATGTCCTACATTTGAAGAAGTTCTATTCTTAGAGGCTCACTACTCAGTTATCTTGTACATACTTATTGGTCCTAAAAAAAATCCTAAAAATAAAAAAATGTCCTGAAAAAATGATAATCTTAGTGAAAACCTAGCAATAGGCACTTTGATGTAACACCAAAAAAATTCAAAAAATACAAAAAAATTGAAAAAATTCATGAAAAAATCTATTAAGTGGTGAAAACCTAAAAACAGGAACTACTTGAGACCCTTGCACCTATGTCTATTAGTCTTAATCACCCATTTCACTATACATTTCCTAGCTTGGGATTATTTCTTGTCCTCATCTTGGGGGTACCACTGCTTAGCCTATTTAAGGTTTCCTTTTGAATTAGGGTTTCTTTAGCAACTCATAAATCAATGTTTCTTAACACTACCCCCCCAACTTGACATCAAGTTTTTCTCAACACTTTTCAGATAGTTTACCTACAATCTCTGGTATCATGATATTTCTCACTATCAAAATCAACTCTTGAAGAAATGGCCAAGTGACTTACACACACACACACACACACACTTAAACACTTAAATGATTGAGCTATGTTGACCTTTATCTACTTTGTGTGGTGTCTATGATGATTTCTTTTGTATACATTCCCTCCCTAATAGTCTTTCAAGGATTGTTGGAAATATAAGAGGAGTAACTAGGGGGGGTGAATTAGTTACCACAAATAAATCTCAGATCCCTTAGATGTCAACTATAAAATTTAGATTGATAAAAATAATTACTGCTAATACTCGGTAATCACACAGAAGTTGTTATAACTTGGTAAATGTGAATTACTTTAGTGAATCTTAAAATGTTATTAGTAATTACTTGCAAGAATGAAAGAAATAACATGATCATATGAGACACTAGGATTTAACATGGAAACTCAATTTGGAAAAAACCACCAATGTAACTAGTTAGTGTTTTTCACTCTTTTGAAGTGAGTGCTATTAGGAGCCAACCTTGTTCAAGGTTACAAAATACACTCTTAGGTGTGACCCTATTAGGAATGGCCTTGCAAAAGCTCTTAAAAAAATTCAATGGAATTGTCACCTTGTTTGAGGATTTACAAATGGCTATTAAACCAACTCTGTTAAGAGATTTTAGTTCACTGCTACAATGGTTAGAGAGTAACAATGAGATGACTTGATTTTGATGCCACTAAATTACTAATTATAGATATTTTCTTTGGTTCATATTTGATCCTTCCTAATCAAATAATACCTTTCTACTCCACAATGATATCTACTTATCCTTCAAATTTGCTTCCTCTTCTTATCTCTTTCAACTCATTCAACTTACATCTCACACACTTTGAAATCAAAACTTGACCTTTTACTTATACCTTTCAGATTGTCAAGTTAGCTCAAATACAACTTAGGATAACCAATATTAATTACCTTAGTTGGCTAGAATCAATAGGTAAAATAATTAAGCTTTACATGCCAGAAGAAGAAAATCCTTGGTAGCCAATCTAGCTTGGTAGAAACTAATTTTGAAGCAATTTCTTGTGTTAGCCAATAGAAGCTCGGTTAACAATGCAAACTTAAAAAATTCCTTTGGTAACTGAGTGAACTTGGTTAACACTAATTTTACTCAACTTTCCCTTTATTAACCAAGTGAGCTTAGTTAGCACTCTTTTCTTCTTAGCTTCCTTCGACGCCCAAGTAAGCTTGGTAGAAACTGCCTTCTGCATAGAGTAAACTCAAGAATGCTTGGTAGACTAGGAAAACTATCTTCACTGACCAAGTGAGCTTGGCATGCACTGACTGTCAACTAATATGATATTTGTGTAACATCAAAGACAACACACAATTAATCAATTATATCCAACAATCTCCCTCTTTGGCATTGATGGAAACACAACATGTCATAGCACAATGACATTTTGAGAACAAGACTCCCTCTGTCAGAAAGTTTCTCCCTTTTTGATTTTATGCAAAAAATTTCTCTTATAGTATTCCTCCTCATCTGATGGAACTTCTTAACTTCTCCCTTCTACAAAATTTTAGAAAGATATGATAGTAAACTTCTCCTTCTTTGACAACACATGCCAAAGACAATCGTGATTAGTATCAATGTACCTTGAGTGTAGATTCATTTGCAATATGTTTTTGTCAATACTACATCAATTGATTAATCTTTAACTTGGTTCCTATTGATTTGGGGAGCTTCAGATAGGGGAATGATCCCTATCTTACCTCTTAGATACACAAATATATCCTTAGGTAATGGCTTTGTGAGTATATCTACAATTTGTTTTTTTGTATGCACATATTCCTATAGACACCTAAATTTGTCCAAAACCTGTTCCTAGCCAATTAAATAAATATTTATTTAATTCCCCTACCTTAATTAAATAAATTTTACATTTATTTAATTATGCTTTCCTTACCTTGATTTAAATAAACTAAGGTTTATTTAAATCCTAACCAATTCCCACTTGCGTCTAACCCCTTTCACTTTAATTAAGTATGTCATTTACTTAATTAATTCCCTCCTAATTGCACTAGGAATTAAATATTACATTTAATCCTATTTGAGCACATGGCTCCTACATTTAACCCTCACCTAACCTCACTATCCTATCTAACCCATCTTGCTAAACCTACCCACTTCCTAATCATGCTTTATTTTCCTAATCACCCTAGCTAATCACCTCTTAATCCTAAGTATGTTCTCACACATGCGTGAGGAATCCTCACACATGTGTGAGAGATGTTCACACTTTCCTTATCCTTCATGTCTTGCATGTCTTTTGTACACTTGTCCTCTTGCATGAGAGTCAAGGTGTCTCACACATGTGTGAGAAGCCATCCTTCTCACACCTCTTGCACACTTGTCCTCTTGCATGAGAATCAAGTTGTCTCACACAAGTGTGAGAAGCCATGCTTCTCACACCTCATTGATCATGTCACCATCAAAGGTTGCTCACACATGTGTGAGCATATTTCCCCCTTTGAATGGTCAAAACCCTAATCCATGTAGAGTCTACTTGTCCTCCACCTCATTGACACCTCATCGATCCTGAGAGATCTTAACTCTCCATCTTGCATTCAATCTCAACTATCCCTTGCATCCATTTTCCTATAAATGGAGAGCCCTCTCCTCATTTTCAAAAAAATCACTATCTACCTCATTCTTATGCTGCTAGATTTGTGAGCAACCACATACCATGAGCAAAGAAATCATCTACACTTGATGGTTTTATGAGGTTTGCATAGTGCTATTTTGATGTCATTAATACTCTTGTTTGTTTCATGTTGTTCATTTATGCTTTTATGCTCTTTTTTGCTTCATGTTGCTTATTTACATGTCTTCTTTCATATTTTGAGATTTTGCATGATAATGTAGGAATGTGCATTAGTTGCTTAGTGTTATTTCCTTAGTTAAATTTTTATGCAACACAATTCCAATATGATTTCTTTGTCCTGTACTAATTCTCTTACAAAGTGATATTTTATAGCAATGTGCTTTGTTTTGGAATGCATTACTGGGTTCTATGATATGTTGATCGCATTGGTGTTATCACAATACATCACTATTGGTTCTTTGATTTCAACCTTCATTCCTTCCAACAACTGTTTGAACCAAACAATGTTAGAACAATTCACTGCTACTACTACATATTCTGCTGCTGCTATGGATTGAGATGTGCAATTTTGCTTCTTACTTATCCAAGATACCAACCTTTTACCAAGAAAGAATGCTCCACCACTGGTGCTCTTTCTATCATCAAGATTTCCTGCCCAATCAACATCAGTAAATACTTTTAGGTCAAGGTTGCCTCCAAGTTTGTACCACAAGCCATATTCTTCAGTTCCTTTTAGATATCTCAAGATTCTTTTTATTGCCATCATGTGGTTTTCTTTGGGTTTAGCTAAGAATCTTGCTACTATTCCAACTGCTAAGGCAACATCAGGCCTTGTATGTACCACATATTATAATTTCCCAATCATTGATCTATATAAGGTCTAATATACTTCTTTGGAGTCATCATCTTTTGTAAGCTTGAGTTTAGTACACATGGGGATTCCAACTAGTTTGAATCTTCCATTCCAAATTTCTTGAGTATCTCTTTGATCTACTTAGATTGAATGACATAGATACCATTTCTATTTTGCTATATCTACAACCCAACAAAGAATTTTATTTCACCAAACATGGACATTTCAAATTCTTTATTCATTTTTTTTGAAAATTCTTTGCATAAGTCATAATTTCTTGTGAATAGAGTATCATCCACAAATATTTCTACCAATACAATCTTCTTATCTAGTCCTTCCTTGATGTATAGGCTACTATTATCATTTATCCATTGAAAACCAATATGTATCAAGTAGTTATGTAGACTTTCATACTAGGTTCTAGGAGCTTGTTTCAGACCATATAGGGCTTTGTGTAATTTGTAGACCATGTGCCCTTTGTCTAGATCAACAAAACCTTCTAGTTTTTCAATGTAGACTTCCTCATCAAGAATTCCATTCAAGAATGCAGATTTAACATCCATCTGATATAGTTTGAATCCTTTGTGAGTTGCATAAGTAATTAGAGTCCTAACATCTTCTAATCTTGCAACAGGGGCAAAAGTTTCACCACAATCAATACCTTCTTCTTGAGAATAGCCTTAACATACCAACTTTTCTTTATTTCTTGACACTTTTCCATCTTCATTTATCTTATTTCTAAATACCCATTTTGTACCAATCACATTTTTATCTTTGGGCCATGGTACAAGAGTTCAAGTTTTATTCTTTTCTATTTGTTATATTTCTTCATTCATAGCCTCAATCCAACTTTCATTTTCCAATGCATCTGTAACACTTCTAGGTTCAAATTTAGAAAGTAAACATGTACCTTTTATTTTGCTTCTTGTCATTGTTCCATCAAATTTGTCTTCAATAATCTAATCAGGTACATGATGCCTTCTAACATTTAGCCAATACAGGTTCTTTGATTTTTGAATGAATTGCACTGTCGCACTTTGAATTTCAAATTCTGGTTAGGTCCTTCTATCTGTGGCTTGGGTTCTTCAAACTTAGTATACGCTAATTTGGTAGCCTTTGAATGTGATCGAGGTCACTGTCACTTAGTTTGAACTTACTACAACTTGGTAACTGATGGAGATTTGGAGAGCTCAGGAGATGAAGTCTCCTTTTTATCAAATGTGTTTGGCAATGTATCAGGTTCATATTAGACAAATATTCTATAATCTTTTGGTTCCTTTTTTCTTTCTTATTCAGTCTTTTCTACAAACTCATCAATTCTCACATGTGCACTTTCTATGATTTTGTGAGTAGACAAATTTAGGGATTTGTATGCTTTACTTCTGCAAGAATATCCTAGAAATATACCTTTATCACCTTTTACATAAAATTTTCCTTTTCTAGATTCTTTTAAGATATAACATTTGCTGCCAAATAATTTCAAGTAACTTACATTGGGTTTGTAGCAATACCATAGTTCATAGGGAGTTTTGTTTGAGTCCTTCTTTAATTGAACTTGGTTCAAAGTATGAACTGTAGTGTTGATAGCTTCCTTCTAGTATTTGATAGAAACATTCTTTTCAATCACTAGTGTCCTTGCACAATCCATGATGGATCTATTTCTTCTTTCAACTATTCCATTCTACTCAAGAGTACTAGGGGCTGATACTTGTCTTTTGATTCCTCTTTCAATATAAAAATTATTGAATTCATTTGGGATGAATTCACCACCTCTATCTGATCTTAAGCATTTCAATCTTTTTCTAGTTTCCTTTTCTACTCCAATTAGATACGATTTGAATTTCTCAAAAGCTTTTGATTTTTCTTTGAGATACATGATAGTCATCATTCTAGAATAATCATCAACAAAAAGAATGAAAAACTTTTCTCCACTATAACTTTCTATTCCAATGGTTCCACATAAATCAGTATGCACAATTTCCAAGACATCTTCTAATTGATAGTTTTTGCTTTTAAAACTAGTCTTTCCCATTTTACCAATTTGGCAATTCTTGCATAATCCAACATTAGGTTTCTTCAAACTAGGAAGACCTCTTACTCTTCTAAGTTTGCTGATCTTGACCATATTATCAAAGTTTACATGACAGTGTCTTCTATGCCATAACCAACTTTCTTCTACTTGAGCAATAAAAGATGAACAATCACCAAGATCAAGATAACATAGGTTACCTTTTGTTTGCCTGCCTAGTCCAATTAGATTTCCTTGGTTATCCAGTAGTCTTGCCTTTCCATTCATAAATTCCACTTTGAATCCAATGTTGTTTAGCTATGCCACACTCAATAAATTATGTTTTAGTCCTTCAACCCAATAGGCATTGTCACATACAAGTTCATTGGTTAATGAGATTTAGCCTTTCCCTTTTATGCAACAAGGTTCATTATTCCCAAACCTTACACTACCTCCATCAAAGTGTTCAAGATGTTAAAACTTAGTTTTGTCTCCAATCATATGGTGAGAACATCCACTATCTATGATCCATGTGTCATTTTTGCTAACACGAGAGACAAGTGCCATCTTATCTCCTTCATCATTAGATTCATCTTTTAAAACAATATACACTATTTCATCTTCACTATTATCAAAATCTTTAGCCATAAAACAAGTTTTCTTACCTTTGGCTTTCTAAGATTTGTGACCTTTGAATTCCTTCTTGCCTTTTTACTTGTGACTTTTCTTTTCTTCCTTGCCTTCTTTTTTTGGACACCTAGCAGCAATATGACCAATTTCTTCACAAGAAAAATAGATTAGAGGGATTTTACCTTTGTACTTTGCTCCGCTCCTAGAATATTTCTTTGCAAGTAGAGCTTCAATAATTTCAAGATCACTATCAAAACTTTTTTCAATTTATTCCTCACTTTCTAATTGATTATCTTTTATTTTCTTACCTTTTTCTTTGAGTGAGAGTTTAGCTTCAAATGTAGAATCAATATTCTGGAACATAGTTGTCAAAGTTGTCCAGTTCAAAAGCTATCAATCTTCCTACAAGGGCATCCAAGCCCATCTTGTTATTTGGATCACATCTCTTTTCTTGAATAGAAGACACTCTAATTGCACAGATGGGAAGTAAAGTTCTAAGAACTTTACTTACAACAGTTTCTTCTCTAATTTTTCCTCCAAATGCTCTGATTGCACTAACACTGGTCTTGATTCTTTCAACATATTTTGCAACATTTTCATCTTTTCTCATCCTTATTTGATCAAATTATCCTCTAAGGCTTTTTGATTTAGCTCTTCTTACATTTTCATCTCCTCCATAGTTTTCTTTCAGCTTGTTCCATATATCAAAAGCAATTTTATAGTCTTTAAGCTCATCAAATTCAACATAATTGAGAGCAGATGCAATATCAATCATGATGATGTTATGGTTCTTCTTCTTAGAAATATCATCAATTGATAATGTTCTAGTGGGAGTTTTATATTCTTCATCAAGATATTTGCATCCTGAATCACTGATGGTAGTCAGATGAAGCCTCATAAGTCCTTGCCATGCTACAAAGTTGTCTCTATTCAACTTTGGAATCTCTCTCTTGTAAGACATCTTGATCTTTAGCTTAGGTCCTTGAAACCTTCTCTGTAAGCACCAAAAGCTTTGATACTAATTTTTGGAAATATAAGAGGAGTAGCTGAGAGGGGGGGTGAATCAGTTACCACTAAAATAAAACCTAGATCCCTTAGATGTCAACTATAAAATTTAGACTGATAAAACTAATTATTGCTGATACTTGGTAAACACACAAAAGTTACTGTAACTCGGTAAATGTCAATTACTTTAGTGAATCTTAAAATATTATTAGTAATTACTTGTGAGCATGAAAGAAATAACATAAACACATGAGACACCAAGATTTAACTTGGAAACCTAGTTTGGGAAAAACCACCAATGTAACCAGTTACTATTTTTCACTCTTCTAAAGTGAGCCCTATTAGCAGCCAACCCTTTAAAGGTTATAAAACACATTGTTAGGTGTGACCCTATTAAAGGTTTTAATCACCCTATTAGGAGTGGCCTTGCAAATGCTCTTAAAAAAATTTAATGGAATTGTCACCTTGTTAGAGGATTTACAAATGGCTATTAAACCAACTCTGTTAAGAGATTTTAGTTCATTGCTACAATGGTTAGAGAGTAACAATGAGATGACCTGATTTTGATGCAACTGAATTTGTGATTAAAGATCTCTACTCTAGTTCATACTTAATCCTTTGTAATCAAATAATACTTTTCTGCTCCACAAGGATATCTACTTGTCCTTCAAATTTGCTTCCTCTTCTTATCTCTTTCAACTCATTCAACTTGCATCTCACGCACTCTGAAATCAAAACATGACCTTTTACTTATACCTTTCCGATTGTCAAGTTAGCTCAAATACAACTTAGAATAACCAATATAGTATAGAAACTTATGCCAAGAGAGTATGATGACACTTGTCTATAGATAGGATTTTAGTATAAATTAGCAGAACACATATTCCTTTGCTTGTGCAATAGACTGACTGCAATGTTGTAGGGGCATGTGCTCTGTTAAGAATACTCATATAAAAAGTTTTATGTCAATGATACCATTACAATTTCAACACATGAAGGAAAAGTCATCATCAAACAATTTTATGCTATAGTATTTCCATCTTTATTACATCAAGAAGGCAGGTACTATGAATGTTCTAGTCTGGGCATCAACAATCATGTCTAACGGACCATTTATACTCAATCTTGACTGTGACCATTATATTTAAAAATCACAAGCAATTAGAGAGGCTTAAGAATGCTAAGGCTGCATGTAAAAGATTTGATGAAGAGCTCAAGCACTTTGTTATAGAAACAACTACTTGAGAAGAAGTTCAATAGTCACTAGAAGACAAAGTTCGATGGCTTTAACAAATAGTTGGACAAACCAAAGGAGGCCTCAGAGAAAAAGAAGAGCAATTTGTTTGATGCAAATCACATATAGATGGGATGGAGGCAAAGTTACATGCCTTCCAAAGAGTAATGAAAGAAAAATTATAATGTGACAGCTGCAAATCCGCTCACTCCCACCAAGGAAAGAAGCTGCAGGGGAAGGTATTAGTTTTAAACAAAGTAGGCAAGGAAGATTTATGAAGGGGAGAAGAGATTTGGGAGGAATTTTCTACAAAAATAGAACCGTAGTCAAAGAGGAAGCCATCGTATGAGAAGGAAGTCATCATTTGAAACAAAGAAGCCCCATCTCCATGCAAAAGGAATAACCCATGCTAAAGAAGATTCTGACAGATAAAGCTCCAACATTGGAAGAATAATGGGGTAGTATGGGTGTGGGCATGTGTTGAAGAGGAAGCTCAAATAATAGAGAAAAAATGTTCTTTTTAGTTCTCACTGCTTTCAGGCTTTTCACCCATAGTGTAAAAATGCTTAGCGTGAATGCAAGGGTGATTTAAGGCACTATCAACAACAACTTATGTGGAGACATTTTTTCATGCAAAAAATTGCATATTTAGACTTCTGTTATAAAGGAAGGATCTAAAAAATGTCAACTTGATAGAGGACCCCAAATTGTTGCGCTAGATACACAGGAGCAGTAAGGAAAGATACAATAGTATAATCCCACATTGAGTGGGTGGCTATATTTCTTAATGTTAAAATATGCCAACACACACATCACTAATTGTCTTAAAGACACACAATTTTTAGAAGCCTAGACTTGAATGCGTGGGGCCCATGGTCAACCAGAAGGAGGAAGAATTTTGACCAAACGTGTGAAATAAGATGATGATGTCATTAGATGATGTGGTGACCTACAGACAAATCTTGTGATGACAAGTGGTGAAGGAGATTCCAGCTTGGTGCCAATTCCAAGATGCTGACATTGCATGCGAGACATGTGTTGGAAGGAACTTCCCTGCATGCACAGTTAGTACCCTACTAACTGTAATGCAAGAAAGTGCTTACCTAACACATGTCAGTGGGCCCTAGCCAGACATGATGTGGTAGGATTTGATATTGCAATGAAGTGGTAGAACATGTGGACTTGAGAGAAAATTGAACATTGACATGTGGCATCCATGGATGAATTGCAACAAGCTCAAGATGAATGCACATGATTACACCACATCAAGAATCTAACGGCTAGCACTTCCCCACTTCATGAAAGTGCTCAGAAGATAAGGAAAGTAGCAAAGTGCCTAGGTGCCACATGGTAGTGGGCCTAGGTTGGATGCCATGTGGTAATTTGATCAGCGCGCTTAGATGGTGATGATGTGGATAGTGACTATTTTGGTGGGCCAATTAGGTGCTACCATGTGGCATCTCGATCAAAGGGGTTTGACCCAAAATGCAAGGTGAAGGAAAAAATAAAATGTTTTTAAAATGTTAATTTTAAAATATTTTTGCCAAAATGCCCACGTTCTAATTTTAAATTCAAAGTGGATATATTCCTAAGTATGAACTTTAGAATATTTTAAATTTTTAAAAATTTAAAGTTCAGACTAGAGCCATAGTAGGGGGTATATTTTTCAAACAAATATTTTGGAAGTTTTCAGCAAGCTAATATAGCGATATTATATCATCGAAACCTTTCCAATTATGAAGTTTGTTTTTGCATAGGAAGTCACTGGTTCAAGTTATAGGAAGAAATGTAAAATTTGGGCCTTCTCAGTGAAATGGAGGAAAATTGAAAATGCAATTACAAGCATGGTAAAAACACATGGTCAAAGGTCTATTGGGTTAATCTTGAGAATATTATGCCAATCTGGTAAAATTTGGCTCCAATTTTTAGTTACGATGGATATTTATTTTTCTAGTTGGGTTGAATTTCGGGATTGAAGTTGGAGTCATGATTGAAGAATCAAATATTTTGTGAAATAAAAATATTTTCTAGGTTAGGATTGAATTCTTTCATCCTATATATGTATCTTTCTCTCTTTCATTTAGGTTGGAAAAAAGTTAGGGAAAAGTTAGGAGTTGGAAATTGAAGCATAAATGGCTCTAGAATTGATGAAATTTGAGTGGAAAGATTTGGGAATGTGCTAGTTATAGACCATGAAGCTATGCTTTGGTTGTCATACCCCCTTCCCATCCCATCAATTTCTCATTCCCACTATTTTCTCTCTTGTATGATAGCATATGTTAGTATACAATCTGGTTTATTAGGTATCTTGTGAGTCAATTTCATGCATTTTCATGTATTATTTCAAGGAAATCAATACAAAGAATAGCAGGTGTTGAGTTTCATTTTAGATATTGTCTCCTTTATTAGTGATTTTTGATGTTTTATAATCTTTGAACAAAGAGTCTAGATCATAGTTGCAGTTCCTTAAGGTTGTATGTTGTTTCATTGTTGCTTATAATTCAATGGGTTATGTAAATGCTTCATGGAAATCAACAGGGTTGCAAGTTTATTGAGGAGGATATCAAGTAAGGATGAGATTTAGATTGAACATTGATATCTAATTTACAAGGTAAATGGATAGATCTAAAGTCTTCGCATAGGATATGTGTTTTAGATATCCAAAATGCATGAGAGAGATTTGTGAATTTGCGCAATGGATGAGGCACTAATCAGCTACAAGATCATTAGCTTGTTGTCTATATTTGGTTTTTATCCACTTTCCCCACCCACATAAAACCAAATCAAATTCAAATCATCTTTATATTTTATGTTTGAAGAGCTAGAATAGGATGCCCTCACTCAGCTTATGAGTTGCATTGTCTTGTACTAAGTTATCACACATCTTTGTTATTGCATAAGTATAGGAGATTAAGGGTTTTATCTGCTTTGTTAGATTCAAGAATATGTTTTAGCATTGGTACCATATTAATTGAATCTGAGGTCCACCCACCTAGGTTTTGCAGAGCTTGAAGTAGAAGAAGGGTCTAGCCTTAGAGTTAACCTAGTGTCTGAAAGGATATGTTAAAATGGGAGGTAGCTGCCCGTAGATGTATCCTATTCTCATCGAGGTAATTTGGAACTGTGTTGTTTCAAAACACCAAAACTGCACCCTTTGACTTGCCTAGCCACTTTGAATAGTCGAGAAGCCCTTGCCCTAGTGGCACCACACCCTTGTAGGAAACATAATAATATGCAGTACATGCACCATAATGTGATGCCTCTCACCTCACAACATCTCACTCCCTATGGAGCTCATCCCCCTGTGCCCACTCATCCATGGGCTACTGATATCATATCACAATAGTAAATTAGGCTACTTATAGCTCTACCTCTAGGGTGTGGATCCTCACCTCATGGTCATCATCTCCCTTGGATAGGTGCTTTGCCTACACCTCCACCCACACCGCTCAGTATCACCTTAGTGGCACCTCCTCCTCCTCCGCCTCCTCCTCCCTAGCAGCCTGTGCTTGCATCCTCCTCCTCCTAGATCAAGAACCCTCCCCAACCTCCATCCATCTCCCTTCACCACCTCTGCCTCCTCCTACACCTCCACCTCCTCCATGTCCCCTTGCTACAGCTAGCGCATTCAACTCTGTAAAACATGAAAATAGATGTCTCTACATCTCATATAAGTAAGTCAGATTTGATCCTACATCTGTCACATCTAGGTGATAGTACTAGGGAGTCTGCACTAGGGTTGTTGTATATTGCACCACTATTTGATAATCTAACATTGGCAGCCATCCCCATGCCTCATTAGAGTGAAAGTGAGCATAGGTGGTGGTCTCCATTGATATCACCCATTGCTGTAGAAACTACCACCATACTTGACTGATCACAAACCTCTCCATGATCTCTGAGTGCCTACCCACTAGTGGCCTACTATATCTCATATAATTGAACTACCAGACATCAAGCCATCTATGGCACTCTTGGTAGGGCTGCCTTGTAAATGCTGTCAGCTCATAAAAAATGCGACAGTAATATGTCACATCCCCACTATGAGTCTACAGGACAAAACCTATATACCCAAAAATGTATGGCTGGCTTTGCTCCCACGATTGCACCCATGGTCAGATCACAACAATGTGCTCCCAGGCCTAGATCTATACTAGTACTGCCTCACATGCCTAGGAGTGAACACTATGTTACACTATTCCATAAAACTCATGATACATATATGCCAGTATCACTGTCCCCCATGCCATCCTACATGGCTGTGCAATCAAATCTACTACTAACCAACCCCATCCTAGTTGGAAGCCCTTTTGGCTCCTATTTGTCACAAATGCCTAAGCAACTAGAGAGCACAATAAGCTTAATAGTGGGTAATCTAAGCCATACTCATTAATGAGTCACTTCCAATGGTGGACAAGGATGGTAACATCCTAGAACATCTACTGCATCACCACTTGCCCCTCTATTAGGGTTAGATCATAGTACACCAGTGACATATAATCAAACTTGACATCAATAAACCTTACATCAAAATAAAATTGTAAAAACATGACAAAGCAATCCAAAGTACAACTTACTAGATCACTATAACAAGGCACTCACAGAATATGATACACATCCTCTAATGTGATTGAGGCATCTCTAGTCTGCAGATGGAAAGTGTTATGCTCACTATGCCACTACTCATCAAGAGCAGTCAATAGCCCATGGTTCTCTTGTATATGGGGCATCCATATAACCCATCTCAACCCCATAGTCGATATAGTGACAAGCTCATCATCAGTCAAATGCTTAACAACCCACAACCCCACCACTTTGGGGGCTTTGATGAGAAGCACTGGAAACATCTCCTACAAACACAAGATATGCAAACATTAGTAATGTATCAAAAATATGCTCAAAATGAAAAATTTCATGAAAAATGCTCAAAAATAGACTGTGCAACATTTTTTCCTACATGTAGGTGATATGAAATGTTGGAATGATATTGTGTAATACTTTTTTTGAACCAATGCAATAGAATTTTGTTGTACAATATTTTTGCACTAGTCTGGGCGACAGATAGGTATGTCTCATACAACATACCTGGAACTACCAATGTGACACTTTTTTTTGTGTGAAATATCACACAATATTTTCTAAAGTACCATGTGATACTTTTTAAAATATCATCCGGTATTCCATTTTCCTACCTAAAAACATGTGAAAAAGTACACAAAAGCTTGAAAAATGACAAAAAAGTATTCACTTACCGATACCTTGCAATGATCTGGCCAATTGTGCAACTGACTACACTCGAAATGGTGTCAGCGAGTCAGAATGTTAACCAAATCCATTTTCTCTCTCCTCAATACTCTAAGCTCTCAAAAATCACAAAAGACAAAATGATTTGAAAATGACACTTGGGCTACTTTTATAGCCTCTAACCTCATTTTGACCTACTTTTCAAACTCCTTGGAATTCCACATAAGTTGCACCCTTGGCTAATTTTGACATCCTGGATCCATTTTTCAAATTGAAATCAAAATCCAAGTTTAGCTTGATAGTCAAAATTGCATTTTAAAATTATTTGAGCAGTTAATTGACCTCCTGAGGTCTAATCTCCAAATCATCACTGGGGCATCTTCATTTCTTCATGTATTCATAATTTCCATGCTTAATCTTTACTCAAATTCACCTTTTCATGTCTAAAATCATCTTTCTACTTGATTTTACTTAATTTCTATGCTGTATCATTTGTGGTCAACTCCAGTCAAATCGGGGCATTCAGTCATTCATTAATAGTCACTCTTTGGTTCTAATCATCTATCTCTATTCTTGGACATTGCTATGTCTTGACTTTCTTATATATTGCTTGTTTCTACATTCCCTTATCTCATTTTGATTTCGATCCTGAGGGGGCAAAAATACTCTATCATCACCTACTACAACTATCTATTTCTTAGGAGCATTTGTTTATCTTTTCATTTACTCTCGGTCTATCTTCTTTGCTAGGTGTTAGCATTCTTCTTGAATTCTAACATCATTTTTTTCCTAATGTTCAGTACTGTTGCTATCAGGCTATACATTCAGGATATGCTATCTCTCTCTATATTTCATTCTTCAAAATCAGATATCTATATCTATCATTGCCTACTTTGCTTCTATTTTATTTGACATAATAAGTTCCTAGATCAATCATACATCAGTCAAAGAGGGGCAAATGTAATCACCTAAAAATGGTCATCTATACTATTAGCCCTCTTCTTAGCATCTTGGCTAATGTAATTAATTATTTACCTAGACCAAATTTCTAATAATCAATTAATTTGATTATAACCTATAGTTTGATTATGCTATGCTAAGTTCATTATTTGATAACATGTCGCCTTTTAATTAAATAAAAGACCCCACTCTTCTAACCCACTTAAAGCGCACACATAAAGTCCTTTTTCTAATTTTCAAATTAAAAGAAAAGGCTTTGTGACTTTTATCTCATATGGAAAGTCAACTTATATTCTATTGGTTGACTTGTGTGTGCACATGGATCACTCCTCTTTTTAAACTCCACCATTGATCATCCATCATCTTCACCTTGATCTCTACCATTTGTATGACTTTAAAAGGGAGAAAGCTTTTCCCCTCAAAGGATCCACACTCTTGAGTATTGTTATGCTGTAGCTTTATGGTTCAAATTCTTGAGAGCTCTTTGTAGAGAACTTCTATTTCTTGTCTACATTCTTTTATCCTTGACATTTTAGCATATAGAATTTTAACATAGTTGCATGTTAATGTAGTTTCTTTGCAGTAGTTTAAATCACATAGCATAATAGTGGGATTTGTAACACTTGCATATTGCTTAGAATAGTTGCATTTTTCATTCTTATTCTAGCTTAGCTTCCATCTTGCATTGCATCATTGAGGAACTCCTTGTGGACATTTTCACTCTTACATCTCATATTTGGAACCTCCCATTGCATGGTCTACTAGCAAGAAGAGTATTCATAAGGTTTAGCTGAGAGCTCTTGTACTTGAAACACACTCTCTTGCACTCCATGGATAGGGAGCTCTAAGCTGACATCCAAGCATTCTGAACTAATGGAATTTCTTGGATAGAAGGGTTTAAAGTGAGACACTTTCTTAGTGTATAGGACGCAATACAATAATACTAGGTAGTGTTTCCTTTGCTTAGTTCATTTTTAAATAACTCCTCTTTTTACCATGATGCAAGTCATCAATGTTGGATGTGGGCCAAGGTCTACGTCACATAATATGATTAACTAACCTCTCATTGTAGAAATTTTACCATAATGCAAGTCATCAATGTTGGATGTGGGCCTAGGTCTACATCACATAATATGATTAACTGACCTCTCATTGCAGAAAATGGAGGCTCTACCTATTACTCCTCTATCTTTTATATATTGAGAGAATATATATTCAAATGTAGTATTTTACTAGTTTCTATGAATTGTGTATATCTTATGTATATATGTATATCTTATAAGCTTATTTTAAAATAAATGTGAACATATATTGTGCTTTTGTAAACAATTTTATATGATAAATGCAATAAGTTACACTATTTTTTACTTGCGATTAAATTTGAATAAATTGATAAAAAAATTCTTTTCTTTTTTCATTTGTTCTTTCAATTCTACATTTAATTTATCTTGTAATGAATAAAACCAAAAAATACTTAACAATATGATTATGATACTTAGGAGTTTTGGACATAGCAATTTAGGTTGTAGTTCATATTGGTAACAAGAATTATGATCACTTTAAAGGTACTATAATGATTAAGTAAGTTGCTAACATTGATCCCAAGTAAATTAGGGTGGGGGGAGCACACAAGCATCTTTATGCACTTTTTAACTATGTAGAAAGAATGCTAGTTATTACAAAATCCACCATTTTAAAAAGAATTTAATACATTGTCAAAATTATGAAGCATAGTCAAATTTAATAGATGAGGTTCTTTATAGGCCTTGGAATTGTGACCCCCATCCAACTTGTATTTATTAGGATGTTATATGTACAAAAACATTTTTGTCAAATGTGGAAACCCTACCTATCATGAGAATTGTGATAACATTGGGTCCAATTTTTTATGACACTAGGTCAAATTTTTGAAGGTAATAGATTAAATTGATGACAACTTGTTCAAGTTTCTGATGACATTGGGTCAAATTTTTGATGACGCTTTGTCACTATTTTGGTGATAATATTGTCATAAAATTTATGATGCATGTGAGTAGCATTGGAATTTTTAATGCAAAGTTTTAGATGGCCTTGTTTGTCAATAGTTTGACAAAAATGAGTCAAAATTTCAATGAATGACTATTAGAAATTTGGCCCAAATATACTAGTGGTACTACACAAGGACTCAAAATTTCTTTAATCAAACCTTTCCTTAAAAATTCTTGCACCTACCTATTTATTTCCTCATTCTTTATAGGTTCATTTAGTGTGCTACTTTATTTCAAAAAAATTCTCGAGGGATTAGATCCATGTAATATTTAATGCTTCTCATAGGAGGCAATCTATCATGTACATTATCTGATATGATGTCTTCATATTTGAACAATAATTCTCTTATCTATTTAGGTTTTTATTTTTCTAATTTGAGATCATACTTCTTAGGGTTAAAACATAAAATATGTTATCACTCTTCAAGCCATCAAAACTTTCTTCCTTCGACCAAAAAAATCCTCACACTAGTATAATTTTCCTTCTTAGGAATCTCTATCAAAGGAATCAATACTTATTTTATTCCATTTGAAAATATGGTATACCTATCCATTAAACCATCATTTAAATCCTTTCTATCACACTTACATTATTTACCTAATAGGACATGACATACATCCATAAGTATGATATCACAAAGAACTTCTTCATGATAATATCTAATCTTTAATTTTATTAGCCATTTTTACTTACTAGTACCTTATGATCTGTTGGAACAATTGATTAATTGTGTATTATGTTTGATGTTAAAAAATATGTCATATCATCACCAGTCAGTGCATTCCAAGCTCACTTGGGCATTAAAGATAGTTTTTTGTGACTATCGAGCATTCCAGAGTTTGCCTAGTTCAGAAGTCAGTATCTACTGAGTTCACTTGAGCACCAAAGGAAAGTCTGTGGAAGATGAGTGTTAATTGAGATAACTCAATTAATGAAGGAAATGTTGGATGGAATCAGTGTTAACTAAGCTTACTCAAAGGAACTTTACAAGTATACAGTGTTGATCAAGTTCAATTGGTTAATACAAGAAAATCATTTCTGAGTTAGTGTCTACTGAGTAGGGTTAGCTAATGAAGGATTTTTTTGATTTGACATATTGAGTTCAATTGATTTATTTGTTGGTTCTAGCTGACTAAGAAGATGAATATTAATTATTTTAAATTGTATTCTAGTTGAGTTGATTATAGGAAAGATATAAATATAAGGTCAAGTTGAGGGTTAGAAAGTGTGTGAGTGAACGGAAGATAATTGAAGATTTAATGATGCTAAGAGGAAGAAAATTAGGAGGATAAAGCAATTTATCCTTGAGAAGCTAAAAAGATATATTTGATCGAGAAGGATTAAGTATACAAGCTAGAATTGAGATCTGTAATCAACAATTCAGTTGCATCCAAATTAGGTCATGTCATTGTTACTCTCTAACCACTATAGTAGTGATCTAAATCTCTCAATAGAGTTGGCTTAATGGTTATTTGTAAATCCTCTAACAAGGTGGAATTTCTATTGAATTGTCCAAAAATCTCTAATAAGGCCACTCCTAATAGGGTGATTAAATCCTCTAATAGGGTCACACACAATAGTGTGTTTTGTAACCTTTAATAGGGTTGGCTCCTAACATGGCTCACTTTAAAAGAGTGAAAATAAATAACTAGTTACAATTGGTGGTTTTTTCCAAATTGGGTTTCCACGTTAAATATTGGTTTCATATGTGTTCATGCTATTTCTCTTATGTGTTTGCCACTAAGTTAAAGTAATAAGTAATCATAGATAACATCTTAAGATTTTCATGTTAAGTGTTTGTTGAGAATTCTCAGTATTTACCAAGTTACAACATTTTTGTGTTTGCCAAGTATCAACATAATAAGCTTTCACATAATTGTTTTGTATTGACATCTATGGGATCTAGGATTTATTTATTTGGTAATTGATTCACCCCTCCTCTCTCAGTTACTCCTCTTATATTTCCAACAATTGGTATCAAAGCTTTTATTGCTTGTAGAGAAGGTCTCAAGGACCTAAGCTAAAAAGATCAGGATGTCTTATAGAAGAGAGATTCCTAGGTTGAATTGAGACAACTTTGGAGAATGGCAAGGAATTATGAGATTACATCTAGAAACTATCAATGATTCCAGTTGTAAGTATCTTGATACTAAATACAAGACTCCCACTCAAACATTATTAGTTGAAGACATTTCTGAAAAAAAAAATCATAACATCATGATGATTGATATTGCATTTGCTCTCAATTATGTTAAATTTGATGAAGTAAAAGACTGCACTACAACTCATGTAACATGGATCAAATAGAAAGACATTTATGGAGGAGATGACAATGTAAGAAGAGCTAAATTAGAGAGTCCCAGAGGTCAATTTGATAAGATGAAAATGAGAGAAGATGGAAACATTGCAAAATATGTGGAAAGAATCAAAGCAAGTGTAAGTGAAATCAAAGCATCTGGAGGAGACATTGATGAAAAAATAGTTGTAAGCCAGGTACTCAGAACCCTTCTTCCTATCTATACAATTAGAGTGTCTACTATTCAAGAAATGAGATGTGATCCAAATAACAAAATATTGTTGGATGCTCTAGTTGGAAGATTGACAACTTTTGAGTTGGATAACTATGATAACAATGTTTGTAGTTCCAAAGGTATTGAGTCTACATTTGAATCCAAGATTTCACTCAAGAAAAAGAGTAAGAAATCAAAGGCCAATCAATTAGGAAGTGAAGAAGATGAAGAAGAAATTTTTGACAATAATCTTGAAGTTGTTGAAGCCCTACTTGCAAGGAAATATTCTAAAGATAGAGGAAAGTACAAAGGTAAGATTCCTCTAATCTACTTTTTTTGTGAAGAAGTTGGTCACATTGCTGCTAGGTACCAAACATAGAAAACAAGGATGAAAAGAAAAAAAAATAAGTACAAAGGCAAGAAGGAATTCAAAAACTAAAAGGACTACAAGGAAAAAGGTAAGAAATCTTGTTTTATGGCTAAAGATTCTGATAACAATGAAGATGAAATGGTACATATTGTTGTAAAAGATGAAGTTGATGATGAAGGAGATAAGATGACACTTATCTCTCATGTTAGCAAAAATGATACATGCATTATTAATAGTGGCTACTCACATCATATGATTGGAGACAAAAAAAAGTTTGAGCACATGGAATATTATGATGGTGGTAGCGTGAGATTTGGAAACAATGAACCTTGCTACATAAGAGGAAAATGATGTATCTCTTTGACCAATGAACTTATATGTGATACTGCTTATTGGGTTGAAGGAATAAAGAATAATCTACTGAGTGTGGGACATTTGAATAACATTGGATTCAAGGTAGAATTTATGAATGGGAAGGCCAAACTATTGGATTGAAAAGGAAATATGGTTGAATCTGGAAAACAAACAAAAGGTAACCTATTCTAGCTTGATCTCAGTGAAAGTTCATGTTTTATTGCTCAAGTCGAAGAAATTTGGTTATGGTACAAAAGATTATGTCATGTGAATTTTGATAACCTAGTTAAGATAAGAAAACATAGAAGAGTAAGAGGTATTCCTAGCCTGAGGAAACCTGATATGGGTCTATGCAAAAATTGTCAAATTGGTAAGATGGGAAAGACTAGTTTCAAAAGTAAGAACTATCATTCTGAAGAAGTCTTAGAGCTTGTGCATACAACCTTATGTGGACCTATTGGAATAGAGAGTTATAGTGGAGATAAGTTTTTCATTCTTTTTGTTGATGACTATAATGTATCTAAAAGAAAAATCAAAAGCTTTTCATAAATTCAAGTGGTATATGGAAAGAGTAGAAAAAGAAACTGAAAAGAAGTTAAAATGTTTAAGATCAAACAGAGGTGGTTAATTCATCTCCAATGAATTCAATTAATTCTACATTGAAAAAGGAATTAAAAGACAATTATAAGGCCCTGGTACACTGAAGCAGAATGGTATAGCTAAAAGAAGAAACAAATCCATCATGGATTGTACAAGAAAATTAATGATAGAAAATAATGTTGTAATCAAATACTAGAAGGAATCTATCAACACTGTAGTTCATACCTTGAATATAGTACAATCGAAGAAAGACTCAAACCAAACTCTTATAAACTATGGTATGGCTACAAACTTAATGTAAGTTACTTAAAAGTATTTGGCAACAAGTGTTATATCTTGAAAGAATCTAAGAAGGTAAATTTAATGTCAAAGGTGATAAAGGCATATTCCTAGGATACTCCTTTAGAAGTAAAGCCTACAAATGTTTAAATTTGTCTAGTCATAAAATCATAGAAAGTGCACATGTGAGAATTGATGAGTTTGTAGAAAATAGTGAAGAAGAAAGAAACAAAGAGCCTAGGGATTACAAAAGATTTGTTTAATATGAACTTGATACCCTACCAAATCTATCTAATAGATAGGAGGTCTCACCTCTTGAGTCCCAAAAATCTCCAACAACTATCGAGTTGCAGACAATACAAATCGAATCACAATCAAAGGCTACTGAGCTAGTACAAATTGAGTCTAAAGGAACTGAGTCATAGACAGTAGGACTTGAGTTTGATATTGAAGTTCATGATGAAATTAGTGAAACACACTCCAAATCCAAAGAACTTGTGTTAGCAAGATATGTTAGAAGGCATCATGCACCTGATAAGATCATTGGAGACAAATTGGATAGAATAATGACAAGAAGAAAATTGAAAGGTACATGTTTACTTGTTGAATTTGAACAAAACTTAGACTCTTGTTCCTAGACCCAATGATAAAAATTTAATTGGCACAAAGTGGGTATTTATAAACAAGCTAAATGAAGATGGAAAATTTTCCAAAAACAAAGCAAGGTTGGCATGTAAATTTTATTCTAAAGAAGAAGGTATTGATTATGGTGAAACTTTTGCTCTTGTTGCAAGATTACAAGGTGTTAGAACTTTACTAGCTTATGTAGCCCATAGAGGATTTAAAGTTTATCAAATGGATGTAAAATATGTGTTCTTGAATAAAATTCTTGATGAGGAAGTCTATGTTGAACAACCTAAAGATTTTATAGATCCTAGTAAAAGGGACATGGTTTGCAAATTACACAAGGCATTATAGGGTCTTAAGCAAGCTCCTAGAGCTTGGTATGAAAGACTTCATAACTACTTGATAAAAATTAGTTTTTAAAGAACTAAGATAATAGTAGTTTGTATATAAAAGAAGTACCAGATAAAAAGATTGTTTTGGCAGAAATATTTGTTAATAATACTTTATTCACAAGAAATGATGAATTGTGCAAGGCATTTTTTTAAAAAATGAGTAAAGAATTTGAGATGTCTATGTTTGGAGAGATAATTTTTTTTGTTAGATTATAGATTCAATAGAAGAAATATGGTATCTACATTACTCAATCTAAATATACCAAGGAGATACTAAAGAAATTTGGAATGAAGATTCAAGACCAGTTGGAACCCCTATGTCTACTAGACATAAGATTTCCAAAAATGATGATTCCAAAGAGGTAGATTAGACCACATATAGATTAATGATTGAAAAATTATAGTATGTAGTAATAAAAGACTTGATATTGCATTAGAAGTTGGTATGGTGGCAAGATTCTAAATAATTCTCTGAAGAAAATCACATGATGGCAGCCAAAAGAATCATGAGATATCTGAAAGGTACTGAAGAATATGGTTTATGGTTAAAAATAGGAGGCAATTTGGATTTAAAAGTATTCATAGATGTTGATTGGGTAGGAAGTATTGATACATAATAAGTGCCAATGGTGGAGCATTTTTTCTTGGTAAAAGACTAGTGTCTTGGACAAGAAAGAAACTTAATTGTATCTCTTAGTCCATAGCAAAGGCATAATATGTAGCAACAATAGTCAATTGTTCTACTATTGTTTGGTTCAAACAACTATTAGTAGGTATGAAGATAGAAATCAAGGATCCAATAGTTATATGCTGTGATAACACCAGTGTAATCAATATATCAAAGAATTCAGTGATGCATACCAAAACAAAACACATTTCTATAAAATATCATTTCTTGAGAGAATTGGTTCAAGATAAAGAAGTCAGATTGTAATATGTAAATACAAAAGAACAAATTGTAGAGATATTCACCAAGACATTACCTAAGGATGCATTTTTCTATCTAAGAGGTAAGCTAGGGATCATTCCCCTATCTAAAGCTCACTAAATGAAGTTTAGTGATGCATCAACCAGAGCATGTTGAATATCAATCAATTGGTGCAATATTGTCAAAGGCATATTACAAATGAATCTATACTTGAGGTATATTGATATTAAATAATTATTTTCTTTGGCATGAGATGTCAAAGAGGGAGAATTTTTCTATCATATCTCATAGAAATTTTTTGGAGAAGTTTGCTGTCATAATTTTTTTGTAAAGAGATGTCAATGAGGGAGAATGGACTTGGTAGATTTTTCTATTAGAAAAAGTTTTTTGAAAGAAGAAGAAACTTAAGGAAGAAAGAGTTTACAATAATAGAGGGAGTTCTCATGGATGAGAATTAGAATGAAACCAAGGATAATTCCTTACTTTTTTCTTTCTCTAAAAATTTCATTGTGTTATGGCATGTTGTGTTTCCATCAATGCCAAAGAGGGAGATTGTTGGAATAGTTGATTAATTGTGTATTGTCTTTGATGTTACAAAAAATGTCACATCATCACTAGTCAGTGTATGCCAAGCTCACTCAGGCATTAAAGATAGTTTTCCAGTGACTATCGACCATTCCAGAGTTTTCCTAGTTTAGAAGTTAGTATCTATTGAGTTCACTTAGGTGCCAAAGGATAGTCTGTGAAAGATGAGTGTTAACCAAGCTAACTCATTTAATGAAGGGAATGTTGGATAGAACTAGTGTTAACTGAGCTCACTCAAAGGAACTTTGCAAGTATGCAACATTGACCAAGTTCACTTGGTTAACACAGGAAAATTGTTTCTTAGTGTTACCGAGCAAGGTTGGCTAATGAAGGATTTTCTTGTTTTGACATATTGAGCTCAATTGATTTATCTGTTGGTTCTAGATGACTAAGAAGATGAATGTTAATTATTCTAAGTTGTATTCTAACCAAGTTGACCAGAGGAAAGATATAAATATAAGGTCAAGTTCAGGGCTAGAAAGTGTGTGAGTGCATGGAAGATAATAAAAGTTTTAATTATGCTAAGAGGAAGCAAATTAGGAGGATAAAACAGTTTATCCTTGAGAAGATGAAAAGAGATATTTGATCAAGAACGATCCAGTATACAATCCAAAATTGAGATATGTAATCAATAATTCAATTGTATCCAAATCAAGTCATGTCATTGTTACTCTCTAACCATTGTAGCAGTGATCTAAATCTCTTAATAAAGTTGGCTTAACATCTATTTGTAATTCCTCTAACAAGGTGGCATTTCTATTGAATTATCCAAAGACATCTAACAAGGCCACTCCTAATAGGGTGATTAAATCTTGTTATAGGGTCACACCTGACAATGTGTTTTGTAACTTTTAATAGGGTGGGCTCCTAATAGGGCTCACTTCAAAAGAGTGAAAATCAGTAATTAGTTGCAATTGGTGGTTTTTCCCAAATTGGGTTTCTACGTTAAATCTTGGTGTCAAATGTGTTCATTCTATTTTTCTTATGTGTTTACCACTAAGTTAAAGTAATAAGTAATCACAAATAACATCTTAACATTTTCATGTTAAGTGTTTGTCGAGCATTCTCAGTATTTACCAAGTTACAACATTTTTGTGTTTTCCAAGCAACAATAGAATTAAGCTTTCACATAATTATTTTTTACTGACATCTATGGGATCTGGGATTTATTTTTTTGGTAACTAATTCAACCCTCCCCTCTCAGTTACTCCTCTTATATTTTCAACAATGATCATCCTTTATCCATGCAATCAGTAGGGTTTGGAATGATTGAACCTCTATAAATTCAAAATTTCTATAAAACACTTAGATGATAGGTTATTTGAACTACCACTATAAATGATCACTTTGCAATATTTTACTTTAACTTTGCAAGTTGTCTTGAACAAATAATTTCCTTGGAAATGGCTCCCAATCCATTTACTCATGACATAAGGAGTTTTTCACCATAGTGGATTCTCCATCTTCTAGTTGATTCAAACATTAAATAGATTCTTCTTCTGTATAAGCAATTCTAACTTAACTTTCTATCCTCTTTCTTGAATTCCCTTGGGTGCTTCCAAATTCTTGATGTCCTCCTCCACACTTGAAATAAGTTCCTTTAAATATTATTTAGTAAATTCTCCTATATCTACTTGATACACTACCTCTATGGAAGTTTTTGTCATCCCTTCTATTTGAACTTTAAAAAAAAAAATTCCTTTATTTTTTATCCCCATAAGATCTTCCTATTCCTATAAACACTCCTAAATCATCCACACCATCCTATTTGTCTTTTCTCTTGTCTTTTGTCCAAATATTCCTCATCTTTTACGACATACTGATAACCTTTCTCTACATTTTCTAACTTGACCAAACTAATCTCATTTTTAATTGAAACTCTTAAGTCATACAAATACCTTAAAACTCTTTCAACTCTAGTATCTATATGACCATATTTGATGTCCAACATGTAAAATTTCTTAGTATACTCCTTCACACTAAGATATATAAGCCTTAGGTTCTATAATTTCATAAATAAATTTAATTAATAGTATACAAGTAAGAAATTGGACTTTAAATTGTTTACTTTTCTATCCCATGACTTAGTTTTCTCCTTACCCACCTCTTGGAAATAAAAAAGCAAATGATCCCACCAAAAGGATTCATGTCCTTTAAATTGTGTACAAGCACACTTCTTATCTTCACTTGTGTTCTCAAATTCAAAGTAATTTTCCATCTCTATGATCCAATTAAGTAAATCACCTAAATCCAACTTTCCATCATAATCAAGTGCATTGCAATGGGGTTTTATATTCACTTTTGTTATGTTTCTTAGGATTCTCTCATCTTTGTGTTAAATCTCTAGTCACCAATATGTCTACCTCTTCTTTGGGCAATTTCTGCAACTTCTAACCTAGATAAAATATATCTAAAAATGTCCATCATGGTTGTATCTACATTTCATCATCTATAAACCATATTTGTACAAGTCCCCTACAATTGTGGGTCAGATCCTCAGTCTACCACAATCTACCACATTAAAAAAATTAACTAGAATCAAGATTCAAACTCCACAAGGAATGAAAACTTACTCTAATACTACTTGGTACAACCAAGGATATGAGGGACCTTGAAATATCTATTCAATCCTTGCAACAAGGTTAACACAAAAAAAACATAATTAAGGGACATGTAATATCAACCTTCTTATTATCAATAAACTTAGGTATAATGGATCTACAACAGCTAGTCTTACATGCTAGACATATATGCCTGATTATAGAAATAATTTCTTACACCTAAAGTTAAAGAGGTCACTTGATCATTACATTTACCACTAATTTTTTCAAATTTATCAACAATATACATTATAAATCCTTTGCGACACATACATTGACCTAGAAGATGATTACATTATCAAAGACAAAAAAATAAAAATATTTAAAAAATAGATCATGATCGAAATCATATGAATCTCCTATAATTTAGTTAAATATGAAAAATGATCCAAGATATGTGTCAACCAAATAATCAATAATATTGAGCTATACACCATTAATATTTAGCGATCAAAAAATAACTTTGAAATATCATAAGGTACAAAATAGCCACAAAACATTGAGAACAAATAGGACTTGCTAAGAATCTAAAATATATCACTCAAGAAGTAATAGATTAAGGAGAAAATTTAGAAAAATATTCATCATGAAGCTAAGATCATGCCATAAGGTTCATGAATACTACGAATTTTTCATTAATGTTCATTGTAGAAAAATCAAAGACTATACAAATAGGGAAACATGAAAAAATAAAAATTTGTTGATGCAAGATTTCCAAGAACCCAAAATTCTCATACATAAAAAGCTTGTATTAATGCAAGAGGCATGATGTGATAGAGGTAGTTATGGAGGATTTGAGTAATTTTTTTATTGAGGCCAATCTTCATTCAAATTTAATGTTGATATCATTTCCATTATCTTAGCTTGGGTGATAGAATTAAATGAAAATGCCGAAGCCACAAAAATGAGTGATACATTCACTCTTAGAAGATGATCTATTGTAATTAATGAAATCAATATTAAAATGGGTTATCCTTGAAATGGACTTTGAAATTTTTGAAGGATTTGAGGACCTAGAGGAAATGGATGTGTTGGGGTTAGTACCCTTTGTACATTAGCTGAAATGTTTTGGTAGGGAAAACTAAAAAATGAAGATGTTGATAGCTTAAAAGATTCCTAATTTAGCATTGCAATATCAAGAATTTAAAGTAAATTACACAAAGGTGACATTTCCTTAGGAATTTCTTGTAAAAGAATGAAAAACAAAAAGCAGAGGGGATAGTGTTGATTATAAGTCAAACAAAGAGGAAAATGATGGCTTTCTTACATTTTTGAGCCTATTTGGATTTCTTCTTAATAGTAGTATTATATGGGTAGTGTGTTGAGCTTTCATGGAGATATAATGAAGCCTCATTTTAAAATTTTATTTAATGAGGCTTAAACAAGGTTTAGGGTTTGATTAGGGGACAAATTTTGTGCAACAGTGGTGAATTTTGGTGTAGTTTCCAAGAAAGTAGTAATATCATTTTTTTAATAAAAATTGAACTTTGAGATGCATTTACTTTATCTTTATAGGGAGGGATGTGAATAGAGATTTATGGTCCATGACTGTTATGTAAAAAATGTAGGGCATAGTCAGATGGTTTTTATTGGGTGGGGGTGTGATAGATATAAATTTTTATAAATCAAGATATAATTATATGATGTAATTATGAAATTTCTATTAGGATTCAACTAGGTAGTTTTTGAGTCAAATTCAAGGACCCATGTTTCATGTAAACCCATATCTTATGAGAATGAATGGAACACTTAGCACTCATTGGATCTAGGTGATGCTCATAGAGGTGGAGCACTGAGACTTCTCAAAAGGTCATCTATCCCAATAATACTCCAGCTCAAGCGTGCTTAACAATATGATTCCCCTCATTGTTAAACCCACTCTTCTTGCAACCCCATTTATAAAACCTTCACCAAGTGTTGTGCCTTACAAACCATTCATAAGAAATCCCCTTAAGTTCATATGAGTGTTGCAATGAACTTTTAAATATGAATAAAAAAATCTAATTACCAACAAAAAAACACTCATAAAATATTAAGATATGTGACTGGATTTATTTATTAAATATATTTATACTAAATATATTTGTCCTCTCGACTAGCTTAGACCACAATAACTAAAAATAAATAAGATCTTTAAAAATTAGGCTAATAGTTAACAAACCTAAGAAATAAATAACCAATAAACAACAACAATTTTTTTGTCACTCAAAGAGTACATTATATTTTAGATTTTAACAATAAAATAACTCCAAATTATTTAAAATATCAAGGATAACATAAATCCATGTATATCTCTAAAATAAATTACAATGTGAAAATGAAAGCACTTCTACACAAATAATTTATTGCATTGTAAAAAACTATTGGTATAATCAAATATTCATTGATTACAATTTACTTAGGATAATGCATTTACATATTAGTTGTCATGTAGACACATAGGAGTTTGCACTTAATTTTAGCACACGGTGTTAGAGAATCCACTTGAGGTGGAGTTAGTTGTTATATCACACATCTTTATTTTTAAGATCCACCTATTGTGTTCTTATCATATTATAATCATCTCATTAGTGCACATACTTTTTTGTATAATGGAGAATAATCCACTTTTTTTAGAATGTGATTATACTTTATTTATTTGATAGGTTATTTCTTGTATCACTCCTAGTTATCATACATTGCCTATATATTCAGGCATATCTACATTGTACATATCTAAATGGACATTTTATTGATGTATTCTTGATCATTATTGAATCAATCAACTAATTGTCATTTTGCCTATCTCTCCTGTGTTATCAATTGAGCTTCTAGATCTTGAAATTTTTGTTCTTTTCCTTGGATAATTCAATACATGGTATCAGATCCATATGAGTTTCATTTCATAATGTATTTGAAGAGAATTTTTTTACATGCCAAATTGGAGCTTGCTAGTGTAAATGAAAGGTTAGCATCACATTGAGAAGGTCCTAAAACTCATATATTTACTTTTGTTTCATCCAAATCAGGCATCTCAGACCAAATCTAGAGGCATTTGAATTTTAGAGGTGTTATAGTGGTGATTTAGAAAAAATAATTATAGAGACAATTTTCAAATAGAGATATCTCAATCATCCAGACTCCTTTTTTTGAGAAATTTTTGTGGTATAATATTGTAATCTACACAATGATATGGGTAATTTCTCATCTCTATTTTAAAGTTCTTAAAAAATTGCAAATCTTAAATTTTATAACTAAGGAGGTTTTGTTCGGCGTCATATAGATAGATTGTTAGGTGCCAATTTATTTGAAAGTACATAACTTTTCATCTACTTTCTAGATCTAGTATTAGTTCAGATAAATTTTAAGTAGACATAGAACTTTCAATATGTGGTTTATTTTTTCCTATTTTGGAACTAGTAATCAATTAGATCCTTGAGTGATCTTGTGTATAATTTGTGACTCTTCTATAGCCTTAATTTTAGTTGCATCCATTAAAAATAGAAGTCCACTTTTGCAAATATTAGTAAGTGGTGATTATACGCATACTACACATAAAGTGCCAAAATTATTATTTATTATTTATTATTATTATTTTTGGGTGGGCGGAGGGTGGGGGGGGGGGGGTCTTTGATTCATTCCATTTTAAGAGGTGCAATGAATGTTTGATCTCATTTTGTTTCATGTGACTAGTACGTCATAACCAAAATCATGTAATATATCATTTATCATGTAGTTGTTTATTTAACTAGAGATAACTATGAGTCATGGGAAAAAGGTATCGTTACATATTATAGATGGTTAAAGATTTTATCTTATGTTTATGGCCTCATTCTTATGCCTACTTCTCAATGGAAAATTATAGGTTGGGATGAAAATAATAGAGATATTAAAGGATTGATATATTACAACGTATCTTCCTTTCCTAAAGTTCAATCTAAAATTGAGGATATTTAGTGCCCATACACATGTTGGACCATTATTCGAGAATATTTTAGAAATCCTTGTGTTCCTTCATTCCAAAAGGATCTAGCTATAGATGACATCAATCTAATGGATGATGCAAATAATATTTCTTATGATAATAATACCTTATGATTTCTTGACTATATTGAAACACTTTAGTATTTAGATGAGTTGAAGGATAAAAAAAAATATGAAAAATATCCTAATACTACTTTATACTTATACTATTGAGAACACTCCTATTGTTTCTCCTGATGATTCTTGTACTTCTACAACTATAGTTGCTCGTGTTTCAGTACAATGAGATATTTTGTGTCTTCCAATTTTAATTAGTTGGGGTGACTTCTTGACATACATTACATGATTTTATGTAGAGCCTTATTTTGAGGAATTAAGAGACATCATTGATGCCACTCATCTTATTTTCCCATTGGATGATCATTCTCTAGTTATTGAGAGGGAACATTGTGACCCTCATCATTCTCCATTTGATACTTCTTTCGTGTTAAATATGATTGTGGATCCTTTAATAAAACATTTGGATGAGATCTCTTTCACTCTAGAGAAGACATTTGAGCATTTGGAAATTAGTTTTCATGAGTTCCAAACTTCACTTGAGATGTCACATTGCGTGGTTTATCATGCTTATGTGTTGGAGATTCCTTTTTAGGTTCCTAAGACTTCATAAATTTTGAAGATTCTTCCTAGAGATTGGGGAGGATTCATTGTTACACCTATTCCATTATTTCTTCCTAAAGGGAATAACATCATTTAGGTTTCTCGGTGCCATTTCTACACTGATCCTAGATCATATATCATGGGTGCATATTATACATTGGGGGGAGATTCTTTGCTTCTCTTCCTACTTCCTATGAGGATACATCCTTGTCCTTGGAGTTTTATCCAAATTCTTATATGGATTAGTTACCATTAGTTCCTTACTGATCACATTCTTCTATTTGGATTCATACCAATTGGTTCATGGCATCATAATCAACTAAGGACATGGAAATACATGAGAAAACATCAAAGACTTCCTAATTTATTTGGATTCCCCTGCCTTCTTCCTATCCCCAATGGTAAACATTCTTGCATTTCTACTTGGTGTATCTTCTTCCTAAGGAGATTAATGTTATTTTTAGGCATTGGACTCTAGTTTTCCTTGAATAACTCACCATTCTTTTAGGATATTGTTTATTATGGAGGTCAACTCATTTCTCCTTGTTTCCTTCCTACGTGGGCATACTTGATCATATATACATGATTAATGTCATAGTAGAGAGGTCTTGATTACTCCTTCCATCCATGAATCTTGTATTTTGATCTCTCTTTTTGGGGGATAGATTTTCTCATGAGGCTTTCCCCCTTCCTTTGCTTTATAAGAGATTACATTTTTTTTCATAAATTATACATGGGTAACTAACATGACCTAGTAGTTGATACTTTTCACACATTATCATCTTTCTTTATAAGCTTAAGTACATTCCCCTAAGTTGTACTTTGGGGTTGGGGGTGGGGTGTTGTTGTAAGTAGACATTCATTAATTATATTTTACTTAAGCTTACTTAGGATAATGTATTTTCATATTAGCTGCCATGTAGACACATAGGAGTTTGCACTTCATTTTTAGCACATGGTGTTGGAGAACTCCACTTGAGGTAGAGTTAGTTATTATCTCACACCTCTTTATTTGTGAGATCCATGTTTCATGTTCTCATCATATTATCATCCTCTTATTTTTGTACATATTGCACATACTTTGTTGTATAATGGAGGATGATCTACCTTTGACGAACATATAATTACACCTTATGTGGTTGATAGGTTATCTCTTGCATAACTCCTAGTTATCACACATTGCCTATATATTGAGGAAAATCTACATTGTACATAATTGAATGAATATTTTATTCATGTGTTCTTGATCATTATTGAATCAATCAATTGATCATTGTTTTTCCTCTCTCTTGTGCTATCAATTGAGGTTCTAGATTTTGACATTTTCATTCTTTTCCTTAGGCAAATTCTTACAACAATAAAAGAACCCACACAAAAATAATTTATTATAAAAAATTTAAAGAAATTAGTATAAAATATTCTCCAAGAAGATTCAAAATAGAGAGTTTGTCTGCATGAGAAAAAAATTAAGATCCAATAAAACTCAAAGTAATTAATTTTAAAAATATTTTAAATTAAAAAATATTTCTATACTTTGATAAAGATAATCAATGTTTTTAATAGAAATATTAATTTTGATTCGTTGATATTTTCTTAGTTTATTATTAGTTTAGAATAAACCTACCTAGAGCAAAGATTATTGCATTTTTGAAATTGGACAATTTCTTAATGAAAGAAATAAAACATTTAGGACTAGTGATTTTTAAAAATTTATAAAAGAAATATAGTAATATATTATTGTTATTATTTTATTATATATAAATTTAGTATTAAACAATATAATTTCTAGATTATTTATTTATTTATTATTATTATTTTTGTTTTGGTTTTGGAGGGTGTCCCTGTGACCCAAGCCCAGTGGGTTCCCTTTACGGGGTGAGCTTGGAGCGAGACTAGTCCCTTTGGCCACGGGATTACCAACACTCCCCCCAAGCATTCGTGGTAGGGTAATGATAGGTAGGGGAGTCAAACCTAAGACCATGGAGATCACCCACAAACCTCAGACCAACTCACCTAACCTATGGGGGCTATTAATTATTTATTATTATTAATGAGTCTTATAGACTATTATTAAATTTATTGTATAGTTTTATGAACCAACCCATGCTAACAAAGTTAAGATAAATCGTACTATTTTTTATTGTCATACATAAGAATGTTAAAGTATTTGTAAGACTTTATTAGTTGGTAACAAATAAATATATGGGAAACAAAAATTGAAATAGTTTGACCAATTTTTTAAATTATATTTTTCTCAAATTTCTTTCAAACTATCAAATTTATTTTATCTATCATTTTATTGTCCATCATAGTTGTTAACAATCTTATTAATATGATGTAAGCTAGTTTGACTATAAAATAATAAATTATAGAGTCAATTACTTTCATCCGCTTAAATTTTTTTTCATAATGACATTACTTTGTATTTATAATATTATGGATCAACATTATGAAATTAAAAAAAAAATTAATATCTAAGTTTGTGTTGTTTTTATATGGAATGCAAATTTTAAAATTATTTTTAAACTATAGAATTAAAAATGATGTTGAAGCCAAAAATATAGTATTAACTTCTTAAAAAATATCATATTATATTGAATCAATTTATATATATTAATTCTAAAGACAAAAATTGAAGAATAATGAAATTTTATTTAATATTTAAAAAATAAATAAAAAAGAAAATAATATTTAATTAAAGGCAATGATTTTTTTGAAATCTAATTTACATTTATTTGGTTTCTTAAATATCTCTCTCCCCCACCCCCCCATACCCTATATTGCCTAACTAGAACTATAAAAAATAGTTATATGGTGATAAATACAACAAGAGCTATAGGGTAGCATAGTTCCCACCTAAGTATTGGTAGGGTTGGTTTTGAAATAGGAGAAGATGACAATGAAGATAGGAAAGGTAATTCACATATGTATAAGCATTAAGATATATTTTATGAATGTTTTCTATATTGTGAGTATTTTATTGTAAACAAATATTGGCCTAAGGATCAATTAGTAAAGTGATTTTTTAAACAAATGGTGTAGAATTGAAACTTAAACTATTTTAGTTGGCCACGCCACTCATGGACTGTTCCTACATATGAAATAATGATTTCATCATATATCGCACATGTGTAATATAATATGCAGCATACTAAAAAGTCTTGAACACCAATTGTAGAACAAGATTTTAGTATGCAAGGAACATTAACATTAAGAGAAACATTCACAAACTAAAAACTATATTCACATATAAGATTAGACAAAGGAAACAATTAAGGAATGCAAACCCAAAAAAGGAAACACTCCATGCTTCCTTGATTTTGTAGATGTGTCCTTTGATGTGGATGTATGCTCAAGATGCTCAAAAGCTGCTTCAATGGAGGTGGGTAATGGAAAATTGGTAGCTTTGTGAGCTCTCAATTTGGCATTATAAGGGTATGAGTATGGATTTTGGCTCTCAAAAGGGCATGATAACTTTAGCTCAAAGATTGTTATTGAAATGGTTTGGGATGGGATTTAATTTATAGGCTAAGGGCTTGAGGGACGGAGGGCTAAGATGCAAGGAGAGATGAAGGCTTAAGGAGGGCTAGGATGCACTCAAAGAAGAGCACATGGATTGTGCTTGTTTAGCACCAATGGGAAGGTGACACTGGTCACAAGGAGGATGAGTGTGAGAGGGTAGGGTAAAGGGTTGGTTAAAGGCATGATGAGTGGGGTTGAGTATGTAAGAGAGATGTAAGAGGAATGAGTGTGGAAGAGGGAAGAGTGTGGAAGATGGGTGTAAGAGTCATGAGTGGGCTTGTAAGAGTCTTTTATGGTTTGTAAGAGCACTCATGACTTGGTGGTTGGGATTTTTGAGGGGAGACTTTGGTTTGGTTTAGGAAAGTCTTAAACTTGTTTAAGGAATGTGACAACATTAGGGGGTGGATTAGGCTTGGGTTTAGGATTAGATTAGAGATGTTAGAGATGTGCAAGTGGATGACATTAATGAGGTTGGTGGGGTTAGTGGCTAAGCTAGGTTAGTATGGGTGGATGGGGTGGATTTAGGCTAAATGGAGGATTAGGGATAGGTTAGGGGTTTTTGGATTTGAGGATTTTATTTATCAAATAGATTTATTTAATGAATGGGGATTTTTGGAATTAGATAGAAGAATAGGATTTAATTGATAAATAATACGTTATTTGATTTATCAATTAGGACTATAGATGATTAATTAAATTAATCAGCTAGGGGATGGCAAAGGATTAATTAAATAGAAATTTAATTAATGATGCCTTTAGAGATAACTAAATAGGATTACCAAAGTGGTGTAATCAAATTTAGGTGTCTACACGAATTAGTAGATATACTTAAATCCATCATTCACCCAAATCCAAAGCTTAAGCTATACCTTGCTTTCTCCACTACATCAATTACTAATGTGTGGTTTGTAACTTCATAATAGAATCTCATGACTAAAAATTTAACTAAACCACGTTCCTTTTAGTTCCTACAAAAGGGCACACAGAGAAATAACTAAAATATGCTACAAGGTTAAAATATCTATTTCAGAGCAATGATATCTTTTATAAAATGTACTATCCTTTTTAATATTATAGCATACTTCAAGTTCTAGTAATAACTATATTAGGGGTTCTTGATTTTGACTCAAACATGTAACCAATTATATATAAACCATCAAATCTTAGAAATGAACCACACTCCCTAGGCAAAATTTAGTAACCTTGCACCTACAATCGTGCACAACTTGAACTACTTATGTACAAGTGGGATAAGAAAAAGAGCTTTTGCCATTTCTAAGTAGATATCACAACTTTAGTATATGTATATTTTTGTGTCTACTTTTATCTTTATCATTTGAAATATGTCATGTAAAAATCATTAAGTGACACATATTCAATATTGTCATTATGACTTTACGTATAACATAAGCTTCTATGTGTATTGACAGAACTCACTCTTTAAGTTGATTTATAATTTAATCTTCCTATTGTCACAAAAGTTTGCACCCTTGTCCAAATTTTTTACCTAAGGACAACCGTGTGAAACATGGAAAAAAACTCCAAGCTATGGGACTTGAACTATGAGGTTAAGTCTTTGGAGAAGGCCAACTTCCTTTACTATCAAGGTGCACCTAACTACACTTGGAGAGGAAAAGGGAGAGGGAATGCATGAAAGAAAATATACCTATTCTAACCTAAGGGGTGATGCACCAAAGAGTGTTTGACATTATCTCTATCCATAAATGCATAGTCAACCGGTTATAACCTCAAAGAATACAAATTTAGATTTTTCTTAATTCAACAACCAGATGTAGATCAGACAAAAAAAGAATGCTATAGGAAGAAACTTCACTTAATATCATTCAAATGCAAAAAGTAGATACAATCATGCAAATTGAAAATTATAGACAAGGACATTAACCAGAGGCAAAGAAAAGTTGCACAGTGTGTTAATGGCTAAAAGAGACTCGACAAAGGATTACAATGGCTTAAAGGCACAAGAAATTATAGTAGTATGCATAGAAGCAATACTAGAGAATCAGAGAAAGATCAACCTTTTACAAAGATTACAAAATCTGCCTTTATAGATCAGGTATAAATGAGATATTTTAAATTGAAGTTACTTCACAACCACCATTATTAAGTGCTTAAAGAACAATCAAGGTGACCCAAGCAATAGATTTTATTTGGTATGCTTATAGAGGCATGAAAATCGTGAAATATTAACTTGGAAGAAACCTTGAAGTGAAAAAGAAATGCCAATCAATGCTAGGAATCCTTAAAATGGATGATTAGATAGTGGGAAGAGTGTCCCTACATCATTCATAGTGCAACAATAACTCCAAAGTGGTTGAGATCAATCGAAAAGATCAAATCATGCAAGAAACCCTATCTTTCCTTTATTTCTTGCTTAAAAATTAGAAAGGTCAGTAGTCAAACCAAGTCCTACAACCAAGACAAGCTATGTGGACCAATTAGATTATTTCCTTCTGCCACCTCATTGAGTCTTCATGTGTTTGACCATATCATGTTTAACTAATCGCACCACCTTCAAACTTAACCAAGACAACTTACAATATTGTTAGTTTTAACCATGATGTCAACCTTACTATATCTGCCAAACTCGGCCCATTGGGACACTTAGAGAATCCTCGCTATGTCATTATAGATAAAGATTGATCACTTTCCCATAGTGACATAGCGAGAGGAATTGATTTTCCACCATTTGACGGCTCCAAAAATCATTAATCCCACTAGTGCACCAACCAATAGAAACATGGCCCTTTTCCAACTTGTCTGACACTAACCCACCACACCATGGCCCACAAAAGGAAGGGACCCATTTGCAACATGTCAATGTATTGCTTTTTTGCTATGATTAAAGATTGAGCAACTTCCTATAGCAAAAAAGTGACCACCCTTGATCTATTTGCATCAGACGGTAGGAGGTAGAAATTAAGAACATGTGGCCCATGACATCAACATGTCAAAGGCTTAGCCAATGAAAATCCCACTATATGCTAGCTCAATCTAACTCATCACCCTATCACCGTACATACCATACAACATGACATTGACATGTCAACATAGTTGGAAGGATGGTCCACCAAAGAAACTTAGACCCACATAGACATGTGGTGTGATGTTGCTTTGTTGCATGAAATAAAGGTCTTGCAACTCCACATAGTGACATAGTGACGACCGTAGATCATGAAAAGATATGGAAATGGGGAAGTTGTGGGCCCATGGAATATTAAAGTGTGTAGTCACTTAGGAAATAAATCATAACCTAAAGTTTAGTATGAAATATTTCTATGCCCCACTTTATCTGAATTTTTAAATATGCAAACATTATCGTGTTTGCATTCAAATATGGAAATTTTGGCGTGAAGGCAAAAATGACCAACATTTCCTTATAAATTATTGATAAAAGACATTATGCTCCACCCTTGTAGGTTGATTTTAATCTAATTGCATAAATAAAACCTTTCAAGTTGGAAAAAATACAAAGATAGAAAGATTGACAATGCGACCACTCTCTCTTTGTGATTTCTAAAGTTAGAGTCAAGAAGTATATAAAAGTATAAATGTCATGAATATAATTGAAGAGTTACTTAGCCCAAAAAATAGAATGAATTTCTAAAAATCATTTAAACTTGTAAATATTACACATAAAGAAATAAAACCATATCATACTCAAGGAAAATCAATATACGATCCTATTTATCATTAAATAAGATGCAATTGTCATGATGCAAGAAATTAAAATAATGTTGATATGTAATTTTAGAGAACACAAAAGAGATAGACCATGGTAATAGTGAAACACTAAAAAAGCAATAAAATTTAGATTTTTTTAATAATTGAAGGTCAAAGTAAAACTATTGATGTTTATGCATAAAATAAGACAAAACTTTTGATTGAATACTCCTACTCGTCAATTTTGATCATCTTTTCATACCCAGGGGGTGAAAATGGGAAATGCTAAGACATTGTGAGGAATAGGTGAGTCAACCAATATAGACACCCAAATCCTAAAAGATGAAAATATTGACACAATTTGGGTGACTAACTACAATTATGCCCCAAATCATGCACCTATAGACATTATGACATGAAATATTATCAATTAGTGCCAAAACACACAGTCATTATGGGAATTCAATAGTGACTGATGTATCAAACTAAAATATTAACCAAGCTCATGACTGAACCAAGTAAATAAGGTTAACTAAGTAGGGAGCAATGTTGACTTTGTTGACAATTGTCAATTGAGTTGACTATATCCACAAAGTTATCGTATCAGCTAAGTTGATAGTATCCATCGTACTCTAGTGTACACTGAGTTAGCAAAGTATTCTAGTTTTAGAATGATAGTGAAGAAGGAAGTGCAGTGTTAACTAAGCCATCTACATTTGCCAAGTGATCAATATGAACCAAACATCCACTATTAATCGAGTGCTTGAGTTAGCCAAGGTGACATTGTTACCCAAGTATCTACAGTATCAATCGAGTAAGCTATTGGACCCAAGTTACAACACAGTGCTGACTTGGTAATTATTTTTGGAACTATTGAAGTTGTAGCCAACCTATTGATGTAATTATTTGGATGGATATAAATATAAGATACTTTGATTATCCAAAATATGTACTATGAGTTGTAAGAACATTGAAAACAAATGAATATGAAAGAGAAAAGTATGTAGAAGGTTACAAGAAGCATAAAGGAAATGAAGAGACTCATCTATCACAGTTAGGCGATCAGTTTACTTCAAAGGATCTTCATCAGCAAAAAAAAGTTGCATATCAGAGACCAATCCATTGATTCATCCTAATAGGTACATCAGTCCCAAATTTAACAGGGTGGACCTAATAGTCCTTTGTAAAGACTCCTAATAGAGTACATACTTAATTGTATTGTATAAATCCTTTCATAAGGTGGAACTAATAGTCCTTCTTACTCTTAATTGAGTAGATCACAAGAAGTGATCATTTGTAAGCCTTAACAAGACAACTTTATTATCGTAGTAGTGAAGCATTGTGGGTGTCATCCCCACCCTAGTTTTAACTTCTACTTTGAGGGTTTCTAGGTTACTAATTATTGTGTCATGATATTATTACTTCATTGCTTTATTTTTTATGCATGTAATTAGATTAGATATTATAATAAAGTGGATTAAGATTAGAAGTTTTAAGTGGTTCCTAATTCACCCCTCTTCTCAGTCACCTAGCTTGTATTACATTTCCAATAATTGGTATAAGAGAAAGGTTCTCTTATCAGAAGGTTACTAGTTTGACATAAAAGATTAGAGATAATGGAGGTATATGAGATAGAGAAAGGCATTGAAAATGAAAAGCTGGATCTCAATCTGGCCATGGAACAAATCAGGAAATTGAAGAATCAACTCGCTTAATCCCTAAAAAGAAAAAAAAAGAATTAGCATCCCAGATGAATGGCTATCTATACTTAGAAGAAGGAATTGAAGATATTTGAAGAGAAATAAGTTCAAAAGAAGTAGATGCAACTATAGAATATTTACTTGGAAGGAACCTTATTTTACAAGAAGAAGTTAGCAGATTGAAAAGAGAACAAGAGATTCATTTAGTCAGGATATATTAAGTCATTGAACAAAAGAACAAAGCTGGAAATGACAAAGATATGGTAGAAGAAGATAAGAGATTAATCAACACTAGAATAGAAGAAAAAGACAATGAAATTCACTAGCTTTCACTACATCAAGTAGATATGATAAATCAATTAAATAGTGCAAATCAAGAAGTCATTAATCTAAGGATAAAAAATGAAAGATTCCTAGATGATCTTAGAGAAGAAAAAGAAACCAATGAAATAATAATGAGATCACAAGAAATAATGGATCAATTAGCTAAGCTATCTTAGAAAAGGACACAAAGGGAAATCAGGATTAGGGTACACTTAACAAGGAGAATCATCTTAGAAAGGAGCTCAAAACAACAAAAGACCCATATGTAATCATTGTGGAAATCTAGGACATACATCAAACAAATGTCAGAGCAATGGAAAGCCAAATTTTAATGGTAAATGTTATAGTTGCAACAAACATAGACATAGAGCAAGTGAATGCACAAAGAAAACCAAGTTTGAAGGAAAATGTTTTACATGTAACAAACAAGGTTATAAATATTTAGAGTGTAGAACCAAGAAATGGAATCCTACTTAACAACTCGCAAAAGAAATTTTTCGTTGGGATTACAACACCTGGTACAAATGTTATATATGTGGAGAATATTGACACATTGGAGTAAACAACATGAAGACTCACTTAAAAAAAGGAATCCTACTAAAAGATGCTATGTATGCAAAGAAATTTCTCATCTACAAAAGAAATGTATAAATTAAGTTACATTAGAATATGAAAAGAAAACTAAAGCTGATAATATCCAAACTCAAATGAAGTAGAAATGGGTAAAGAAGTCTCTAGAGAATTCAAGTCAAAAAAATTAGGTTATTGACACCCAAGTCAATGAGTTGGGGGACTCAATCATCCCTACTTAAGCATGCAAAGAGACCACTAGAGTTGTGAATAGAACCAAATTCTACATTATCTCTAGTCATCCAAGTAAGAAAGTACAAATCAACATGACAGATGCACAAGGGCAAATGGAAGTCTTAGTTATAACCAAGCTATTAGACCTAATCGAGTTACTCTTTAAGCCTAAACAAGCAAGGTCAGACTCAACCAAGGCATTAACTTGATCAAGTGTGGATAGCTAGGCTTAATCAAGCTTCAAGGTACCATAAAGGTTTGAAGGCCCAATTGAGCCTCCTTCACCTACCTCAATATAGAGCATTAATAAGGCCCTAAAATTAAAATTCTAATAACAAAGAGAAATTGAATATTCATTTCTTCACCATGAATTCAAAGATTTTATAGAGCATTGTAGTTTTCAAGCCCTCAAGTGATTTAGAGAAAATATGTGTTATAGGAAAGTTGTAGGAAAAGTTACCATCTACAAATCCTTCATCAACCAAGCGTTATGGAAGCATCTTCGAGCACAAAGGTCAAAAGGGGTTCTAAAATGTTGGTAAAAAAATTAGACTGCATTCTACCCAAGTTCAATATTTATCCTGCAATCACTAAGGTGAAGTATCCACAAGGGGAACACTCATCTATTCCTCCCAAGGTATGTCTCATTCATGATGTAAGGTCATTCCATCATTGTTCTATTCAAGAATTAGGAAATTTTGAGATGGATCAGGCATATGGTGCATTGTGTGAAAATGATGCATTGAAGCTAGAACACAAGCATTTGGAAGTCAAGGGTTTCACCACATCATTCATATGCCAAGGAATTTTCAAATTAAGTGGATAAGGTTTATATTAATTTGAGTCCATGACATGATATTCTAGCTTGAGCAATAGTTTCCCATCACAAAGAAGACAATTCATAGAATAACATTGTATCCAATGTTGGGGAAGTCAAAGACTACCAATACCCTAGGACAAATGGAACTAATGAAGCTAACCTTAGTTGAATTGGATGACAGAGGCATGAAATTGAACAAAGTGACTAACATGGAAATCAAGTTTAGGATCTATTTCATAGCTCAAAAAATTTATATTTCAAGCCAACCAAACAACGTTCCATGTGAAGCAATTGACTTGATATACAAGGTTGTAAAGAAGAATCTATCTTTTGACCTTGTTGAGCTTCAACACATCTAGTTAAGCATGAACATGGAGAGAATTTGAGCCTCCAAATTTTTTTTAATGTAAGTTTGGTTCACTCTTGATCTATTTGTTATTTTATGTGCACAAATTATTTCCATCTAAATGGACTATTGTATGGAAGAAAGACACCCCAATGCTAGATTAGATAAATGAGTTTATAGATGAAATGGGTGAAAACTTTGAAGGCATCATGGATGCATACTTTGAAAAAGTTAAGGAGAGGATGTATAGAAAGTTTAGAATCCCTAAATAATCAGTGGATGATTAAGAGAAGGAAATATGCTTACTGGTTGACTATGATAAAGTGCATATTCAGGCAGTCATACCTAGGATAACATGGCTGAAATCTCTGGCATATGAGGTAAACATTGATGAACTAGAGATTTCACTGAGGCTCTCATCAATGAGCATGTGGACCCTAAAGCTACATACTTTGGAACATATAAGGAAGCCAAGACTAGAATCTCACTTGAGATTTAGATTCCTCAAATCTTAAAGAGAGGAAAGAAAAGGATGGAAAACACTGAGAAAAAGCTTGCCAAAATAAACTCACCTCTCATACTTACTGAAGGAAAAGGAAATGATATGGAAGAGGAAGGTGAAAAAGAAGAATAATAGGAAAATGAACCTCCTAAGAAGAAGGTAAAGACTCCATCAAAGACATATGAAAAGTCCTCTATCCCTGTAATCACTGCTACCAAGCATAGAAGGCTAAGAAAGAAATTAAAGCTTGAGGAAGAGGATGATGATTCAAATGAAGATAACACTCCTATCATCTCTCAAAAGAATCCACCACTTACCTTTCAACAAATATGTCAAGCATTAAGGGAAGAAAGTGGGTTCGTAGATTTTAGATATCTAAAATATGGAACCATAAGCAAAGATGAGTAGACGCAAATTGAAGATGCAATGGTTGAGAATATGGAAAAGTGGAAATATGACCCTTCTAAACTCAAAGGGAAAGCCTCTGAAACATTTTTAAGGGCCATTTCTAACCATTGGGGAAATGCTGTAAAAAAGAAAGAATTACATCAGAGAGAAAACTCTAAGGAAGCTCATGCCAAACCTCTTTGACAAAGAAACCAAGGAGGCCATGTCTAAGTATGAAAACAAGCATATTCCTAGATTTAATGCCTTTCAAAATTTTTCCAAAAAGAATAGAGGATGTTGTGCAATCCACATCAAATATGTGGAAAAGAATTTTTGATATTAAAGAAAAGGGATCCCTAATAGAGGTTCAGACAATTGAAGAGTCTAATCCTAAGAAGATTACTGCAAAGGTCATGACATCTCTCCCTACCACTCCTCCTAAGGAAACATCTAAGAAATAGTCCATTGAGTTGAACCAAGCTCAACCAAGAAGTAAAGTAAAGATAAATGTACCTTCACCAAGTTCCACTCCTTTAGCAATTGAGTAAAAAATTGACAAAGGTAAAGAGATCATTCCTATTGGCATCTCTAACCATTATTGTCTATTAGTTTCAACCACTTAGTCATATACAAGGTAGAGTTAGATGATCATCACTAGGACCAAGATACTCTATATAGGCCAATTCATGTACATAAGAAAGTATACACCAAGCTCTATAGGAGTCGAGAAGTTATGGTCACCTAGTATTTTCTATACAAGCCAAGCTCACCAAAGACCAAGAAAGTTTCAAGGATACAAGTGCCAAGTTGCATAGTCTGTCCTAAGCACAATACATGCCAAGCATCAAAAGAGAAAATATAGACTGAGAAACAACAATGCTGAGCATTAGAAAATAGTAAAGACTGAGAAATTTTGAGTTTACATTAAAGTCAGAAATGGAACAGAGTTTGAGGTAAAATGATTATAAGGAAAACTTGGAAAGAATATTTTAATTATGTAGAGCTTGTTATAAAACATATAATACATGTAGAGGTTGTTACAAAAAATTTAATACATTTAGAGGTTGTTACAAAACATCTACATGATGCGGATCATAGATCTCTATGTTGTGTGCTCAATAATCAAGATGAAGAGGCAAAATATGCAATTATCTAGAAAAATCTTTATGAAACTCTTTAAATAGTGATGATATTAACCTAGATCATATGAAGAAGGCATGCAAAGTAAGAGAAGGAGTAGAGAGGTGTATGCATGTTAACAAGGAGTAATATATAAATGAAGGATTGAGATCAAATCAAAAGTCAATGAAGGGTTCTATTATCACATATTAGAGCAAGTGACCTATTCATAGTAGTGAATTGAAAGGGAAAGAAAATTAATATTAGATTAGAGGAGAGGATTAGTTAGTAAGGAGAAGACTCAAAATTAGCTTGTAGAGGAAATTGAGAGTTAGGTACCAAGTCAATTCTAATCAACTTGAATTAGGGTAAGTCTCTTAACAGAGTGGTCTTAATGAATATTTGAAAATCTCCTAATAGAGTCCTCACTTTTTTGTAAGTGTTAAATCCTCTAACAAAGTGAGACCTAGTAGTCTCTTAAGCTTTTAACAAGGAAAACTCCTCATAGGGTAGATCATATCTTATGATCAAATATTGTAACCTTAATTGGTTAACTTTATTACTACAGTAGCGAATATTTGTGGGTGTCATCCCCACCCCATTTTTACCTTCACCTTGGAGGATTTTTGAGTAACAAATATTATGTTATGTATTTTATTTTCATGCATGTGATTGATTAAATTTATATACTACAATAGATTTATATTACAAGTTTTACACGAACAAGTTTACATATAGATGTGAATGAATTGGTGAAAACTTTAAAGTGTTAAAGATTTTGATTCAGCCCCCCTCTTAGTATCTTGTTTATCCTATTTATATCTCTATTAGTTAATAATTGGTATTAGAGATAGGTTCTTTAAGAAAAATCTTAATCACTTGGAGATGGAGGCTTTCAAACTAGACAAGGTTATTGACAATCAGGTGACTAACATCCAACTCATACTAAAAAAAATTGAGAAGGCAAGACAAGATCTGAAGGATTCCCTAAAAAGGAGAAAGGAAATTGCCATCCAGATAAAAAAAATTTCCTATGAAGAAGTTGAGACTGAAGGATTGTTTGAACAAATCAATCCAAATATCAAAGCATCTACGAAACTACTTGATAAGAATTTTTTTTTGAATGAATAAATAAGAGGAATGAAAAGGGAACATGAAATCTAATCAATAAGATTATGTGAAGTGATTGAAAAAAAGAAGAAATTTGAAGAAGACAATACTATGACTAAATACTATGACTAAAGAAGACAAATTGATAATGGCAACTAGACCTGAAGAAAGAATATCAAATGTTTAGAAGCTCACAAATACACAACTAGACATGATGAATCATATTATGCTTTCAAATTAAGAATTAGATCAAAATGATGTGGAAATTGCAAATCTAAAATCACAGAAGGACATACTAAAGAGTGAACTAAAGGTTGAGAAAGAATCCATGGAAAGGTTCAACTAACCTAAAGAATCAATGAAGTATTTTGAAGAACTTATGAAGTCATCTAGCTATTCTAATGGGCTAGGACATTCATGCATTGAATAAGGAGAATCATCTAGGAATGGATAATTGAGGAATGCAATAGAAAAACCAACATGCTATTACCATGGGAAACTTGGTAATAGTACAAATATTTGTTGAAGCAAACATGGTATGTGAAATTCTAAACTTAAGCTTACTGATTACTATTCTAATTGCAAGAAACAAGGACATCAAATACATGAGTATAGGTCAAGAATAAGGAATACATCTACTACACCTAAAATTTAAGGATATTTTTGTAATTTTTGTAGAGCTCTTAAAATAGGATGCAAAGAACATTTAAGAATTTAACTAAGCACTCATAAACTAAGAAAATTAACACTACTTATGATAAGACAAAGGAAACATCATTGATGCAGGCAAACCAAGGATGGTAAGCTCTCCAAGTATGACCTTGATGTTATTGATATGTCCAAGTATGGATGGATGCATAGTCAAGCATTCTTCAAGTCTTCAATGGGTAAGAGTCTATGAATGGATGAAATATGGTGTATGGGGTGAGTGAGGATTTATGCATGACAAAGGTGTGGTCTAGTGACTTGTTCTTTGAAGGGACATTATAAGTTTGCGAGGAAGTTAAATGATTTATGAGAGGGAGGGGTCCAATTTAAAAGCTAAGGGGTAGTGAGATGGAGGGTCAAGATGTGAGGATGGAGAAAAAGTGAGAAAGGGAGGATGCAAGGAAGGTATAACACAAGGATTGTGCTTCTTAAAAGCTTTAGCCTTGTGAAAAGTGGCATAAGGGGATTCAATGGTTAAAGTGGGGGTTCAAAGGGAATTATGAGGGAGGAGGAGTGTGGAAGAGGGATGTAAGAGGCATTTAAGGGAATTTAAGACATGTAAGAGCCATAAATGTTCTTGGATAGGAATGTAAGAGGGTGAGGGGAGACTTTTGACTTTGATTTGGGTTAGAAAGTCTTAACCCATGTTTAAAGTTGTGCACATATTTAGGAGGGGGATTAGGCTTGGCTTAGGATGGGATTAGGAGGCAAGTGGGCTGGGGCTTAATGAGGTAGGTTAATTAGCTAGCTAAGCTAGGTTAGTATGGGTGAATGGGTTGGATTTGGCTAATGATAGGGTTTAAGGATGATTAGTGTTTTAGGATTGATTTATTAAATGATCTATTTAATAAACAAGGATGTGAGATTAAATTAAATAGATTTTTGCATTTATTTAATTTAATAGAGGAATGGAGATTTAATTGATAATTTAATTTTGGGTTATCATTTGATTTTATCAATTGGACCATAATTAATTTAATAAATCAATTAACTAGGGAATGATGATTAATTAATTAAATATAAAATATTTAATCAATAATATCCTAGGAGATGACTAAATAAGATTACCTAGTGGTTTAATCAGAGTTAGATGTCTATATTTTCCCCCTCTTTGACATAGTGTTGGGACAACACCATTTCAAAAAAGTTCAAATATAAATGACATGAAGAAGATTTTTAAGGCAACATGGTTGCCACAGTATCAAGTAGAAGAGGAGAGAATATATTGTGCAATGCCCCCTCAAGAAGCCAACTGGGAGAGATAATGAGGCTCAATGACTTCTTGAAAAGGTGGAGCAAGTTAGAGGGAGTAAGAGGATGTAGAAGGATGAAAAAAGTGTTAAAATTGCAATTAAAGTGCCAAAATAATAGGGATAGAGGAAAAGGGGGTCACTGGAGGGATCACAGAGGGAAATAGAGAACCACATGGGGCCTATAAGGGGGTCTAGGAGGGCTAGAAAGGGTTATTTTCTCTTATACCTATGGTGAGCTATTGCGATTTGGAGCTCTAATTTGAATGACATGATGACTACACAAGAACAACTAGAGAATTGAATAGATGTGGTACAATGAGTGTGGGCATGATAAACACTAGACCGATTGGTAGGCACTAAAAATTTTTCTTTGTGATTTTTGCATTTTAATTTATAGTGATCCCAAATTTTAGAAAGATCATTCTTGCAGGTATAGGCCTAACAAGATAGCTCTAGGAATTTGTAGGTTTTTGGTCCCACGAAAGGGCCAGGGGGAGGGGATAAAAATCAGTGTCAAAAGACATTTCTATGAGAACATGATTTGGGCTAATAGGATTTGTGAGAACACAAGTTTTCTTGGAATTTTTTGCAGGTTAGTAATCTTGACCATGGGAAAGTGTTCTCACTAGTGGGAATGCAATTCATGAATAAGGGTTGGTTAGAAAGAGTCAATGTGAGAATGTGTTATAGTTAACCAAGAGGGTGACCAGGGAAGACACATTCCCATAGTGATTTCTAGCTATGGGAATGCAAGGTGTTATTTAAGTAGTGGGAACATAGGTTAGGGTTTGGGTGGGAATAAAAATGGTTATGGAGCAACCCCACAAAAAAATTAAGTAGCGAGAATGTGAGAAAAGGGTAAGGTACTAAGTGGGTGGGAAAAGGGAGGTTGAGGAAACATAGGTAGATAGCTTTGTTAGAGGAATAAAGGATTGCCATGAGTGTCACTTTGCTTGATGTAGTGGTCACTAGATGCCTTGGTGTCATGAAAGTGATGTGCTATGGTGCTTCACATTGGGGAGAAGTTTACATGGATAGACAAGGAAAGGATCAATGACATTAGGCTAGGATATTTAGCTAGGTTACCCCATACACAAACTTATATGGATATGGTGACAACATTATGTGAGTGATAGCACAATGATACCAACACATTTCATCTATCGACAAGCGAGATGATGATGACATTAGAGAATGTATACATGATCTTCTAGTTGCCCGTACAGGGTATGCCAATGATGGTTAGTAGGGATGTCATAGGAGAGATGGATCTGTTGTGAATGGTAGGGCCTAGAGTCTAGTTCCATATATAGAGGGGCAAATTTTTTTTAGATGAGCATTTGGATTGAGTGGCCATGGAGCGATGGATATACTTTTATGTTTGCAGGCTAGTGTCAAGGTATATTGCCCTAGATACTAGTGATATAGGAGTGACGTTGGAATTGATACTGATAATCATTCAGACCATAGATGATGGATTCTCTCCTACATGGGGATCACTGATGTTGGCCAAGCTATATTGGGATCTTCATCAGATAGTATACTAGGGCGTAGGATGCCACTAGGGGAGGAGTATGGGCTTCCCTATTGTATTACAGGTGTGGGCATGGGAGTGTATAGCAACATTTAGGCCAATTGGATGGAGATATAGGCAACGAAAGGACCCTATGGTATATAGCTAGGGTGATCCTCTCACCTATCACCATATAGAGGAGGTTGACTACTAGTGAGTCCAATTAGATGAGATATAGACTATGATATTGAGGCCATATATGGGTCTCAGGCCATGGGCAGAGGAGAGGTAACAACTACCTTATACCATTTCACCTTGCCTTATTTTTGGTTGATGAGAGTACATTATTTATTAGTACAATCAAATAGGGTGTTACAATATTTTGGATGGCTGTAGGTTGCACTAGGAGAGTCTATTCAGTACCAAAGGGTTACGAGAGAGTTTGTGACCCTATTTGGGCCAACTCTATAGAGAGGAGTTGATGCAAGCATGTAGAGAATTAGCACTGTAGGATTGGGATTGGTTTAGTGGGTTAGTAGATACTAGCTCCACATAGGAGGACATGGATGGGTTTTAGCACTTGAGGTCAGTAGTCTAGCCACAGGTGACAAAAGCAACGGTAGTGGTAAGGGAGATCACCCAAGTGATGAGGTAGGGGAAATATGAGGCTAGATGATTAAGACAATGGGTTGAGGCTCTAGTACAAGGGAAGGCACCATAGAGGTGGAGGAAGAGGGAGGTAGAGGACAAGGGGAGATATGAGGGGGCAAGGTTATAGCTAAAGAGAGGAGAGGGCAGATAGGAGGAGGTGAAGCCACAGGGGGAGAGGCCAATTGGTGGTGGTGGTGGAGGAGGAAGATCATTTGTAGGTGGAGGAGATGATGTTGGGTTGGAAGGGAGGTATTTATCACTTCAATAGGCACATGAGACCATGTGCTAGTTATTGTGAGACACAACAAGAGAAAGACCAACTCAAGATAGAGTGAGACCATTTCTATCATGATTGCGATGTAGCGTAGGGATAACCAAACTAAATAGAGGTTGAGATGGGGACATTGTGAATGGAGTTGGGTAAGTTAAAGGGGAGACTATAGGTGATGGAATTGGAGAGGCAGAGGCTATAGGGGAGGATGGACACAATTTAGGAGGAGAGGGATAGGCTAGTGGTGGAGGTGGCCATGTTGAGGGCACAGATGGTGGTTAAAGGAAGGTTGGAGGAGCTAATGTGTTTGAGGGGGGAGATGGAGGATCTGTAGGAGGGAGAAGGTTTCTACTATGAGAGATACCATGTAGTAGTGCCAGTGGACTAGATTGAGTATTATAGATGAGCAACATGGTCAGGTACAGATGGAGCTCATACAAGCATGTTGGGTGGAGGAGAGAGTGGATGGAGCACTGGGGGCTCATAGAGGACTGGTGGGTCTTAGCATGTAGTGAAGAGCCATAGGATAGGGCATAGATAGAGGTGAGATAGGGGGATAGGTGGGAGGAGAGATGAGGAAAAGAGCTTAGGCACTAGTGGAGGGTAGATGAGGCCACCACCAATACCAACAATAGTGGCACAGGGTGCAAAGAGGGCCCCTTATGAGTCTCATGGCAAGGATGTGATGGACAAGGATGAGGAAGAGTAGTGATATGTTGTATTTTTAATGATGTATAGTATTTTTGTGGGCATAGACTTGATGCATTTGTATGGACAATTGTACTATATGGACATTGGATTGGACTATGATGGACTTTTGTATTCTTTCAGGGATAGGTGATGCATTATTTATTCTTTGAGGAAGTGGGATATATATATAAGAATTCTTTGGGGTGGGATATGTATGTACTGAGTACTATGCCATGTGATTTTTTTGATTTGTATGAGATACATGTGGATATAGGGACTGACATGTGTTATGTAGGATGTGATGTTTGGATGACATGATATGCATGATGTTACTGATGCTTTGTAATGTGAGATGTGATGCTTTTCTGAGATGGACTATGATATTGACATGTTGGATGCAGGATGTGTTGTTTTTATATGAGATGTTTGGTGTTACTAATGCTTTATGATGTAGGATGTCATGTTTTGTTTATGCAATGCATGATGTAAAAATGAGAACAAAAATGAGCCTGAAAATTTAGGATGATGCACATGGACAACTTTAAAATGAACCTAAAAAACTATGATGATGAAAAAAATGGACAACTAAAAGTTTATGATTGTTAGTGTAAATAACTATTATTTACACTTTACTTAAGTTTTCTTAGGATAAATGCATTATTTTATTATTTATTAGGTTAGACACCTAGGAGTATGTGTACTTATATGAGTTGTCATGTTTACAACACAAGAGTTAGAAACTCTATTTTAGCACATGGTGTCTACAACATTGGAGTTTACATAATTAATTGATTTTTCATGTAGACAACATAGTTATTTTCACTCTTAATTAAGCACATGGTGTCTACAACATAATTCTATGTGACACACCTTTGTAGGCTTATCCTCTTATCATCACACTAACTCCTATGCTTAATTGAGGATAATCTACTCTTGGTGGACATGTGCTTAGTTGTGAGGCTTATCATATTGCTAACTCCTAGTCATTCTAGAAGTATTCTAGAGGCCTTTATATTCAGGCACTCCTAGTTTACTTGTACATCAATTGAATATCATATTGTTATTCTAATCATACTCTATTGGTCTATTTTGTGCTAGTTTTTGAGCTTCTTGGTCTTGGGTGATTTTTCCTTTAGGGAAATTCTTACATGGTATTAGAGCTATACCAAATTTTTACAATGATAATGAAAATGAACCTAAGATTAAGATAGTGAGAATGAACCTAAGATTATGGTAATGAAAGTGGACAATTAAAATGAACTTAAAAAGTTATGATAGTGAAAATGGATAATGTAAATTGAACTTTAAAAACTATGATGATGAGTGGATACAAAATGAATCTAAAGGCTATGATGATAAAAGTGATCCTAAATTTTATGACCTAAGATTATGATAATAAAAATGAACCTAAAATATTATGATAATGTAAATGAACGTAAGATTATGATAATGGAAGTGGGCAACTAAAATGAAACTAAAAGGTTATGATATTGAAAATAGACAATGTAAAATGAAACTTTAAAACTTTGATGGTGAGTGGATAAAAAATAAATCTAAAGGCTATGATGATGAAAGTGATCCTAAAAGTTTATGAACTAAGATTATGATAATGAAAATGAACCTAAAATATTATGATAATGGAAATTAACCTAAGATTATGATAATAGAAGTGGACAACTAAAACTATGATAAAGAAGATGGATCAAAACTATGAGAAGTAAAAATGAATCTAAAACTATGATAAAAATGGATCTAAAATTATGATATTGAAAGTAGATCTAAAACTATGATAATGAAAATGGATCTAAAACTATGATAAGGAAATGGATCTTAAAAATATGACAATGAAAATGGCTATAAAACCATGATAATGAAAAAGGATCTAAAACTATGATGAAAATGGATGAGATATAATGAACCATAAAGATTATGATGATGGAAATTATAAGTAATGTGAGACTTAAAGAATTATGATGATGAAAATGATGACATAAAAATAAAAAAAGATCATGGGAATGCAAGGAAAGATGAGTGGACATTATATGAAATGTAAGTAGAATGATAGGAAAACATATGTGGGGATAGGATCTATAGCATATCACTGATTGGCTGTAGCCTTGGTTGGGGGGAAAAATAGTGTACAAAAATTTGAACATAATACTTGTGGGGCAGGAGATCTAGGGAGATGTGATGGGTTAGAGGATCAAAAAGAAGGGAAAATGGGACAGGCTATTAGATTGGATCTAAGGTAATGGGATGGAATGTGGATAGGATTATAGGAGATTTAGGAATGGTTTTAGGAATAAAAATTGGTTAGGAAGCTCAGATAGACATGTGTGGTAAGAACATGTAGGATTCGATAATATATATGTAGTAAAAGGGATATGAATGAGATTTTATTTTTATGGAATAAAATAATGGGATGATGGAATTATGCTTGAAGCTTGAAGGTTGGGTACTTCATAAAGAAGTACCACCATGTAGTTTGAGCACGTAATTTGATATAGGAATATTGGGTATATGCAAAGGTTACTAAGAACATTATATAGGACTAACTCAAAAAAGCATGCAAGGATTACCCTAGCATCACACATGAATCTTAGAGGAATCAGAGTGGAAACAATATTGGGTAGTCCAAAAGAAAATGATATTTCCCAATTGCACCATGTGAACATGAATGAGCACATGTTTAGAACATGCAACAGTCACATCCAACTCACTCACAAGAAGAAAAGACCCAATTAAAGCCTTTCTCTCTAATTTCCCCATTCACAACACACCATGATATAAAAATCATGGCAACCTTGAGGAAGGAACAACCAAATTGCTTGAAAAAGACACTTTGAAGAACCAAAAGTGAAATCCAATATTAAGAGAAAGAAATAAATCCATGAAAAAGTAATCTTTTTTCCAAAGAGATTGGTAGGAATAGATCCTAATAGACCAAGGTTAGACATGAGGAAAGATGCATCCTGTAAGAACCTATTGGTAGTATTTGGGACTATGACAAAATTGACAACCATAACTTTTTAAAGATAACTCTTTGATGACATAGGATCTTGCTATAGGGTTCAAAAAATGACTTGCCTTTAGGAGAAATGTGACTTATGAACTAAAAGGGGACATGAGGTATGTTCAATGAGACAAGACTAAGGAGGACTAAGAATGTACAAGGACTACTATAACATTTTTCAGGATGTTTTGGACATTTGGTACAACATGTGAGTGGTTTTATATATAATGGAAAAAGCTCAAGATGAGGAGGTAGCGTGATGTGATCTGATATAGTACATTATTTTACAAGGGTATGATACATGAATATGGTACAAGATATAAAACATAACTGATATGATACATGTGGTAAGGTACATGGATATGATATATGTGCTAACCATGATATAATATATTGCTCTAATTGGATTCCAAGCTCAAGGATGGGGATATTATGCTATGATAGTGATAGTGTAGTGATGGCCTTTTGGAACACAATTGGGAAATGAAAAGTTGGGTGATGGAGGAGGTGTAGATTGCTGATAGATAAAAGGTCAAATACAGATGGCACCTATTTGCTAGGTTTTCACTAAGGTACCTATCTAAGACACTTGAATTGCTAAGTTTTCACCATTGGATGCTTATTTTTCTTTACTATTTTCCCTTTTTGGCTTTTTTGAACCTTTTTAATTTTTTTTGGTTTTTCAATAGGATTAATAGGATATATTGAGGATCTTAAGCATATAATTTCTTAAGGTGAATGATGTTGGTGGGATCATTCAATGTTTCACCCTCAAGTGTTGATGATTGATAAGCTCTGGAGCTAAAAGATGTTGTGACAACTTATGGAATAAGCCATGTGGGCTCAAAATTTCCCTTTTTTTATTGGTCTTCTTGGACCTTCATGTTTTCTTTGAGGACCACGTCACCTACTTGGAATTTTCATGGGTGAATCTTCCTATTGAAGTTGTAATTAAGGTGATTTTGATAGACCATGAGATGGTCATAGGCGTGTTTCCTTTTTTCATTAAGTAGATCTAGTTGGATGAGTCTGGCTACTTTGTAATCCTCATATGATATCTATCCTCACAAAGAAATGTGAAAAGATGGGAGTTTGACCTCAATAGGTAGTATTGCTTTGGCACCATAGACCAGGGAGTATGGGGTTGTGCCTATGGATGTACAAAATGAATTGTAGTAGGTCCATAGGGTGGGTTGATTTGAAAATGTCAATTGCAGTTAGAATCATTGACAAATTTCTTTACGATTTTGAGTAAGGTTTTGTTAGTTTCCTCATCCTAACTATTACCTTGTGGGAAGTAGTGGCTAGAAAAATGGTGATGGATATAAAGGGAAGTGCACAATTTTTCCATATTGAGGTTTTCAAAATTACCTCTATAGTGTGTGAAAATGGTAGTTGGGATGCCAAAGTGATAGATAATGTGATATAGGATGAATTTGTAAACTTGAACTCTTGTGGCAGTAATAAGGGGGATTGCTTCTACCCACTTGATGAAGTAATTTTTTGCTGTGATTATCCATTTGTGACCTTTTGAAGAGAGAAGTGCTATAACACCAACAATGTCAAACCCCCAACATGCAAATGACCATGGCAATATAATAGGTTGAATATTTTGAGCTGGGGCTCGAATAAAATTTGTATGTTGTTGATAGGGTACACACCTTTTGAAAAAGTTGTAAGCATCATGTTCTATGGTAGGTCAGTAGTATCGAGCTTTGAATATTTGTTTGGCTGGGACTATACTACTCATGTGAGCACCACAAAGTCTAGCATGTACCTCTTTGAGAGCCATTGAAACCTCATTTTGGTCTAAACACTGAGAAAGAGTTTCATGATAACCATAATGATATAGGGTTTTAGCTATAATAGTGTAGTGGGATTGTTTATAAATGAGGTTCTAGCATTGGGTTCTTGTGAGATGGGGAGATATGATACTATTTAGTAGGTAAATGTGAATTTCATCTTACCATGGGGATTAGGGACCAACCAAGATGCATACCTATGTTGATTCATCATTCTCATATGTAGGCTCATGTAGCTGATCGATTAAGAATTCATACTATGTAGCTTCCTAAGGGATCTCCAAGAGTGAACCAATAGTAGCCATGACATCTATAGCCTTTTTTTGCAATTTGGGCACTTGTGTGAATTGGATCTGAGTAAAGTGCTTCTTTAGTTGATCTACCAATTCTTTGTAATGCTAAAGTTTATGATCATTGGTTTGATACTCATCAAGGAATTTCTTGATAATCATCTGTGAATATTCAAAGACATGTAGCTCTATGATGTTCCACTCAATTGTTATTTCGAGCCCTACAATAAGAGCTTCATGCTTTGAGATGTTATTGGTGCATTAGAATTGGAGTTTGAAAGACTTAGGTATGTATTCACTTTGAGGAGTGGCCAACAGTATGCCAAATCTAGAACCATGGGATGTATAAGATCCATCAAAGTATAGTTTCTAAGATTGTTCCTCTATTAGGAAGAGATGTTCATTTGGAACTCCATAGTGAGAGGTTGATCATCAACCAAGGGTGCATCATCTAGGTGATCTGGTATATCTTGTGTTAGAAATTGATAATATTGAGAGGGGGGTGAATAAATATATTAAAAACTTTTTCCCAATAGTAAATATTGTTAATTACTCTATAACTTGTGTATGAAAGTAAACCAATAATTGTTAACAATAAATATAACCATACACATAGAGAACTAATAACACCATTATTTGTTAAGTAGGGAAACCCTGGCCAAGGGAAAACCTTGGTGGGGATGATACCCACTAGATGATTCACTAAACAAAAGGATCCTTTTTAAGGATATTGACTTTGTTAGGAGTCTATGAAGTACATATAGTGTCTGTTAGAAGCCTCAACCATATTAGGAGTTGGTAGATCAATTACAATGTATGCAAGAAGGGCCCATTGCCCTAACATGCAATTATACAATTTAGTTCCTTCACAAAATAAATATACATACAATGCTTTGATTTTCTACTGTAACTCAAACTTCTTCTAATCTTACATAAAATTTTGCATCACATAAGGCTCATAGATGGTTCTCACAATAGTTCGTCGCATGTTACATCTAACCACACAACTTCTCCATTTTTTGCACAAGATAAGATCTTTACTTATACCTTGCACATTCTTAAAACTTTGTACTCTTGACCTTCATTTCTTCACACACTTAACATAATAAAAAATAAATTATGAAATAATATCCATATAGTCAGCTGAACATAACTTAGCAATTATTTTGTAACCAAAATAATTCCTCAAGCCATACAACTTTTTGCTGCTATGCTCTATTTTACACTGTTAAATACCAGTACTATTAAACATAGTATAGCTTGCACTGTATTGTCTATACATAGATGTGAACTAGTACGCATCATCATGATAATGTTATGAACCTTCCTTAGCTATGCATAAGCTTAACTCTCTATAAAACATGCATACCATTAAGATCTGTACTCTATACTGCTACAAACTATCTAATACTGAGACAATTTTCTATCTTTGAATACATCAATGAAATGCTGAGTGTATGTTACCATAAATGAAAATAATCAATACATTTTAATTGACCATATTTCCAATTGCTTAACCTTTGATGGATTTTCTATCAACATATTGGATGTCAAATTCATTGAGAAGCATGACCCATTTGGCTAGGCACCCTGTGAGTATCGTGCATGATAACATATATTTCAAAGGATCAATCTTGGAAATTAGTTGTACAAGGTGATTCAACATGTAATGATGGATCTTTTGAGTGGGAAAAACCATAGCTAATCAAGAGTTTTACATGGGTGTATAATTAAGCTCATACCCAACTAGAGTGCGACTAATGTAGTAAATAGCCCTCTCTTTTCCTCTGTCTTCAGGCTGTGCTAGAAGCACACCTAGTGCTATTGGGGTAGTTGTGATGTAGAATATGAGTGGTCTTGTTGCAATTGGTGGAACTAGGATGGGTGGATTAGACAACTATTTCTTGAGCAATTCAAAGCTATGCTAGCAAATAGGATCCCACCTAAAGTTTTGGTCCTTTTTGAGAAAGTGTGTAAATGGTTGATACTTATCTGCTAGCTGTGAGATGATTCTTTTGACTAATTGTAGCTTCCCCTAGAGAGAGTGAAGTTGTCTAAATGCCTTGGGAGGAGACATATCCATGATGGCCTTAACCTTTTTAGGGTTGATCTCAATACTACACCTTGATATAATGAGCCTCAGTAGATATCTAGATGTGACACCGAAGACACATTTCTTGGAGTTGAGCATAAGATGGTACTTGGCTAGTTGATCAAACACTTCCTCAAGGTGAGATAAGTGATCAAAAGCATTAAGATATTTGACTATAATATCATCCAAATAATTCTCAAGAGTTTTATGGATGAGTTAATAGAAGATGACCATCATGGGTCACTGATAGGTTGCCCCAACATTTTTCAACCCGAACGACATCTTGTTGTAATAGAAGTTCCCCTAGGGGTGGTAAATGTTGTCTTATGCCGATCTATTTTTGGTATCTAAATATAATTGTACATAGAGAAACCATCCATGAGTGATAATTTTAATCACCTAAAAATGGTCATCTAGACTATTAGCCCTCTTCTCAACATCTTGGTTAATTTAATTTATCATTTACCTAGAACAAATTGCTAATAATCAATTGATTTGATTATAACCTATGGTTTGACTATGCTATCCTAAGTTCATTATTTGATAAAAAGAACATGTCCCCTTTTAATTAAATAAAAAGACCCCATTCTTCTAACCCACTTAAAGGGCATACATAAAGTTCTTTTCTATTTTTGTAATTAAAAGAAAAAGCTTATGAGACTTTTGCCTTATATGACAAGTCAACTCATTTTCTATTGGCCGACTTGTGTGTGCACACAGATTCCCTCCATTTTCAATTTCAACCATTGATCATCCACCCTCTCAATCTTGATCTCTACCATTTGTATAACTTTAAAAGGAAGAGGGTTTCTCCCCTCAAAGGATCCACACTCTTGAGTATTGTTATGCTGCAAGATTTTCATTTAAGTGCTCGAGAGCTTTTTGGAGAACATCATCTGCTTGCCTTCATTCCTTGCATTCATAGAAATTTGTTTACATGGAATTTTAGCTTAGTTTTCATATAGAATAGTTCTTTTGCAAGTAGCTTAGATCACATAGTCTAATTAGTATGGCTATAATACTTTCATTTTTTTAGTCTAGTTGCATTGTGCATTTCATTTTAATTGCATTAGCATAGTTGCATTCTTGCATTGCATGCATCAAGAGTTCTTTGACACTAGCATTCTTACTCTTGCTCAAAGAATCTCCCATTTCATGGTTTACTAGCAGGGGCTACATCTATAAGGCTCATCTGAGAGCCATTTTATGCTTATTTGTATGCTTTCGCACTCCATGACTAGGGATCCCTAAGCTAACATTCAAGCTTTCCAATCCGTGGAAAACCTTGGATAGAAGGGTTTAGGGAAGTGCACTCCTCTTTAGTGTACATTTTTTGCACCCACCGTGGGGCAGAACAGTGGTTTTGTCCTTAGTTTTGCTATTTTCATCACCATTTTCATTTACTGTCCCACATTTTTTTTAATAGTCATAGTTTTGGGTGATATTTTTTTAGTTTTGTATGACAGTTTACATTATTGTTGTCCGATAATTTTTTGGAAATAGTCTCACATGGATATATTAAATTATATCACCTCTATATACAAACTCCTATCATTTGGCTTAAGAAAATATATTGCACAAAGAAGTTCTGTTGCATGGATATACTGTGAAGTATCGTATGACAGTCTTATAGTGAAAACTATAGCTTGACAGAGATTTTCTTGTTGTTTGAGGTGTCTTGGTCAGTTTTTGATTGTTGTTAACTAGTCGTTGGTTTTTATAGGTCTTTAAATAGTTTTTATAGAAGTCCATTTATAGATTTAATTTTGTTTTTGGAAGCTAACTCATGGTGCTAACGGTTGTGGCTGTAGGTTGCCATTTTGAAAAAACTTGAAACATTGCTTAAAAGAATGCATGTCAAAGCTCCAAATGCAAAAGGGCTACTAATGATTGTTTGCAGGGCTACTCAATGCATAAAAACCAAAAACTTGCTTGTTCTTTTATTTCATGTGTGACATATACTATTTGTTCATTTTTGTAGGCACATTAAAACTTGTAATCAGGATTCCTTGGTGATAGGAGAGTATGCTCTTCACCCTTGCGGTGAATCAGAAATCTTGACCCACCTTTGGATTTTGAAAGCAAGTGGATAATTTACTCTTCTCGGTGTGTTTGGGTGAAGTGATTGGAATAGGAGAGTATGCTCTTCACCCTTGAGGTGAATCAAAAATCTTGATCTCCAAGATTTGATCTACTCAATGTTTAGTTAGGATCCTTTAGTGGGCCTACTCTCAAACAACCTAAGAGGAATGAACCAAGTGGGGACAAGAAAATTACCCAGCTCTTCTAACCCACTATAAACTCAAGGCTATCAAGGACATAAAACCTTGGTAAATGTAGTGTTTTTCTTCACTTAGTGTGATCGCTTATGGGATTTCAACATAGGGAGATCACTAGGCAAGAATGCTTAAGGTGCCCTTGTGGCTATGAGATTTGTTACCCACCACAAGGTGGGTTGTCCCTTAATTGGGAGCAAGAGGAACACTGTGAAAAAAAGCCCTATCTAGACATGCTAGGTTAGTATCCACCCTATTTTGTTGCTCAACTTCTTGGTGCAAGGATTGATCCTAGTGGACTACCCGAATCACCCCAAGATTTACACTCACCATATGTGTTCCCTTAGTTGTGCTTATGGCACTTCTATGAAAAAGCCAATATCTCTTGTGGGTAACCACTTGGTGTGATGTGAAGGAGCATCAAGCGTGGGCTAAGTTGTTGAGTAATGAATCATGACCTTAAGGTAGATTGCTTGGTTACTATTTTTGAATGTGTTGACCAGTGTTAACGTTCTTGCATATCAAACAATCATGGTAATATTAGTAGAAAGGCTATTATCATATTATAAGTGCATGTTGGCAAGGTTGTTTTCACCCTTGTTCAACTATTTGAAGACATGTTAAAAAACTTACTATTTGCAAACCTTGCTGATAACTAACATGAACTAGAAACATACGTGGCTTGATTCAAAAGAATTACCTGATTGCCAAGACTTAAACAAAAAATTTTGGAGTCAAATTGGTCTCTTGTACACAAACTGGCACTTTATCACCTGGTCTTTGAAGAAATATTGCGCGACTAAAATTTTCCAAAATTGTATTGCTTGCCTATTGTGAGTTATATCACCTTGGGTATTGAGTTCTATTGCATCGCTTTGTGTGAACTGTTGCTTGCTAGAAAAGTATCACCTCCCTATTCTAAATAGTATTGTACGGTATTTTATGCTATCCTACTATCACTTGGTAACTGAGAAAGTATCATCTAGGGTTATTTCTTTCCAAAACAACATATGCACCCTGGTCTTTTTGGTTTAGGGAGTGTCACTCCTATTTCCTAGATTCTGGTTACCTATCTGTATGTTAGGAAATTTTCCAAGGTTGAAAAGATTGGTCTAGTCCATCATATGTAAAGTCTTCAAATGTAACTAATAAATCACTTGTCAAAATTTGGTTACCATTCTTTTTAGCTACTTGCTATTGAGCTTCTTGCTCACTTTCTTGGCTCGAGTCACCAGTGCTGTAAATTCTTGAGCATTGCTTGACAAGCCATCTATCATACTTTGACAAGTGACTAATCTTGATTGTCAAAGCTTCAACTCTGACTTACTTTTCTTATCCTAGTAAACAAGGACAAGTCTTTACATGTTGGTTATAACTAGATTTCAAGTTGGGAGTGGTAGTCATACCCCTTTTTTTTCAAACAATTAGAAACCCCACCCAGATGTCCTCATGGAAAGCCTTATGTCGAAGACCCTGAACTAATTGAAACACAAATAGCTAATGTTAGGCATAATCTGCTTTATAGTTTTGAAAACTTATTTGGCAAATCTTGTGAGACACTTAAGGGTGAAAATAGTTTGGTCACCATGGTGCACCTCGATGAAGTCCAACATTGTTTAGAAGAACAAGTGCATGAAAATCAAAGGATCTTTGAAGCCATGTATGCTAGGGAGAAAGGACACCAACAAGATGAAAATAATAACCATACCCACCATGAAGGGAACAAGGGGATTTGCTCTCGAAATGCTCTTGATGGTAATGATGGAAACAACACACTGCTAAGAACTCCTAGAGTCACCATAGGTGCATGCCCTTCTCATCATGATAGTGATGAAGAAGTATCTAATGAAGATGTCATAAATATGACATCACTCAAAAATTGATGCTTAGAGCATTAGAGGAAAATAGAGACTAATACTTCTGATACATGGCATCAAGAGGATGGAAACATCCCCAAGATTTTGATATAGAGTGCATCATTCCAAAATAGGAATCCACTGAAGCTAATATATTACGGGAATAAATACAAGAACTGAGGAAACAAATTACTCAAAAGAAAGTTTCAAAAGAACCACCTAAAACCTCATTTTTTGAATCAATATGTGCCCTTCCATTTGATAGGAGTCTCTACATGCTACCATTTCCTAAGTATATAGAGGTTCTTAAGTATGAGAAATATGATGGAAATGGTGATCGGTAGGATCATGTGAGGCATTTTTATGCTCTTAGAATGAAATTTATGCATGAAGACACCTTTCTTATGAGGTTTTTTCCTAGGAGTTGAAGAGGGCAAGCTATGAAATGGTTCACCAAATTGAGTCCTCCCATTAAGAAAGTTGATGAGCTTGCATAATGTTTTATCCAGCAATACGCCTATAATATTCAACATCTTGTAACAATGTTGGACTTATGCAACATCAAACAAAAACTAATAGAGCCTTTTGCAACATATCTTCAATGATGGAGGTCATTATACTCTTGGTATCCCCGATAAGTTCCAGAGGCTGAAAAAATCAATATCTTTGTCAATACTCTCGTACTAGAATTATACTTTGATCTAAGGAAACAACTATTCACATATTTTAATGCCATGGTTGAGAGTGCATATTGTATTGAAGATGTTGCTATCAAAAGGGGTGATATTGTCATAAACAAAGACAAGAATAACAATGGAAATGGTAAAGACAAAGGTAAACCTTGGAATAAAAACAAGTATGTTGTTAACGATGGAGTGGTGGATACTCCTAAGAGAAAGGAACCTACATTTAATCTTTCCACTTCCATCTACACCACAAAGCAACTAGAAAATGCAAAACCACAAACATCTAACAAAAGCTCTAAGTTTACCAAGAAATGATGTGTTTACACACTAATGGTTGAGTCCTATAAAACAATCTTAAATTTTTTCATTAAAAATAACTTGATTACTTTTCTAGATAACTCTCTACCCTATGACCCACCCATTAAACCCCCATGGTGGAGAGAAGATCATATCTATAGTTATCATCAAAGCAAGGTTCACAACATTGACAACTATTTCAAGCTCAAAGATGTGATTCAAGATCTTATTGAGGAAGGCAAAGTTGTCATAGATGGTCTCACCAAAAATGCTGATCACAAAGCTTTTAAGAAACCCTTACCAAAATATGAGAAGGGTGAAACCTTTAATGCTACTAAAAAGAATCATGATGCCAAGATCACCTATGCTTATGCTGACACAAACAATGTCATAGGTATTCTTGAGCCTGTTGAGTATTTATAAATGGCAAATTCTAATGATGACAACCGATATGTAGATGAATGACCTAAAGTTATCTTAAAAATGTGTGATGTTCCTCAATACCATAATGAATCTCAACCTAAGGTGGTGCTCCAGGTGATCGATTCTTTTTCATCACAAAGTGAACCACTTAATGCTAATACTAGGGGGCAATCTAAGGTTGTTCTAAAAGTTTCTCAGGATTTCAAGGATGCTTCATCTTCTAAACAACCAAACTCTTCCAAGATCTCAAACTATGACCTTGTCAATCAATTACAACATAGCCCGGCTCAAATTTCCATTTTTTAGTTGTTAGAGTTATCTCCCTTACAGAAGGATATCCTTGAAAAAGCTTTATGTTCTACCAATGTTCCCATAGATATTGATGTGGAATGGTTCCAAGCTATGGTGAATCATATCTCTTCACCTTATCACCTCACCTTTTCTAAAGAAGATGATTGAGCTCCTAATCATAACCACAACCTTGATCTCCATGTCAAAGTCCAAATCTTTTATACTCGCATTTGTCGAGTCTTGATAGACAATGGTGCAGGGTTAAACATTATTTCCTTTAATGTCATCCAACAGTTGGGCATGTAAAAATTTGCTATTAATCCTAGGTGCAAGATTAACATAAAAGCCTATGACAAGGTTGAAAGACCTTCCAAGAGTCTAATTGTGCTAACAATTAGAGTTGGTCCAGTGGAAAAAGATATTATTTTCAAAGTCCTAGATATACCCCTTGCATATAATTTTTTGTTGGGATGACCATGGATTCATGACATGCAAGCGGTGCCTTCTATGTACCATTGGTGCATCAAGTTCCCTTTCAATGGTATTGAAGTAGTTGTCCCTAGTGAAAACTCAATGTCCATCAACACATTATCTAGTATTGAAACACTAGTTCCCAAAAATCACTCTTCTTATGAGCCAACACCATCTCTTATAGAGTGTGAATGAAAAATGAAAATGACGAGTCTTGGTATGGGAGAAGACACTTTAGACTTTATTTCTGCTCTACCTATTTTACCTTGGTCTTATGGGAACCTATCCACCAAAAAGAAACCTTCTACATCTTCCATGACTCTTTTTGGCATTTTTGTCTAGTCCTCAGTTCCCTTAGAAGTAGAAAAATAAGAACAAGCTATTAAAGAATGGATATATAGGGGAGAGGATAATGAAGAGGATGTCCCATTTCTCCCAAAGGATATGGAAAAGGATATAAGATGGTTGCAAATATGGTCTATCAAGGACATGAGTTTGTAACTAGTAACAAAAAAGCTCTAGCTAAACCTTTAAGTCATACCCAAGGTTGTAATGCTCGAGACACTGCTGGCTTAGGATTCAGGCTAGAGAATAATATGATAGAGTCTACTCAAAATGTGCCCATATCTAGTGAGTTAGAGGATGACGTTTCTCCCTTTGTTGCTATCACTTTACAAGATGGAGACTTTGTGCCTATAACTTCTCTTCTTTGGGGGGAAGACACTCCAAATACTACCAATGGTACTAAAGCTTCCACTTCTCGATAACTAGAACAAGATGAATCCAAACATGAGGACATGAATAGAGGTCGAATTAGAAAAAATATTGCTCATCTAATTGCTAGAGATTAGAGTATAGACTCTCAAGAGTATGAATGGGAAATTTTATTGGATGCTTCTTGTGAACTACGAGTGGATGTTATTCACACTTATGTAACCTGACCAAATGCAGTCAATGAGTCTAGTGTAAGGTCTGATGAGTTTGACTTGCAAAATGCTTTAGTGGGTCAAGCTAGTTCATCTAGTACTATTCCTAATCTAGATACCTTTGTAACATTCAATATAGGCTCACTTTCACATCCCACTACAGATGACTCTTTTCGCATCAATAGCCTTGAAGCTTCTACCTCACTCTTATTGATTCATCTTGATCTCATAGATTGATCCATTCAATATTAGACACCAAAAATATTGTCTTTCTATAATGACTATGAGATCACCTGTTACCTAAATGCCATTGAACCTATCACTTCTTCCATCGGTGAACCCATGATTCACATGACAAAATCAAATATCAAGTACCTTAGTCATAAAATCAAAAGAAAAAATAAATAATCAAATGGAAAAAATTGCATTGTGGCGGTATCTGAACCTAAAAATAGTAAAAATAAAGATGTATCTAATGGTGAAAACCTCTTTGAGGCACCTATGAATGAGGTACTTGGTAGTCTACCAAGCTATTTTCAAGATAGATCATTAGTTCTCATGTAGCCTATGTAGCCAATTAACTTGGGGATTGAGGAATCTCCAAAAATTATTCATGTATCTCAATCATTGTTAGCTAAAGAAAAGGAGCAATTTGACCAATTTTTTCAAGATAAAAAGATCAATTTTGCATGGACATACTCGAACATGCTTGGGCTCAACACAAATCTTATCATGCATCATTTGTCAATTTCTCTTGATATCAAACCTGTTAAAAAAATTTGAGGAAGATGCATCCACATATAGCTTTGTTGGTGAAAGCAGAGTTGGAAAAATTTTTGAGTGCAAACTTTATTAGAGCAATTGACCATGAAAAATGGATCTCCAACATTGTACTTGTATCCAAGTATGATAAAACCATCTGAGTTTGTACTGACTTTAGAGATCTTAACATAGCATGCCCCAAGGATGATTTCCTGCTACCAAACATTGATATGATGGTACACATGACTATGGGATATGAAATGTACTCCCTTATGGATGGGTTTTCTAGGTATAATAAAATTAAGATAGCTCCAACTGATCAAGAGAAGATAGCCTTCACATGTACATGGGGTACTTTCTATTGGAACGTCATGCCTTTTGGGATCAAGAATGTCAGTGCTACTTACCAAAGAGAAGTGACCACCATATTCCATGATATGATGCATAAAAATATGGAGGACTAAGTTGATGACACATTGGAAAAATATAGAACAAGAAATACACACCTTCAAGACCTTAGTTTGATATTGGACCATATGGAACTATTCCAATTTAGGCTAAATCCAAAAAAGTGTGCATTTGGTGTCACTTCAGGAAAGTTGCTAGGCTACATTATCTCAGCAAAAGGTATTGAGGTTGATCCTAAAAAAGTCCAGGATATCATGGATATGCCTCCTCCAAAAAATATCAGTCAAATTAGAAGTCTACAAGGACATCTGCAATACATAAGAAGGCTTATTTCTCAATTGGTTGATAAAGCTCAACCTTTCAACAAGAATTTGTACAAAGGTTCTAGTCATATCTGGAATGATGAATGCCAACAAAGTCTAGATCAAATCAAAGGGTACTTGGAAAAACCTCCCATCTTGATCCCACCTATTCTAGGAAAACCTTTGATCTTGTATATCTTAGCCACAACTTCTTCTCTAGGAGTACTATTAGCCCAAAGTGATGAGACTGGTAAAGAATAGGCCATTTATTATATTAGTCAAAATTTGGTTTCTTATGAGATGAATTATACCAGCATTGAAAAAGCTTGTGTTGTAGTGGTATTTGCTTCTCAAAAGCTTTGACATTACATGTTAGCACATACAGTCCACCTAACTACTAAAATTGATCCTTTGAAATATTTGTTGAGCAAAGATGTTCTTATTGATCATCTAGCTAAATGGATGATGATTCTTTTAGAGTTTGACATTGAGTATGTCGAACATAAAGCCATCAAAGGACAAGATATAGCTGATCAACTAGTTGATTTTCCTTTAAAGGATACAACACCCATACACACTAAATTTCCAGATGACTCAATAATGTACATCATCGAGAGAACTTGGAAAATGTTTTTCAATGGTTCTCACACACAAAATGGAGCTGGAGATGGTATATTGTTTGTTTCTCCTCATGAGTATACGATTTCCAAGTCTTACAAACTCTTGTTCCCTTGTACAAACAATATGGTAGAATATGAGACTTTGACAAATGGGATCAAGATGGCTTTTGAATGGAGAATAATTGAATTGCATATCTATAGGGATTCCCAACTTGTTATTAACCAAGTAAACAATGACTATCAAGCTAAAATGACAAGTTGATACCCTACAAAAAGTTGATAGATGCTCTATAAAAATACTTCACTTTTGTGACATTTCAACAAATTCCTAGAGAAAAAAACAAAGTTGTTGATGCTATGGCCACTCTAGCATCTATCCTCCAACTACAAGAACATGAATCATGATTTGAGTCCCTGGTGGAAGAACTGCATCATCCTGCCTATGATTCTCCTGATAGCCAAGTGATCTGCACTATTGTAGATCATAATTCCTCTTGCTATGCTAACATCTTCTCTTACCTAAATGATCAAATTTTTCCTAAGAACCTCACGTGTAACCAAAAATGCCAATTCCTTTGTAACACTTCACATTACATTTTGGTCTCTGGTGACTTGTATAGAAGGGGTCTAGATAGAACATTGCTTAGGTGTTTAGATCTAGAAGAGTCTGAGAAGGCACTTGCCGAAGTCCATGATGGCATTTGTGGGAACATTCTAATGGCCTTGCAGTTGCTTGAAAGATGCTTAGAGTAGGTTATTACTGGCCAACTATGCAGGTTGATGCTATTCGTTATGCCAAGTCTTGCCAAAAATGTCAACTCCATGGTAATTTAATTCATGCTCCTAGATGCGAGTTGATTCCTTCTATGATATATTGGCCATTTCAATAATGGGCTTTTGACTTGGTTGGAAAAATTCACCCAAGTTCCTCTAGTGGTCACAAGTTCATCATTATAGCAACTGAGTATTTCACTAAATGGGTCGAAGCTATGCCATTATCTACTGCTATAGGCAAACATGTTGCCCTATTTATACTAAATCACATCATTTGTTGATATGGTATTCCTTCTTCTATTGTCACTAATAATGGAGGATAGTTCAAAAATAAGGACCTAAGACAACTATGCAAGAAGTTTAGGATCAAACAACACTAGTCTTCTATTTATTACCCTCAAGGGAATGGTCATGCTAAGGCTTCCAACAAAACATTGCTGAAAATCTTGCATCATATAGTTCATAAGTCTGGGAGAGATTTGCACCTACAAATAAATCCAGCACTTTGGTCCTATAGAAATACCATTCATACTCCTATAGGGGCCACACCCTTTTATTTAGTCTATGATTCTAAGGCTATTCTCTCATTAGAAGTAGAGATCCCCTCCTTGCGAGTCTCTTTGCATGGGTTGATAACTGATGAAGACCATAGAGCTATGTGAATATAGGAATTAGAGACCCTTGATGAGTGCCATAAAGTAGCTTTTGATCACATGAGGGCTTATCAAAAGCACATGTCTACTCAGTATAACAAAAAGGTTCATCCATGTGAGTTTCAAGTTGGTGACCTCATGCTTAGAGAAAATCCAAAGAATCAACAACATAGAGAGCAGAAGGGAAAGTTTGAAACAAATTGGTTAGGCCCATACATTATCACAGTAGCATTTGGGTCTAGTGCTTATCAATTTTCTACTCTTGAAGGTGAAGAGCTTGTAGAGCCTATTAATTTCCTACACTTAAAAAATTTCTATGCTTAAAGGCCTACTGCTCAACTCTCTTGTACATATTTATGATCCTAAAAAAGTCCTAAAAATCAGAAAATGCTCTGAAAAAGTGATCATCCTAGTAAAAACCTAGTAATAGGAACTTTGATGTATCACCCAAATAATCCATAAAATTCAAAAATACAAAAGAAAAAAAAAAAAAATGCCAAGTGGTGAAAACCTAGAAACAAGCACTACTTGAGACCCTTGCACCTATGTCTATTTGTCTCAATCACTCATTTTGCAACACATTTCCTAGCTTGGGATTGTTTTGGGTCCTCATCTCAGGGGCATTTCTATTTAGCCTACTTGAGGTTTCCTTGTGCACTAGGGTTTCTTTGGAAACTCATAAAATAGTGTTTCTCAACACTACCCCAACTGGACATCAAGTATTTCTCAACACTTTTCAGATAGTTTACCTATAGTCTTCGATGTCATGATATTTCTCACTATCAGTATCAAGTCTTCAAGAAATAGCCAAATGACACACACACACACACACACTTAAACATTTAAATGATTGAGCTATGTTGATCTTTATTTACTTTGTGTGTTGTCTATGACAATTTATTTACTATGTGTTCCCTCCCTAGTAGTCTCTCAAGGATGTTATTGACTAGAAGACTAGGGGCATGGGGCACGCTTTCTTGATTTCTACTTGTGGGTATACCTTATTTGTCTCTAGTGTTTTAAGCATTTCATGCTTGTCCTATTTGACACTTGGACTTATAAATGTATCATCCTTGAATTTTTTTTACAAGATCACAGTCGGGGGTTATCTTGGTGCTTATGCCTTGATACAAGTGTAATCTTGCTATACTAAACTTAGGCAATCTAATTGCGTAGTCATCTTGACTTCTATGTCTTTGATGCTTAGATTAGATTTCCACATACCTATCAAATATTGATCATATTCATATCGTTATAGTTATATGATTTCATGATGTCCTTAATAAACCCTCAATGAAATAAGAGTCTAAATGTTTTGTGTCCCTTATTGGTAGACCACTTTGCATACTAGCTTGCATTTTAGGTTCATTTTTCTAGTCTAGTCTTGCATTCTTGCATGTGGGGAGAACTCTCTTTTTATCCTTTTCATGGACTTATCAGCTAACTAATTTCATGTCATTCTTTGCTTTATTTATCATGTCTTTCACCTTCTTGATCTTTCATTTCATATCTTACTGTCTTGTCATGACAAGGGGTTAACCTAAACATCAAATTTAATCTATCCAAGTGTCACATATTTTCAGAAACATAAAGTCTATATCATACACATGAGAGCTAAAAACATCATCATACATAAGAGAGATACACAAATGCATACATGAGCACAAAATAGAAATATAAACATCACATGAAAACTAAAATGCTGAAACATCCATTTAAGACAAGTACACAAGATTGCCAATCAAATCCATTATCTCATATATATAGATATATCTCAATTTGTCATAGTACATATACAAAAATGAGATCCAAAATCTAGATATCTGTCTCAAAAATACATGTTGTACAATCAAAATTTCAAAACATTAGTATCAGCCTATGACTGACCACCACACTCTATACCAGGCAGTGGTGGTGGCCCTAGTGGTGGAGTCTATCTCCTATCTGATGGCTGTACCACACCCTCTGACCTACCCACTTGCTTTGAGTAATTAGGTAGTCCTTGCCCTAGTGGCACCACACCCCTATAGGTGGCATAGTACTATGTGGCATGGGCACCATGATGAGCTGCCTCTCATCTCGAAGCATCCTACTCCTTGTGGAGCTCATCTCCTCGTGCTCACTCATCTATGAGTTGCTGATCCTGCATTGCGATGGTAACCCAAGCTACCTATAACTCAACCTCTAAAGTGTAGATCCTAGTATCATGGTCATCAACACCCCCATTGGCTGGGTACTCTAGTTCTGCCTCCACTCTCCCTGCTCACTATCGCCTTAGTGGCACCTCCTCCTCCTCCTCCTCCTCCATTTCCCTCATGGCGTGTGCCCACATCCTCATCCTCCCTAACCAAGATCCTTCTCCAACCTTGATCCACCTCACACCCCTACCTCCACCTCCATCACCTCTATGTCTCCCCCCTATGGGTAGCACATCAGGCTCTATAAATCATGGGAAAGGGTGCCTCTACCTCTCAAATAAGTATGCCAAATTTGCCCCTACATCTACTACATCTAGGTGATAATCCCAGGGGGTCAGCACTAGCACCATTCTATCCTATACTATTGTATGGTAATCTAGCATTGGTAACCATCCTTGTGCCTCATTTGACCACATCTAAGCATAGGTGGTAGTCTCCATTGATATCACCTAGTGCTCTAAAAACTGCTGCCATACTTAGGTAATCAAAAATCTTTCCACCACATTTGCCATCCTCCCAACTAGTGGCCTACTATACCTCATGTAATCCAACTCCCATGCATCCAGCCATCTACAAAAATCTTGGTAAGGTTTCCATGTGAATGCTGTCAGCTCATCAAAAATTTTCCAATAGTATGTGACATCTCCACTGTGTGTCTGGTGGATAAATCCTTTATACCTAAAGATATATGGCTGGCTTCACTCTCATGGCTGCACTCATGGCTGGATCACCACAATGTGCTCTTAAGCCCAAATCTGTGCCACCACTGCACTGCATGCCCATGAGTGGCCCTCATGATACACTATCTCATGTAACTCATGGTACATCTCTGCTAGTATCACAAGTCCCCATGCCATCCTACGTGGTTGTGCAATTAGGTCAAATACCAGTCAACCCCATCCAAGTGGGAAGCCCTTCTAGCCTCTGTCTATAACTAAAGCCTGGGCTACCAATGAACATAATAAGATAGGAAGAGGGAAATCTACTTCGTTCTTGACAATCAACTACTCCCAACCCACATGCTGATCTAAGATAGTGACATCATGGAATAATTGTTGCATCACACCCTACCCCTCTATTAGGGTCTAATCATAGTACACCTATGACATAACCAAGGTTAACATCAGTCTCTCTTATATCAACATTTGCAAAACATGACAAGAATAATCAATCAAACAACTTACCAGCTCACTGTAGCATGGCACTCAAAGAATGCAATACATGTCCTCCAATGTAATAAAAGCCTCACCAGTCAGTAGATGAAAGGTGTTATGCTCACTATGCCATCGCTCAGCCAACACAGTCATCAATCCATGGTTCGCCCGTATATGTGGCATCTATATAAACCATCACAAACCCATTGTAGATATAGTTGCATGCTCATCATCACTTAGATACTACACAACATGTAACCCCACCACTTTGGGGGCTCTGCTCAATAGCCCTAGAAATACCTCCTATGAACACACATCATGTATACGTCAGTAACACATTGAAAATGTGATTATAACACAAAAAATCTGCAAAACATGCTAAAACATAGCTACGAAATACTTTTTCATACTACAGGTGACATAATTTGCTGATAAAGTATCATGTGATACTTTTTCTAAAGCCATGTGACATAATTCTATCGTGTGACATTTCACACTGATTTATGCAACATATGGGTATGTCCCATCTGATAGATTACATAGCATGCATGCGATACATTTTAGGCAAAAATATATCCATAATACTTACCAAAGTACCTATGTGATACTTTTAAATTATCACATGATATTCTGCAAAAATCCCTAAAAAGATGCCAAAAACACCACAAAAAGCTCAAAAAAGTGATAAAAATTTGTTACTTACTGGCACCATGTATTGCTTTAGCTAGTTGTGCAACTGGCTACACTTGAAATGGTGTTGATGAAGTAGAATGTTTGCCAAAGCCATTTTAGCCTCTCAATCACTCACAAGCTCTCAACAAATCACAAAAGACAAAATGAATTTGAAAATGATACTTGGGCCCCTTCTATAGCTTTTGACCTCATTTTGACCTAATTTTCAAACCTCTTAGAATTGCGCAAAAATTGAAACCTTGGCTAATTTTGATGTCCTAGATCCATTTTCAAGATTGAAACCAAAATCTGAGCTCATCTTGATGGTCAAAATTGTATTTTAAAATTCTACCTTCTTCTGAGTAGTTAGCTAATTTTCTAAGGTCTAATCTCCAAATCATCACTAGGACATCTTCATTTCTTCATGTCTTCACCATTTCTATGCTTCATATCTCCTTCTATTCACTTTTCATGCTTAAAATCACTTTTCTACTTGATTTGACCTAATTTTTATGCTTTACCCTTCGTGGTCAACTTTGGTCAAATTGGGGCATTCTATCACTTCTTAATAGTCACTCTTTGGTTTTAATCATTCATTTTTCATCTTAGACATTTCTATATCTCAATTTATTCATATCTAGCTCATTTTTGCATTCCCCTTACCTCATTTCAATTTCAATCTTGACTAGGAAGACATACTTTATTATCGCTTGCTATAGTTGTCTATTTCTTAGGAGCGTATTATTGATCTTTTCACTTTCTCTTGATCTATCTACTCTACTAAGTGTTAGCATCCTTCTTGGACTCTGACATCATTTTTCTTTTCCTAGTGTTCAGTACTACTGCTATCAAGTTGTACATTCAGGATTTGTTGTCTCTTTTTGCATTTCATTCTTTGGAATAAGATGTTTATGTCTATTGTTGCGTACTTGGCTTCTATTTTCTTTGACATAATGTGTTCTCAGATCAATCACACATTAGTCAAAGAGGGGAAAATGAAATCACCTAAAAAAGGTTGTGTAGACTATTAGCCCCCTTCTTAGCATTTTGGTTAATTTAATTTATCATTTACCTAGAACAAATTGCTAATAATCAATTAATTTGATTATAACCTATGGTTTGACTATGCTATCCTAAGTTCATTATTTGATTAAAAGAACATGTTCCCATTTAATTAAATAAAAAGACCTCATTCTTCTAACCCACTTAAAGTGCACAAATAAAGTTCTTTTCTATTTTTGTAATTAAAAGAAAAAGCTTATGAGACTTTTGTCTTATATGACAAGTCAACTCATTTTATATTGGCCGATTTGTGTGTGCACACGGATTCCCCCCATTTTTAATTTTAACCCTTGATCATCCACCCTCTCAATATTGATCTCTACTGTCTGTATGGCTTTAAAAGGAAGAGGGTTTCTCCCCTCAAAGTATCCACACTCTTGAGTATTGTTATGGTACAAGATTTTCATTTGAGTGCTTAAGAGCTTTTGTGGAGAACATCATCTTCTTGCCTTCATTCTTTACATTTATAGCATTTTATTTACATGGAATTTTAGCTTAGTTTGCATATAGTGTAGTTCTTTTGCAAGTAGCTTAGATCACATAGTCTAATTAGTATGGCTATAATACTTTCATTTGTTTAGTCTAGTTGCATTGTGCATTTCTTTTTAATTGCATTAGCATAGTTTCATTCTTGCATTGCATGCATCAAGAGTTCTTTGACACTATCATTCTTGCTCTTGCCCAAAGAATCTCCCATTTCATGGTTTACTAGAAAGGGTTGCATCTCTAAGGTTTGGTTGAAAGCCATTTTATGCTTATTTGTATGCTTTTGCAATCCATGACTAGGAAGCCCTAAGCCGGCATTCAAGCTTTCTAATCCATGGAAAACTTTGGATAGAAGGGTTTAGGGAAGTGTACTCCTTTTTAGTGTACAATAAGAGCTCATGGAATATGGTGAGATTGGCAATCATATCTATGTTTAGCATTGGGAAATCATCTTTTGGACTCACTTTATTAAGATCTCTGAAATCTATGCAAATCTTGATATCAACAGAAGGCTTTATGAGAGATACCATGTTAGAGATCCAATCTAAATAGTTAATTGGGTGAATGATATTCAAATCTAATTTTTTTTCTAACTCTTCTTTGACCAGTTGATGCAAGGAAGGATAGGGAAAACTAGGGCCAATGGAACACCCAGCTCTCTGAACCACCCTGCAAGAGTTAACACAATGGAAGCAAACACAAAGAACAATAACCAAAGAAGGAAGAAGAGTAAAATGCTTTCATTGATTTGTCAAATATTCACCATATATTCCTAGATGTAAGGCCTTCTAGGTTATGACCAATCTAAATACATTCACATTCAAAGATCCAACAACAAATTCGCACTTTCCAGTTCTGTTATGCAATTCTCTTCAAAATTGCTTTCCTCCCTCCAATTTGCTAACTCTACCTAGCTTCTAGCCTAAAAACTCTATTTATACTAGCCAAAATGGATTACAAATTATTCTAGAACATGGAGAAGCCACAAGTTGACTCTTAGCAAATATTAAATGAAAATAAACTGAAATTAAATACACAACTCAACTTGCATTAGCAATTAACTGTCCTAAAATTGATGTCCAACAAAAATCATGATATCTCCTTGCTTTGATTGAGTTAGAATTCACACTACAAATTTTAGGTAGATATCTAGGTCCTCTACAACCACTTGAGTGTGCAAGGTTTGATTCACCAAGAAAAAGTGCACATCCATTCTGAAAGTTAGGCACAAAAAACTATCGCACAGGATTGCCAACAATCGATGTTCTTGGAGAATTTCCATATCTCCAGAACTATAAGGATTTAGGAATTTTAATCTAGAAAATAGATATTAATGTAGGCCCTCTTGTATTCTTGAAGTGTGTAACTCTTCATTCATTTTTGAAAACTAGTTACATAATTTGCAACAGGCACCCAAAAACCAAAAAATGCAGTTTCAATAGAACCTAGTTTCAGCAATAGAATAAAAACTGAAAACCTATAGGATAGAAGTGAAACCCAGGATGCTCCTACATTAAAAAATTAGGCTTGGAAGAAATGATTTTCTTGAATCATTGGGATGCCACAACCTGAGCTAAATCCAACTCAGATTGAGAAATCCATGAAGCATCTTCCATAGGTCTAGTCTTCCACTTCACCAGATATTCATAATAATCTTTTCCCCTTGTGCTCTTACCAATTCTCTGATCTAATATCTATTCAAATTCTCTAATATACTTCTTAGGATAGTCCTTTGATACAACACCTTCATCATTTGACTCATGATACTTGTATAAATAAAAAACATTGAATATAGGAGATATATCCATGTCATCAGTTAACTCAACTTCATAAGCATTTGCACTGTCAAATTTCTTCAAGATCTTACAACTTCCAAAATTCTTCATCTTTATCTTACTGTATGTTCCAACTAGAGATCTCCCTTTCTTTAAATGAATGATCAACTCATTGCCAACTTGAAAATCATGATGTCTCCTAGTCTGATTAGCACTCTCCTTATACTTCTAATTACTTTGTTCCAGCCTCAACTTCACTTCCTAATTCAAAGAGTCCATATAATCAAAAAAAATTTCTCCTACAACACTTCTCTTTTCTTCACTAGAAATATCTCTCAAATTTGATACTCCTCTAGGCTTCATTCCGGTAACAATCTCAAAAGGTGTCTTTCCTGTACTCCTATTTACATAATTATTGTATGCAAATTCAACTTGTGCCAATACGATTTCCCAATTACTTGGCTTATTCCCAACTAAAAATCTTAGCAAGTTACCCAAGATTGTATTTACAACCTCTATTTTTCCATCTATTTGTGGATGGAATGTAGAACTAAACTTTAGCTGAGTACCCATCTTCTTCCACAAAATCTTCCAAAAATAAATAACAAATTTACTATCTCTGTTAGAAATAATACTTCTTGGTAATCCATGCAATCTCACAATCTCTTTGAAGAAAAGTTTAGCAATATGCTCAACATTTGATGTCTTCTTACATGGTATGAAATGAGCCATTTTAGAAAATCTATCCACAACAACAAATATAGAATCATACTACTTCATTGTCTTAGGTAATCTAAGAACAAAATCCATAGTAATGTCATTCCAAGGTTTCTCAAGAACAATAATAAATGTATACAAACTAGTATTTTGACTTACTCCTTTTACAACTAGACAAAATCTAGAACTCTTTACAAATTTCTAAACATCCTTATACATTTGTGGCCAATAGTACTTCTCTTTTAGAAAACTCAATGTCTTATCAATTCTAAAATGTCCAGCCAATCCACCACTATGCTTTTCCTTAATTAGATTCAACCTCATAGAACTTTTGGTAATACACAACTAAATACCCTTGAACAACATACCTTTTTGAATGAAATACTCATCATACTTACTTATGTGATTGGTCAGATTTGGTGCTCTGCACTCTCTCCACACCATAGAAATATTAGGATCAGTGTCATATAACTCATTCATTTCATCAAAACCAAGAACTTCAACCTTCATTTCAGTCAATAAAGAATGTCTTCTACTCAATGCGTCAGAAACTCTATTAGTAACTCCACTCTTGTGCTTAATTACAAATGTAAAATTTTGCAAGTACTCAACCCACTTCATATGTCTCTGATTCAATTTATGTTAACTTCTCAAGTATTGTAAAGCTTTATGATCAATATACAATACAAACTCCTTAGTAATCAAATAATGTCTCCACTTCTTTAATGCATGAAAAATAGAATAAAACTCTTGATCATACACAAAATACTTCTTTTTAGCATCATTCAACTTCTCACTAAAGAAAGCAATAGGCTTACCTTCTTGACTTAATACAACTCCAATTGCATTACCACTTGCATCACATTCAACTTGAAATACTTTGTTGAAATTAGGCAAAGCCAATACAGGTAATTCAACAACCTTTTGTTTCAAGGTCTCAAAACTCTTATCAGCTCCATGTGTCCACTTGAATTCTTTTTTATCTCCCCTCATTATCTCATTCATAGCATTACAAACATAATTGAAATTCTTTATAAAATTTCTGTAAAAACTAGCCAAACCATGAAATGAGCTTATCTCACCCACATTCTTAGGTGTAGGCCACTCCAAAATTACTTTAACCTTCTTTGGATCCATCTTCAAACCATCAGCTGAAATCACAAATCCCAAATTCACAATCTCCTCTTGTATAAAAGAACAATTTTTTTAGATTTATCAGCAACTTTTCCTTGTTAAACCTCTGTAATACTTGTCTAATATGCTCAAGATAATCTTCCTTAGTCTTACTGAATATTAGAATGTCATCCAAATAAATAATTACAAACTTACACAAAAATATTTTCAGACCTTCATTCATCAACCTCATGAAAGTACTAGGTGCATTAGTATAACCAAAAGGCATAACCAACCATTCATACAAACCATCTTTTGTCTTGATAGTAGTCTTCCATTCATCACCTTCTTTGATTCTGACTTGATGATAGGCACTCTTCATATCAATCTTGGTAAATACTTTGCTCCACTCAAACAATCCATTATGTCATTAATCCTCGGCATAGGAAACCTACATTTCACTATTATGTTGTTAATAGCTCTAGAATCAATACACATTCTCCATTCTCCATTATTTTTAGGTGCTAATATAGTAGGTACAACACATGGACTCAAACTTTCTTTGATCAAACCTTTCTACAATAATTCATGCACTTGTCTATTAATCTCTTCATTCTCTGTAGGTGTTAATCTATATGGTGCTTTGTTTGGAAAACTAGCTCCAGGAATCAGATCCATATACTTATGCTTCTTACTGGAGGTAAACCATTAGGAATATTATCATCAACAATATCTTTATACTCATTCAACAATTCTGCAATTTCTACTATCATACCAACTTTTGCTACTTGGTTATTACTACCAACATTTGGTCCTTGAGGAACTATAGAAAAAAAAACTTGATTCTTCTTTACTTCCTTTTCAAATTGCTTTCCATTAACCATACAAATGTTTATTGCAATACAATTGACTTCATCTAGACTTTCAATCAATGGCATCAATGTTTGTTTCTTCCCATTTACCTAAAGAGTATATTGATTCAATCTTCCATCATGCACAACATATCTATCATATTTCCAAGGTCTACCCAACAAAATATGACAACAATCCATGGGCATAATATCACACAAAACTTCATCATATTAATGTCCAATTTTGAACTTCACAAGGCATTGTTCACTTACCAATATCTTATGCTCATCTTTGATCCATGAAACATGATAAGGTTTGGGATTTTTCAGCCTCTACAACTGCAACTTTGTAACTAGCCCTTCTGATGCCAAATTTGTAGAACTTCCACTATCAATGATCACCTTGTAGCATTTTCCATCCATCTTACATTTGGTCTTGAAAAGACTTCTTCTAAGGATAGGTTCCTCATCACTTCACTCATTACATAAGGTTCTTCTCACCATCAGATTTTCTCTAGCCTAAGGTCCACTTGGTGAACTCTCAATGTCTCCTTGAATCAAAACATTTCTATTATTCTACCCACTTTTATAAGATCTACATTCAAAGGATTTATGCCCTTCTTTACCACATATGAAACAATTACCATAGAAACTACCTCTAGGATAAGAATTACCTCTTCCTCGGTAAGATCTAGTACCTCCTCAGTATGAGCTACCAAATTTCCACTGGTCTTGTCTTTATCATCATTCTTCCATTTAGATTTTCTTTTATCCTACATAATACTTTTAGATTTTCCACCTTCACCATAAGATCTACCTCTTCCTCGATGGAATCTACCACCTCTACCTCTTTGTCTTCATTCATGCTCCTTTGCTAAGATCTCCTCAGCTTTCAAGGCATATTGATATGCTTCTTCAACACTTTCCAACTTCACAAAACTCACTTCAATTTGAATTCTAGATCTCAATCTATTTATGTACCTTGCAATTTTCTCAACATCATCATCCACATGTCTAGATCTGATGTCCAATCTATATAATTCCTAGTATACTCCTTCACAGTCATGTCCTTTTGTTTCAAATTTTGTATCTTTCTCAACATGCTAGCTTGATAATCAATAGGAAGGAATTTGTTCTTTACCTTGTTCACCATCTTTGGCCAAGTTCTAATCTTCTCCTTTCCTCTCCTTTGTCTATCAGTTTGCAAGTGCTCCTACGATAGCGAAGCATAACCTTTTAGCCTAGTAGCTACAATCTTCACCTTTCTATTATTAGGAGTGTTTTCATACTCAAGGAACTTCTCCATATCTAAGATCCAATCTAACAAAAAATTGGTATCCAGTTTTCCATCATAAGGAACAACTTCTACAATGGGATTTGAATTTGCCCTAGATAACACTCACAACAATCTTTCCTTATCTTGATCTTCTTCAAGTTCTGGATTATGGTTTGGTGCTGCTACTTCATCATCAGTTACATCATCAAGATGTGCTCCTCTCCTTTGGGCTATCTCCATAGCATCTAATCTAGATACAATTTGTCTCAACTAATCCAATATAACATCATTGGCATTTCTTCTACCATGAACCATATTTACAAATCAAGTTCCTACAAGATCGTAAACTCTAAAAGTTATAGGTCAATTCCATATATCTGCCACCCTACAAAAAAATCTAAAATAGGGTTCTACATGGTCCAATCTTTGTGAGGATGAACCTTAAGCTCTAATACCACCTGACACAAGGAAGGATAGGAAAAACTAGGGCCAATGACACACCCAGATCTCTGAACCACCCTGCAAGAGTTAACACAATGGAAGCCAACACAAAGTACAACAACCAAAGGAGGAAGAAGACTAAAATGCTTTCATTGATTTGTAAAATATTAAACATACATGCCCAACTATAAGGCCTTTTAGGTTATGGCCTGTTAGTCTCAAAATGGTTTTGACATTTGAGTGTCATCACACTTAACCATTTTCTACATTGGAGCCGAGCACACTATGTATGCCGAGCAAAAACATAAGCTGAATCAGGAAATCCAACAGGTGCCTAGTGATCTTCAGGTGTCGAGTAGCCTTCAGGTGCTGAGTGAAGATCAAGTACTGAGTGACATTAGGTGTCGAGCATGATACAAGTGCTGAGTGATATTTGAGTGCCGAGTCACAGACGATGCCGAGCAATACAAAAATGCAACAGTAGCTGAGTAAGCTAGTTTGTTATATGTGTCGAGCATCTGGGATCAGTAAAGGCCGAGTAACATAGAATACACATGAGTCTGTAACTTTACAAATGTAGATGTAAACTATTTTCATTGCCAACATATGATGAATCTCAAAGGATTAAATGATAAGATCAAATCTTTTATATTTCCTATGCAATCTACATGCAGCCAATAAGAAAAATGGAGAAGGCATGCAACCAAAAATAAAAGTGCAAGGAATGAGTGGGAAACAAAGATTCAATATGGATCGTAGATCCACATCTAACCCTAAGTCTTCGAATATCTTTATAAGGAAGACTAAGTCTCATTTTATGATGATGGACAAAGGTGTGGAAGGAAAACTATTTTCAGAGTGAAGAATATTAGATCTTAGAGGATCAAGATTAGAGAAAGCAGATCAAGTGCCTGTATTCAACAATCAAAGGATTGTAAACTATTAGGTTTATTATACCTAATACTCTCTAGCAACTATATTAGAAAGGAAACCCTATGGTGATAGGTTAGCTTAACAACTATTTTGTAGATCTTTTAAATAGGTGATTAAATCCTTTAACAGGGTAACACTTCATGTAAAGTGTTTGTAAATCCTTTAACCAGGTCACTCTTGATACAATGTAAAGCCTTTAACAGGGCAGACCATTAGAAGTGGTTAAACATTATTGCTGTAGTAATTTTTGTGGGTATCATCCCCACCCCAGTTTTACCTTCTTATTCCTAGAGGGTTTTTGGGTTACCAAAATTTCTAGTGTTATGTGGTGATGCACATGTGTTTTTCATAATTGCTTAGTGTTGATATGCATGCATGTACATTTTAATATTATGTTATTAAGGATTTGTGAAAAATATTCCAACAATGGCCAATAAAAATACATTCGCATTCAAAGATCCAACAATAAATTCACACTTTGTAGTTCTATTCTGCAATCCTCTTTGAAACTGCCTTCCTCTCTCCAATTCGCTAACTCTACCTAGCTTCTAGCCTAAACACTCTATTTATACAAGCCAAAAGGGCTTACAAATTTTTCTAGAATATGGGGAAGGACAAGTCATCTCTTAGAAAATATTAAATGAAAATAAATTGAAATTAAATACACAAGTCAACTTGCATTAGCAATTAATTGCCCTGAAATTGATTTCTGATCAAAATCATGATATCTCCTCACTCCAATTGAGTTAGAACTCATGCTATGAACTATGGGTAGTTATCTAGGTCCTTTAAAACCCCTTATATATGCAAGGTCTGATTCATCAAGAAAAAGTGTGCATCTATTTTGAAAGTTAGGTATAGAAAATCGTCGCACAAAATTGCTAGAAATTGAAGTTCTGGGAGAATTTCCATATCTCCCAAACTATAAGAAGTTAGAACTTTCACTCTAGAAAATAGATAGTACTCTACACCCTCTTGAATATTTTAAGTGCATAGATCTTAATTAATTTTTCAAAACTAGTTACATGATTTGTAACAAGCACCCAAAAACCAAAAAATGTTGTTTCAACAGAACCCAGTTTCAACAACAGAATAAAAAATAAAAACATGCAAGATAGAAGTGCAACCTAGGATGCTCCTGCATCACTAGTAAAACAACTTTGGGATGTATCTTTCAAAAAATTTTCTTGATTGGTTTAACCTTTGGATCTACAACCAAATTGTGTACCACCAACTTAGAGTCCAACCTCGACATGTGTTGATAGGACTATGTAAAGTGATCAATACTTTCTCAAAGAGCCTTAATGAGAAGATCTACTTATTTAGGTGGTAGAGATGCTACAATGTGTGTGATATTTGGTGTCTTTGTTAAAGTGATGTTGAATAGTTTGGTTTCCTCTATTAAGATTGATGACACTACAAGACTTTGATCTTGTGGGTGAAGGATGAAATCTCCATCCTTAGGTGCCTCCAAAAGTTTTTCATCATTAGACACATCCTTTATTTTTATTTCATTTTTTGAGTGATTTTATGGTGCTCTAGAAGAGTTTTCACCAAGGGACAATTTTTCTTTTCTTTTCTTTGTTCATTTTTGTGACTAGAGATTTCCTCCTCCTCAAAGTAACCTTTTGGATCCAACTTGTAGACAATTTAACTATGGAGGTTGTTTCTTGTGTGGCATTTTAGCTCCCATGAATTTAAGGAGCACATGTTCCATGGAGAATTTATTAACATGGATAACACTTGGTTGGTCCCAATTAATGAGTTTAGGGTGAGTGAGGCATAAGTCTATGAGATTAATGGATAGTTGGTAGAGCATAGAGGCTCCTAAGATAAGTTCATCAAGAAAAATATTTTCATAGGCTTTCTTTTTGACTTCCTTACGGATATTTTAAACCTCAACAAGGTTGTTTTGAATGTTCAAAAAGACATGAGAATCTTTCATGGTGCCCCCAATTGTGTGGAGTCCATAACTAAGACATTACTTCTTCTCTTCCTTGTAGGCCTCTACAGGGTGTCTAATGCCTAACTCTTCATGGCCTAGACCACTTTGTTGATAATCTTACTGTTTAGTAGCAAGCAAGTGTAAGTGTGGCTATTTTTGTTTAAATTATTTAGGGAGCTCTTTACTTTTGGAGGTGGTTCTCTATATAGCCATGTACCAACATTAGGGGTGATTTCCTCTCCATTCAAGATCCCATTTGCAATAAATGTGGTTGGTTAGTGTTGTTTAGTCTGAGGAATCATGTCTAGCTTTGGCACCCAATAGGTTGGGCACCTTCAAATATGTGGATGATGTGGTAGAGCACCAACAACAAAGGCATCTAAGAGAGTGTATTCTCCACAACCTTGGTAGTTGATGTTAACCATGGAAAGAGTGGAGGCTAGTATGGTATCTAGATCATGGCAAGTACTGGAGGAGCTAAAAATGGTGTTACCAATCTTGATTCTAGGGCAATGATTATTATATGAGGCATCTATCACATTACAATAAGAAAAGGGTTTATGATTAGTGTGGATGGTTATCTCATTGCCATTATGCAAAAATTTGACTCATTAATGATAGGTAGATGGAATGACCTTCATGACATGAATCCATGGTCAACTGAGGATGATGTAGGGCCAACTCTGATAGGTAGTAGGATAGTTGCTTTAGTGATATGCTACAAATTGTCAATGCCTTGATAGTGATAACTTCATTTAGGATTTCTACCTTAGTGTATCCTAGTTGTTTGATGAATTTCAAAATATATAGATTCAAGGCTGATCCATTATCTATCATGTCCCTTTTGACAACAAAGTCAAAAACCATGATGGCTATGCAAAGTGAAAGTACATGATCTGGCTCAATAGCTAGGATGTCTACATTTTTGAAGGAAAATGTACATGAAGTAGATAGATGACCTACTAGGTTCCATAATTCTATGGTGTTAATATTAGTAGGGATGCATGACTAATGAAGAGTACTATCAGGGATTTCCTTATAAAGTGGATTAGTGCAAAAGAGATCTAAAATGGAGATTTGAGCTAGCATATTCCCAAGGTGTTCCAAGATATTATATTGTGGTCCTAAAAAGGTAGGTGCAGATGGTTTGGCTATGTTGATACGAGTTCTTCTTGTGGTAACTTCACATTGATTATCTAGACCTTTGATATTGATGACATTTTTAGAAGGCTCTATCTAAGATATGCAACTGATCAAATTTCCATAGTCCAAGTAGGCTAAGACATAGTTCTATGATTTATTGTAGTTAACACCTTGTTTGGTTTGATCATTGTTTGGTTTAGTGGTCTTGTTAATGGTAGTATCATTCATAGGGGTTTTGCTCGCATTTTTGTTATGTAGAGGAAATGCATTTTGATATATCAATTATCCTACATTTGGAGAAGTTTGTGCCCCCACTGTGATTTCCTTTTGATCAATGAGATCTTACATGTAATCTTTGAGTTGCATGCACTTGAGGGTGGGATGCCCTTTAAAACAATGAAATTTGCAGAACTCATTTTGTTTATAACAAGTTACCAGTGACTGATTATTATCTAAGGGTTGAGTCCGTGGGTGTCAAATAAGATTTTTTTAAGATAAATTTTCAAACATGACATCAAGTGGCTCTACCAAAGGGGTATATACTCAAGGTTGCCTTTAGATGTATGACCTTGATCTAGTTACAATAGTAATGACGTTTGTCTAATTTATAGGATTTTGTGCTTGTGGATTGTGTTGAGTGTGTTGTGATGGGGGTTGTTAGTATGATTTTTGGTATATACTTTTTTGGTAAGTGAACTATTGTTGTTGTGGAAATTATGGATAAGGGGGATTAGGTGCACTAGGTGCTACCCCTACAACATGAACTTGTCATGTATTGGTGGCACCATTGGTGACCATGTTTTTATCTTTGTTCCAATATTAAGGTTTTTTTTTGTTCCAATATCAATCAATATCTTCTTCATATCCTCCTCTATTAAGGGATTGATGTTCTGAGTGGTTTTGTCAAAGACATCCTTGATCTTTACTATTTCTTCTTATTGATCTGATTTGTCCACATGAGGGGGATTGACACTCTGTATATGTACCTCTAGTACATTATGATCTTGTTGTTTCTCTTCCTTAGCTATAGCCTTTGTATCTTCTTCTTTTATAGTGTTTTCCTTATGTCCTTCCCTTATAGATTCATCCTTTGTTATCTCATCTACCTCTTGTTTGAATTTTTCTTCACCTACTTCAATAGGTTCTTTCTCAATAGCTTGTTTTATCTGCAACCCATATATCACTTTTCATAATTGGGTACTTTGTTTAACAACCTCCTCACTATTATTCTATAAAATGTTTAAGGCTCTGTATTTTGGAGTGAATCTCCCCTTATACTTATTAATGGCCTTTTTCATTGTAGACTTGTCCAAGGTTGGGATTACTCTTGCTAGAGTAGTCTCTCTAATACTCCTTTCAGTTGAGAGACTATATTGCCAACTTTTCTCAAGTCTCAATAGGAGTTTTCTTAAAAATTTCCATCATCTTATATAAAAATTCTCCAACTTTATTCATTTTTGCCTTCCCAAGTTTTTCAAATTCAACATGTGTGAATCTAGAAAAATTTGCATTATTTTTAATATTATCACACAAATTGTCCAAATCAGAAGAGGGACTGTGACTTACCACTTTGAATTTGTTGTTTTCATCTCACTTAGTCCTCTCCTAATCTGATTCAACTAGAGCTATATATTTCCTCTTTTGCCTTTTCTTAGGTTCATCTTCCTTGGTAGCTATACTAGCTCTCTTGCCTTTAGGCTTCTAAACTTCTTGAGTCTTCTTAGTAGTAGCTCTTGTGCAAGCCTTGGTGATAGGAACTATAGGATTTTTTTGTGAAGGTTTCACAACTTTCTTGGGTTTTCTTGCTGCTAGCTTCTTTTCTTTTCTCTTTTTATTTTCTATAGCAATAGGTGCTTCATTAGTTTCTTCTCCCTCAACACCTTCATAAAATTCTAATTCTTCTTCTTCTTGGTCCTCACCTCGATCCTGTACGTGTGAGAGAAAATGGTGCTTGGGCATGTGTATCTTCTTCATCATCTTCATTATCCTCTTCTTCTTCATCTCCTTATACCTCTTCACTAGATTGTTCCTTGAGTTTTTTCAAAATTTTGTTCTTCTTCCTTATCAAAAAAGATATCTTCAAGCCCATTATAATTTTAGACTTGGCTACATCATAGTTTCCAAATATAGTAGCCTTCTTATCTACTTCCTCTACCAATAAAGAAGTGATGGCTATAGATGCCTCATCCACATTAATATCATAAGGCAATGACCTAAGCCATCCAACCTTTGGAACAACAACTTGAACATTAGTGAAATCAACATCAACTTTAAAACAAACATCATTGTAATGTTTCTCTACTAGTGACACTAGTATTCTCTATATTTGTTTCATTGAATTCTTAAAATATTCAAAATAACTTGTCATTATAGTCTCAAAATTATCTCCAAGTTGCTTTATCTTTTCTCCAATCTGTACAACAATAGACCTATTGTTCTTTCAAGAAACTTTTCCAAATGAGGGAAAAGTGTTATGCACATAGAAAAATACACAAAAAAGTATTGAACTAAATTTTCATTATGCACATTTTGTCTTTCTTATGGCTCCCAAGTTTTTTGATAACTACTAGAGTTGTAACTAGGCAAGGTCATAAGAATGGTCCTTCTTTACTATCTTATAGCCTAAATCCAAAGCTATACATGGTACACTATTCAATCTGTTAGATTTAAAGAACTTATGCGTAATTACTCTTACTAAAAATGCAATTAGGGGATTTGAGATTGTGTCTATGGTCATCCCTCTCTTGTTCCATACTACCCCTGTATTCTTCTCAATTTCCTATTTTGCATCACTCCTCATAGTCTTTGGTTTGTCTAGGGTAGGATACCCTATTACTCTTTGAATAATCTTCTTTGTGATCTTGATAGGGCCATATTATAACCATACTAAGTTGTCATGTATTCTGCTAAGAACTATCTTAATCCACTCTATCTTGAATACATTAGGGAAATCTAGGGCACAAGTTAACCCTTTTCTATCTATAATTTTCCATACAAGTCTCTTATTTCCATGTCTCCTATACTCCCTACCTTATAATTTTAGCAACACCTTACATCTTGTATTATGAAAACTTATGGTGGTATCATAGATAATGCACCAGATGAGTCTCTTTGTATGCAATCTCATTACTAATCAACTATACATATAAAACTTCTTTTCCTTGCTTAACCACAAAAACAAAAGAACTAGATGCCATACAACTATCTAGGTTTGCATAAATTCAAACAATGTAGCTCGACACATAATAAATAACTTGAAAAATATGTATTTAGTGGTGAGTAGTAGTTGAATCTAGTGTACAAATACTTGAATTTATTTCATCAATTTGCCTTATGCTCTTTATGTTCTTCTTCAATCTTGAATGATTGCAAATGAGTGAAAAAATGACCATATAACCTTCAAAACCTTGTAATAAATTCTCAGTGCTTACATAGCTATAAGCTTAGCTCCAATAGTAGTTTTGACTCACTCAACTTCCATGTAATTTACACCATGCTCATCAACCACAATAAGCTTGAACAACACTATCACCTTTGATAGCTCGACTTCAACTAAATTTCACCTAACAATAATAGAAAAACCTTTCATGCTTGATGGCAACATGAAAAATTATAGATTTCTTCTAGGTTCTAACCAATACATTACATCTTACTTCATGCATATATGATCTTTTTAGAACGAAATCCTTGGATCTGATGTATAATTGAACTTTGGAATATCAATCCCACACATACCTCTTCATTTCCTAGTTGAGGGTGGTGTGATCACCTAATCCATTAGATGAAGTGATCCCACTAGACTTGATGTGTTGTAATATTCCTTTTTCTTCCATGTCATGTTCATCTGCACTTTCACTTGTTCAACATCAACCTTTCCTTTTCCTTTATTGTATTCACTGCTAGGTGCTTTTGACCTTGTTAGACAATTTCTATTGACATGAGAAGTCTTCAAACAACTAATACATGTAGTAGTGTCATGAAAAAATTTAGTAGTTTCAATCTCTTGCTTCATTCAACTAATGTAGGGAAACTTATATTTCAATCTTCTAGTCATTAATCCAACTTGTAGACTTCCATCTTCAAGATCTTTCCTCAAACTGCAAAGCTTTCCTTTCCAAAGAACTAGGCTTTGATACCAATTGTTGGAAATACAATTGGGAAACTAAACTCTGAAAGGTGGGGGGCTAGAAAAATTAGTCCTTCAAAAATTTAATCACAAAATCATTCACCACACATCCATCTCACAATTTTCATGTAAACTAAAATAGCTAGCTAAACATATTCATCTATAGCATGAAATAAAATACACATTCAACACATATATGAAACAAGATATTTGGTTACCTAGGAACCCTCCATGAGAAGGTAAAACTAGGGTGGGGATGAAAACCACAAATCTTTACTACTATAGTTGTAAAGTGTATCCAATGAAGGTTACAATGTTTGATCATAAACTATGATCTACCCTATGAAAGTTTTGCCCTTTTAAAGGCTTACAAGATTGTTAGATCTTACCCTATTAAAGAATTTCAAAACCTTGTTAAAAGTGTATGTGATTAAAGGACATAAAATTACAATGAGGTAATCACTTTATTAAAGGATTTACAACAACCTATTAGAACTACTTTTTTAAGAGATTTAACTGATTCACCTATTAGAATGTCTCAAAAATGATCCTGCAGTTAGCACTCTACTGCTAGATAACAAATCACCTCTTTGTATGTATCTTTGATCCTCTCTAATTAGATGTATCACTTCTATCCTCCAACTTCTTTCCTCTATTCTCCTCTGATAATTTTTTCAATTCATAACTTGATTAACAACTCCTTAGCCACCATGAATGCTCTGTTTATGCATGCAAACTTCACCCTTCATATATACATTGTTTTAGGGTTTTCCTTCCTTAAGAAGATCTAGGTGACTTTGGGTTAGGTATGAATCCATCCCTTTAATTGATTGGTTTCATGTAATGCATAGGGATCCTCAATATAGATTCATTCTTATCATCTAGAATTACAAAACAATCCTTAAGTTGGCTCAAAAATGGTTTGCATAGAAGTTTGTGCCATTACAAATAACTGTCCAAAACTATTTTACTTGGCACTTGAAGTCTCTAATGCTCAGCATTTACTATATCTTCAATGCTGTAACTTGGCCTCTAAATGACTCGACATCTATTGATCACTTGGCATCTAAATCACTTGACATCAACTATCTGCTCAATACTTGAGTGACTCAACACTTACTATTTCTTTGACACATACTATATATCTCAATTGAAATACACTATCTAATAATTTATGCTTGGAATACATTACTTGTTTGGCATGAACTAAGTTCTATTTAGAAAATTACTTAAGTGTATTGTCACTCATATGTCAAAACTAATATGAGGTTAACACCTTTTATTTTTGGCAAGACATGTGGGAGGTTGCATGAAATAATGGATGATTTTGAGTGGATATGTACTAATTTTTATTAGTGGATGTCATAAATTTTTTTATTTTGGAATAGGTGAGGTAAAAGAAAAGAGACTAAAATTATTGTGAATAGACTTGCTAATAACTCTTTTTGAAATACCAAGGATAAGACTCTTTTTGATAACTAGATATGGTATTTGGTGAGAAAACAATCTCTCAAAGGACAAAGCAATTTTGAGAGAGATAGACACATGATCTCTTTAGCCAAAGGATTTTTTATGTAACCATAAAAATGTGTATGTTCTACAAATGTTTTCATAGAACTTTTGCATAAATAAGACAATTCAAGCACACTTTTTATCCCTAAGGTCACTTTGGTTTCAATGTATTACTCATTAGGTCTGCCAAGATATTCCCATCTTGATGTTTTTTGGATCTAGTGCAACATTTCCCTCTAATTGAAGAGGTGAGTTGATGCAAGAGTCAATCAAAAAACTACACGTCAATGATCCTTCGAGATGAAAAATAGAAGCTCCCCTTCTATGGGGACAATGACTCTTGGAGATGAAACCTAAGTAGCCTTATGCCTCTACCAGGGAAAACACATATGTTAGGTAACTTTAGAGAAGCCTTATGCTCTCTTGCACCATGAGTAATAAAATAAGGATAAAATGATAGCTACTAAATTGGTTTGTAATTAGGTTTGTGGAATCAACCACTCGGTTGTTATGTATGTGATCCACTTAACAATCTATTTTGGACATGCTAAAATCATCGAAAAGTTTTCCCACCTCAAGCTACCCCCAAAAACACATTGCTTGAAATTTCCTAATGGATTAAGAAGGTTTACCCTTCCTCTCATTTATATATTGGTTAGATAATTTATGGGTTTGAGCTTCTATCCAAAGGGGATGCACTTTTAAGAGGATGATGAACTTGCTAGAGGCACTCCTAGGTTGTTGCAAATGATCTTGCTAAAAAATTTTGGTACATGTATCACATATTTAAATGGTCCTAATTTTCAAAATAGAGAAGTCAAAGATGTGCTAAAATGCACAATCTCAAGACACATAGGGCTCTTGATTCATTCTATTTTGGAAGGTTTTAATGTATCCTAGTGACTACTTTGAAAACACTCATGATTTAACATTCAAAGTTAATTTCCAACTTAGAGTGATGGTCAACATAATAAATCATGTCAACAAAAGAAATCGAGGGAGTGAAAACTTTGAAAGAGATGGGAATAAGGATGATTTTCTTTAAGGCATTCGAGATTGTGTGATGTTTATTTTAAGCCCAAACATTGAAGTGTTTACCCACAATGTTTATTAACACTTGAACTAAAAGTTCATTGCATTCATTCTTTTTAATACTTGGCATTCAAGATTTTGTTTTCTAATTACTTTATCATTCATTCCAAAGAAAAACATGCTTAATTGTTCAACCAATCATTCCAAAAAATATGTAAATTTTGTCCTTAAGGCATTCAAGATTGAGTTTTTATGGTAACTAAAACTAAGCAAACTTGAAAAAACAAACATTTAGAAGTAGCAAGGTAATTGTGAGTTATCTCCCTATAAAAAAGATTAGAAAACTAAATTGGTTAATAAAACCAGCAAATTCACAGGAGTCGACCTACAATCCCACAACACAGGAATGTAGAAAAATAGTGTACGACTGTGGTGCAAAAACTAGTGAAAAACAAAGAAAAAGAGGGCAATGGGAAAAATACTCATAGTGCAATCTTGCAACAGAGAGATCCCATAGGTTTGGAAGGCATTCTCGCTGACAAGTTTATTGGTAGGTTTGAAGGTAAAATTTGGAAACTTGATTTTTGGGTTGGCTATTTTGGCTAAGTGTTCTCACAAGTTTTTCCAGTGAATCTGCTAGTAATGACACATGTTCCTATGGGAAGATTGAACAATAGTTAGGAGTAATGATGAATGTGTTCTGATTGGAAATCCCATGGGTTTATTTTTTGGGAACTTGCAACCACGTGTTCATAAAAATTAAGTCTTTTTAAGGTGAGTAGGTGGAAAATTGATGATACAGTTGGTAGTGCAGTTCTTGGATTGAGATTTATGTACTTGCAAAAAATGTTAAAAACCCTAGCACATACAAGAGAAAGAACAATATGTTAGTTTCGATTAGTTGGCCAAATAGGTGAAAAATTGATCAAAAGTGACCTGAATGTGGGGTCCCATAGGGTGTGCCAAAATGTAGATCTCTTAAACTAGTGTGCAAAGAACATTTAAGAATTTAACTAAACATTCAAAAACAAAGTAAATTAATAGAGCTTATTGTAAGACAAAGGAAACACTTTTGAGGAAGGAAAACCAAGAATGATAAGCTCCCCAAGTGTAACCTTTATGTTATCAATATATTTGAGTATGGATGGATGTTTTGTCAAGTTTACTTCAAGCCTTCAATGGGTAAGAGTCTTCGAATGGATGAAATGTAGTGTATGGGGTGAGTGAGGATTTCTGCATGGCAAAGGTGTGATTTAATGATTTTCCCTCCAAAGGGAAATTATAAGTTTTCACGGAAGTTGAATGATTTATGAGAGGGGAGGGGTCCAATTTATAGGCTAAGGGGTAGTGAGATAGAGGGACAATATGTGAGGATGGAGAAAAGGCGAGGAAGGTGTAGGATGCAAGGAAAGGATAACACATGGCTTGTTCTTCTTCAAAGCTCTAGCCTTGTAACAAGTGTCATAAGGGGATTGGGTTGTCAAAGTGGGGGGTCAAATGAAATTATGAGGAAGGAGGAGTGTGGAAGAGGGATGTAAGAGGAATTTAAGGGCATTTAAGGCATGTAAGAGCCATAGATGCTCTTGGATAGGAATGTAAGAGGGTGAAGGGAGACTTTTGACTTTGTTTTGGGTTAGAAAGTCCTAACCCATGTTTAAAGTTGTGCACAGACTTAGGATGGGATTAGGAGGCAAGTGGGTTGGGGCTTAATGAGGTAACTTAATTAGTTGGCTAAGTGAGATTAGTATGGGTGAATGGGCTGGATTTGGCTAATGATAGGGTTTTGGGATGGTTAGGATTTTTGGATTGATTTATTAAATGATTTATTTAATAAATGGAGATGTGGGATTAATTTTTTTTTGATTTATTTAATTTAATAGAGGAATGGGATTTAATTGATAATTTAATTTTGGGTTATCATTTGATTTTATCAATTAGACTATAGTTAATTAAATAAATAAATAAACTAGGGGATGATGATTAATTAATTAAATATAAAATATTTAATCAATAATGTCCTAGGAGATGACTAAATAAGATTACCTAGAGGTGTAATCAAATTTAGGTGTTTATAACTGTCAGAAATATGGGTATAGATCATAGACAAGACCCTACTAGATAAATCAGAGAAAGAATTATGCACCTCACAAGGTATTTTCCAAATGTCACAAGTTTAGACATCTAAGCAAGAATAGCAAGACTCAAGTACATTCAACAAATCAAACAAAGACAAAGGCAAAGGCAAAGTGAACATTGAGCAAGAAAGAAATGAAATATTGGACCAAAAATGGAAAAAGAAAGAAGAAGATGAAAATAGTAGAGAAAATGGAGCTGAGGTCACCCAATCCAACTATATACCTAATTTATATATCATATAAAAATTCCTTACATAAAATGTGCAAAATTTTATATTTGCATAATAAAGATGCATAATAACAAATTTGTAAAAGGTTGCTAAGACAACTAGCTTCCACTTGCTAGAGTACATAGCATTAATGGAGACCCTAAATCAACCAAAGTTAGGAATATATTGAATTTTGAAGATATTATATCATACCTTGCATTCATATTTTCAAGAGCATAGAGTGATTTTGTGATTTGAGAAATGAGTAAAATATTTCAAGAGCAATTTGGACTAGAAGATTGAAAGTGTGGAGACCTGAATTGTATCAAGAAATTCAGAGAAAGAAAGAACTTGAAAGCCTAACTATGAAATGGTAGCTTCATCAAACACTGGAATGAGTTAAGAGGTTAGTAAAATCCAACTAGTGAAGGGTGATTCTTGTCCTCCATCAAAGTTTCATGCTACTCTAGAGATTACTATGAAAGGAAACTCACTAGATGCACTATCTTCGATACCACCTAAAGTCATTATGATCCATGATGTCAAAAACCATTACATGTTTAAATTTGGATAAGTATAAGATCATGAAATTAAATATTCTTATTATAAGCTGTGAAATGAAGGAATCTTGAAGGATGAATTCAAAGTTGTTGAAAGGGTTAACTTTTGCCCTAGGATTTTTGAGGAATTTCAAGATAGAATGGATTAAAGTTGTTTTGAGCAGAATTCATGAGATGAAGTACTTGCTACAGAATAGACCTGTGAAGATCACAAAGAAAATAATACATAGGGTTAGAGGCTATCCAACCCTAGACAAGAAGAAAACCATGCAATGCTTGAACCGAGATGAGATTAAGGAAAATGCAATAGTTGAGTGGAATGAACATGGCTTGTGCATCAATTTTTTTTTTGATCCACTAATTGAATTTTTAGTGAGCATCATAGCTCAAAAATTCTATCAATTGAGAAGATTGAACGATGTTCCTTGTATGGCTATGGATCACACGTGGAAGATAGTGATGAAAGATCATGAGTATGATCTTATTGAGCTACAAAAACTACAACTTGTAGAGAATCTGTCACCCATAAGGAAAGTGAATAATTCAATGTGTAAGTTTGGATCCCTCACTATTTGTATTTAATTTTATATCCATAAGTATTTTCCTAGTTTTGGTAATGTTGTATGGGAGCATGACAAACTAGTGATAAAAAAAGATTAATGAGTAGATTACTCAATTGGGAGACAATTTTGAGAGTGTAATGGATACTTATTTTCATGAATTTAAACAAAGGATGAAAAGAAGGATGAAGATACTTGAAGAACTAGTTACAAGGTATTATAGTGACATATGATTTCTCATGGATATGGAATTTTTTTTTCTATAGGTAGTAAATCAAAGGAAGCCTTGGTTGCAAAGTTTTGATTATGAAATAGATAGTGATGTAGTTTGTGAAAATATTGAGGCACTACTGAAGGATGAGATAGATGTCGAGGCTGAACCTTTTAGTAGATATAATGAAGATAAAGAAAAAATAGCTATGAACATCAATATAGATTCCAAGGAGAAGAAAAGGATGAAAATGATTGAAAACCTAGAAGCTAAACTGGGCACACTAGGTAAGGGAAAATAACTATTACAGTTAACACAAGGTCTTGGTAAAGATGAGGAAAAATATAGTGGTGATGAGGAAGATGAAGAAGAAGAAGATGAAAAGTGTAAATCCTTAGTTGTTGTCATGCCATTAAGAAAGAAGGCTGAAACACTAAAGAAGAAGTTGGAAGTTGATGGAACTCAAAATTGCATTCCCATTTTGAGTCAAATTGAGCCCCTATAAGAGCCTTTTCTTACATATGTACCTTGCTATTGTTTTGAGGCCTATGAGGCATTTAATGTTTCTAGTACCTTGCATTCATTACATCCATGCATCCTATAATGATAAATTTCCACTTCAAGTCATTTCGCAAAGCATTATATTGAACAATGTTCAAATCTACATTTTTGCTTAAGTGTCAAATAATGACATGAAGCCTAGTGTGCATTTGAATATCTTGCACCTAGATATGTTTCATGACCCACTGCTTTGGAAGTGTTTAGTATGCATATTAGAGAACCTATGTTTTAGTTTTTGAGTCATTTCAATATGTTTTGAATCCCTCAAAGTTGGTTATTTACTGCTGTCATGTTGATGAGTATTCTCAGAATTCCAAGAGGCCCTATTTGACCAGTTGTAACTTTGACCCAGTTTATCATACTTAGAAAATTATTTTTGCATTGCATTCTAGGGATTAGATAATTGTTATGTCTCAATTTTGAGCCTCTAAAGAATTCATTTGACTAGTTTGTAAATGCGATTCTAAATACAATTTTTGAAGTTTCACAGGTGTCTTAAAGTGCAAATTGATTAGTACCCTTGTTCAGAATGTCATAACTATGAATCCATGATAGATGAGACCAAATATATTGTACCAATGTTTTCTACTCTAAAAATTATTTAAGAGTGCCATTTTTAAAATATTGATGAATCCATCTACACACTTTCCCAAGTCCTTTTCATTTGAAAAAATCAATGTCTTGCTAGTATTCCTAGTTTTACAATTCTAAGTACCCCACTTTGACCGCTTGCCAAATGCACCAAGTTATTTTTCCTGAGCCCAAATTAGAAAATTATATTCTACTCATGATAGTGAATTAATGCCCTAGGTTTGGTGCCCCCAAGTATCCGTTTGACCTTTTTCCAAAGCTAAAACTAAACATATTTTGTCATTTTCTGACATATTTGTTTGTAGGCAGTTTTGATTGAGCAACTTTGATGGTCAATATCTCTTAACCTAAGTTTTGTCATGATAGAAAATCTAATAGGGTGCAAGAATGTGGAGCAAAGTATCAACATGTTAGTTTTTGAAGCCTAATTGTTGGATTCAGTCAATTTTTTCCAGTCTCAGAGGCCTCCTTGTTGGAAAACCATAGTTTGCAGAAAGTAGTGAAACAAGTTTTAAATGATGATTAAGTGCTCAAATTTGATCCAATCAATGCCAAAAGATCATTTGATTAGTTTGAAATTTTTGGTGTTTTAGTTCAAATTTTTGTTTAGCCATACCCGCTTCGGGGCCTGACTATGATTATTAGATTGCTACGGTATGGACTTGAGAAATAAGGGATGTTTGAGTAATGCTATGATTATACATACATACACACACACACACACACACACACACACACACACACACACGCACACACACACACACACACACACACACACACACACACACACACACACACACACACACACACACACACACACATATATATATATACAACTCAACATTTATAAGAGGATTTTGAAACTTGTGGAGAGACACACTTTTAGGCCTCAAATATGGTTAAGTCTTTTTTGAAAGCTAGTAGAGGATAGGCTAATGTCCTTGTTGTGATAAAGAAACATGTGCAGAGTATCCAGTAGATAAATGTTCAAATAAAAGATGTGACTTACTAGATTTGAGCAAAGTCGCCCTATTTTGAGGTAAAAGAATATTTTACATATGAAAAGTGAAGTCTAGATGCTCATAGGGTGGACATTATTTTAAAATAGAAGGAAAATGTTTTTAGAAATGCACCCAAGCATGGTCAAGCTCTAATATGGAGGAAGTTGTGATAGAGGAAAGAGACAACAAAGTCATGCATGGCTAAGAGTTGTGAATAGGAGTGTTTGTCCTTCATAGATTGGATCCCATTATTTCTTATATGGAGAGTTAATAAGACAGTAGAGGACAAGGACGTAGATGTGGAGGCAATGTGAATGATCATCTTTTTGCAACTGATGCATTTAGTGCTGAGATACAAAGTGTACAAAATTCCATTCATGATTCTATGCTAACTTTTTTAGCTAAGCATGTAGTTGATCCTATGAACCATGAGCCAATGCTTTCATTGCTTTCTTTTGACTTGTGTTACACAAGATTTGCATTGTTTTGCACCAAAACTTAACAAGGATCCTTAGGAGAAAAGGTATGGATATAATCATCATTGACATGACTGTATGGAGTATTGTTACAAGGTATTTTGTTCAAATCGATTAGGGGAAAGAAGATTCAGGGGGAAAATGCACTTGCACGTGGGGCTGGAAAGAGTTGAGTGGAATATTATTTTAATTTTTTCCCATTGCTAAAAGAGAATCCTTCTCCTAACCCATTGGATATGTTGGGACTGAAAATTGCATGCTTCATTTTTAGTCACATTTTGAAAATTTTGGAAAATCATGTCCTAAAGTGCCTTTTATGAATGTGGTCAGTTGGTAGCTTGAGGCCTAGATGGTGTTTGAGTGGCTTAACACCTTTCATTTGACATATGCATATGATCCACAATGTTATTTTTCCATCCCGAATCATTCTGTGGAGTCCCATTTTGAGCTAGTGTCAAAATTTGCAATTCTACCAAGTGTCAAATAGCGATCAGAGGCCCAGTTTGCATCTAAATATCTTTTACCCAGGACTGTGTCATGACTAGTCACTTTGGGGATGTTTAGTGTCCATAATAGAGAACCTATGTTTCAATTTTCAAGTCATTTTGAATTCGTTTGACTAGGTTTTGCACCCCGCAAAGTTGGTCATTTACTGTTTTGTGCATTTAACTAGTTCACAATTCTGGGAAGCCCTGTTCGACCAATCATATCTTTGACCCAGTTGACCCAAATGAAAAAATTCTTTTTGCATTGTGCTCTAGGGGTAAGACGCTTCATATGTTCCAATTTTGAGATCATGTCGAATCCATTTGATCAGTTTGCTAAGATGATCAAAAACCCAGTTTGCATTGTTTTGTTACGGCTAAGGTATCCAGATTGATCCGTACCCCTGTTCGGCATGTTATAACTTTGATCCTGTGATTGGATAGCCTAAATGGATTGTACCATTGTGTTTTGTCCTAGAAATATTTGAAGTATGCCAGTTCTTAAGTCATGATGAATCCATTTGCATACTTTCTTATGTCCGTACATTTGCCAAAAATCACTTTTTGACACATTTGCCAGTTAAAATTTCCAAGTGCCTGTTTTTGGAAATTCGCCAAATGTGCCCCGTGATTCATCATGAGCCCAAAGCATGGAATTATATTCTCTTCATGGCAAAGAACTTATATCCTAGTTTTCAAAACCCCAAGTGATCAATAACCCAGTTTATAATGCCGAACTCGAGCCCAGTTTATGTTTTTTGCCTGCAGGGTAATTTAAGTATGGATGTTCGGCAATTAAAATCTCTTGACTGGGAATCCATCATGGGTTGAAAATTTGCAGTGTAATAGAGTATGCAGGATTGAACACTCATGCCAGTTTTCATGGCTTGGTAACTTGATTGGATCAAGTTTTAATTACAACCGGCAGGCCTCCAGACACTAATTCACAATTTGTAGAATTGATTAAAAGTGAGTTTCAAATAATGAATTGATGATCATTATGCATATGATTCAATTTTATGACAAAGTAAATGGTGGAAATGGTTTCTTAAAAGAAAAATAAAAGGAGCATGTGAAGATTCAAGAAAGAGAGAATTTGGAAAGTGTTCTATTAAAAAGGTTTAGAGGATCACAATATGATGCTGATTTGCCGGTAGATTCAAAAGATAGTATTAATCAAAAAATTTCCGCATCAATTAAAATCCACAAGCACAATGAAACTTTTTGTTGTGAGTTTGCACATTGAATTAAGGAAAAGATTGCATAAAGGTTGCTCTCTCCCACATTGTAGTCTCAATTTGAAAGTTGTAGCTGAAAGGTAGTTTTCAACATAGAAGATGTGCTCCATGTCTGAAGAAAACAAAGAGGACAGCAACAAACATCCATAGAGGAAGAAACAATCCACGTTTCTAACAAAATGTACAGATTTGTTGGTGAAACAAAGCTCAAGGCAGCATGTGATTCACGTTTTTGCAGCACGCAATGAATAAAAGACCATATGTGCATAAAAAAGGAAGCAAACAACCCACATTTTTCAAGCCCATGGCTTCTCCGAAGGTGCATCCACGTTTTTGAAGGGGGCAGCAGCATTATAAAAGACCATATGCATAAGAAATGACTATTACCATGAAAAGTTCATAGATTCATAGCAAAAAATGACCAGCAAGATGGAGCTCCACATTTAGAATAAGCAACTCATGCCAAAGGAGCTGGATAGCTCTTCATTGTGTAGAAATTAGCATCTACAGGAGAGTTGAGAAAAATGCAGCAAGTATTATCCCACATTGAGTGGGAAATGATTTTCTTATGTCTTTAAATACAAAGGCTTACACATCTTATAATGTCTAAAAGACAAGAGGCTTTTGTGAAAGCCAGCTCATGTGCATGGGCCTATGGTCGGCCAGCTGGCAGGACACCTATGTTAAATTTTGAAGCAAAATCCAAAAACGTTGCCAGAAAATTCAAGTTTGCCAAAAAATTCAAATTCGACCGAAAAAGTCCAAAAATCCGGCGGTCGCTACCTCGCTAGCCGGAAAATCTTAAAAAATCCAGCTAGCGACATAGCGAGGTCGCCGGAAAACTCAGGAATCCGGCAAGAGTCAACAGCCAATCAGAAAGTGACACGTGGCATTGGTCAAACCTGAAGTTGACCCAAAATTAAAGAGGCTAGAAAAAATAAAATGATTTTAAAATTTTCATTTTAAAATTATTTTGCCAAGAAACTGACATGGAATTTTTTTTTAAATAAAGTTTGAACTTCTGATATAGTTTTAACTTTTGAAAGTTCATATATTTGTGAAATATTGTCATAGAGACATAAATAGAGGCCTAATTTTCAAATGGCCATATCTGGGGAAATTTTTAACCAAATTAGGCACTCCAATATACCGTTGGAACCGAGAGAACCTGAACTTTCCAAATCTGGAATTTGTTTTTGCACAGGTGCTTCTTGGTTCAAGTTATAGGACCATTTGTGAAATCAGAGGCATTGGCGACAGAACAGGCTGAGTTCTTCAGTGATAATTAAGATTGGTTAGAGGATGGTTTTAGCGGTTAGTTGCAATCTTAAGGTGAAGAAAATCAATTTGAGGTTGTTTCCTTGGCTTCTTGAAATCACATTGTAACTAGTTTTTCACTTCTTACCGTGAATGCATCAAGAATCAGTTGCATCTTTTCATCATTACTTTTTCAGATATTTTGATGCCTTTGAGAGGTATAATGATGAAGATTTGATCTGCCAGTTGATAGAGAGAGGGAAGAAAGAGGTTTTTCAGTTACAGAGGATTGGATTTCAAGTGGACACCTGGCAATTGCATATCAGATCCGGGAATTCATTTCTTGCTATATCTTTCTTTCTTTCTTCACTTTGTGGGGGTTCCAGTTTTTGTCACTGAGAAACCAGTTGGTTCCAGTTTTTCGGAAGAAAAAAGTTTATTGCTGTGATACCATTTGGGATCCCAGTTTTTGCACTGTGAGACCATTGGTTCCAGTATTTTGACATGTTTCCATGACCGTGACACCATTTTCTTCAGCAGAACTCTCATGTGAACAGCATTGTAGAGATAATAAAGATAGTTCTGAGATATTAGGTTGTTTCATGTTTTAATCTTATGCATCTGAATGTATAGTTTCAAGGAAATGAATACCTATGAGCAACAATCTCACTAGTTTTGTTCTAGTTCTTGTCTCCTGTCTCAATAATCTGTAAGTCTTATGTGGTTTTGGAACAAAGATTTGAGACCCATTTGCATCCCTTTCAGGTTGTATGTTTAATGTATCTTGCTATTGGACCAAAGGGCCAGGTAAATGCTCAATATGTTTAAACAAGGTTACTGGTTGTTTGAGAAGGATATTTTGTGAGAATGAGACCTGAATGAACATTGATGTCTGAATCACAAGGTGGTTGGATAGATCTGATGTCTGGGTATATGAGATACGTCCTGATGTCACACATGTATGTTTTGAATTCATGGAATTGCCCAATGGATTAGGCACTGATCATTTATAGGATCACTGGTTATACTATTGCATCTTTGAGGTTTTGTTGAATCAACATCTTTAATCAAATGAATTTCCCTTTCATGTTGAAGAGCTATAAACAGAATGCCCTCACTCAGCTTACGAATTTCATTGTTTTGCATCTAGCTACTGCAGATATATGTTATTTCATAAGTTATTAGGAGAAATAAGGGTTTTATCTGCTTCATATTAGATTCAGTGTATGCTTTGATAACTGGTACCATATAAGGAATCTATAGGTTCACCCACCTAGGTTTTGCAGAGCCTGAAGAAGAAGAAGGAGTATAGCCTTATAGTTGGCCTGGTGTCTGAATGGATGTGTTGATAATGGGAGTTAGCTGCCCCTAGATGCATCTTGTTCTCATCAGGGTAATTGGAAATGGGTAACATTTTCAAACACCAACAGGATACATCCCAATCCACTAGATGTAATGCCTACCCCTAGTTTACTTTTTAGATTGTAGTATCAGATTCTTGTAGACTTCTAAGAGTAAGCCTAAGTCTAGGGGGAGTAGATGTAATGCCTACCCCTAGTTGAATTTTTTGTTGTGTTGCTGGATTCTTTTAGGCCAATTTTTTGATTGTGTTTATGATTATTGGTACTTGGTTACGAGATTAGATTAAATGAATTTCATATTCAGTTGATACATTTGATGGGTTACTCAGTTATCTCATGTATTCAGGATTATTTATATGATAATATATGTATGTTCATACATCAATTTTAGTTATTGCATGATGTTAGTTAGATGAATGATTTATATGCGGTTTTATGGATGCTTACCCCATACTTGCATGTGTATGGTGTACATGTATGTTTTATGTTATGATTGATGTTCCTGATGTGGTTGAGGGAGGGAGTCATAGTCACCTACTAGTTGGGATCTACATGATGTACTACTTCCTGCCATTGCTTGTTTAGTTTAGAATATATGTATGCACATGCATGGATTTTATGCAGATTGTAGGTACCGAGTATCAACTTCCCTGAGTTTCTAGGATGAACATACCCTATCACAGTATTTCAATTGTATAAGTGGGGAGATAACTCTTGAGTCCAAATCCTAACCTAAGCCAATTGTCCTAGAAAATAGGACAAGTATTAGAGTTAGTTTCACCTTTCTAAATTTGTCAATTGACATGAATTCATGATTTTGACCCTAGAGTTTGTTTTTGGTATTCTATACTTAATGATGGATTTTCATATTTAGTCTTGTGGGTTTGTGATGATTTTCTATTTTAGTTAAATCAAATTAAAAGATAATTTAATGATTTAATTTAATATAAATTTTATAAGAAACTTTGATATTTAATTATATTTAATTAATTAAATAAAAGAAAAAAATTTAAATATATAGTTCAAGCTCTAAATTTAGGTGTGATCATATTTATTTAATTTAATAATAAAATATTCAAGAGTTTCATTTTTAAAATAAACTCTAAATATTACTATTAGTTAAATTAATAAATATTTTATTAAAACGTCTTAAGAATTAATTAAAGAAAGAAAGAAAATTAATTTAATAAAGATATTTTAATAAAATGGCAAAAGGTTGTGCATGAAATTAAAAATATAATAAAATAATAAAAATTAAAGATCAATGAGTCTTCTTGGGTGATTGCACAATCAAAGCCCTAAATTTAGGGGAGAACTCTTTATCAGAGATCTAGAGCTCATTTTGCAATTATCAAGGTTTGGAGGAGCCAATTTCTAAGAAGACAGGTTTTGAAAGAAAGGAAATTCTTGCTTGTTTTGGGCATTCGTTGTTTTAGCATCAGATCCAAGTAGGATCTTGTGGGTTTGTGCAGTAGTTGCTCATTCATGATTTATTTGTCTTCTCTGTGTTTGTGAATCTATTTTGAAAATTGAATCGAATTTGAAACCCTTGTATGTGATTTTATCATTCTTCATTTGAGAAACCTCTATATATGAATTGAATCGAAAACCCTTATTTGTGATATTATTGTTCTTTGTTTTGAGATCATCTGTATGTAAAATGGAAAATTGAAACCCTCATGTTGAAATTATTGCTCTTCATTTCTTGAAAACATCTGCAAATGAATTTAGTTTTTAAACCCTTGTTTGATGAATCAGGGATTCGTAAATGGATTTTTTGAAATTGGGATGTTTTTTTTGAAAAGAAAATTAATTTTGTTTTTTTAGCTATTAGTTGTTTGATCCTAGTTTTTATACTAGAGTTATATTGGAGAATTTATTTAAAAAATAAAATAAAATAATGTAATTACACAGTAATTTGTAATTAATATGTAATTACATTATTAAATATTAAAAAGAAGTAATGTGAATTTAATTGTGCAAGGGGGGCATTGCATTTTATGTTTTTATTAAAAAAACTTATAAAAAAATATAATTATTTTGGGGTGGGCGAGGGCCACCAACCCCCACCCCCTTCTCCTCTGCTTTCTATCGCATGTCCTGGTTGTATAGAACATGCATGTGGCAGTCCTATTACCGCAACAACAAGTACAGGTAACATAGTACCCTATTGCTGCATCAGCAGGGTTGCGCACAACAACATCAGTCGATGAACTTTAAATGTGAGAAGAGAGATTTAAAAAAATAATATTTTTTTATTAATATTTTAATATATATGAAATTTAAATAATTTTCTAATATTAAATGTTTATATATATATATATATATATATATATAATGTAAAATAGTTTTATTTATATATTATTAGATATTAATAATTTTTTTAATAATTATTATATAATATAAATATTATTATTGATAGTAATTATTACTTTGTTTATATTTTTTGAATTATTATTAATGATTTAATATGAATTTTGATTAATTAAATGATTTTGATCTTTAGTAAATTAATCAATTATTGTTAAATTGTTAATAAATTTTAGATGGAAGTTTGTTAATTACAAAATATATTTGAAAAAGTAAATATTGTGAATTGTGAATTGAAAATATTTTGGTAAACTTGGGTGTCAATTGATAGTTTGAGGTCATATTTAATTAACTTTTCATAAGATTTTCAAATCTATTATTCTTGTGCACTCGGAAACATTAGCAAATCATCACTAGGAAAAATGGAAAAATCTAACCTTGATTGTATATCAAAATTTTTGGTGTTTTGAAAACCAAATGATTTATGAAAACAATTGTTAAATTTCTGATAAAATGTATGATATATTTCGTGTTGGGTTTTAGGTTTAACTTAGTAATTATGAAATTTGGAAATGGGAAGGAAACTTGAGACCTTTAGTGAAAATTGAATTGTTGTGTTTTCAAAACCTAATGAATTATGAAGGTTACTTTTTTATGTACATTATGGGACATGTTGATTATTGATGTTGGGTTTGTGTTGACTTAGTGTTTGACCAATCAAGTTGTATTACTAGAGGATTGGGAGTTTCACTTTGTGATATTGTTATGGATTATTTTGTTTATGATCTTTTATAACCAACCATGGTAATGTGTCATGCGTGTTCTATGAGGAATTTGTTCAGATGGTTATTATTGCTTTCCAATATCTTTTGTGTAGAAGTGAAGTGAATGGTGTGATTTTTCTGGTATAACCTTTTGAGTCTTTGATCAGTTACCTTTGAATTCCTTCCCAGTTGCTTGTATGGGATTGAGGTGATTATGTGATTTTTTCTTGGTGATCTCATGTTATGACATGGACTTGGTTTATGTGTACTTGACTTTGAATCAGTCCTACTAGGATTATCGTATTGGTGAAATCTGTGGTTATGATAATTAATGTTTTCAATTTTTTTTCCACTTGTTTGTTTAAGAATTGATGAGTGATTTATGGTCATATATGATCTACTACTTTTACTAAGCTTAGGGTAGGTTATCTATATGTCAAGTTGGGAAGTGGCTTGCAATGAAGGATGAGGCCCTAAAGAGGTTGTTGAGTAATCCATTGTAGGTTATTTTAATAAGTGATAATATTTCATTAAATAGGTTAAAATAAATTAATAAGGTAAGGTGTCACATAAAGTCACTAGGGGGTCTAGAGTCCTAAAAGACTTCCAGGGTAACCTTAGAGTTGACTTGTTACTATGCCTTGTTTGTACGAAAGGATACTAATGTTGCATAAAGACACTAGGGAGTCCGGAGTCCATAGTAGCTGCTAGGCTAACCTTAGAGTTGGCTCATGCAATGACACTTGTCCACTTGCATAGTAGATTTCTTACATGTCTTTTTTGCCTCTAGGATTACACGATACTTGTGTCCTGGTACCCTTTGAGATAGTTTTCTTTCAGGTGATTCCTTGATCCTAATGTTGGTTTTTTCTTTGATATCTATTTGGGACTTGAGACTATCTCCTCAGTGTGGTGGGAGTGGACTCATTTCAAGTTACCACAAGGTTGTGTGTTAGTAATTTTTACTTTTACCATTGAGATCTAAAAAATTGATGTCATGGTTGGAGTTCCTTGATCTGTATTTCCTTTCATTATATTCTTGTGTACTATGATGGATGGTTATACTCTAAGTGTATTGTCTTTTATTTCATGGATCTTAAGACATAATGTAATCTATTTTATGATGTATATCCTTTGAGCTTATCATACCATGTGACTTGTACAAAGGATGATTAAACATTTTTGATTATTGTTAGGTGACATCTTATATGTAGTTATTCTTTAATATGGATGGTTATGTATTGGATTTAGTATTTAATTAAACTTATTGTGATTCAATATCACAAAACCTTAAGAGATGTAATTTTTTTATGATGGTTGTTATGTATCTGAGTTAATGCTTCCATTATTATTTTATCTCTTCTTGTTATTGCTTCCTCTATGTTATCTATTGATGTTATTATCTTTCAAAAAAAAAAATGTTTGACAAACTTAGTGAAACTTTAGGTTAATTTCTTTTGGGTTCCCTGGCTAGGCATTACACTGGGTAAAAGACAAGTTTGGATTGTTTTGAGCATATATTTTTCAAACATGGAAGTTGGAACTTTGCTTTTTAGCATAAATCACATGAATTTTGGATGAGGTCGGTATATCCCACATTTTCTGCATGTGGGTATTTTTCATCTTTTTATACCTGAGCACTCAAAGGTCTATTGTCTTAAGTGGTCAACACTTTTGGACAAGAGGTAGCCCTTTGCATGGTGGGTATGGTAGGCTACAATAACATAGCGAATATTTTGACCTAAACATGGATTCCAACATGATAATGTGGTGCATCTGAAGGCCCATTGTAAGTTTGTAAAGGCAAGGATTTGAGGTTACAATGATATGAAATGGTCATGAGATCAATAGTTCGTGTAGTTGGGAATGATGAGGTTTGAGATTTCTGATGATACAAAATTTTGTGTATTTGAAGGCCTTCAAGCATGGAATTAAGATGATATGATGTGATTGAAAAATTGAAAGGCAAATAATGTGGAGCTAAGATGTCATGCCAAAATCATAAGTTCAGGGGATACAAATTTTAGAGCTATGATGCTTCAACTAGTCATAAGTTCAGAAGGCAAGAAGATATGCTAAGATGCTACAAAAAATCAAGAGAATCATATGATCATAATGAATAATTCCAAAGGTTTTGAACTTACAACCAAGATGATGTGGACCCCACTTGGGTAGCTTTTGACCAATAGAAAATTGACACGTGACTTAAGAAATTGGAGAAACAAGGTATAATGATAAAATAGAATATTAAAATCAAATGATTCCCTGGCTGAGCACTCATTCTCTTGAAGTTGAAAGTTTGAAATAAATTTGGTGTTATTATATAGTTAAAACTATATAGTATTTTAATTTTTTTTCATGCTTAGTTCATGGCCTGGGGCCTAATTTTTTAGATGTGCACCAAGGGCACCATTTCTATTAGAAATATGTAGTGTAATACACTGTTAGAATTTAGAAGCTAAATTTTCCATTTTTGTAGTTAGAATTTGCATAGATATTAAGTAGAAGAAGTTATAAGAAGTTTTTTGATTCTAGGGAATTCTTAGTAATAATGCATATTTGAGTTTTTAGATAGAATACAATTAGATTACGATCAGTTTTAGAGGAGATTAGATCCACTAATGGCACCAAGAATAAAATAAATATTTTGAAAGTAGTTGCAGAGGGTAAAAGTTTTGTTAGCAAGAGGGAGTTGAAGATTCATGGCAAGGGCAGTAGAAGAAAAATAAGACCAAATTGAAGGCTCCTATACATTTTGAGTGCTTATCTAATATTCCTTTAGAAGAGGGATTTTTCATTATTCTAAGAAGATATTTTTACAAGTTAGTTGTCCATAGTGATCATATTTGATTCATGATAAAATAGAGAAGAGACAAGTTTCTACAATAATAGAAGGAAGAGTTTTCATGTGGACAGTTGGCAATATCAGATTTGATTTGGGCATCTCTTCCTATATATATTTCTCTTCTTCTCTCATTGTAAGGTTCCAATTTTGGAGAAATTTTTTCATTGCTGTGATACCAATAAGGTTCTAGTTTTTGGGTTAAGAGTCTCCCTAGCTATTGTGATACCATGGGTTGGCTCTAGTTTTATGACTATGACACCATATTCCTTAGCATCTTCTTTGTTATGAATAACAGTTGTAATTCCTTTTTAGCATTTAGATTATACAAACATCTGTTGTGTTTTCTCTAAGTCTATACATACATTTGATGTATTGGTTTCAAGGAAATTAATAGAGATCTTCATTGAAAGTTTCATTCTTAAATTTATCTACTTCTTATGGGTTTGTAGTTTTTGTGATATTTGTACAAAGTGCATATTTTCTAGTTGCAACTCAAGTTTGAAGTTGTATGCCTTTGTGTATCTTGCTGTTGGGTCAAGAACTTGAGTAAATTGCTTGATATGCATTGATAGAATTGCAAGGATCATGGGAGGATCTAATAAGTATGAATTTTTTTTCTGAAGATAGATGTCTATTTTCAAGGTGAATGGATAGATCATATATTTGATTATATGAGTATATTTTGGGTATCCATCTGTATGATTGACTTAGTTTATACCTGATGGATAAGGAACTGATCAACTTGGAGATTACATGTTCTTGTTGTTGCATACCTGGGTTATGCTAATATTCAACATCATTAATCAAATGCTTTTTCTCTTTCATGTTGAAGAGTTGAAAAGAGTTTCCCTCACTTAACTTATCTTGTTCATAGGTCATGTTAGTAGCTATCTCATGTCTACAATGTTTGCATAAGCATCAAAGATTCAATGCTTTTTATCTATTATATAGATTTAGTTATATGCTTTGACATAAGTATGATATAAAGAATCTGAGGTCCACCTGCCTAGGCTTTGTAGAGCCTGAAGAAGAATGAGAGTAAATAGCCTTATAGTTGGCCTTGGTGTCTAAATAGGCACATTGAACATGGGAATTTGCTTCCCCTATGTGTATGTTTTCTTATCATTGGGTTACTAAAAATTTGTTAATTCAGAAGCCAACATAAGTGACACCCATCTCTCCTCCACCACCAAACAAGACAAGGACTAGGACAACTACTAATGCTAAGCAGTCGGCAAAGAAAAATGTAGCAAACACTATATAGCCTAGTGCCCCCAAAATGAGAAGAAGGGGATTGGTTAGAGGACCAAATATTAGAAAAATAAGAACTATTAAAGAGGTATGTGAAAATTTGAGAAGATCTATAGGATTATCTAGTTTTAGATTTGTAAAGTATGATACACTAGATAATGATGATAAAAATCAAGTTGAGGAGGCTATGGTGGATATGATTGCCAATCATAAACTAGATCCTAGTGAAATAGAGAATAAGATACCTAAAGATCTTTATGATAGATTGGAGAGAAGATGACAATAGGAAGAGGTAGTAGAGAAACATATAAGAACTAACACATTATTAAGAGTCATGCGTGATCTATCCCAAGAACAACATGAAACATTTTGGCAATAGTATAGGAGTAAATTTGTTCCTAAATACATTATGTTTTTATTATTATAAAGAGGAAGCTATAGCATAGATAATTGAGTTGCTATAGAAGAGAATTTTTGGATTATCCACAAGGACAACAGAGACATACACTGTAAACATGAAAGATGATTACAATAGTGGAGAATGCTCAAGTGTGTTGAGTCTACAAGGAAACATGTCCCTTGTACATGCTGACACCCCTGACTCTCCTGAGGGTGAGCAATCAAGGCTCATAGGTATAGAAGAAGATGCTGAAGAGAAATATAATAAAATTGTTTCAACATCTCATATTGAGGAAAGTAAGGAATTAGAAAAAGATGATCTGAGTGTAGCTTTTGTTGTCTCAAGCACATATGTATCAATAATTCTCAAACCAGTACTAAGAAGAAATATTCCTTCACCAAGGAGGAAAAGATCAATAAAAGATGTTTCACTAGATATTGAGGTTAGTCTGGATGAAATCGTTGAGATGCCACAATTGGATCTAGAAAATCTCACCTTGGAGCAAACAATTTTTCTACAAGAATTTTTGACGAAGAAGAAGAGACAAGAAGAGATAAGAAGAGAGCACAAGTAGAAGAATGTACTACATTATGTAAAGCATATTTTTATTGATGCTTTTCACATTCAAAATTTTGATGAAGATGCACCAATCATTAACCAACTTGTAAATGTAATTGATCAAGTGAATGTTGGAAGTATGGAGTCAAATGACAGACTAATGGATTGGTCTACTAGAAGATTTAAAACAAAGGTTGTGGACAAAGTATCCATAACCATTGCTGAGTAGAAAGTACTATTATAAGAGAAAGTAATTTGGAAGGTATACCATTTGTACACAATTTTATTAGATGTGCCAAGATTCACTAACCATATTCATGCACAAATAAGTCAAATTTAGGCTGAGATAAAGAGATCCAATAGTATCATTTCTAAGTCAATAGGATTGAGCACTGATCATTTTAATAATCTACTGAATGCTCAAGGCACATTGGCTGAGCTCCAAGCAATTGAAAATAATATAAGATCTAAATTGATCTCTATTCATGGAATGCTGATACCTCATTTGGAGGTCATGCAAAGAGAACTAAAAACAACCAAGGATATTATAATTGAAGATCATAATCTTTCAATGGCTAATAGTTTAATTGATTTAGCTGCAAGACTTCAATTGAATAAAATTTTTTTGGAGGCAACAAGAACCACATAGGATTATGCACTATCCATGATTACTAGAGTTCATAAGGAATTCATTGAAAAATATGGATTACTTTCACCCATTCAACCCCAACAACAATAACATCAGTGTTCAAAAATAATAGGAATGGGATGTCAAAGGGAGAATGAGATGTCAAAGGGGGAAATATAGAATTGAATAAGGTGAAATGAATTTTTTATTCATTTTTGCATTGTTTATTTAGTAATAATTAGCATAAATCATAAGACTTAGGGGGAGAGCTCATTATCAGATTGTATTATATTAAATGCAAATATGAAAAAGTTTTTTTTCCACTAATGTCAGTGAGAGAGATTGTTGGTATCTCTAACCATTTTTATCTATTAGTGTGAACCACTTAGTCATTTACAAGGAAAATTCAGATGGTGATCGCTATGACTGAGATACTCCATATAGGTCAAGTCATGTACATAAGCAAGTCTATACCAAGCTCTATAAGAGTCAAGTAATTTATGGTCACCAAGTATTTTCTATATGAGTTGAGCTCATCAGTGACTGAGAAAGTTACAAGGATACAAGTGTTGAGTTACATAGTGTATGCTGAGCACAATACATGTTCAACATCATAAGAGAAAATATAGACCAAGAAAAAACAATTTCAAGGATTAGAAAATAGTAAAGATCAAGCAATGCAAAGTTTATATAAAAATTAGAAATGAAACATAGTTTGAGGTAAAATGATTATTAGGTCAACTGGGAAGGAACATTTAAATTTTGTAGAGGTTGTTATAGAACATTTAATACATACAGAGGTTGTTACAAAAAAATTAATACATGTAGACATTGTTACAGAATATTTACACAATGTGGATCATAGATCCCTATGTTGTGTGTTCAACAATCAATATGAAGAGGAAAAACATGGAATCATCTAGAAAAATCTTTATGAAACTCTTTAAATGGTGATGATCTTAACCTAGATCATATGGAGAAGGAATGAAAAGTAAGAGAAAGAGTAGAGTGGTGTATGCATGCAAAGTATTGAGATCATATCAGAAGTCAGTGAAGGGTTATGTTATCACTTAACAAAGTAAGTGACCTATTCATAGTAGTGAAGTGAAAGGGAAAGAAAATTAATATTAGATTAGAGGAGATGATCAATTAGTAAGGAGAAGACTCAAAATCAACTTGCAAAGAAATTTGAGAGTTAGGTATAATAGTCTCAGATTGGTTTTGACAATTGAGTGTCAACACACTTAACCAATTCTCAAGATGATTGCAAGTATAATATAGAAGCTGAGCTACAGTGTATGCTGAGAAAGAGAATTCAATAGGTGTTGAGTGAACTTCAGGTGCCTAGTGATCATTAGGTCCTAATCTAAGTTCAAGTGCCGAGTCACTATAGGTGCCAAGCAAAGTATACATGCCGAGTGAGATAGAATTGCTATAGGAGCTGAGTGATACATGATTTCTATATGTGTTGAGCATTAGCAACTAGTAAGTATTGAGTAACAAAAAATCAACATATGAGTTTGTGCCTTCATAAACTCAGATGTAAACCATTTTTGGAGTTGACATAGGATGAATCTCAAAGGATCTTGAAGATAAGATCAAATCTTTTGCATTACCTATGTAATTAGCATGCAACCAATAAGAAAAATGGAGAAGGCATGCAACCAATAGGATAATTGCAAGAAGTGAGTGAGAAATGAAGACTTAATATTGATTGTAGATTCATACCAAACCCTAAGTCTTCAAAATACTAAAGGAGGATGAAACCCCATTATGCAATAGAGAGGATCCACAAGAGAGAAGTGTATGGGTGAATTACAGTGAAGTGCACAAGGGTTAAAAGACTTAGCAAAGAATAGAACAACATTATAGAATCTAGTTGATCAGGAATAAAGCATCAAAAATTTAAAGAGTTACATATCAAATCAAGCAAGAATCATAGTAGAACAAGGATCTGTAATTGACAATAGAGGATTGCAAGTTATCAGGTCAAGAATTTCTAATACTCTCTAGAAATTTTATTAGATATGGAAATCCTATGGACTTAGGTTGGCCTAGTAGCCATTTGTAAATGCTTTAATAGGGTGGCATTCCAAGTGAATGTACTAAAGTTGTTTAACTAGGCCTACTTTTATTAGGGTAGTTAAATCCTTTAACCAGGTCACTTTTAACAGAGTGTATAGTCTTTAACAGGATAGGCCTTTCACAGGGCAAACCATTAGAAGTGGTCAAACATTGTAACCTTGAACAATTACATATTTCTATAATAATATTTTGTGGGTGTCATCCCCACCCCAGTTTTACCTTCTCATTTTGGAGGGTTTTTGGGTTACCAAATTTGTGTGTTATCTATTTTCATGCATGAATTTACTTTCATGTTTATTAGATGAATTAGATGTGTGTGAATATTTTCAGCTAAAAGCATTTGAAAAGGTTAAAATTAGTTACTTCTGATTCACCCCTCCCCCCCCCCCCCCCCCCCCCCCCCCCTCTAGAAGTAAATCTTCCCACTTGTTAATTCCAACAATTGGTATCAGAGCCAAGTTCTCACAAGGAGGAGCCTTACAACTTGGAGAAAAGATCTAGAAATGGAAGTCTACAAACTTGGGAAGATTATAGAGAATCATGCAATTGATATACAAATTGCTTTACATGATTTGGAAGAAGCTAGAGAAGAATTGAGAAAATCCTTAAAGAGAAGAAGAGAGATTGCCATAGCTAAGAATAATACACAATACAAGGAGATTGACACCTCAAATCTATTTTCAAATGGAGATTCTAAAGAGTTTGATGTAGCAATAGTAGACCTGATGGATAAGAATAGAGCTCAAGCAGAAGAAATTAGAACACTCAAGCTTGAACAAGAATCACAAGCCATGATGCTTTGTGAGGTGACTGAATAGAAGGAAAGAGCCATTGAAGACAAGGCTATGCTAGAAGAAGATAAGAGAAACCTTGCCAATAGACTACAAGAAAAGTCAATTGAGCTTGTAAGAATTTCAAACATGCAAATAGACACCCTAAGTTAGATGATGAATACACATCCTGAACTGAATATCAAGGATATTGAGATATCTACACTGAAGATGCAAAATGAAAAATTGCAAAATCACCTAAAAAGAGAGAAGGAGATTACAGAGAGCTTCAACAAACCTAATGAGGCCATCAAGTACTTTGAGTAGCTACTAAAATCACCAAGGGCAAGCAATGATACTTCGGGACTAGGTTACACTAGCACTAAACAAGGAGAGTCATCCAAGACTCTAAAAGAAAGGAGTAACAAAGGTAAGATCACTAAACCTAATTATCATTTCTATGGTAAAAAGGGACATACCTCTAATGTGTGTATGAGCAAGAATTCCCATTAGCATGAAAAACCCAAGAATGCAAGTCATTGTCATAAGTGCAAAAAGCAAGAACATCAAGCACATAATTTAAGGACTAAGACTATAAGAACACCAAGATTTGAAGGTCACTGCTACAATTGCAAGAAGTATGGACATAGAGATTTTGAGTGTAGATCAAAACCTATGTGGACACCAAATCAACTAGCTAGAGGAAATAATGCACATCACTACAATTGGGACTAAAATGCCAGGTATAACTATCATTACTATCAAGAATATGGACACATTCCTAAAAACTACATAAGAACACATTTTAGAGGGAATTACAATAGATGGCTGAGCCAAACCGCATGTTTTAGTTGCTTAAAGACTAGTCATATCAAAAAAAAATTCCCAACAAGGTCAAAGGAACCTCACTCAAAGAATGATAAAGGTAAAGAGAAGGTAGATGTTGAACACATCAAAGGAGAAATGAATAAGACATTGAACAAGAGAGATGGGTGTAGCACATCAAATGAAGGGATCACTTCACTTAACAAGTCAAGTGGTCAAACTTCATCAAACTAAGTAAAGAGAAGATACGAGGGACTAATTTATAAAGTTTTATCATATATTAGTTCCTAAACAAGTAAGTATTGAAAAGAAGAGATTAACATGATTAGAGATGCAAAGTAAAAATTTCAAGATTTTGCAAGTGTTGCCGAGTTGCCCTCAGATGCTGAGTAAAAGTCCAGTACATGTCGAGTTAATTGTCCAAATAATAGGAGTTGAATGATTAGTAGGAGCTAAGTTGGTAGAGGAAGCCAAGTGAAGAAGAAATTTTTAGTTGAAGTTGAGTGGATAATACTCCTGTGGATGTCGAGTGGATGAAGAGGCAATAGCTAAAGAGAAACAACTAGAATAGAGTGTCCAAGACACCCAACTACCACCACCAAGTCCTCCACATACAAAACTTGTAGAGAAAATAATTTTCAAGGATGTTCCTAACACTTCAGCTCAAAACATCAACCCATTGATTGCAGAGGATCTTAAAAAGATCCTTCACCAAACTACACTGTAATCACAACTATGTACAAATCCAATTTTGGTGAGTGTTGATGAATTCCAAAAGGTTGTAGTAGAGATAAGAAGAGAGAAGGAAAGCAAACAAGAACCACCTACACAAACTCCCACAACCAAAATAGATCAACATAAAGAGCAAGAAGAATAGGATAAAATTGCTAAGGTTGATGATACAGTTACAACAACTAATACTACCAAGGAGCAAGCAAAGGAAAAAATAGGACAAGATGTTCCTACTGCACAAAGATAAGGTGCACCTCCTCAAATTATCATTATTGATCAAGGAAATAGAGAAGAGGAGAAACAAAGGAGAGAACCCCCAAAGAAAAGGAGTAGGAGGCAATACAAACATTAGCAAACTTTCCTACCTTAGGGACTCCTAATAAGGAGCTATGTACTGATGCAGTGACATTATAGATTTCAGCACTAGGCTTAAGCACCACCAAGGTTGCAAGGGTACTTTACTATGGAGGCCCTGCACTTGATGAAGAAATAGTCATACCTAGTTATGACTCAAGAACTATGAACCTACAACAGATAAATGAAGTGCAAGAGGCACTTGAGAGAAGGAAGAGACAAGAGATACTTAGAAATGAGTATAGACCAAAGCAAGCACTTGTAGAAATAAAAGACATTTCTTGATGCTTTTAGTTTGCAAGTACCTAATGTAGCCCAACCCATCATGGAACAATTGTCCACCATTGTGGACCAAGTACAGAATGAGGACCTTGATACAAATGTAAAATTATTATAATGGTCATAAAAGAAGTTTTAGATGAAAGTGAATGAGAAAATATCAAGTGAAATAGAAATTTCACAAGTTGAATTGGCTAAGAAGATTGAAAAGGAAAAAACAATACTTGGGAATGTATTTTGATTGTACTCCAAGTTGTATGATTCATTATATTTCACACAAGAAACTAGCCAAAGGATACTGAGCTTGGAACAAAACCTAAAGATTTCTAGCACACAACTACCCAAAGATCTAGCTCAGAGTGAGAAGCATTTTGCAACTATGCTTCACACACAAAAAGAGTTAGCTATATTAATAGTAGAAGAGGCTAATATTAAGGCCAAATTGATGCAAATTAAATCTTCCATCACCCCACATCTAGAAGTACTCCATAAGGAAAATGCCTATGTAGAAAATGTTCTAAAGAAAGATCCTAATCTTTCTACTTTGGAAGGCCTTGTACATTTTGTAGCAGAGAACCATCCAGCACAAGTCGTTGGAAATTTCTTTAGATAATTGGGATGCTTCTCTCAAGATGATTGTGGAGGTAAATAAAACATTTTTGGAAAAGTATTCTATTCATTCTTAGGACCCTTTGACATAAGTGTCAAAAAGGGGGAGATAATTTATTCTTGCATCTTATAAGAATGGGGAGATATAATGTTTTGGGGGAGATGTGAATAATAATAGAAATGGTTACAAATACATTTTTTGATGGAAGTAATAAAGAATATCCAAAGGGGGAGATATTCAAATTCACATTTTGAGGAAGTAGTAAAGCCAAAAGGATACACAACTACAAGAAGATGTGTAAAAGGGGAACAGATACAGAGTACAATAAATAGAAATAGGTCACATAGATACAAAAACAAAGGTAGACAAGGAAAAGAGTATCAGATACATTAGCATTAGACACATTCAACACAAGAATTTTGGTTACAAGAATGGAAATGACACATCAGCTCAGGGGGAGTTACAAGATTTTGAGGTACACAAAATTTTGAACAAGGTTTTGAAGTCTTGTACATATGTTGAAAAGAATGTGTAGTATACTCATATAGATCAGATACATAATGTTCAAATAAGTGGTTTTTCCACTCATGTCAAAGAGGGAGATTGTTAGTCTCAGATTGGTTTTGAAAATTGAGTGTCAACACATTGAACCAATTCTCAAGATGATGCTGAGTATAATACAAAAGTTGACCTATAGTATATGCTGAGTAGGATGATTCAATAGGTTTCGAGAGAACTTCAGGTGGCAAGTGATCTTCATGTGCCAAGAGAAGTTCAAGTGCTGAGTTAATATAGATGTTGAGTCACTATAGGTGCTAAGCAAAGTATAAGTGCTGAGCGAGATAGAATTGCTATAGGAGCCAAGTGATACAAAATTTCTATATGTGCTGAGCATTAGCAACTAGTAAGTGCTGAGTAACATAGAATCAACATATGAGTTTGTGCCTTCAAAAACTCAGATGTAAACTATTTTTGGAGCTAACGTAGGATAAATCTCAAAGGATCTTGAACATAAGATCAAATCTTTTGTATTACCTATGTAATCAGCATGCAACCAATAAGAAAAATGGAGAATGCATGCAACCAATAGGAAAAGTGCAAGAAGTGAGCAGGAAATGAAGATTTAATATTGATTGTAGATTCATACCTAACCTTAAGTCTTCAAAATCCTTAGAAGGAGGATGAAAACCCATTATGCAATAGAGAGGATATGTAAGAGAGAAGTGTATGGGTGAATTACAACAAAGTGCACAAGGGTGAAAAGACTTAGTGAAGAACAAAGTAGCATTGCATAATCTAGTTGATCAAGAATAGAGCATTAGAACTTTGAAGAGTGACATATTTGATCAAGCAAGGATAAGAGTAGATAGAGTAGAACAAGCATTTGTAATCAGAAATAGAGGATTGCAAGTTATTAGGTCAAGACTTTCTAATACTCTCTAGAAATTGTATTAGATATGGAAATCCTATGGACTTAGGTTGGCCTAGCAGCCATTTGTAAATCCTTTAATAGGGTGACATTCCAAGTGAATGTACTTAAGTCCTTTAACCAGGCCTACTTTTAGCAAGGTAGTTAAATCCTTTAACTAGGTCACTTTTAATAGAGTGTAAAGTCTTTAACAAGACATGCCTTTCACAGGGTAGACCATTGGAAGTGGTCAAATATTGTAACCTTGAATAGTTACATATTGTTGTAGTAATATTTTGTGGGTGTCATCCCCACCCCAGTTTTACCTTCTCATTTTGGAGGGTTTCTAGGTTATCAAATTTGTGTGTTATCTATTTTCATGCATGAATTTACTTTCATGTTTATTAGATGAATTAAATGCATGTGAATGTTTTTAGCTATAAGGATTTGAAAGTGTTAAAGTTAGTTACTTTTGATTCACCCCTCCCCCCTCTCTCCAAAGTAAATCTTCCCACTTGTTAATTCCAACAAGGTACTGAGCCAGTTCTAATCAACTTGAATTAGGGTAAATCTCTTAATAGAGTGGTCTTAACAGATTGTTGTAATATCCTAATAGAGTACTTCCTTTGTTGTAAGTGTTAAATCCTCTAACAAGGTGAGACATAGTAGTCTCTTAAGCTTTTAATAAGGTAGACTCCTCATAGGGTAGATCATATCTTATGATAAAACATTATAACCTTAATTGGTTAACTTTATTACTACAATAGTGAGGATCTATGGGTGTCATCCCCACCTTAGTTTTACCTTCACCTTGGAGGGTTTTTGGGTAACAAATAGATTGTTATGTATCTCATTTTCATGCATGTGATTGATTAGATTTATATTTTATATTAGATTTACATCAAAATTTTTACATGGAAAAGTTTACTAATAGATGTGAATGAATTGTTGAAAAAGTTTAAAGTGCTAAAGATTTTGATTCACCCTCACTCTTAGTATCTTGTTTATCCTGGTTATTGTATCACCTAGTTTAGTAGTGTAATATTGAATACTAACTAATAAAAAGTATTCACAAAATTAAATAAGTAAACACTTATGATAAGATGAGGTTACCACCAAAAGGAAGGCAAACCAAGAATGGTAAGCTCCTTGGGTGTAACCTATGATGACATAGGTATGTCATTGATGGATAAGGGATGTATGCTCATGTTGTGCTCAAGCTTCCAATGGGTGGGGGTTTTAACAATGGAGGTGTGGATATATTTCAACATTATGATAGTGTAAAATGACTATGATGTATTAGTCAGTGGGGCACTATAAGTTTTCATCAAAGTGGATTAATAGATTGTGAGAGGGAAGGGCTTTATTTATAGGCTAAGGTATAGTGAAATGGAGGGTCAAGATGCAAGGATGGAATAATGGTGAGGAAGGGCTAAGATGATTTCAAAGGGAAGCACATGGATTGTGCTTTTTTAGAGCCAATAGGGGAGTGACACTTGTCACAAGGAGGATGAGAGTGAGGGGATAGGATAATGGTTGGTAAAAGGGAGTAATGAGGGAGGATGAGTGTGTAAGAGGGATGTAAGAGGCTTTTAATCACATGTAAGAGGTATTAATAGTATGTAAGAGCCATAAATACTCTTGGATAGGGATGGAAACAGATAAGGGAGACTTTTTGACTTTGTCTTGGGTTAGCAAGTCTTAACCCTTGCTTAAAGTTGTGCACATGTTTAGGAGGGGGATTAGACTTAGTTTAGAAAGAGGGTTAGGGGGGCAAGTGGCTTAGCTTTGATGTGATGGGTTAATTAGGTGGCTAAGTGAGGTTAGTATGGGTGAATGGGTTGTATTAGGAGTAAAGGCTATGGATGTTTTTAGGGATTTGGATAATTTATTAAATGATTTATTTAATAAAATGGGAGATGTGGGCTTTAATTAAATAGGTTTGAGGATTTATTTAATTTAATAGAGGAATAGGGATTTAATTGATAAATTCATTTTGGGTTATCATTTGATTTTATCAATTGGACTATAGTTAAATAAATAAATAAATAAATTAGGGGATGAAAATTAATTAATTAAGTAATAAATATTTAATTAGTAATGTCCTAGTTGATGAATAAATAAGATTACCTAGTGAAGTAATCAAATTTAGGTGTCTACAGTTATAACTCCATCAGTCAACACATTATCTCATTAATTGTCAAAGGAAAAGGAAAAGGAAAGATAGTAGATGACATTGATCTCAATGAAGAGATTCTAATCCCAAATTGGGACCATTCTAATATGTCTACTAAGAAAATGGACATTCTAGGAGAATTATGGAAGAAAAGGGCCAAGCAGTAGATGCTAAGGGTATGAAGAGATAGAAGCAGTTTTGGAGGACATCAAATAAATATTTTTGGATTCTTTATCTATTGAGGTAAATAGAAGGGCCCCTATCATTGAAAAACTAATTGAAATTGTACATAAGTTCAATGAAGACACTTATGGGCAAGACAAACTCCTTGAGAAAGATGAGAGGAAGCTTGAGAATAAAGTGCTAGAGAATGTAGTACAAAAAATAACAATAGATTAGGTAGAGTTATCTACTTTAATCTCTACCTTAGAAAATGTTGTAAATAATGTTGTATCTCTATTTGTGAAGTTGATTGACACAACTAATTTCAGAAAGGAAATAAAAGATAAACTGACTACAACTGACATAAACTTGAAGGATAGTGCCAATCAGTTGGCACTTGATCCAAGTTCTAGTTCAAATCATTTTGCAAAAGCCATATTTTTGATAGATCTTTAGGAAGAGCTATTGAGAGAAGAGGCAAGAATAAGGGAAACCCTGCTATATAGAGTATGATGCTTCTCCACATGGACATTATGTAGGAGAGAATAGATCATGCAAAGATACTAGTTAAAGATACAAGCCTATCAGTTGCAGGTTGGAGTTATTAGAAGAGCTTTAGATTGATCTAAAAATTCTAAAGGTTCTTCAAGATAACTGGGATAAGACTATTTCTTTGATTTTGAAGGTACACCATGATTTTCTTTCTCATTTTGGCATAAGCTTATAATTTTTTTTCATTTGTAACAAAAACAAGGGGGGAAAGTACATAAGGGAAAGTGCATATATATATCCATTTAAAGAGAGAAATGTATAGGAACAAGAAAATATCTACAACATGAACATATGTAAAAATAAGTCAAACAAAAAAAATTTTGACAAATAAAAAGGAGAATTTTCAATTCAAACCAAGTTGCATAGTCTTTTATTACAAACTAAGCTACATGATAGAGAACACTCAAAGGGGGAGTTTGATTGAAGAATTTTGGTTCCATATTTTGTACATGATAAGTGTTTTTGTCACTAATACCAAAGGGGGAGATTGTAGGCCTTATGACATGACATATTATCAATTAGTTCCAAAACACTTAGTCATTATGGGAAGTTAGTAGTGACCAAGCTATCATAGTGAAGTGTTAACTGAGCTCATGAATGAACAAAGTAAACAAGATTAACTAAGCAGGGAGTAGTATCAACCAAGTTGCATTGTTAACTAAGTTGACTATATCCACCAAGTTATCATGTCAACCAAGTTGACAATATCTACCATGCTCCATTGTAAACCAAGTTAGCAAAGTATTCTAGTTTCATAATGATAACCAAGAAGATAGTACAATGTGAACCGAGCTAGCTATATTTTTTGAGTGATTAGTATGATCTGAGCATCCAATATCAACTGAGTGCTAAAGTTAGCCAAGGTGACAATGTTGCTTGAGTATCTATAGTATCACCTGAGTAAGCTATTGGACCCGAGTTACAACATAGGGATGACCTAGTAATTGTGCTTGGTACTATTGAAGTTGTAGCCAACCTATTGATGTAATTATTTGGATGGATATAAATATGAGGTACTTTGATTATCCAAAAGATTTACTATGAGTTGTAAGAACATTACATTCAAATGAATATGAAAGAGTAGAGTATTTAGAAGGCTAGAAGAAACATAAAGGAAAGAAAGAGACTCATCTATCATAGTTAGGTGATCAATTTACTTCAAATAATCTACATTATCAAACAAAATTGCATATCAAAGATCAATCCACTGATTTAGCCTAACTGGTGCATTAGTCCCAAATCCTTTAACAGGGTGGACCTAACAGTACTTTGTAGAAACTCCTAATAGAGTAATAATTAATTGTATTATGTAAATCCTTTCACAAGGTGGACCTAATAGTCCTTCTTATTTTTAACTGATTAGATCACCAGAAGTGATCATTTGTAAGCCTTAACAAGCCAACTTTATTATTGTAGTAGTGAAGCATTGTGGGTCTCATCCCCACCCTAGCTTTACCTTCTACTTAGAGGGTTTGTGGGTTACCAATTATTGTATTATGGTGTTGTTACTTTATTTCTTTATTTTTCATGTATGCAAGTAGATTAGATATTATAATAAAGTGGATTAGGGTCAAAAGTTTTAAGAGGTTCCTGATTCACACCCCTCTCAATCACCTAGCTTGCATTACATTTCCAACAACACCATGCCACTAAATTTGTCTCCAGCTCCTCACTTGTGATAAAAAGGCACTAGAAACTAGATGAAGCCAATGTAGTTAAACATAGACTTGTAAAACACTTATGATAAAAAATGAACTGGAAACTAGATGAAGCTAATGTAGTTCAACCTAGACTTGCCTTTGCAACAATTCCAAGTTCTCTATTTTTAAAGCTTAGATGAAGCAAATCATTCACTGTATTTGGAATTCTATGTCATAATCATCATAGTATAAATTTCATCATTGTCTTTTTTTGAAATATTAAAAAAATTTGAAATTATTTTATTATTATTTTAGGTGAGACACTTAGGAGTTTGTGTACTCTCATTGAGTTACGCAACTCTAATTATGCACATGGTGTCTACAACATAGGAGTATGCATCATTCACTAAGTTGTCATGATGACAACACAATTTTTTGCACTCCTCATTTAGCACATGTTGTCTACACCACTGATTTGCGTGCTACACCATTGTAGGCTTATTGAATGAATATCGTCATTCTAATCATACTCTGTCTATTTTGGTCTACTATGTGCTTGTGTTGAGTTCTTTAGTTCTTGGGTGAATTTTGGCCTAAGCCAAATTCTTACATGGTATCAGAGCTGAGGGAGATTCTCATCACGTAGCTATTCGAGACTGTTCATGCTTTAGCACCTCGACATGAATCTAAAGGATCCACATAAATTAGGAGTTCCTAGAGCTAGATCTGATCTCACCATTGCTTCTGGAGCATCGATTTGGTGAAGATCGACTATAAATTTGCCTATATTTGGTGAAAGTTGATTGTGAGGCAAATTGTTTTTGTAAATCGGAACCCAGAGGCCCTGATTTGCAATTGGGCATGGTCATTTTTGGATCTAATTAATTAATTTCTTAGATCTGAATATTTTTCTTCTCTACAATTAATTTCTAAATCTAAATATTTTTGAGTTTATTTTATAAATTAGGCAGAGAAAATTTTTTGCTGAACTGGGTAGTGACATTTCAGCTCAGCTCAGTATTTGGTTTGGTGGATATATTTTATTAGTGCAGGGTTTCATTCATTTGTTGGAATGCTAATTAAATTCCAAGTAGCCTCGCACTCCTGTGATATCTGGCATAACACTACACATCCCAGCTCGGCAGTCTGATCCAACGGTGGCCACGCCAAAAATTCTGCAGGCTTCCTCTTTGCATATTGTTGGTAGGAGTTTGTATTTAAAAAGGACAATAAGCACCCATCCCAATGATGTGGGATTAAATTCCCATACTCTAGCGACCAAATAACAATTTCCAGCATCAATAATTAACCTGGTAAACACATCAACGCTGCATAAGCATCCTTCCTACATAGTCGAGAACCAATCTCCTATGCCCACGTGGACACGTACCCCTGTGAAACTCTTGCCTAGCAATTGGGATACTTGGACCAATAGGCCTATGGCACATGGATAGCGTAGGCCCAATCAAGCCACATCATCTCCATGTGAGTGTACAACTTTGAGACGTCAGACATCCCAACCAATTATCACGCACCCTGCAGTCAATTTTTCCATACAAACCATACGATATGTATAGTACAGAATCCACGCCAGCTGCCACGTCATCCAAGAGCACACAAATTTTCTGACATCATCAGTTTTGCTAGCCTGAATTTGATGTCCATTTGGATGTCATTCTAGGGTGAATTACAACTGCTGTGACAGTCATATGACCATAAAATTTAACCTCATGATTTGCTGATGCAACCCCTCACTAAATTCATTTTGGTTTTTATAGTCTGACTTCAAGAGGCCATAACTTGCACATCCGGACTCCAAATTAGGTACAATTTTTTTTGAAATTGGGTAGAACTAAATTTTTTAGTGGTGTAACTATTTTCTAGTTTTGGTGCATGGATTGTTTAGAATTTGCATTTTTTGGCGACTGTACTTGGATAATCCTACATTTTTGCAACTTTAAACACTCTGTAAGGGTACATCTAGAGTCAAAAATAGGTTCTATTTTTTTTGAAAGTGCGTATTTTTTCATCTACTTTCCAGATCAGGCATCAAATTGTAGGGTTTTGTGGACAAATTGTCACTTTCAGCAATAGGGCCTTTCTTTGCATTGTAATGCTTCATAATTGTAGCACTTTGTAAAGTTTCAAATTTATACTCCATTAAGAAGTTGTAACAAGAAAAATCAAGAGTCCACAAAGGCCAAAATTGGCTAGTGGCCCATTGTAATCACACTACTAATAAAGTGCCCAAAGCATCTATTTTTGGGGGGTTTCTTGATTTAGTGAAAAGCGGGGGTGTTCGTGGTGTTGTGTTCTCTCTTTGCTACACATTTCTTTCATTTTCTACATTATGGGAAAATTTAAGTTTCCTAAATTAATTCCTCATAACTATACTTCATGGTCAATCAAAATGTTGTATCACTTAATGCATAATGTAGTTTCACAATATCTAGATGGCACTCTTTCTAAACCAGTAGGTGATAATGTGTTTGTAAGTGATATTTCAAATTGGGTAGCCATGGATAGGAAATCCCTAGGTGATATATATTTGGGGGTAGATGATAAAATCATGTATCAAATCAAGAAATGTACTACATCCAAGGAAGCTTGGGATACCCTTGAAAGCCTTTATGGTAAAGTGTCTAAAGAGGATGTGTTCAAGATTGAAGATGAGCTTGTATCCTTAGATCCTAAGTCATATGACTCAATACAAGACTTCATCATTAAGGTGAGTGAATTAAGGACAAAGGTTACTGATTGTAGGAGTTCTATAAAAGATGATAGACTGATCTATCTCATACATAACAAGCTGCCATCAGAATATTCCACATTTGTATATTCTTTTAACACCTCAAAGACTACCTTAGGGTTTGCCTAGAAGAAAGTCACTTTTGATGAATATGCTAAACTATTGGATGATGAAGAAAAGAAGTTGAAATCAATGGGGATTCTCAAATCAGCTCAATCCAGAGCATTGGTGGCCAACAATGAGGGTTCTCAAAATTTAGCTGCACAATCTTCAAATAAAGGAAAGGGTAAGAAAAAATGGAAGAGTAAATCAGAGGATGCAGAAAATACAACACCTCAATCAAATCAACAAGGTAAGTCCTTGAATTCCAACAAGAAAGGGGAGTACAAAAATAAGGAGAAGAAGAAGTTCCCTTATTGCAAGAAATCGGGTCATGAAGATCATAAGTGTTATCTCAAGAAGATTGATGAGTTAACCAACATCATGAAGAAACATAATGTTCCATTGCCTAATACTTACAAGGAGAAAGGATTGTCTTCAGATTCTAAGGTCAAAGGGCAAGCACTCATGGCTAATTCCAACTCTTCAAAGGAATAGATATTTGACTGAGGTGCCTCATATCACATGGGTTCTTCAAGAGAGGATTTTTCTTCATTGAAACACTCAAGGGTACAGCACATCTTCATGGGAAATGATAGTAAAATGGAAGTTGAAGGGAAAGGAAACGTGGAGATGGAAAATGGAGAGTTTCAAGAGGTTCTCTATGTTCCAAACCTAAGTTCAAATATCCTTTCAATCTACCAAATCACTTACCTTGGAGATGGACATAGAGTTGAGTTCCTTCTAGACTTAGTAAAGGTGTACAGTCTTCAAGATGATTCCTTGGTTGCAGTGGGGAAAGTGAATGATCACAAAAGAATGTACTCTTTCTCTCATTTTGTACCCAAGTCTCCTTCAAAGTCCTTGTTATCACAATCAAATTCAAACATGCAATTATGGCATGAGCGGTATGGTCATCTTGACTACCGTTATCTTTAGCAACTTTGCACATACCACATGGTGAAAGGTCTACCTCAAATCAACTTTTCCAAAGGTGAATGTTCAACAGATTTAGTGGATATGCATCTAGAGGGGAAGTTATAGAGAGGGAAGTCTTCAAGAGAAAAAAGTGTTCTCTAGATGGTTCACATGGTATTAGTAGGTCCTTTTGCATTCAACTAGGGTCGCTACATACTTACCTTAGTTGATTACTTTTCAAGGTTCACTTGGGTCTACTTTCTGCATAGTAAGGGTGAAGTGTTGGACAAATTTCTAGCCTTCAAGACTCATGTAGAACATAAATCCAAGAAGGCCATCAAAGTACTCTACATGGATAATGAAAACATGGATGTGAATAGAATACTTAAGGACTTTTGTAGACATGAGGGCATTGATCTCCAGACTCCATCATCATTCAGTCTGCATAAGACAGATGTTGCAACACTGAGGATTAGGACTCTTATGTTTATGGAAAGTTGCCTGATTCATGCCAAGTCTCTAGATCCATCATTATAAGTTGAAGCAATCTCAAGTGCCACTCACATTCTTAATCATTCTCCTCATCTAGCCTTAGATGAAAAAAATCCTTTTGAGGCATGGTGCAGTAGAAAACCTATTGTGACACAATTCAGAGTCTTTGGTTGTCCTGCACGGGCCAAGAGATCTTCTAGGGGATGCAAGGCACAACCATCTCAGCCTTGTACCTTCATTGGTTATGAAGATGGTGTGAAGGAACATAGACTTCTAGATCCAGAGACACATCATATATTTGTGGAGAAGGATGTACATTTTGAGGAAAATTCACCCAGCTTGTCCTCTACTCCTCTTCACACATCATACAGTGTGAAAAATGATAGTCACACTAGCAATAGTGCTTCAAAAACTTTAGACACATGGAGCTCTATCGATAATTATAGTGAGGGGTCACTTCATCAGTTCAGTCTGTATGCATACATAGCCATAGTGATAGGTCCAGAATAGCAGGGTACACTAGTCTTCTAGATACAGGTTTAGTGACAAATTTGGGGGACAATATTGATGATCTATCTCTTCTTCTTGATTCAAAATTACCCTCTTCAGTTGTCATGAGGGTTCCAAACTCTCTTGTTCATTCTCAACATGATCAATCATCACAGGTTGAAGTGATTGTGGATACTTATGATCAGCAGTTGCAGCAGGGTTCTTCATCAGTTGTAGATACAGACAGTTCTTTGGGACAGGTTCTTCAGCCAGTTGAGCAGGTTTTAGAGACATCACTTATCCATGGGATTCTTTCCACACACAGTGAAAATGTCTCATTTTTACCCTTGGCATTATTTCTTCCTAAGGGGAGGAACACCATTATGCAATCTTGGATTAGCTTCTTCTTTGGAGTAGTCATTGTTCGATATTCTTCTTTGGGGGGGGGGAGCCCATCCTGTCTCTCTTCCTCTTCTCATCATTCTCTTATGTATATACTGGATGTATGTCATACTGGGGGGGTTTTTATTACTCCATCCATCCATGCATCCTTATTTATCTCTCTTTTTGGGGGAGGGTTTTTCCCATGAGGTTTTCCCTCTTTCCCCACTTTATGGGAGATTTCATATCATTATATACATGGGTACCTAACATGGCCTAGTAGCTGGGACCCATATTGCATTTCATCCTAGATTTTGTAAGCTTAAGGGCATTCCCCTAAGTGGTACTTAAGGAGGGGTGTTGGTGTGAATAATTATTTACTTATTACACTTACTTAAGTATTACTTAGGTTAATGCATTATTTAATTATTTTGCATTATTTTATTGTTATTTTAGGTGAGACACTTAGGAGTTTGTGTACTCTCATTGAATTACACAACTCTAATTATGCACATGGTGTCTACAACACATGAGTATGCATCATTCACTGAGTTGTCATGATGACAACATAATTTTCTGCACTCCTCATTTAGCACATGTTGTCTACACCACTAATTTGTGTGCTACACCATTGTAGGCTTATCCTCACATCATTGCACTTAATCCTATGCTTAATGGAGGATAACCCATATCTGGTGGACATGTGCCTAGTTGTATGATATATCATGATGCTAACTTCTATGCATTCTAGAAGCTCTCTTGAGGCCTTTATATTCAGGCACTCCTAGTGTACTCTCATCCAGTTATTGAATGAATATCGTCATTCTGATCATACTCTGTCTATTTTGGTCTACTGTGTGCTTGTGTTGAGTTCTTTAGTTCTTGGGTTAATTTTGGCCTAAGCCAAATTCTTACAATTAGATATAGAAGTGAGAGTTAACTTATAATTTTTTAAACAAAATTTATACGATTAGTTGATGCACCTTTTATTTATTTGTAAACTACGACCAAAAAATTGTAGCTACAACCCCAATTTCATGCAAGAAATAGCTAAATGTGTGGTGGATAAAAAATAATCCAAAATTCTACAAATATTTTTTCCAATTAAGAGTTGATACTAACATAAATAATATTAAAATATTCAGATATAAGCTTCCTAAAGATTATGTAATTAATTTACCTTTTTCAAAAAAGAAAATCTATTAACACTTGATTTGAAAATGTCTATATATATATATATATATATATATATTTTAAATACATCATTTACTTATTCTGAATAGAAATTATGCTCTAAAATATAGTCTAAGAATTTTCAAGAAAAAAATTAACAAACAAGTAAACTACCTTCAATGGGGATATGACATCAACAATTTGATGTATCAAAACATTGTTGATTTGACGTAGCATAAAATTGGTAGCAAATGCCTAAAAACTTTCATTTTGACCAATTTCAATTTTATGCATGCCTTTATGGAATGCCTTACATGCTAGATTAAGATTTCTCTAATTGTCACCTTCCATAAAAATCTTGTTAAGATCAAAAATAAAAATGTGATAGCAGAGGCTAGGCACACAAACTTCTTTGTTGATGTCACCCACCCACTATGATTTATTAGCCATCTTGCAAAGTCCAAAATAGTTGTTGTAAAGAAGAGAATTCTCTTTTTGAAATTTATTTATTTATTTTTATTTGTAGCTAATACCATTTGCTACTAAAATTCTAAAGATCTTAGAGAAGTTCCTTGGAAACCTCTACTATAATGCACTGCTAAAGATCTAGAAAGAAGTGTGTACTCTCACTTTGAAATTTGTGATTTTTGATGATAATCTCTAACCACTATTTGTTGTCCAATCAAATAATGAATAGCTATTTTTAATATATGTGTCTAGGGGGAAATGGGAGATACTTTAATAAAACTATAGATGTCCTAATTCCTAGGCCCACTAAGCCGTATGTGTGTGAGGGAAAGAGGGGAATTTTAAAAAATGATTCCAATTATGATCCAAATTATATTAGCTAGGGCCCAAAGGAAGAAGTGTGCTAATACTAAATCCAAATTATAAAGATGAATACAATGCAAGGAAATGTGTTAGAATGTTTAGAATAACTAAGAGAGTGGGGTGGGGGTAGGTGGGGTAAATTAGTTATCCAAGTTCCAGATGTACCAATTGAAAAAATAAACACTTCAACTACTTTAGATCTTAACACCTATTAGCTTGAACTGTATGGTAAACTTTCAATAATATAAACTAGTAGTCCACTATCCTAAATATAACAAACTTGCAGAATGTAAACACTAACTATTAAATATTAGAAATAAAATCCACATAAGTTTGACACTAGGATTTAACATTGAAACCCAATTTGGGAAAAACCACTAGTAACATGTCACCAATATTTTCACTCTTTTGGAATGAGTTCTATTAGGAGTCAACCCTATTAAGGGTTACAAAACACACTATTAAATATAACTTTGTTAAAGGATTTAATCACCATGTTAGGAGTGGCCTTGTTAGAGGACTTTACAAAATTCCATTAGAATGCCACCTTGATTAAAGGATTTACATATGACTATTATGTCAACCTTGATTAAAGGATTTCAATATTGATACAATAGTTAGAAATTAAGATCAGGTTTTGATCTAGCAAATACAACTAACTTTACAAATATATATCATAGTTTGGTTCACTAACTAGCCTTCATTGTCATCTCTATCTCCAATTCGCTTGGAAAACCTTCAAACAATCACTCTTCACAACTTTGTATAACCTCTTTCTTAGGCTCAATAGTCAATATTGTCAATAATTGCTCCAATTTTTCTAGGTCTTGATACCTACTCATTCACACAAGCTTAGCTTGTGTGTGCCTCCTTAAATAAGTAATTTTAATCTTCTACCACTGAAACACCACTGTAGATCTTAGGGTTTGGTCAGATTCATTAAATCCTTCCAACATTTCATATCTTCTTTTCTCTTATAGAGAATTCTCCAAAATTATCCTTGAATCCTTGTATAGAAACATGTAAACATAGTTTCCCTTGATTTAAATATTTGAAGTCATCTGTTTTTATCTTCAATACTGTTTACATATTCCAATAAATCAACTCTATCAGTTGGAATTCATGATTTCCTTATAAACTATCAAAATGTTGTTGATGAACTTAGCTTCAACTGTTGATTGAGAAATACAATTCTACTTCTTTCTTGTCCATGAAACTAGTCTCTTTCCTAGAAAGAAAGCTCCTCCAATTGTACTTTTTTTGTCATCAACATTTTCTGCCCAATCTTAATCAGTGAACACCTTTAGTTCAAAATTTTCATTTTTATTGTAATAAAATCCATACTCTTCTATTCCTTTCAAATATATCAATACCCTTTTCATTACCATCATATGGTTCTCCTTAGGATTTGCAATTTTTTTTGCAACTATCCCAATTGCTAATGCAATATCAAGTCTGTTGTGAACAACATATTGTAGTTTTCCAACTATTGATCTATACATTATTTGGATCACATTAGTAGAATCATTATTCTTAGATAGCTTATATATTGTGGCCATAGGTGTACTGACTATTCTTCAATCTTCCATTCCAAAAAAAAAAATTATCTCCTTGATGTTTTTGGATTTAGTAATAAAGATATTTTTCTTCATTTTATAAATTGGGAAACCAACAAAGAATTTAATCTCACTAGACATTGACATTTAAGATTCATTCTTCATCTCACTTATAAATGATTTTCATAATGCTTCATTTCCTCCAAATACGATATCATCAAAAAATATTTCAGATAGCAATACCTCATTATTACCAATATTCAAGTACAAATTGTTGTCATCATTAGTTATTGTAAAACCAACCTACACCAAGTAATTGTGCAACCTTTCATACCATGATCTAAGGGATTTTTTCAACCCATATAGAGTTTTATGCAACTTACTTACCATGTTTTCCTTGCTAAGGTCAACAAATCCTTTTGGTTTCTCTATGTAAACTTCTTCTTCAAGTATTCCATTTAGAAATGTAGATTTGATATCCATTTGGTATACCTTAAATCCTTTATAAGTAGAATATGGAAATATTCTTTTGGCTCCTTCTAATCTTGAAACAATGGAAAATTTTTGCCCATAGTCAATTCATTCTTCTTGTGCATATCCTTTGCATACTAATCTAGCCTTGTTCCTTACGACTTCACCTTTTTCATTAGCTTGTTCTTGAATACCCACTTTGTTCCAATAACATTTTTGTCCTTAGGTCTAGGTATAATTGTTCATGTTTTTGAATTTTCTATTGATTCATTTTCTTCATTCATTGCTTGAATCTAATCCTCATTCTCCAAAGAATATTTTACTGATTTGGACTCAAAACCACAAAGTAAACATGTCTTACTTCTGAGTCTTTTCCTTTTCATAACACTAAATTCTTTGTCTCTAATGATTTTCTCAAGTGCATGATGTCTTCTCACATATTTTTCTAGTGCAGGTTCTTTCCTTCTCTCTTCTTCGATAGGTTTAGCTTGAATAGGATGTTAGGTTGATTTTTGTTATGATGTGAAGCCTAATCAAACTCAGAGGTTTATTCAACACAATTTTCCCCCAGATTATTTCTATGAGGGTTTGGGGGTAGTTCCCTAGGTGTACTCCCTCTTGTAGTATAGGGTAGAGTCGAGGGGCAATGCTCCCATGGGGGTTTTTGACGGCATTGCCCTCGAAACCAAAAATGACTACTATTTTAAAAGGTATCTATTGTTATTTTTCTATTGAATGACTTATTCTATCCCTAATTTTGTAAGTGTTAAAAACTTTTATAAAATGTCTTAGGGTTAGGGATTTCATAATGCATGGTGATATTGTAGCTTCTTGCAATGGTATTGAGATGTAAGGGATTTTGGTTTATGATCTCACTAGATAATAATAATATTAGACTTGTTGTTGGTGGTCATATCCCAAGGATTGGGTGAACCACATTAAATCCTTGTCTCTTGTGTTCTCTTTTGTGCGATTTTTTTTTTCTATTGCTTATATTTGCATGTAACTATTATTTCTATCTGTGGTTAATCCTAACAATTTTCTCTTTTTTGTTCAGGTTATGGTTCATGTTTTTCTTACTCAACATTGTCTTCTTGATGTTCCACTCCTTCTGCATGTGCTTTAGTATTATTTTTCTATTTCTTGGCTCCCACAGTTTGTTGCTCAAAAACTTGCTATTGCAACTTGACCTTCGCATTTTGTTGTTGATTTGTAGCTTTTTTCTCTTTCTCAGGTGGGTTCTAGCATAATCTTCATTCACATATATGAATTTTTTGTAGTCTCTAGGTTCTATCTTGCATTCAACTTCATTCTTTTTTGCATATTCATCAACTTTCACATTTGAACTTTCCACAACTTTGTTAGTGTTAGATTTCAAACACTTATAAGCTTTGATCTTAGTGGAATAACTGAGGAATATGCCTTCATCACTTTTAGCATCAAGTTTTCTATTTCTATTATCCTTTAATATATAATACTTTCTTCTAAATAGTTTTAAATACATCACATTAGGTGCAAATCTATACCACAATTCAAAGGGTGTAACATTTGTACCTTTCTTGATTTGCACTCTGTTTAAAGAATAAACTATTGTACTTACAATATCTCTCTAGTATTTCTATGATACATTTTTCTCCATCATTAGTGTTTTAGCATAGTCCATGATTGATATATTTCTCCTTTTAGCTATTCTATTTTGAGGAGGGGTCCTACGTGCTGACATTTTCATTTTGATTTCTCTATCATTTTAGAATATATTAAATTCATTGGAAATAAATTCTGCACCTCTATTAGATTTCAAGAACTTCAAACTCTTTCTTGTTTCCTTTTCAACTCTAGCCAAATACCACTTAAACAATTGCAAAGCATCAAAAAATTCCTTAAGAAACATCACAATCATCAACAAATATAATAAAATATTTGTCTCCACAATAGCTTTGAACACCAATAGGTCCATAGAGGCCAGTATGAATGAATTCCAAAATATCATCAAATAAATATGTCTTGCTCTTGAAACTAGACTTTGTCATTTTTTCCAAATGACATTGTTTATAAATAGTATTATTAGTTTTCTTATGTCTTGGAAATCCTCTTCCTCTTTTCATCTTACTAATGCCAACCAAATTGTCAAAATTTACCTGACATAACCTCTTGTGTAATAACCATATATCTTCATATTGTGTAAACAAACATGTCTCATTAGATAAATCTAGATAGAACAAGTTACCTTTAGTTTGATCACCACTTCTAATTAGTTCACCATTAGCATCAAATATATTGGCTTTTTTGTGATGGAATTCAACTCTGTATCCTGATTTATTCAATTGTGACACACTCAACAAGTTATAGTTAAGTTCTTCACCCCAATAATCTGACTTCAAATTCATTTCATAAATTCACACCTATTTTATCTCATATAATAGATTTATCATTACAACTATAATAATAAAATGTAAATGAAATAAATTACATTCATAAAAATTTCAACACATAAGACAATGATTTGGTTACCCAGAAACACTTCAAGATGAAGGTAAAACTGGGGTGAGGATGAAACTCACAAATCTTCACTGTTGCAATAAAGAGCTAATTTTTTAGGTTTACAATCTTTGATCATTAGATATGATCTAACTTGTGAGGGGTCTACCTTGTTATAAGCTTAAGAAACTATTAGGTCTCACCTTGTTAAAGGATTTACACTCACAATGAATTAAGGACTATGTTAGGAGGTTTACATAGGCCTGTTAGGACCACTCTGTTAAGAGATTTACCCTATCTCAATTAACAATAACTGATTTAGTACTTGACCATCAGTATTATCTTGCAAGATGATCTTGGATATCCTCTTTCCTATGTCTCTAATCTAATCTCTTAATTTGATAACTCTATTTAATCCTTCAATGCTCTGAGTTCTCTCTATCTCTATTCTACTCTCAAAACTTTGTCTTTACTCCTTCACATGCAAATACATTCATACACATGACGATAATCCTCCTTCTCTTTATATATTAATTCTAGGGTTATAATCCTCCAAAGGTTCTAGATCTTGATCAATGGCTTGAACTTATCATCTTTTGTCATTTCTATTCTATTTTCTAATTGGTTGGATTGCACACCTTAGGATCATTACGTTCTAAAATGATGCATGATCAACATCTTAGCTATCTCTACAAATGTTAAATTTTATGTAAAAGTTTACATATGTGTTTGTGCCATTACAAACTTATATGTCAAAATTGAACTACTCAACATTTGAATGTTCTGATGCTAGGTCATATATACTTCTTTATGCTATGACCCAACCTCTATATTCCTATATGCTTAACACTTAATAAATTGTCAACATATTTGGTCTTAACTATATTTCTTGACTCCAACTATATTACTTGGTATTTACATCTTCTTGATAACTACTGAGTACTCATCAATCACTATCTTGCTTATAATAAAATTTGTATGCTTAGTCTTTACTAGATAACTCGATTACATGATGACCTTATAATCTTTCCTAGTAAATGAATAAGCGTTTGGAAACTAATTGACAACATATGCTTAGAGATCAACAATCTTCCCCTTTGACATTATTGGCAAAAATACTTTGTCATGAATAAAATAATAATTTCTATCAAAAATTGAGTACTCCCCCTAAGACCATAGTGTGATATTGTAAAATATGGTATCTGATCTTTGACCTACACATATATATGATCTTGTATTATTCCTTATACCCCTTTTATTTCATAATCTCCCTTTATTATTTCATATCACCCTTATTTTTTTCACTGATGGAACTTAGGGTTGTTGGGGCTAATTGATAATTATCAAAGAATTGTTGATGACTTGCCACAATATTTGCATAGCCTTCATTCCATCTTTCTTGAACTTGTTCCAAAATCTAAAATTAAATCTCTAGCTCAATAGCTAGATCAATAAATCCTAAAATATGTGAAAATTGTGCCTGTTTCTTCAAAATGTCTTTGGCAATAAAGATCACCTTCTATATAATCTCTATATGTGGCAATAACTATAATTCAATCAGTGTCAACTTTTTCCCAATCTCTATATCTTTATCCATGAGCTCGAGTAACCTCTTTTGACTAAATGTCAAGTCATTATAAGAAGATGAGCTTGAAATTACATTCTTGCCCAATATAATGACATTTAATCTAATGTTTGCATGTAATAAAAATAATGAGAATGTAGTATTTTTTGTAAAGAAATCAATATCACATAATTTTGAATGTAAAGAATTGATAGTTTTCAAAATTGTTTCCAACTATGTGATTGATGTAGAAAGCTCAACTTGTCTTTTTATAATTTCCTGGGAGAATTTCTATACTAATTTTTGCTCCATTCTCATTTTAGACCACAATAATAATTTTTTGTTGTTGTCTATGTCTTCTATCTAAATTTTATCAACTAAATAGACTAGATGATCCAAAGTTGTGTGCTAGTTATTCACATCTTTTATTCCAAATACATCTACAAAAATATCTTTGATAGTATGGAGTACCTATCTTCTCTTCTGTTCTCTCCTGAGTTGTTCTTGCTTTTCCTTATGCCTCAACAAGGTCTGTAGCTCTTGTATTTTCTCTAATGTAAGATTATTCAAATCATACATTGGTAATGTAATTACCTCATCAAGGTTTCCTAACTCATCATCTTCCTCACCTAAATGAGTCACAACCTAAGATCGTGTGGGTGTATTACTAGGTAGTGATAATTGCAACTATTCCCCCTTTCACTTGATCTCTATTGTGGCTACTGCACTTGTGTAGAAATCATCTATTATATAAGTGTAACATTTGTTCCTTCTATAGAATCGACATTCAAAAGTTGAATAATAGCTTGAGTAGCCTCTTTCTCTTTATGTTTCTCTTCTATTTATATCGATCTTGTGTATGAACTTTTATCAAAATTTTCTTCCTTTTTCAAAATAGGCATACAAGTTAATAGTGTATATACAATTAAAGCCTTACCAAGTTTCTGAACACTTGTATCCTCTGTAATTGATGTCACATTTACATCACTAGTCTTATTATTTTCAAGCTTTGGATATTCAAAAATCTCTAACAAAATTAGGTTAGCAAAGAGTGTGCTTGAATCTTTCTTTAAACTTTGAATTTTCTCTTCTATTAGTATATTTTGATTAGGTGGAGAGGTGTTAGTATCATCTTCTATTGTGATGGATTCTTTCTGTTCATATTGACTAACTAGCTACTGAATCTCCTTAGTCAACTTGGCCACTTCTTGATATATTCATCCTCAAATTCTATTGCATCTTGACCTTCCCTCATATCCACAAATGGAGTGAGAAATCCAAATGCTTCCTTCCATATCCAAATACTATATTTCTTAACTTAATGAGCTTTATTTTTTCAAAATATTATATGACTTGTCCTTCGGTATAAACTTCTTCACAAAATCTTTTAGGGCTATAGATATTTGTCTCTTCCCCAAATTTGGCATAGCTTGTGCTAGTTTTGTATCTCTTGTTTAATTTTTAGTGGATAATTCCCATTTCCACTTAGCATCCCCTCTATTATACAATTCCACTAGAAATCTGGTTCCCAATTCTAGGGATGTATGTATAAAGTTGATCATTAAATTAATCATGGCATTTTCAAGATTATTTTGATCAATTTTATTCAAAGAATCATACTGAATGTCCTTGAAACCCATTATGCATTCAAATTCTTTCAAATTTTCACATACCTAATCCATAGTCATTAGAGAGAGTCTCTTTACTACTTGAAGTTTTCTAGGCTCATCAGACTCAGTCTTTTCATAATCTTCCTTCCTCTTGTGCAATGATCAGTTTTCTCTTTAGCTTCCCTTGAGTTTCATCTAGTTTCCTCTTCTTGGATGGACTTCCAGTTAATTTCTTATTAGGGGGTTGTATTGTTCTCTTCATGGTGATGATCACCTTGACCTTTAGCTTCCAAACTTTCACCATTTCTTGTATGTCTATTTTGAGGTCAGCCATAACCTTAGGCTCTATCATAACAATATTTTTCTATTTAGTGGCCTTTGGCTTCACAATAGCAAACTCTTTTCCTTTTCCTTCCCTAGGCTCTATGGGATGTCCTAAGCCTTCTCCTTGTTCTTTAGTTCCAGCCTCAACAACCTTTCTTTTTCTTTTCTTCCCTACTTTGGGTGTGTCAAATTTGACAGTTAGCTCGACAATTACAATTTTATATGTGCCAAATTGCTCGACACTAGCATCTATATCTTTTTCCAAAAGTCTAGTAACTACTACAATAATCTCATCTACATTTACCTCATAGGGCATTGTCTTTAGCCATGCTACTCTTAGAAATACTACTTGTGCATACACAAAATTTGTATCAATAATAAACATATTTCATCATAATATTTACCCACAACTAACTTAGGGATTCTCATCCTATACATATTTATCTTGAATTCTTCAAAATAGTTACCCATGATTGCTTCAAAATTTTCTTCCAATTTACTAATTCAATCACTAATCTATTCCATAGTTATTCTATTTCTATCCCAGACAACTGTTCCAATAGTAGGAAAATAATTTTACACATAGAAAAATATACAAACTAATAGGGATCCAAACTTACAAGAGGTATTCTTTGCTTTCCTCATTATCTCTAATATCTCTATAATTTGGTGAAATTGTAATTCAACAAGATCATATGAATGATCCTTCTTCATGATTTTGTAGCCCAAATCTACTACTACACAAGGTACACTATTCAATCTTATTGATTGATAAAATTTGTGTATAATCACATGAACAACAAATTCAATTAATGGGCCATCAATTCCATGAATTGAAATACCACAACCATTCCTCTAAGCACTGGTTTGGTTCTTAATTTTATTCTTTGTTCCAGTTCTAATGCTCAATCCAAGGTAGAGTACCTAGTTACCCTACAAATGATAGCCTTGTTAATCTTGATTGGCACACATTCTAACCATACCTTCATATCATGAATATGGCTAAGCACAATCCTCATCTGTTTGACTTTGAAAACCTTTGGAAATCCTAGGGCATGAGTAAGCCCTTTCTTAATAATGATCTTGTATTCATTCTTCAAGACTCCATCAACACAAAGCTTGTCATAAGCTATTCTATTCTCAAAATATCTAATCTATCCAATTTGGCATGAATAGAACAATATTAAATCTTGTATAGTAAAAGATATTAGTGGAATTAATGATAAAGCTCTAGTATCATCAACAATTTTTTTGATGTTCACTAAATTTCTAAAATTTGGTGGTGGACTTTGATCACATCTTATGATTTGTTCACTGCTATCCTTCATCATTTCACTTCTAGATGCCATTTTATACTAGGGTTTGAAACATAATATTTTGCACATATCTTCACTTAATATTTAACTTGGCACTTAGAGTACTCCATACCTTTCTTCAAAATTTTTTCCGATAATCTCCTGTGATTCTTTTGTTCTGGTGGATAAAATTCCTTTGATCATCTTAAAATCTTCTCGTGAGCTCTTTGATCACTTGGTGAATGAAACTAAATGTCCAATTTTGATAAATACCTTCAAAATTTGCATTTTAGGTTTGCAATTAATATATTCATAGTTGGTTGGTGTATGACAACAATCTCGATCTCCATTTCAGCTCTGTCAAAATTACTCACTCAGTCATAACTAATTCATTAGGTCAATATGTTATATTCCTTGCCTACTCAACCTCTACTACAAAAATTGGTCAATATAGGTTGTACAATTGATGCTCAATACTTTATGATTTTCTATTTCTAATAGTTCTTAGTACATCTTAACTTATGCAGATATGAGCACTTCACACTTCTATGCTAGGAACTAATGTAAAATATAACATTGAGTATACAATTCATACATACTTTCTTTCTTTAATGAGATGTGGTGTGATCACCTGATCCATCAGATTAGGTGATCACATTTTGTCTTCTCCACTACTTTTAGATCTTACTATTTCTATCCATATTTTCTTTCCTTCAAGTTTCTCACTTCCATTTCTAGGTGTTGGTATTGGTATTTTGGTTTTGTAGTTTTAGCTAATGTGTCCAACATTGAGACAAATGAGACATACTATTTCTCCATTTATCCATTTCTTGTAGTTACCTCTAAAATTTTTTTTGATGCAATTATAAAAAATGAGTCCATATTCTCTATAATAGTGACAACTATACCATGTATTATAATCCCAATTGTAGGAATTTCCTTTTCTTACTGTTTGAGTTTAGTTTTTAGGTGACTATTTTGACCTTTTTTTGAATCTTCACTAATGAGCTGTATGTCCATAATTTTGAAAATTGTAGCAATGACCTTGAAATTTAGATACCTTTCTAGTTGAGTCATTGTTCCTTGATCTACATTCATGTACTTGATGTCCTACTTTCTTGCAACTAAAATAACTACCACTTGGTTTAGGTTTAGGAATTTTCTTACCATTTTTACTCTTGCAAATGTTGGCTATCTAACCAATTTTTCTATAGTGATGACATGTAGGTTTTCCTTTGATTTTTACATTCCTTTTTTCTTCACTTTTGGAAAATTCTCCTTCTTTAGTAGATGAAGAGTGCTTATTGTATCCAATTGCAAAGGTGTCTTTTGTTCTAGGTGACTTCAATTTTTCTTCAAAGTGTTTAATTGCTTCATTTGGTTTGTTCAATCTATCCATGAGTTCCTTTTCATGCCTTAACTCATTTTTCAATTTCTCATTTTGTAGCCTTAGATTTGTGATCTCCAAATATTTTCTATTTGCTTCTTGATTTGCAATTACTAGCTGATTTATCACGTCAAACTAATTATTGGTAAGCTTTTTTACTTCAAATGATCTCTCTTCAAGTCTTCTAGCCATCTATCTTTTGTGTTCTTCAACCATGAGCTTGTCTTCCACTACTATATTCTTTTGTTCGATTGCTTCACATAGTGTAATTGATTGAATATCTTGTGTTTTTTTTGAGATCTTTTGCTTCTTTGACTAGTGTACTTTCTTCTCTAGCAATTATGTCAGTGCTTCATCACTATTATTAGTCTTTCCATTTTAAAGTAGTCATTCTATGTCAACTTCTTTATATTGGGTGTCATTTAGCTAAAGAGCTAACTCTTTTCTTCCTTTTAAGGTTTTCCTTAACTCCTCTTTTGCTACTTCTAATTTGTTGCAATATAATCTAGATTTCAATCATTTGATTCTCAATTTTTTTTCCCCATCTTATACACTTCTAACTCCATGATTTGATCATCTCAAGTGGTTAGGTTTTTTGATAAGAGAATTGAACTTTGATACCAACTATTGGAAAGAGTATATGGGAAACAAGATACTAAGAGGGGGAGGTGAATCAGGATCTTAATATTTTGACTTCAAATCCATTTCATAAATTCACACCTATTTTATCTCATATAATATATCTATCATTAAAAATATAATGCTAAAATATAAATGAAATACATCATATCCATACAAATTTCAACACATAACACAATGATTTGGTTACCTAGAAACACCTCAAGATGAAGGTAAAACTAGGGTTGGGATAAAACCCACAAATCTTCACCATTGCAACAATAAAGCTAACCTATCAGGGTTACAATGTTTGATTAAAAGATATGATCTACCCTATGAATTGTATGCTCTATTAAAAGCTTAAGAGACTATTAGGTCTCACTTTGTTAAAGGGTTTTACACTCACATTGAAGTAAGGACTCCGTTAAGAGGTTTACATAGGTATGTTAGGACCACTCTAGTAAGAGATTTACCCTATATTAATTAAAAATAATTGATTTAGTACTTGACTCTCAATATGTTCTTGCTAGTAGGTCTTGGGTCTCCTCTTTGTTGTACCTTTAATCTAATTTCCTAATCTGATAACTCTATTTAGTCCTTTGCTACTATGATTTCTCTCTATCTCTATTCGTCTTTACTCCCTCACATGTGCATACATTCATATGCACGAGGATACTCATCCTGTTTTTATTTTGATTCTAGGGTTAGAATCCTCCTTAAATAGATGTGCTGTGAAGGTTCTAGATCTTGATTGATGACTTAAACTTCATCATCTTTTTTTGTTTCTATTCCATTTTTTGATTGATTGGATTGCTTGCCTTGGGATCAATACCTTCTAAAATGACACATGATTAACATCTTGGCTAGTTCTACAAATTTTAAATATTATGTAAAAGTTAGCCAAAAATGGTTTACATATGTGTTTGTGCCTTTATAAACTTATATGTCAACATTGAACTACTTGACACTTGAATGTTTTGATGCTCAGTCATGTATACTTCTTCATGCTATGACTCAACGTCTATATTCAAATTTTCTCAACACTTAATAACTTCTCAATATACTTAGTCTTAACTATATTTCTTGGCTCCAACTATATTACATGGTGTGTGCATCTGCTCGGTTGCTACTGATTATTTGATAATCACTATCTTGCTCAGTATAAAATTTGCATGCTTAGCCTTTACTAGATAACTCGGTCATAATGATGACCTTGTAATTTTACCTAGTAAATGACTAAGTTTTTAGATACTAATTTACACTAGTAGAATTGGCCTCAATTTTTGACAAAAAATGGTTGAACTTTCTACTCATGTTGGTTGAATAATCTACAAATTGGTTTGTTGCCATTTTCCTCATCAAAACTTCAACCAATCCAAGTTAACTATTGACACAAAATTTGGTCAAAAATGGCCTCCCTTGTTTGCAAGAAGGTTCATCAAATTTTCAACCAAATGCTGTCGAAATGGATCCCTCGATTGACTAGGATGCCAAACCCACAATGACATCTTGGTTGATGCTTTGGTTGAAAGTTTGACCAATGCTAATCAGCATTGGTCAAACTTTTGACTAACATGATTTTTTTAAAAAAAATTACACAAAGATAAATGTCCAAAGTAATCATTGATGACAACCTAGTCGATGATCAGTTTGGATATTTATCTTTAGGTGTTATAATTTGTTTGCCAAGTTGTTAGTGCCTACTACCTCTACAATGAAGACACTACATTCTTAAATCAATTCATTGCTAGGCCATAGAAAGAAATCTTCAATTCTAGGTGTTTAATTTTTTATTTCTATATGAGTGACATTGAAAGGGTGCTACCTATCTTCTATGGTTTCTTGAATTAAATGTTTGTATTTCCTACCTTCCAAGATAAAGCATCAGAGATTGAAGTATTTTCTTTATAGACAATTGAGGATATATTATTGTGTAGAGAAATACATTTCTTATGTCTTTGAAGTATTTAATTTTTAGTATAAGTTGTCTCTCTAATCATACTTAGATAATTTCTATGTTTGAATGAAAAATATGAAATATGTGATCTAATATATGCACAAACCTAAAGTTTGGAATTGAACAAAGCATTGTCAAATTAGAGAAGGATATTACACATATTTTTTAGGATAAGGCTACGAGAGTAAAAATATAATGATCACACTAAAATGCCATTATAGTATATAATGTTAAATAATGGACGTAGAAAAAGAAAAGAAACAAGGAAACCCCACAAAATTGTCAAGTCTTGAGGTGCTCAAACAACAAAAAACTATGACAGTTAAAACCATAGCAACGAAAATCATGAAAATTCACACAATTTTTCAATTTGATTCAAGCCAAATATTTTTTTGTGAATTGTTGAATCAAATCAAAGATAAAGGGTTTATGAAATAAGTCACTAAATCTCAAGGGCTTTTTAAATTTTTTGATTCATGGTCGATTCGCAATTCAATTTGGCCTTGCCAATTCCAATCCAATTTTGATTCATGTTACTTTGGTTAAAACCTAAAATGATATTAAAAACTTAAAACTATTAGTCATATATTTGTTTAGTTCTTGTTACAATCCTAACGGATTATTATTCAAGTGCAAAAGGAGGAAACATGTCATGTGGACTTATGATGTTTGTGTTAACAAACAAGCTAGACCTTATTGTGATAGTTTATAAAAAAAGATAATGAAGCAACATTGAAACACTATGAGAAAGTGTGACAGTAACCAAGGAGTCCATTATGATAAGGACAAAATAAAGGATTAGTTTGAAAATAATGGATGATAGTGAGATAAATTATAGGGTATGAAAATTCATGAAAAACTCAAGGTATGTCATTTAGAATAGTTGACTAAGAGTTGGAGGTCCTTGTTAGATGACATTGTTTTGTGGTTATGGGAGAGATGTTACAACCATGAACATAGTAGATATAAGTGGTCATACAGTATAAACCTGAGGGTTTATGATATTAATGACAATCATTAAATGATAGTCCTATGAGGGGTTGGTAGGGGATGTTAGGAAATTTCCCGGCAAGAGAGGGTCAAGTCCTTTCAAAAGAATATATACTTATATAAAAGATCAAGAGAACATAATGCACATAGAAAAGTTCAATGAGATGTGGCAGTATTACACAAAGATGACTGTGTACAATGACTGAAAATGTGAGGTGTTGATGATGGCCTAAACAAACCACAATTCTAGAAGCCACAAGTATATGACAATGAGAAGTCAACATATTCCTCACATGCCCATGGAAGGAATATCTAAGAGAGCATGACAATTTCCTATGCCTAGAGAAGTGTCAAGATACTTTATGTCGACAAGCATAATACAACCTAAAGACACATGACAATTTTATCATGATTTTCAATTCAAACTTATAATAATAGTAAGACATGGGACAAATTTTATGGAAAAATATGGTGATAATGAGGGATAGAAGATGGAGGTGAAGATAGTTTAGGAAATTATCTCTCAAAAGGCATTAACAAAGAAGAGTGTGAAATGTATATCGTCCCAAAGACTATTGGTGTAAACATGTATTTACTTATTACACTTTACTTACGTTTACTTAGGTCAATGCATTATTTTGTTATTTATTAGTGAGACACTTAGGAGTTTGAGTACTCTTATGAGTTTTTATGTTAACAACACTGGAGTAAGCAACTCTAATTTAGCACATGGTGTCTACAACACTGGAGTTTGCATAATTAACTAAGTTTTCACGTAGACAACATAGTTATTCACACTCCTATTTTAGCACATGGTGTTTACAACATAATTTTGCATGCTACACCTTTGTAAGCTTATCCTCTCATCATCACAGTTACTCCTGTGCTTAATGGAGGATAATCCACACCTGGTGGACATGTGCTTGGTTGTATGACTTATCATGTTGCTGATTCCTAGGCATTCTAGAGGTCTTTATATATAGGCACTCCTAGTGTACTTTCACATGGAATTGAATACATATCAATATTCTTATCATACTTTTGTGGTCTTATGTTGTGCTTGTGCTTGAGTTCCTTGATCTTGGGTGAATTTTGCCTTAAGGAAAATTCTTACATGGTATCAAAGCTTGGAGAATTTATCTTCATATAGCCATTTGAGGCCATTGTTGCTTCAACACCTTGACCAAGATTTGGAGTATCACAATCATTGGGAGTGTCTAGAGTCAGAATGGACCTTACCATTACATCCAAAACATTGATTCGATGAAAATCAACTATAAATTTGCCTATATGGGCAAAAGTTGATTTTGAGGCAAATTATTTTTGCAAACTAGCACCCAAAGGCCCAATTTGCAACTCTGGTATGATCATTATTTAGATCTACAATTTTATTTTTAGATCAAATTCATTTTTCTCTACAATTTCTGTTTGCTTTTTCATGGAAATTTTTAGAAATTGTTTTCCCTTTGGGTCTACAAAGAAACCTTTTTTGTACAGGCACTGGGCAGTGACACCCTGACCTTACACAAAATATTCCATCTATAGAATATTCCAATTATATAGTGGGATTGACCAGTGAGGGTACCCAAGAACCAATGTGCTTCAACAAATTTTTGCAGTGACTAACACTTTACTCCACTGGTGGGCTCATTTATTTTTCTACCATGGTAGTCTATATTTAAATTTTTTTGTATGCACTAACCTACACATGTGGGATAAATCTTTAAATCCCACACTAGTGTTCAACACATTTCCTAGCAGTAATCGAAGACTTCATCAATACCTACAAAGCCATATTCTTGGCGTAAACTGTAGATTTGGCAAACATTTAATATTTTTGGCTTCTTCAACACCCATGACCGAATTCACACCATAAATTGGCAATACTTACCTAATGAATTTGTCACAATACACTCTTATGGTCTTTGGTTTTGAAACCCTTTGCATTCCACTTACCCACCAATGTAGGATTAAACAACGACTTTTCTAGAAGCCACAAAATATTTTCTAGCACTTTAAACTAGTTAGTGGTCCCATATTTGGTGCCAACAATCCAAAGTCTCTGGTCCTCTTGATTCTTCCCATCGGGAGTGACATTCCTTCTTTGGTGATGATGAATCAATATTCCTGGCTCCCATTGATTCATGCTTTGAAGTCAATAGTTAAAACTTAGACACATTTTTTTAGACAACGACACCACATTCTGGCTCTAAAAACACTCTCTAACTTGGATCCACATGGACAATTCTATTCCTACCACATGGAGAATCTGACATGGTGGTAGAACTGCACACAATTTTGACACATCACCCTAACATGTAGCTAGAGATCCACATCGCATTGCCAAATAGGAGTCCATGTCATTCTAGTTTCATACTACCATGTGACAAAATTGTAAAGTTTCATACAACTAACTTAGCCATTGACATCATCATTTGTATTGCTGATGTCAATAGTGACATCATCTAAGGGGTTGAGTTTACTGACATCATCCTTTTTCTAGTTTAAATTTGATGACCATTTGACCGTCATTCCCAAGCACTTTTGAACTACTACAATAGCTATTTGATCATCAAATTTAACCTCACAGTTTGCTACCTAGACCCCTCTTTAGATGTAGTTTTGATTTGATACTTCAACTTTGGGAGGCCATAACTCAGTCATCTAGACTCCAAATTAGGTGAAATTTTTTAATTTTGTGTAGAATTTCTTGAAATTTTTAGTGGTGCAGTTCTTTTCTAGTTTTGGTGCATGGATTTGTCAAGAATTGTATTTTTTGGTCATTGTACCTATCCAATCCTATATTTTTCAACTTCAAACACTTTGTACAGGCTCATCTAGACTCAAAAATAGGTTTTGTTTTTTTTGAAAATGCTTAATTTTTCATCTACTTTCTAAATCTAGAATCAGATTATAGGATTGTGTGGACAAAAATATCACTTTCAAACTTAGGGCATTTTCTGCATTGTATTGCTTTGATTACTTTTGAAAATTATTGTACATCTGAGCTATAGTACTTAGTGATATATTTGAGCTTGAAAAGGTAGTTTCAAATAGAAAATTTAGAAGTGCACTTTATACATGCACACATATAAAGTGCCAAAAGCTTTTTTTTTTCTGCATCATGGGTTCACCTAAAGGTCCACTTCTAACTTCACACAATTATTCTACATGGAAAGATATTGTATGGATTAGATTAATGGAAAAAGGTCTAAAACTTTATGTTGATGGTATAATCCCCAAATCCACTGATGCTACAACACTCTTTGATTGGAAAATTAAAGACCAACATGCTTTAGAAATTATTAGGAGTTGTGTACATAGAGATCTCTTCTTCCACATTTCCAGTTTCAAGGAAGCCAAACTTGCTTGGGGCAAAAATGAAGCATTATATGGTAAGGTGGATGAGCAAAAAGGATTCTAGATTGAGAATGATCTACTTCTATTGGATCCAAAGAATTTTGACACAATTCAAGATTATATCAAAAAAGTCAATGAGTTTAGGGCACTACTTAAAGATTGTGGTAATCGCATGAAGGATGATCAGTTAATGTATCACATTCTAAAGAGTCTAACTTCAGAGTATGCTTCCTTTGTTTTGAGTTATAACACTCATAGGTTGACTGTGGGAAGTGCTTTCCAAAAGCCTACATTGGATGCATTTGTAGAAATGTTGATTTTTGTACAATCTAAGTTGATAGATATGAGGCTTCTCATGTCATCAAAAACCAAAGCATTGGTGGCTAGTGATGAGAACCAATCAAGTCAAAGTGGAAAAATTTCAAACAATAGCAAGAAAAAGTAGTGGAAGTAAAATCACAATCTGAGGCACAACACTCTTCCTCCTCACAACAAGGTAGTTATTCTTCCAACAAGAAAGGAAATAATGAAAAGAATGATAAACTTTTTTGTGCATAGTGCAAAAAACTGAATCATGATGACCATCATTGCAAGACTAAGAGAATCAATGAGTCAGAAAACCTACTCAAGAAGAACAAAATCAATGTGTCAAATACTTACAAGGATTCAACTCCCACCACTTCAAAGGGAATAGGGAAAGCACTTATGGTTGGTTCAAGTTCTTCATTGGAATGGATTCTTGACTTAGATGCCTCATATCATATGGGTTCTTTAGAGGGAGACTTTTCTTCATTGATGTAGTCACAAGTACCATAAATCTTTGTAGGAGATGATAAAAAAATGGAATTTGAAGGGAAAGGACATGTGGAGATGGAAAATGGGGAATTTAAAGACATTCTCTATGTTCCAAACCTTAGCTCTAATCTCCTCTCAATTTACCAAATCACTCACCTTGGAGATGGCAATGAAGTTGAGTTCTATTTAGATTCAATCATGGTGTGAAATCTAAAAGATGATTCATTGGTTGCAATAGGTAAAGTCAATCATCATAAAAGGCTTTATTCTTTTTCCCACTTTATACCTAAGTCTCCTTCACATGCCTTGTTATCTCAATATCATTCACAAACCAAATTATGGCATGAGTGGTATGGTCATCTTTCCTTCTGCTATCTTCAACAATTTTGCTCAAAAAACATGATCAAAGGTCTACCTATAATAAACTTTTGTAAGGGTGAATGTTCAACATGTTTAGTGGATATGCATCTAGAGGAGAAGTTTGATAAAGGGAAGACTTCAAGAGCACCAATTGTTCTTTAGTTTCTTCACTTGGTACTAGTAGGTCCTTTTGCAGTGGCATTAGTCTGCCAAGGTTCCTACATCCTCACTTTCATTGATAATTTTTCATGCTATACATGGGTCTACTTTCTTCATCATAAGAATGAAGTGGTTGATAAGCTTCAAGCCTTCAAGAATAATTTTGAACAATAATCAAGGAAAGCCATCAAGGTTCTTTAGATGGAAAATGAAAGTAGATATGTGAACACAAGACTTAAAGACTTTTGCAAACTTGAGGGTATTAATCTTTAGAATCCACCAACATTCAGTCCATACAAGATAGATGTTGCAGCACTAAGGATTAGAACTCTTAAGTCCATGGAAAATTGCATCATACAAGCCAAGTCTCTTGATCCAACACTTGAAGTCAAAGCTATAAGTAGTGCCATTCACATACTTAATAGGTCTCCTCATAATGCCTTAGATGGGAAGACTCCTTTTGAGGCAAGGTGCGGCAAAAAAATAGTTGTGAAACACTTCAGAGTCTTCAATTGTCCAACATGGGTAAACATATCTTCTAGGGGATGAAAGGCACCATCACCCAGGCCTTGTAATTTCATTCGATATGAAGATGATGTTAAGGCATATAGACTTATGAATCCTGAGACACATGATATATTTATCAAGAGGAATGTTCACTTTGAGAAATGTTCACCAAGATTATCCTCTAATCCTCTCTGCACTTCATACATTATGGAAACTGATAATGACACTAGCGATAGTGATTCAACAGATTCAGATATCTGGGATCCTATTAATAGATATAGAGAGAGGTCACATCATTAGCCCATACCACATACATACATTGCCACAATGATAGGTCCAACATAGTAGGGTACACCTTCTCTTCTAGCTCTAGCAATAGGATATGACTACATAGCAGATATTTTAGGTTTGTTTGTGGAGTCATACATAATAGATTTTGGAGACATCATTGGTGATATAAATCTTCTCTTTGATGATGAAAATCCTTCTTTAGTTGTTGTGAGGGCTCACTTTGACCCTCTTGTCCATTCTCTACATGATCAATCTTCATAGTTTGATATGATTGTGGATCCTTATGTACAAAAATTATATGAGGTCTCTTTATTATTTGAGGAGATAGTTAGTTCTTTGGGATAGGTTCTACATCCATCCTTACTATATCTGACATTGTTCTTTTCAATAGTATTAGAAGGGGCAATAGCTATTATTGACACAAGGACAATTGAGTAGGTTTCAGAGGCATCATTGATCATGAGGATTCTTTATACACATAGGGGAAGCATCTCACTTGTACCTTTTCCATTGTTTCTTCCAAAGGGGAGGAACATTATTCAACACTCATGGTCCAACTTCTTCCTTAGAGCAGCTATAACTGATTGACACTTTGAATTTGTGGGGGGACTATCTTGTCTCTCTCCTTCTTCTCTCTTATGGGGGGGGACTTTTTCCTCTTATGGGATTTTGTTCTTCTCATACCTTTCTTTTGTATATACTTGATGTATGTCATAATGGGGGGGTCTTGATTACTCCATTCATACATGCATCTTTTATTTTCATCTCTCTTTTTGGGGGAGGGTTTTTCCCATGAGGTTTTCCCTCTTTATCCACTTTATGAGAGATTGCATTGCATTATCTACTTGGGTACCTAACATGGCCTAGTACCGAAGACCCATTATGCATTTCATGTTAGTTTTTGTGAGCTTAAGTGCATTCCCCTAAGTTGCACTTAAGGGGGGGTGTTGGTGTAACTAAGTATTTAATTATTACACTTTACTTAATTTTACTTAGGTCAATGCATTATTTTATTATTTATTAGTGAGACACTTAGGAGTTTGCATACTCTTATGAGTTGTCATGTTGACAACACTAGAGTAAGCAACTCTAATTCAACACATCGTGTCTACAACACTAGAGTTTGCATAATTAACTGAGTTGTCATGTAGAAAACACAATTATTTGCACTCTTATTTTAGCACATGGTGTCTACAACATAATTTTGCATGCTACACCTTTATAGGTTTATCCTCTCATCATCACACTTACTCTTGTGCTTAATGGAGGATAATCCACACTTGATGG